>CM067377.1:114859755-115532547 GCA_034510155.1 Eucriotettix oculatus | reverse complement strand
TGTCGCCGACATGGCATAAATAAAAATATAATATTGGTGGCACTGTGTGAAGTTGCAGCTATGCTGAGAGGGACCATATTGGCCAATCTGAATAGAAATTTATACCAATGCATAGCTAATGGGTAAAAAAGTAAATTCATAGCTATGGATGTTGTCAGTCAACAGTGGCCGACAAGGTGCCATTGGACTGACTCAGTGTCAGCTACCTGTGGATGGCATGACATTCAACATGTTAAAGTTGTTTAAGGCTAAGCCTTTATTTATGTGTAATGTGTAAAGAATGTGTGACTATTTATTATATACAAACTTTCATACACCTTGCAATTATATTGTCAAGAAAAGAATTGAAGTTGTATGTCAATATGAATTCTTTAGACAGTCTAACATTTATTTCATATATACATGCTACAACTATTTCCGTTTAATGTATCACCATGAACTACTTCAATTTGTAGTTAAAGTATGTAAACAAGAAATATTATTTTCATTTCAACATTACAAGTCATAAAGTCCTGTGATGATTATATTTATTATTTACCTGCATAAACTGCATTTTTACCTTAACTTCACACTTCACTTTGCTGCTTGATGAAATTGAAGCATCGCCTTCTTCATGTGAAGCTGTTTCTTTATTCCCTTCATTTACCTTTGAAGATCTTTTCTTTTCTACTTTAACATTTTCTTTATCTGCAAGATCCTCTTCATCATCATCATCTTCTTCGTCGTCATCATCATCATCTTCTTCTTCCTCCTCCTCCTCTTCTTCTTCTTCAGACTTAAGATCATTAGATATCTTTGCCATTTTTTTACAATCTTCTTTTTCCTAAAACAAAAAGTTGATAATGGCATAACATACCATCATATACAACCTTTCCCAATAATAGAACAAACATTTGTTCATGAAATTGTTACTGGGTTTTATAATAGCTTTGTCTGGAGTAGTAAAGGAAAATTGAAAAAGACTTCTGATGTATGATTTTAATGCATGATCTATTTTTGTAAATTTTAGAAACTCCAGAATGAGCTGAGAAGGTAAACATATTTGTTTCATTAGTACATACTGAAAGGACAGTTGGCAGGCATAAGTTTTTGGCATTCTGATACAATGTGTCATTGTTCAATGAGCTAGAAGAAAATGACTGACACTGACTATGACAGAATCTGATGGTAACAAGACAGCTAAACATCCACAGCCAGTTGGTAGAAAAATGAATGGGTGTCATGGACAATACTAGTGACAGACCAAAATAATCTACATTCAGTGAGAAATGCTCAGTTCATATCTATCGATTTCCAAGAACAGAATAATAAATACAAGACAGATAGAAGATTTTAATCAGTTGTTGGTTAAGTTTTCACGAAGTATTGGAGGTTGCCATTAAGTTATAATTTATTCAACAAGGATTGATATTTACTAATTGTAATGAGGTGTGGTAGCAAAATTTGTTGTCACTTATCAGTTGTAAGTCATCATGAAATACTGATGTGATATCTGGGCTAGTAGAATGAACAAAAGTTATGAGCATTGGTTAATATCAAGCTGGAGAGAGTTGGCAGACTTGGATTATGGATGCAATACCAATGAGAGACAGTTGATAAGCACTTCAAATAGTATGTTGTATCCCAGTCTTAGTCATGCCTGACAAGACACAGCAGTTTAAGGTAACCAATGACAATCCATATATCTATGGGTTATCAAGTATAAATGCTCACACAATCCAGGTCGCTCTATTACAATATTAGCTTTTTTCATGAATATTTCTTGAAGTAGAAGTGTGGTGAATTGGTGGGGAAAAGTGTTAAATGCATACATATTATTAATAAATAATCCTACATGAATAATTTTATGTCCAAAATGTCTTTTATTTAAATTGTTATTTGGAGAAGCTGATGTTTAAACTTATTAAAATTAAAACCAAATAATATTTAATACACAACAGCCCAATTGAGATTGAAACTGAAATTTCAGTGAAATTCTACAATAAAATTATATGCGCCCTCCATTTATTGCTATTGAGACTTTTATTTTTCTCAAGTTAAAGTTCATATATTTAAGTATATTTAGAAAAACTCTTTCCAAAATGAACACTCAGATACATGACTACATAAGAGTATGAAATAGGAGTGTGTCTTTACTTGTTCCAGATTATAAAGTTAAATATTATTTTAATAAAATCAAAATGCTTAGTGATAAGAAATATAGCCTTGGCAGCAGATTGTACAGATCTGACTATAAAGACGTGAAAGATGGTTGTGATTGAATATTTGAAATCTCTGACTTTCCTTGGCACAACAGGACTTCACTCATTTGACCTTTCTGCTTCTCATCAAACTGTTCTAGTTCATTCACTTAAAAATGGATGTGGTCTGCTATCACAGTCAGTTTGTGGTTATAAAATCTCACTTTATAAATATTTTTCAATAAATAAAAGTTTGACTGAAGTATCTTTTACATTAAACTACTACTGATTAACTTCACATTCAAAACTTTCTTACTTCATCACTTTGTATATCTGCAACATCCTCATCTTCACTACTTGAACTAACTGACTCCTTTGATTCCATCTTCTGTAGCAGTTCTTGATGCCTTTTAAGCTCCTCACAGGCCTTATTCCACGCAGAAGTTCGTTTTACCTAAAACAAGATTAAATTTTAGTAATCGAATATCTTGTCATCAGTAAATGCATTTTGAAATTTCAATATGCCATCATAATATATTTAATCAGACTTGTATAGATGCCTGCAATATTAATTTAAATGAATGTACGGACATATACTGTATATTCAAGTCCTGGCAACACCAAATATTTTTTCTTCTTTCTTCTTCCATTCCTCTCTATGATTAGCATATGCCTTTCTCTGAGCATACTTTTATGCCAAGCACATGACGTAAAGCGAATTTCCTACCTTTCTCCCTCATTTTTATATATATATAATTAAAATAATGGCAGGAAAGCGAAATAGAAAAGTGGTTCACTGTAAATCATTAGTCAATTAAAAATTAAATTTTTACTGTGTAGATAACAGCTATTGAATAATAAATTTAAATTTAAAGAGAGAATTGCATAAATTGAAGCTCAGAATAAAAAATTAAGAAGTTCAAAATGGAAAAATCTCACTGGACCTGGAAATTGAACCTGATTTGATTCACTGGTCCAGTTACATTATTTCCATTTATTTAATTTTAATATTCGTTAACTTAAGATTATTAAATTTTGACACTATTTGAGGTCAATTGCAAACCTTCACTAAAAATCTTTATTTAATTTTGTAAAAGTACATTGTCTGAAGTTCGAAATTATACCGAAATAACATACAATATTTAACAAAATAAATAAGTATTGCAGAAAATAATACAATTTAGATATAACAGTATTGCTCAAAGATTTCATGTAAAAGAACAGCTAAAATATTATTAAACAAGATATTGTGGATATTTTGGATTCAATTTCATATAATTAACTAAATAATAATTCTGAAATAAAATATAGTTGAATAATTCTTGTTTTAATAATATAGCTAAACAGTTTCTATTACATATGTCATAAGGAGTGTAAATAGCATATTGTTCTTACAAAAATTGTAAGAGCTACAAATCAATTATGTCTAGACTTACGTAACATTTTCCACATTAATAAATATTGTAAATTAAAGTTTACCTGTAAGGTATGAATGTTTACTGATATAGGTCTTATGTGTACTTTTTCAATAAGTGCTCTTTGATGATATCCACCAAAGAAGCGCACATCATATTGATCCCCCTCCACTTTAATAACCTGAAAGATACTATCAATTTAATAATATTATAAAAGTACATAATTTATCAGACAGAAAATATTAATTAGTGATATAATTAGTAAAGAAAAATAGAGGAATTACATCAATATATTTTCATTTCTTAGTACACTGAAATGGAAATATTTAAACAATTTACTAGAACCCTTATCAGCTTTCTGAAAATGAGTGAAAGTTACTTACTCTTGACATTTTTTTGTATATTTGTACAATATTTAGTCCTGTCCTATATATAAATTAGAGAAGACCAGTTTTGACAATATTAATTTACTACAGCAAGAAAACTATATAATTACCTTAGCAGGCCAGTATGGAAAGCCCTTCTGCTTTGCATACACTAATTGGTGAGGTGGTTTACATGGCTCACAAAACCAATGCTTGTCCTTTTTTTCATTAGAGACACGATAGCAGTCACGGCACTGTCTAATTTCTGTTAAATCATATACACAGTCACGAAGCATCTGTCGTGCCATATCTGCCAAGCTACTGTGCACTGTGTGAACACATTTGATAACATTAGAAAAAAGAACTAAAATACTATTTCATATTTGAAATCAAATTTTAATTTGTCACTACTATTGGTTAATTAAGTTTATGGATAACATTAATAAAAAAGAACTAAAATACTATTTCATATTTAAACTATATGAGTTAAGAAATAAAATTTTAATTGTCTGTACAATTGGTTAATTAAGTTTATTGATATCAACAAACTAGGTGACTGAAACGTGATTACATAACTTGTCTGGCAACCCCATTAATTGTGTGTTTCATGAAAATCAATTAAATCAATATTTCAACAGTTACAAAATACTTCCTTAAAAATTGTTCAATCTCAACAGATATAAATGATGAGTAAAATTTAACATTAAATTAATCTTCATCAACATTGTCAGCAGTATTGAGTATTCAAGATGCCCTAACACACTACAACCAAGGATGAAATAATATGTATCTGCAATGTAGTATTGAAAGATTGCCGATACACAAGACACCTGAAAGAATAGACATATAGTTACAATATTTTACATGAAGATTTAAGAATGAAAAACTGTCAGCATGATGGTGGCACATTTTAATGGTTTATGAGGAACCCACTTGAATGACCATTTATCAGCAGAGTTTGGGACTTAAAAACATTTCAACTGAGTTTTTGCAATGTTTCATATGGAGTTCAAGCAATGAGTGAATGCAGAGGGCAGGTAATCTACATGTAAAAGCAAAAAAGGTCTGTTTATCCTTTAAAAGATAATTGTTAAACAAGAAAGAGAATTTATCTTTCAATCGAAGTGAACTGTGTAGCGTGCTCAGCCAACTAATAACATAACAAATATGTAATTATTACCAAATTCAGACGTTTAACAATTCTTTATGAGAATTTGTCATTTACTAAAAAACTTCAACAGAAAAGTATTTTTATCACAAATTTATACAATTATCATCCAAATAACTCTAAATATTAATTTTAACAGTATTATAATACAATTTACCATCCATACAATTGTTTATAATATTTTTTACATCTTCAACTTTAATATATTGAGCACTGTTCTCGCGTGTATTTTAAATAGTTTTCCAGTCACATTACATTAAAGCACATGTTCTGACAAAACATTTTGAATTATGTTACAAAACAGACCATTTTAAATGACCTTCTTCGATAGAACGAAAAATAATTAAATATCGTTATTAAAAATTAAAACATTGTAGAAAAATAATTGTGAGTAATTCTTATAAGAACAATGAAACATGACAACTATACATACTGAAAAACACTAATTGCACATACCTCCATGATAAATAACTACATTATGTACAATTGTCTGAGCATCTGCTTTGAATTCTTCAAGCACACGGTACTTTCCAGATGATGCTTTATTTTCAATTGCTTTGAGATCCATTGTCCTATAGATAAGATAAGTTGCTCTCCACTTCTCAGAGGTGGCATTGAGAGACAAATCAGAGCTACTCGAACCTCCTCCGGTACGGTCAGGCACAGAATAAGGAGAACGTGGTGGTGGAGCAGCTGCTCGGTCAGTAAGACAAGTTGGTAGCTGTAAAACATTGCTTGTAAGAAAGAACCTAAAGAAAAAAATTAGAAATAACACTGATAGCATTAATGAATTGAAACATGAATGGCACTTCTCAATGTATTAAATTGTAGAAAGAAATTTAAATTTTACTTCATTTCAAAACCTTAACTGAATGATTATCGCATAAGAACAGTTTTGATACACAATTTCACAATTAATGGTTCTTTAAACAAAGAAGTGTCAATAACAAGTACCCTTCATATTCACCTGATTCGGCACTGAGTAACTTTTTTTTTATTCCCGAAAATAAAATTCATGTGAATGGTCACTGCTTTTATAACATAAATGAAATTATAGCCACTGTGGCATCTGAGTCATCTCCAACTACAACTATTTTGACAGTTCCAAATGATTGTATGAACATTCTGTATGTTGAACTCGAGTGTAAGGACACCTGAACAATTAAAACCTTCATCTTACATTTTCTCTATTATTTATTAATCCTGTATCAAAACTTTTCAGACACAAAGTATATGAATTGTGAACATTAATAAATCAGAGGCGAAGTATGTGTTTATATATTGCAGAAAGTAAGGTTATTGAAAAAAAGATATCTCAATGTACTTTCAACATTACCCTTTCTTTGAGTCTGGCGCAAGTAAATCCTAGCAAGTGATTTAGTTGACTTCTTTTGATCTTTATTTTTTCTTCACGGTCAGCAGACATTTTCTGTAACAAGTATTGATATCACTAACCCAACAGTTATTAATTTTATTTTACAAATAGATCAGTAAAATCAAATTATCAAATATTTATTTCAACTAATAACAACAAATTAATAAACTTTATTTAGTTTTATATTTAACTAGTTGGGTGCCCAGTTTTGTTCAGGTATTTATAATAGCCCAGCAACACACTTACCCTGGGCACGAAATGGGGGATTGATGCAAATACCTAGTCTCTCAAGTCGGCGGCCTTACCTACTCGTGGCACCATGTTTCAACTAAAAGATAGCAGTGAGAGGGTACCAGTGTGCAATTCTCATGTGCCTTGGTGTCGGTTCCTGGCCAGTGGTTCTTCCTGGGTGAGTGTAATTTAAGAGTAGGGAACGGACTGGGATGACTTATTGCTGGCTCGCTGAGAACTAGTTATCCCTTATGAGCATGGGAGGTAGACAATGACAGGTGCACCAGTTGCTAGTAAATGAGACTAACTCAAGGAAGTTGGCATGTCCTCTACTAAGGTGGCAAGGCTGGAAATGATCATCCAGTCTTAGTATCCAATGTCTAGTGGCTGTAATTCCCCATTGGTTGGCCAGCTGTGCATATCGCCCATAAGGGGATAGCTGCTAGCTTTACTGTGTGACAGGCCTTCGAAACCAGTCATTTCTCCTTGAGGAAGTTGAAGTTTTAATGCCAGTTCCTGAGATCATACCCCCCTCCCCAGCCCTAGGGGGAGAAGCAGGTTTTGGTAGTATGAGCTCTACCATTGAGGTGACCGCAGAGGAGGAATTTATTCCTCGAAAGAGCAGTATGTGGCTCACCATAGCCATCAGTAAAAATTCTGGTACACTGTGGTGAGCTTTAGGCCAGTTGTCACTCTACTGGGTGCCAGCCCGGCTCACAAATGGTTTGAACTCAATGTGGCAGTGACAAGTGCTCACAATCCCATGGAGGTTGTCAGGATATGTGAAACCTAAGAGTAGAGAGCAGACCAGGCCCAGTATTGGAGCCTCCAGCCCTTGGGAAGGCAGTAGACCCAAGGGCACTTCATTGTTACAGATGGAGTGCACTTGCCACAGGACAGTCGAAAACTCAGGTATGGGGGCTGTATGCAGTATCGAGCACATAAACCTTTCTTGCACTTCATCTGAAGAGCATAAGAATTTTAGGTGAGGAATCTTCAGACTCTGTACACCAGAATATGGATGTTTGCCCAGTAAAGCCAACTTGGTATACATGAGGTCAGTTGCTGGTTCCATCCAGGATTTCCTCAAATTCCTACTCACCCCCCCCCCTCCCTCCCTTCACCTCTGTCCCTATGAATGCTAACCATATCTTACCCACACAGTACTAATTTCCAGGTTAAAAAGAACACATGTACAAAAAGGTGCTCAATGCATTTATAATTGTTGTGGAACATAAAGAAATACAAATTTTAAGCTTTTTTTACATATAAACAATGATACATCATTTCTAAAAAGATAGTTGATTCACCTATATGGTCTGTTTACCACAATGTAACTTGTAAATTTAATGAAAGTTTTATTTAAAAACAACATATTCAAAGTTATTTATAAATATAGAAACATATCTCATAAGTCAAGTGCTTCTTGCATGTGCCATACACATTAAGACTCAAGACATATTTAAATATAATTTATTATATGGTTTTGGAATGTGAATATTCTAGTTGCATGTTAAGTTGAATTAATGAAGACTGAAGTTTACAAAATATTCTCACCTTGCATACTGTACACATATAAGTATTTTTCACGTCCTCTTCGGGCAATTCTTCTTTAGCAATGCATGCCAAGTGATAAACCCTGTGACAGGATGTACAACAGATGACATCTCCTCCACGATGACATTCAAAGCAGTACCAATCATGACCATCCTTTTCTATCTGGAACAATTTAACTGTTGTGTAAATAAGACTGCTGTCAAAAGGTTATGTAATGAATTAAAAATTTGTCTTTAACAACATAATTTTATAGCAATAGAGGGTTACTTGAAATATACAGTCTCAAATGACTCAAATATATTTATCAATCTAAGCCGTTGAGACTACATAGAAAAATACTTTAGTTCATTCATCAAACTTACTTTAGTTACCAAAACACCGAACACAAAATTAGCAAGGTTTCACTGAAAATTCATGTTCTGGGTCTCAATCTGGAGATGTGGTACTAGAATAGCAGGGTCCAGCAAAAGACTGGAAACTCCTGGCATGAAGAAACCATGAACCACTAACGAGAGCTACATTCAATGGGTGAAAGATGCTATGTCAGTCTATAAAAAGTCTTCTATTTCCCTAACTTCAATCTTAGTGTGATTAAATCTTCAAACCAGTGTATCATAAATAAGTATATTGCCACATCTCAAGACCTGCAGTGATGGCTGAGCGGTAGCGAGCCGGACTGCAGACACGTAGACTCGGGTTCGAGTCCCAGCCGACGCAACCATTTTTATTTGTTTAATTTATTTACATTGTTTGCCTTTAGTTTCTAGTATTTTCTGTTTCTAGAATGTTCTGCTTCTAGAATATTCTATGTATGTATAAATAGGACTGGATTCCAAATCGGAGTCAGTCTTAAGCAGTACAAGCTTTGTACAGCACTTCGCCGTTGATTAAACGCCTATAACCTCTATGTGTGTGTGTTATTGAATCTCACGATCCCTAAGAAACATGACAATATTAAATGACTGGTTTTTCTCCTCAAGAAACTTGTTGAAGTAAAGTGAATCAGATTTCATTTGACTAAAAACACAATATAATTTTTAAAAATATTCATTTTGCATATATAGTGTCACCAAACAGATAATCATAAAGTAAGGAACTGAGGAAGCTGATAAAGATTTATGGTATAACAAACTAATTATAAATATAATGATTATCATCATATATTGTAACAATGTTTAAAGCCAGTCAAACCACCCCAACAGTATTCTTCAAGCTGTTAGTACATTGTAGTATGCCTGAAGATACATTAAACAGTGCACAAGCACACAAAACAGTTGAGAGCCAGCCATAATGGCATAAGTTTAGTGTCAAAACAGGTCACAATTGTAGGAGGGAGTGCCAGGTCTCAAACAAACTACCAGAATTAATGGTAGTGAGACACCACACTGATTTATGATAATAGAGTCTCTTCACCACGAGGCACAATTTGATATAGTTGTTCTCGGTGATATTCAGAAAGTAACCCAACCAAGCCCTGATAATTTTCTTAAACTCATTGCTCAATAATATTGTTGTTGTTATTAATATAATTTTGGTACTTTTTATTAAAATTATCTGGCACTCAACTAACAAAAAGGAAACAATTAATGAACATCCGAGCACAGCTTGGGATGCATAACATTTGCATCGCCTTGCTCTACAATAAATTCAGCAGAAAAGGATACACATTTCAAGAATATATGGTAATAAAGACAAGTCATTAAAATAAATAAAAAGATGCCAAAAAATCAGCATTAAGTATATCACTATTTATTCACAAAAGCGACATTTCATCTCCCTTTTGAGACTTCCTTGGGAATAAAATTTAGCAACACATCCCTCAACCGAAAAGATTATTCAATTTACATGTGAAGAATTTGGTGTCCAGCATGGACCATCTCCAGCGACTGTTACAGCCGAAATGACAAGTCATTAAACTCACTTTTACAAATGTTTTATGGTTTTATTTTTAGTTTTTATTAACCTTTTTAATAAATGAACTATGTATCTACTAAATCATTGCTGCATAACCACTAATTAATTTATTCTGAATTAATATTATTTATGAATCATATAGAGGTAGTTTCCTAACGGTAACAGAAATTTATTGAGTTCCTTAAATCAAAATAAATAATAGCTTGTATGCAAGAAAAATTAAGAATAAACATAAAATGTCAAGTGCTTTATAGAAAGTGTATTAATCCCAAGAACTTACTGTTCCTGTTGGTAATCTGTAACCCTCTTGCTCAACACCAATCTGGGATCCTTTGAATCCAACTCGTTTTGTGAGACGTACAAGGCCATCTCGTACACAATGATTCAGTTGTCGTTTCACTTCATCTGTTAATTGTAAATATTGTATTTTTTTTAGATAAAAATTAATTTTTTGCTTTCTGTCAACTATGCATTAACATTTCTTAATACTAAAGCCAAAAATGGAACAGAATCCTACTCGTACCTATGTTTAAGTTTGTTGAAATTTGTACAGATAGTTTTGAGTTTCTCAATGTCTATGCATGAAGAAAGTATCAGGAGAAAAATATGGAACCTTAAAATCAACATTTTGAGAAATGATTAACTATGTACATTCTCTAGAACAAAGATAGGAATCAGAATTAACCCTCCATACTAACTGCTACACATTTAAGTAATCATCATATATTTGATATACATACTTGGAATGCTATTCGTAATTTTCTGAAAAAGGCAGCAGTTGCCTCTGAAAATTTAAACTCTGCACACAGCATAGTGCTTGCCAACTTTATCCTTCAGTTAAGTTACCAACTTTTTTCTCCTCCCTCCCCCAACGAATACAAAATTGTAAGCAATATCCTATTGGATAAATTAAATAAAACAGGTATAGATAAAAGAGTGGTACTATGGATAGAAAATTGTTTAAGCGATAGATCGCAAAAAGTCAAAATCGGAGAACAATTTTCGGATTCAGGAAATGTAACATCGGGAGTTCCTGAAGGTTTTGTAATCAGACCATTACTGTTTTTAATATTTATTAATGACTTACAAAATTATTTAATGTCAGGGGTAAGGCTTTTCACTGAAGATTTCATCATCTACATAAATATAACTAACAAGCAAGACGTGATATTATTACAAGAAGATCTAGATAAAGTCAATAACTGGGCTCAGGAAAATACAATTAAAATGAATGGAAAGAAAAGCAGCTCAATCTCGTTTACAAAACACACGTTGTTAAATGAGACAGAATGTAGAATAGGTGGTGAAATAATTCCAACGAGCAGCAAATGTCTGGGGATATATTAATTCGATTAACATCTGATATTTCAACAACAGACTTGGGTGGGAGGAACAAGTGAATTTCATAATGAGGAACTTTTAAAAAAGGGAAGTTCAAAATCAAAGGAAGTGGCATATTTATCCTTAGTTAAACCAATTTTGGAATACGGGGCAGCTTGTTGGGATTCCCTATAGAAAAAATTAAATAGAATCATTAGAGAAAGTTCAGAAATGGGCTGCTAAATTTGTGCAAGTAGGGCTGGGTCACAGGAATGAAAAAGTAGAACAACTAGGTTGGGAGAAATTGTCACAAAGGAGGGAGAAAGCAAGACTGCATTTGCTATTCAAAGCTTATACGGGGCAAAAACCATGGAATGGAATTAGCTCCAAAATGCAAAAGCCCAGTTATATAGATAGATGGGATCATAAATTCAAAGAGAAATGTGGAAAGCAAAAAACAGATGTTGGCAAATTCTCATTCCTAAATAGGACCATCTCAACGATTGGAATAATTTACCTGTAGGAGTGTTTGGAGGAATTCTTCTTCAGCAAAATAAATTCAGGATAAATCTAAAAATAACGTGTGAATTGAAGTGGATATTTTGAATAATATAAAAGCATATTTGAATTTAGATGTTAAAGTCATAGTGAAGTGAAGTGCTAAGTTAGCAAAATTCTTGTAGTGTTTCTCTTTTTTCTTTCAGGGCTATAGAAATTTTAAAGGACTATGATTATTTTTTGAGATTAAGAGTATTTATGTTTAAGAAATTTCATTTTGTATCTGCCACAGGGCTTACGCCCAATTGTAGACTAACAATAAATACATTAAAAGCTATCATTTATGTTACACAATATCAACATGGATCATGGTTGAATTACAGGCAAAGTAGTGGAAGAGGAAGAGTGTAGTTGATACACAACTTGGAAGGAGAAAGAAGATACTGGGTAGTGAATGAAGAAGTTCAAAACAGGGCATGGTGAAAAAGTACATTTACTGGCCAAGTGCAAGAACAAGCCAGTAGATAGATCACTCAATAATAAATAAAAATATGGCCAAAAAAGTCAGCAATAAATATATAACTATTTATTAACAAAAGCGACGTTTCATCTCCATTTTGAGACTTCCTCGGGATTAAAATTTAAGAATACATCATATTTCTCCTTGACTCCCTCAGTCGAAAAGATTATTGAATTTACATGTGAAGAATTTGGTGTCGCGGAAATTTTTTTTTTCGGCCGTAACCGTCGCTGGAGATGCGATGAAACGTCGCTTTTGTTAATAAATAGTTATATATATATATTTATATGTGTGTAATAACTCAATAATAATATGAAGTGCATACCTTTATTAATCTGATGAACACGAGACATGTAACGTGAAATACGTTCAACATTAGGAACCTGTCTCTGAGCCCTGATGGTGTTGATGGCATCCCAAAGTTGTTGTGTTACTTGAGGACAAGAGACACGGCGACGGCTCATTGCCGCAAATAATCTGAAATCAATAAGTTGAAATATATTCGTTACAATTAGGAGGTAAAAAACTCCAGGCAGCTCATTGTCACAAAAAAATCAAACCATATAATTTCATTCAAGTATATTTGTTGATCAGCAGTATGGTTGCCAGCTTTCGGACAATACTTTGCAAAATATTATACTATTTACGTGTTTAAATAGGCTACATAGTAACAGCCGGGTTTGATTCTATGTGACGTAAGTGACGCCGATAATTATTAGCCGCCAGCTTTGCAAATAGCATTGGGATTAATAAATATTGTCTGGTTTTGACACTATTTTTACTTTACCAAAGATACGTGAACACGAAAGCTATGATGGAAATACAATGTGAGTCCAACATTTTAAAAAGCGCCCTCTCATACCCATTGAGAGACAAGTCAACAATCGTGCAAATCAACAAAGTGAAGCAGAGTTACAAGCTGCGACCAATCTCTCAGAATCAGCGTGAGACTCGCGTAATTGCACAATGGAACACAACATGAAATTTTGCTTAAAATTGGAGCAAAGACCGTACATGCGCTACTGTTCACACGCATTTAAAAAAGGCGAGGATTTGTGATCGGTTTGTATCACAAAAGCTGACATGCATTTGAAAAAGTAATGGTTTGTGACCGGTTTGTATCGCAAAAGCTGACATGCATTTGAAAAAGTAGATGGTTTGTGACCGGTTTGTATCGCAAAAGCTGACAAGCATTGAAAGGCTTGGCAGACGTTGCGGATATCCAGCATGTGACAACTGTGCTTTATTGTTGGCAGATTTCAGGAGCTATTACAACTCTTTGTTTCCTTTATTTTATGACAGTTCACCGAAATTTTTATATGCAGGTTCTATGATAATGAATTCTTTACTAAACCTGCACAAAACATCGTTTTTAGCGATTCCCCGACTGTATCTTCCACCTCCTCTCCCCGCTGCCGAATCCAGTACTCTTTCATTCCACAGCTCAAACCCACCTCAGCCGGTATTCTTGCAGCTTTCGAAAGGTCACTCATTCTTCCATAATAACAACGCGGCAACTAACAGAAGACAGCTGACAGTCTCACAAAGTATTCGGTGCTCGTAAATAAATCCTAAAAAAACTGGTTGGTCTCTACACCAAGTGTCGGAAGTCTTCCGAGTTGATATTGTGGACAAGAAGTCCTTTACACCAATTCAAAAATACAAAAATTGGTGTGACAAATTTTCGGCGGCTTCAGCCTCCCTTAGGAGTAGCATCTCGTGCGCCTGCAGTGTGTTCAAATAATAAGTATGGAAAAGAAAAAGAGACTAACGCTTCCGAAAATTTTAAATACTTTTTTCTGTCGAGCATAGCGACGCCAGTTTTCAATTTCAGGTAAGTCGCTCACTGCACAGATCTCCCTCCATATATATATAACGCCACAGCTTGTCTTCTTTGAATTTGTTTGAGTTAAGCAGCATAACTGGAACAGCTGCATTTTATGTATGTCACTGAACCAGGAAGTTGGTATAGGGGAAGTAACAGTTAAGCCTAAATAGTCTAACGCCATTAACAGCATTATCTGAAATCCACCAAGCATTTCAAGATACTGTAACTAAAGAAACAAAGACTGCTTTTAAATACAATTTTCAGAAAAAATTTGAATGAGAGTGGATAAAACCAAATTATTAAATACCATGATAAGATAAAAAAAATTCTTCGCGCTAGTTTTTTGATAGTTCATAGAGGAAAATAAAAATACTGTATTAAACCTCTACTTAATTCTCAAGTGAAAATACTCTTTACATTATCAAAAATTACCAATTACAAATCTTCAATTCTTTCATTAATGACTTGTTTAAAAACAACTTAAATAACTAGTTGTATAAATGGGATGGTTACTATTATAATTAAAATAAAAATCACTATTAAATTTCTTCTGTGAAACTATACAAGTTGTGACATTAAATATTTCATAAATTAGTAAACAATTTTTTAATTACTAAAAATGTAATTAGATTAAAAACAGAAATGTTCTTCCTTGATGGAATATGAGGTCACTTAACCACCATTAACGTAAGTCTACTTATACTGGCACCCACATATTAACAGACACCTTCATACAGTCAAGCTCTTTCGGAAAGGAAAGAAGGTTTGTGTACATAGTCTATAAATTATTTATAACTGTTTATATATATATATATATATATTAATAATATTAATGAAACGTTTGTAACGTAACGAAGTCACAGGTTTTTTGGATATTAGGATAGTAAGTAAGGGAGAAAGATAGGAAATACGCTTTGAAACATATGTTTGGCACAGAATTATGCTCAGGGAAAGACATATGTCAATCGTAGAGAAGAAAGGAAGAAGGAAGAAAGACTGAAAATATTCGGCGCCGCCGGGACTCGAACCCGGATCGTCACAGAGCCTCTGCTGTGGCCGCAGAGCGCCTTGGCCATTAGGCTACGTCGCCGGTGCGTCGAAGATAGTCAGTCATGGATATGGATATATATATATCCCTCATTTACTATCCTTACTTCTATCCTAATATCCAAAAAACCTGTGACTTCGTCACGTTACAAACGTTTCATTAATTTGTAATTTATCCTTAATGGGTGCTCCCTATAATCTCTTCTATCCCACTTCTCTCTATCCGTCCCTACTAAATACATCGTATACATATATATCCAAGACTGACTATCTTCGACGCACCGGCGACATAGCCTAATGGTCAAGGCGCTCTGCGGCCACAGCAGAGGCTCTGTGACGATCCGGGTTCGAGTCCCGGCGGCGCCGAATATTTTCAGTCTTTCTTCCTTCTTCCTTTCTTCTCTACGCTTGACATGTGCCAAACATGTTTCAAAGCGTATTTCCTATCTTTCTCCCTCATTTACTATATATATAGGAAAGAGAGAGATAAAGTAGGTGACTTACTTTAGGTTCACAGATGGTAGACACATTGTAAGGTTTGAAATTCTTTAAATTAATGTAGGCACTGCACCTTCATCACCAAGTTAGTTAGGAAGACATTTCCAGTGATCTGATGAAGAACCGCTGCCTCTGAAAATTAAAGAACTTCAAACCCTACATAGTGCCTGTCATCTGTGAACCTCAGGTTACACACCTACTTTTTATCTCTTTCCTGTCCTTGTTTGTTTTAATTAACCTGACAATGTCATCAATATATATATTATTGTTTATAAGTGTGAGAGGGGGTACTTAATCATACAATAAGGAGTAATAAGAAAATGGGGAAAATCGAGTCAAATACACATATTTCAAACTAGATATTCATTATATCAGTTTATTCAACCTCCTTCGCCTTTTCTATGTATTAATTCCTAACAAATATAAAAAAATATTTAAAATTTAAATTTATTTAAATCTTTACTGTTTATTTAAATGAACTAATATGAATATTCTTCAGCACATTATCACCAAAAGGTTATATAGGCCTATCCTAGTTCCTTTTGTCTTTTGAAGAAACATCCTAAGAGCTTTAAAAATGAAACAATGAACAAAACCTATATCTTTGCAGAAATGTGTGGTATTTATTTCATTTCACATAATTTTGTTTGTATATTGGCTGCTTCATTATCCTTTGGTAAAAAAAATATTTAAATGAAGCAAAACAGTCTTCTTATGTCCGTGAGTGATTAATGTTATGGCTTATGTGTTTTTAAAAAAATTTAACATATATCAACATTGGTGGATTGTGAGTTTTTAAGGTTATGTACTACTTTGTCAATCTGTGTCAATTTTGTGTGTTCAGATGGAAAGGGACCAAAACATCTGTGGTCAACTCATGTACTTTTCTTGAACTAATATGAGTATTGGGAAATTAAATAGTTAATAAGTATTTTTTTTATTTTCAAACCTGTGTTTAAGTGATAATTGTTGTATTCATCTTTGGGTTCTTGAATCAAAAATATATAACAAATCATTTTTTAATAGATGTTTGAAAATTATGGTTTACCTTCATAATTCTTTGAGTTTACAGTGAATACAAATACAGAAAAGTGTAGCCATATTAGTACGTTCAAAGTTAGTAAGTTCAAGGTATAACAAGATGAATAATTTAAAGTTTATGATCAGAACTTCAGGTACATAAGAGTGGAAGGATCTTGCAGCAGTCCAGGCATCAACTCAGGCTATCTTAGAGGTAAGAAAACCCTCCAAGAAAGCGGGAAGTCCTAGTTTCAATTCCTGGTCCAACCAAGAATTTGCCATTCTAACCTGTTGCACAGCTGAAAGTAAGGGGAAACTACAGCAGTGTCTTTAATTTTGTGTGTACATTCAATGCTCAATGCATAACAATATGATGGTAGCCCCTCGGGTAAGATATTCATTCGGATCTCCAGGCAGAGACTACTCGGGAGAATGTCATCAGAAAGACAATGAGTGACTTTCTACAAATCAGTGTGTGGAATGTCAGAAGCTAAAACCGTGCTGGTATATTCGTAAATTTAAAAAGGGAAATGGAAAGGTTAAAGTTATATATAGTGAGAATTAGTGAAGTTAGATGGCAGGAAGAGCAAGATTTTTTGTTGGATAAATATAGGGAGATTAGTTCTTACATATGGAACAGACGATAAAGAAAGTTAAAACAAAATATGGAAAAGGAATCATAATACAAGGAGAACAAATTAAAACCCTACACTTTGCTGATGATATTGTAGTATTAGGGTGTCAGAAGAAGACTTGTAAATCATAATCAATGGCATGAACAGGGTCCTTATGAAAGAGTTCAATATGAGGATTAATAGAGGGAAAACCAAGGTAATGGAATGCAATTTGGGAAACAGTGGAATAACAGAGGGTGTTGGATTGGGAAAGTATATTTTGACAGGAGTTAAGGAATTCTGCCACTTGGGAAGCATAACTAGCGATGGTAGAAGTATAGTAGACATAAAGAGTAGGATAGCACAGGCAAGGAAGGCTTTTGTGAAAAAGAGGAATTTATTTATGGGTAATATAAGTGAGCTTATTAGGAAATCATTGCTAAAAATGTTGGTATGGAGTGTGGCATTATATGGGTGAGAAATGTGGATGATAGGAGTTGTGGAAAGGAAAGGAATGGAATCCTTTGAAATGTGGTGCTATATGCAAATACTGAAAATTAGATAGGTGGATAGAATCACTAACAAGAAAGTTCTAAACAGAATAAGGGAAGAGTGAACAATATGGAGTGCGTTGACCAAGAGAAGGTATAGATTAATAAGCAACATTTTAAGACACAAGGGTCTTGTAAAATTAGCCTTAGAGGGAAGCGTATGGGGTTAAAACAGAAGAGGGAGCCCAAGGATGGAATGTGCTAAGGAGATTAAGGATGTTGTGGGACGTCCTAATTATTTGGAAATGAAAAGGCTTACCCAATATAGGTTAGCATTGGAGAGTTGCATCAGACCAGTCTTAGGACTGAATTCCTTAACAACAAATCAAATTTCATGGTGTTTGGGTGAGCTTCAAATGGAAGCAATACTTCTCTCTTTGAAACAAACTAATTTAAAACAAGGTATAACTGGAGAGAAAAAGCAAGTCATATTGAGACACGATGCATAGGACCTCCTCGTAGTGGGGGTAGGCCAGAGCTCATTTTAACATGAACCTTTATTTGAAGAACTTGGTAGAGTAAAAGCCATTTTGAAAACATAGACACAATAAAAGGTGTGGTAAAAATACCTTAGCACTGTCTGTATATCCTTTACTAAAAATAAAATTAATATTTTAAAAAATAGTAGTAGCCACTGTCTTAATAGTAATGACCTTATTTCAGATGTTGCAAGATCCTGTGTACACTGGAATTGGAGTTGCTTTACTTTCGGCAGCAGTACCAGCCATTATTCATGCATCCAAACAACATACACAGAATAAGAAATCACCTAATGTGATTCTCTCACTTTCTGATGCTTTTGCAACACTAATCACAGGAATAATGTTGTTAATTGTTGGTATTGGATTAAGTTCTGTTAGAGAAGCGTGTGATGATACACTAATGATGGCTGATTCTGCACTTCTTTTAATTCCATCCATCAATGCATTTACATCAACAGCTGTCCGTACAGGCTTATGTTTAGATCGAGGTTCAACTGCTTACTTCAATCACAAGAGGAATGTCATAGCTATAGGAATGACTTGGGCAGTCCCAACAGTTGCCGTACTTTCTCTTTTATCCATAAAAACAAATCAATTTCAACAACTTAAAAAAAATGCAGATGATTCTGAAAATGATATACAGAACTTTTGTGAAATAGATGGAGCAACTATACTTCCAAATCCTAAAGAAATATTAGCCCCTTGTGAAATGTACCTTTCAAATTCATCAGTAACATATGGTCCAATAAAACGTAAAACTGAGGATGTCAGATATATTGCAGAGCAAACAATAAGGAGAATCTATGAGATTGTAAATTTGACCCTTCTAGCTAATCAACTAGACTTTAAGAAGATACTTAGAAATAACCAAGAAGATATGAATTATGAAAATGAAGATTATATTTATGACACTCCAGTAAGTGAGACAGGTTCAGACATTGAATCAGGCACCCAATATTATTCACTGGATGAATTTAACAATAAATCTGAAGATTTAAATTTCTCTCAAACAACTACAATGACAATAAATTTCAATCAGACCTCATCACAAACACAGTTTCTAGAAACAACCACTGAACTGTTAATAGAATTTACATCATTTGATGATAACGCATCAACCCTGCCATCGACAGGTGATCAAAACAGGTACTTTACTTTTATTATTGACAAATTTGTAGATATTCCTTTAAATTGTAACACAGAAAATGCCTCATTTTCTGTTAAAATTACATTTGATTTATTTAAAATTGTCTAAAATGCAAAACAAATTTAATAATGTTAATTTTAAATAATCACCAACGGTTAAAATAACATATGTTAATAAAATTTTATTGAGAGTTGTACCTACTACATGTTGGTATCTTACATAAGTTTACCTACAAGACTATGTATTTCAGAATTACCAACTAAAGATCCATAAAAATCGGCAATATATCTCAATCATCTTTAAAATTAATTCATATTATTGCTTTGTCCTAACCTAATCAGATGATAACAGTAGTAATAGTATGTTAAGTGACAAGCATATTCGACAGCGAAACAAAATTAAGTACCATCTTGAGCTGGGCTTAACTGAATAAGGCACATATCTTTGAGAGTTTGTTGTTGGGGTATTCAGTCCTATTCCTCCTCTTGGTCAACCTTCGTTCTTCCCCTATTCTGCTTAGAACTTTGTTACTTACTCTATCCACCCATCTGATTTTTAGCATTCGCCTATAGCACCACATTTCAAAGGCTTCTTTTCTTTTCCTTTCCCCAACTCCTATCGCCCATGATTCGCACCCATATAATGCCACACTCCATACCAACATTTTTAGCAATGATTTCCTAATGTGCACACTTATATTACCCATAAATAAATTCCTCTTTTTCACGAAAGCCTTCCTTGCCTGTGCTATCCTACTCTTAATGTCTACTATACTTCTACCATCGCTAGTTATGCTTCCCAAGTAGCAGAATTCCTTAACTTCCAACAAAATATCCCTTCCCAATCTAACACCCTTTGTTATTCCATTGTTTCCTATACTACACTCCATTACCTTGGTTTTCCCACTATTAATCCTCATATTGAACTCTTTCTACAGGACTACGTTCATGTCATTTATTATGGTTTCCAAGATTCTCTTAATATATAATATATATATATATATATATCGTTGGTAAAGTGTATCGTTTTTATTTCTTGTCCTTGCAGTATGATTCCTTTTCCATATCCGTTTTAACTTTCTTCATTGCCTGTTCTATATACAAGATAAACAGCATGGACGAAAGACTGCATCCTTGGCTTGCTCCTTCCTTGTTTTCTGCTCTCTTTTCTTGGTCTTCTATTCTAATTACTGCCGTGTCTTCTGTAGAGGTTATGTATTAGCCTCCTTACTCAATATTTTATTCCAGTTGTCTTCAAAATCATTAATAGTGTGTTCCAGTTCACATTATCAAACACTTTTTCTAAATCTACAAATGCCATGAATGTAGGGTGGTTTTTTCTTATCTTGTCTTCTAAAATTAATCACAAAGTCAATGTAGCTTCTCTTGTCCCTATATTCTTCCTAAAACAAAACTGATCTTCTCCTAACTCACATTATATTTGACGTTCCATTCTCCTATATACTATTTTTGTTAATATTTTGCATGCATGGGATACTAAACTAATTGTTCTGTGCTGTCAATTCCTGGCGCTTTATCATAACTCAGGTCATTCAGCACCCTATCAAACTCTGACTTTAAAATTTTGTCATCTTCCTCCTCTTCTTCTTCTTCTATTACTGACTGATCTAGACTTTCACCGTGATACAGTTCTTCTAGATATTTCTTCCACCTTTCTGCTTTTACTTCTTTATCCATAATTGGCTTCCCATCCGCTCTCCTGATGTACTTGCTAATATTTTTCCTCTCGCCAAATGATTCTTTGATTTTCCTATAAACTGCATCTATTTTCCCTTTCACCATGAAATCTTCAACTGCTTTGCATTTCTCTTGTAGCCAAGCCTCTTTGGCTAATTTGCAATTCCTATCTATCTCATTCTTCAAACGTCTGTACTGCTCTTTCTCGTATTTTTATATTTACACCTTTCATCAATCATTTTTATCATTTATTGTGTTGTTCATGTTTCCCTATTGGTCTGAGCTATTCTTCCTATTTTTTCTTCTGCTGTCTTTGTCCTTTCTTCCTTTAACAGTGCCCACTTCTCTTCTACATTGTTTTTTCTCTTTTCTCTATTAATCTACTCCTCATAACTTCTTTGAAACTCTGTATCACGTCCTGTTGTTGCAGTTTTTCTATAAAAAATTGAAGGTTGATAAAATTTGCAACAACAGCGACTATATTAATGTTCCTCATATTCCTTTTGGGTCAACTCAAGTAAAGTCCGTAGTTGACCACCTCCATTTTTGATTAAACTTAGCTACCATGTAGTTCGTAGACCCAAACTAAAATACACCAAACAAGTCTTAATTTGCATTGATTCAAAAGTTATAAGCCCTCACATGGGGGATCTCCATGTGATTCATGCGGGCGCGGCATAAAACGTATACTTTGCCCCTTGTCTAGCAAGCTTGAATTAGTGTGCGTGTCTGAAATTGCACACACTAATAAAACACCTTTTACTCAATTTACTCTAATTCATCGTATCGTTTATAATAACCCCAGCCTTCTATTCATTACAAGACCTACCCCTGCATTTCCTCTATTAGCTTTTGTGCTTATCACTCTATATTGATCCAACCAAAAATCTTGCATCTAACTTGTCGTAACAATAGTCCTTTATGTTCGCCGCCCTATAATCTTTATTTATTACGGCCTATAAAAGTTAGAGTTAATTTATTGAAAACCACAATTAAGAGATTTGAATTGATAATATACTTAAATTTCCAATCATTACAGTTTGTTTGCAATCAATCACGTCCGTTATGAATATGCGAGGCTCGTTATAGACCGGAAATTAAAATTGCTTTTAATGATCATTGTTAATTGAGTTTTTATACATGCATAACCAAACTGTAAATATATTTGCCCTGTTGTTCCGAAGATCTCTATGAACTGCACTTATCACGCGGAGGACCATAAAGTGAATGAATTTCAAAACTTCACAGTGGTTCACACAGTTCGTTACTAACAAACCCTTCCTCAAAGGTAAATTTGGCATTCAGCTGCATTTGTTACAGATAAACAGCCATAGTCCGTTAGCATCTGCATATATCTATACTAAAAAGCACACATGCACCAGAAAAGCAAGAAACCAAGCACTAGCACCCAACACCACAACTCGTCCAGAGTAAAGTCTTATTAGCTCACCACATAGCAGTGGATTTTTATGACAGGCCACAGTTACGGTTATCTGCCACAGACTAAGACCAATAGTCCTGGCCAGTGGCCCATTTGGTGACAGACAGACCCGCATCAAGGTCTGTGACGGATAACAATGACTTCTTGTGTGTGTTTTTTAAACAACAGTTTAATTCTTTGTTTGAATCAATTTCCTACATTATAATATGTAATTTTATTTCTAATTTTTCTAAAATAATTTCCAATAGACATTGATCCCATACAAATATAATCTGTATTATTTAATTAAATAAATATAAGAGTGTTCTATTGTATACAATGCAATAAATTATTACTTTCAGCATCACTGAACCACAAGTTGATGAAACGTATAATGCATCACAAGAGTTTTGTGTGACATATTGCTACATGGAAGCAAAATCCCTGAGAGCCTACATGCTTTTCATACTCTTAGGAGCATATGTTTTACCATTGGTAAGTTTCATTAATAACAAACATATACAAGAAAATTAAATAGATTGTTACAGTTCGACAAATATTCTCATAAAGTCAACAATATTAATATGTTTAAATATTGAATTTGTAGCCAAAAATATTATGTAATATACAAATGTACTCCAAACAATAATATAGAACATTTCTGAAGTATGGGTAAACTTTCCCAGAATTACTCATTGTAGTACAACATTAGCAGTAGAAGAAAAACTTCATTGATAAAATTACTAAACAAATTACAGGTGTGTTAAGGAAAGCAACAGGCAGGATGTTAACAATTAATAATTTGTAATATATGAGAACATTTGACTATAAATAACATAATCAATGAAGAATTACCAACCTGTATTAACAGACTTTTACACAAAATTTTGAATAATTTTTAATATAAACTATAAGTTTTGACCATCCTTTGTGGTCCTAGTCAATACATGGGTCATTTCATGTCAAATCAACCCAAAAAAAATAGGATTCGACAACCATGGTCTCAGATTTTAATGAAACTTGGCATGTTTGTTCCTTTCATGGATATAAGGAATGATATGAAATATTTCTGCTCTATCACAAATGGTTTTTATTTTACAGCCTGCTTAAGTTTTTGAAATGACGTTTTTTTTTCGATCGGCGAATGAAATGCAATTTGTTCTTCCATAGAAAATACATTATATCTTCCTTATTTACCAACCAATGTTGATGAAATTTTTTATGGGTATTCTTCAATAGGAAAGGAAGCCAGAAAAAATTATTTTAACTATAAACTATCTGTAAGTGGTCTGAAAAAAATTCTGAAATTAATGTTTTTAATGAAATATGACTATCGACGCGAAGCGGAATATCATCATGAGGGAAAAGGATAACGACAAAAGTATTTTATAATTATTACTCATAAAGATATACACTACCACATGAAAAGATAAAATTAATGGTTTTTTCACTCCTTGTTTGTTTTGTTTTTTTCACTTCAAAAATAGGAAATGGTTCATTCCATGTCATGTGGCTTAATTTTCAGAACCGATCCCCAAGCAACCATTTCCGATTTTGATGAAATGTTTAGTTTGTACTATGACACCTTAGATGAACACCTGAAATATTTCATTTCGAAATATGCATTTCTGACTGAAATACGAGTCTTTTCGCAGAAGGCAGCCGTTCGTCAGAGTAGACGCCGTTCCAAAAATGCCTCTTTTGAGCTGTAATATTGCGGCAGACATTACAGAATAGATCCTGAAAATTATTTTCTAGGATAAACCTAATGCTTAGATTACGAAAATAATAAAGAAAAGTATCATCCCTAGCCAGCATGGGCCTCCAAAGTAGCCCATAAAAATTTCAAGGAATCCTGACGGCATTCATATTTTGTACTTCACATTTCTACACGAATGCCTACAATTCAGATAATTTACAACTTTGAAGTTCAAAACTATAGTAACTTGTTAGTTATTTCAAATAAACGTATCATAAGCAATCAAAAAGTCCACGTTTAAACTAGACTTTGTTTTACAAAAATTTAAAGGGAGCAGCCACTCTAAATAAGGTCTCACAAGATGTTGCTGTGAAAAGTACGGACCCTAATGAACCATACATAACGTTCATATAATCAAAAATAGTACCTCAAAGCTGAGGCTTCCTGAAGAAAGGATCAGCAAACCATTTTTGTTATGAAAATTACTACTGTATTAGTGTTTGTGTTAATCTCCTCCTTTTCCTATAATAGCAACTTATTTTGTATTGTTTTATTTCCAGGTTACAATCATCATACTGTATGTTGTTTCAAGAAACCATTCCTTCAAAGTATCAAAAAACAATGTAGAACAATCTGATTTATACCAATCCTGTCATATTAGGTCTTTAACATTAAAAGCTTCTATAATATCTATTGCAATGTGGCTTCCAGCCTTAACAGATACTGTTTTGCGCTCATTACTTTGTATATCAGGAGTGTCTAGTGACACATCAAGAATACTAGTTATTATTGGTTTTCTACATACTATTATTCGCTCTGCACTTGGAGCAAAGTTTGCAACCATTGGAAACAAGGAAGTAGCACCCTCTTTCGACAAAAAATTACCTTCTGATAATAATAAGATGCCACAATTCAAATTGGTTGTTTCAGATCAGCCAGGAACTAGTTCAGATAGAAATGACAGTTTAGATGAATGTGTAAAAACAAAGCAGGTTCATTTAAATAGAAACAAATTATTTGTTGTGACAAAAGACTCAAAGAAACTGAATTTTAAAACTCATTTCTGGAATAAAATATTTCCCAAAGCAAATGAGAATACTACCAAAGACACAACGCAAATTGTTAATATATAAATAAATAACATGAAACAAATTACTTACTTTTTATTCATGGTGTTTCACAGTAAAGACTATACTTCAATTTTTTGAGAAAAATATGTTAAATAGATGTCATGTCATCTGTAACCAAACAACATTTATTAAAATTCAATATCATTTCAAGAAAATAAATTATTTAAAATCTGCCCAGTATTACAAACAGTTTCCCCTTATATCAACTATCAAGAAGCCTTAATAAAGTATTAAATCTGCTGAATATACAAAAAAATGCTTGTGTAATGTTACAAAAGCAACTTGGAACATTGGCAATTAGGCTGAATGAAATTAGTAATATGTTGAACATCATCTTCCTAAATGTTGCCAGTATAGAATCTGTGTCCAGCACAAACCAATAATAAACTGCAATAAAATCATTCAACAATGAATTGACTTCTGAAGAAATCTAGAGATATTTAAACATAACTTTTAGTTCACCTTATAAACTAGTCAATTCAATATGGAACATTGCCTGACTCTCTAAAAATTAGTTTTGTAAGGCAATACATAAAAAAGGTAACAACAGAAATAAACAATTATAGATTAATAATATAATATTTTAAAAAGTCCTATTAAGAGGGATTTATTAGTTCTTCAAATGAAGTGTCATCAATCTGAGTATAACAGCTACAACATACTTTATTCATGGGGTAATAAGACATTGAGGCATGTGAACCAAAGTTAGTAGGGTATTTCTGGACTTTTCCACCAAAGGTGTTGACCGTGTCCCACAAAATATTAATTAAAAAATTATATTAAGAGGAATCTCAAAACAGCTGTTTACAACATACCACAAAGACCACACACATAGAAATGGAACTATAGTACAGAAACTATGGTCTAAGAATTGGAAATCTATCATTTGGCATCTACATTGATGATAATCTTAATTAAAAACTACCTAACTTTGCAGATGACGCTACACTGATAGGCTGGGGAAAGACTCATCAACATCTCAATAAATTTTTTATCTCAAGCAATTAATAGTGTAATTTTACTTACTATAAGTCTAATATTTTAATATTCACTTAAATCTATTGAGCCGTTGTCTTGCAAGATACAGGGAAAATTTATTGCGAAACATCAAAGTTGGTATTTTTAAACGCAAAAATCTCAGGAAAGAATAAAGGAATCGCAATCAAAGTTTGCACATTTAATGCTCTATTCAAGTTCTATAAGTGGTACAATTTTCATTAAAATCTATTAAACCGTTTTTTTTTTTTGGTTGATATTGGAAAAATTTCTTGGGACATGTCAAAGTTGGCATTTTCAAATGCCAAAATCTCTGGAAATAATAAAGGAATCACAATCAAATTTTGCAGTTTTATTGCACATGGCTAACTTTATAAGTGGTACAATTTTCATTTAAATCTATCAAGCCGTTTTTTTGAATGGGAAATAAGTTAAAAATTGTAATTAACACGGCTATATTAAATACTGGTAACTACAAGTTCAACTGGCAATAATATAATTATTAATAACATTACTGACAAAGTGTTCAACGTCTTACATTGTCCGAGTAAGGCAAAAAAAGAGTGAAACAAAAACTATACAAGACAATTGTGGAAGCCACACAATAAAAATCAACAAAAAGACAGTAAGAATAAAATAAAGACAGCTGAATGAAACAGATGAAATAATCAATAGTAAGGAGAGAAGTAAGCCAAATGATAGTATAAAGCTGTACCTCTTACCCACGGAGATGAATGGATGTTCAAAACACTGTGAATTATCTTGACCAGTCTCTAGCCCATTCTAGTATTTACTACTTCTCTTTACACACCTTTGGCTTACTTATATCACAGCTATTGATCATTTTACCTATTTCTCTTTGTGCCTGCTTTCTTTGTATAAATTATTACTAAAATAAAACTTCAATCATAATTACCAATTAAATATTAGCAATGTGTTTTATAATAGAATTTGTTTGAAACAAATTATTTGCAGAACTACATTGTTCTTTATTAAATAAATTGGCATGGTCTTTTTCAAACACATACCAGAATCTGCAATTTGGCAGTTACATCTAAGAAAAAGTTCATATAATCACAAAATCATATTTTGTTAAAACGTTTGTAGTTTGAATAACTGTAGAAGCATTTCGTGTATTTTAAACTCTTTTCAACAAAAATCTGCACTCACAATTATTTAAAAAAAGGGTAATATAAATTTAAATAGTCCATATTTATAACCTAATCATAGCAAACAATGTGAATTACCATCTGTTCTAAATAAATGATACACAAAAAGCTATACAAAATGTTCACATGAGAACAAAATCTAAATAATAAACAACTTTAGGGGGTTGTCACTAAATATATCAAGCCCTTCATCAGAACTCATGACCACAAATTAAAAAATAAGAATGTAATAACTATGTATATCACGCAGGAAACTTTTCTCATTAAGAAGGGTTGTTGTGTTGGAGCTTTAAATACGTCAAATGTAATGCATATTTCCAATTGAAAAAAATATATATATACAAAATACGTCAGAACAAACAATTAGTGCTAAAATATTTATTCATTTGGTAGAAAGTTGGTAAGTTTCCAAACCTATGTAGTTGCATATGCTTTCACGAACAGGCACACATACCTCGGCTTTAATTATTAATAGGTTTATATTATACGTATTATCAAATAAGTTAAAAAAACTATTTCAAAGATTATTTTAACAACGCCAGCAAGTGTCTTGAGAAATTTTGTCAATATCTTTTCCAAAGATAAAGGAATTAGGCAACTAAACGCGTGTAAATATCTTTAAGACAAAGATATAATTTGACTTTTTATGATCCACAAATATAAAATTCTTCTTTTGATACAGCCTTCACTATTACAAACGTAAAACATAACTTCTGTGCAGATTATCTTATTTTTCAACAAAACCAACATTATACAGTTAACGAAAATATTTTAATAAGTCCATTCGCAATGTGACGAACTTCAATCGTCATAGTAAGATGCGTATATGCAGGGGCGAATTTAAATATAAGCAATAGATTAGGGCCCCTACATTGATGGGGGAACCCGACCCCCCCCCCCAATAATCAAAAAAGATTTTGAAAAAAAATGTATTATTTCACCATTAAATTACAACTAAAATATATTTCAGTTTAACCTAATATGTATCCGAAAATTTAAACGTCACATGCTTAGAATATCTGCACATAAAAAGTTCCCCTATTTTAAATGGCTTAGGGCAGTGATGGACAATCTACGGCCCGTGGGCCAGATGCGGCCCCCTGAAACGTTCTATCCGGCCCATGACACCATATTCGTAATCTAACGAATAAAAAAGGAATACAGGCTATAAGAAAAATAAATATTTTCTTCTTCCTTTTCCTCTCTTTCGTTTTGTATCATTGTTGGCATACAAATTTATTGACTTATCCTAGATAATGGAATGTTATGTTGAGAATAAGAGGCAATGGCTAGTGGCAACTTTGTAGGGAAGAGTAAAATTGGAAACGGAGCCTTCTAGCAGTAGCTACCCCTTCCACTGTGGTTAGATTCAGACCTGTCTTAACGTTGTCGGTTTTCTAGTTTTATTCTGAATATGGTTAAAAAAATTGTTAGCCCCAAAATGTTATCTAAGAAACGTAAAGTTGATTCTGAGTGCTGTGTTACCAAAGATTGGAAGTACTTTTTCTTAGTTTTTCGGGATAAACCACTGTAGTGCAACTTATGGTAGCGTGGAATAATGGTAAGATTAAGAAAATTGGGGAGATAGGGATGTGCGGCCTGGCTCATAGGATTTCACGGTTTAAAATAAACGTTGTGTCTCAGGTTCCAAGGAATGCTCCCTGCCTCCTTCACTTAACTCTGCAAGTGTTCTCGGAAAACAGCCCCCGTTTGCCCTTCGCTGACGTGACGTAGAAGGATAAAGCTTTGCTGATTGGTTCTCCCATAAAGGCGCGGGATAAGTAGGAATCAAACAGAGCGTTTTGACGTTCACTGATACACGGAGAGGTTGGATGATCAGACATTAGAGGGTTGATGATGACGGGGAGAGGACTTCTGGTGCTGTAGCACAGTCTATGAGCGGGTCACGTTGTTGCGGTCAGATTTCTGTGCAGAATTCGTTGATAGCCTATTTACCTCAGTGTAAAACTTGAGAGTAGAAAACCTTTGCATATTTAGGTTACCGGAAAATAATTTTTTTTACACTTTTTCGTAAAATAATTGTTGTGTTTTTATAATAAACAGATTCTTTTCATCGTAAAACCTTCAATATTTTCTATGTCTCATCTGCAAAGAATATAATATTTCACGACACTTCAACTCTAAATAATATTGGCACGCCTAAAGTATTTTTTTCCTTTCCTTTTCTTTAAAAAGTTTGCCCATCAAGTCTTAATCCGGCAGTGGATATACAATAAATATTAATATTCATAAAATGAACAATAAATCCATTTAATGATATACAGAAACATTCTTGTTAATTTTAATTAAATTTATTTTATGCTTGGGAGGTTGAGAGAAAGTGCGCAATACCTTGGGGTAACGGTCCTGACAAAAGATGGACCTTGAGAGAAAAAGGGAAAGTTTTGGCGCGGGTAAAATAAAAAGAGAGACCGGGTCGGGTCTGGACAGTCGGGGGTGAGAGAGAGACGTAGCTCAGACTCTAGCCTGGGTCCAAGCAGAAGTGAACTTTTACGGAAACATTCGGGTTGAAAATGAAGAAGGAAAGCCACTCCGGAGGGGCGCAAACGTTTACGGCTCCGACCTTCTGCGCATGCGACGGAGAACACTGAACGAGGAAGAAGAAATTGAACGCGTGGACGCTGTCGAATTCGCAACGAGTTCCAAGGAGGGAGAGACACTATGTCCACAGGTAGTAAGTGCACATCTTTCATCCTCCTCTTTTTTCTTTGTCGCAAATTTGTTTTGTTTCTGTCAGTCTGCCTGTGTCCCCTGAGAGAAAGAGAAAACTCAGAATTCCCAAGTTTATCATAAAACACATACAAAAAATAAATTATAAACCTTTTCAACTTGTAATTTGACAAATTTTCTTTTGGTGAATTTGCCTTTCAGCATATATTTTGTGAACTAAATATTTCCTGGCTTCGAATTCAAATACCATAAGGGTGGATTCATAATGTATTTGTAAACAAATTAAACAGTTCCTACACACTTAATGAAAGAAATTCTGAAACTTGAGCGGCGATTCAACCAATACACCGTTTTAAATGATGCAATATCCTAAAACTTATAAATTTAGAGGAATCTACCTTAAATACCAAGAAATAAACCATAGTAGTGTCACAGTTGGTCCTTTAATCTCACCAGATTCGATGCAAATTTTGAATTTTTTAATACCGCCAAAAACTTATCAAAACGAAGTTACTATCGGATCGTTCATCATGCAAACGAAGGTTATCATTATATCCCCTCTTCATTTTTCACGTTCTTCACTTACATATTCATTTACTTTTGTTTGTTCGACAAGATTGTCAATACAAGTATTTATTTGGCCGAAAGAATGTAGCAAGCAGTTTTGTACAAATATGTAATTTCCCGCAGTGCCTCGGCACCTTTGACGGAAAACACGTTAATATTATTCCCGCTAAAGTAAGTGGTTAATAAGCTTATAATTACAAGTTTAGTTGTAATTTAGTATTAATAGGAATGGTAGGTGCATATTACAAATTTAATACGCGTGATTTTGGATCTGATGGGAAACTGTCAGACGGAAGTTTTCTACAGCTCACTTTCAAAAGCTTCAAAACAACTACTTGAACATCAAGCATAAATAGGTATTAAAGTATGCTTCTCCTTAATTACCTTTTATGTCTTGATTGCTGATGACCCCTTTTCTATGAGCTTGGATATGATAAAACGGGTTCAACAAGCGGAGAGTAAATTCAAGTTAGAACAGTACAGAGAATTTTGCGATCTGGCCGCTACCACCCGTATCTCAAAACGTTGGCTCAAGAATAGAATGCGCAGGACAGGCAAAATCGTGTTAATTTTGGTAACTGGACCTTACAATTCTGAACGAAGATCCTAATTTTTTCAGTACGTTCTCTTCAGGGATGAGGAAACGTTTCAGTGTACTGGGTCGTTAAATCGACATTGGTCAAGGGTAAATACTCACTGGACTCAACACTTCGATCTTCAGCATCTTTGGATAGTGAACGTGTGGTGCAGTATTCTTAATGGGCGAATAATAGACCCATACCGTTTTCAATGGGACTGCCAACAGATAGAATTACTTGGAATTATTGCGACGAAACAGAGAATGTGTTTTCATCAGGGTTGTGCTACACCTCATTTTACTGGAATTGTAAGAGATTACCTGAACAGTACCTTTCCAAATCGTTGTATTTGTCGGCGTGGTTACATTTTGTGGCCTACACGATTACCCGATCTCACGCCCCTCGACTTCTACCTGTGGGGTTTCATCGAAGATGTTCACACGAATCGACCAGCCAATCCAGAGACGAATTCGTGAGGCTATTTCACGCATTTCACCACAAGTTCTTCGAAGGGTTCTTGAAAATTTCCACCATCGAATTGAGTTGTGCATTCAAGTCAACAGTGGGAACATTGAACGTCTCCAGTAAACGCAAATCATTTCTTTACATGTTCTCACGATTTTTTTTTCTTCTTTTAGCAGCAACGGATACGAAAAGACTTCTCTTCCACGTTGTGCATCATGGGTCACGTTAAAAACTCTGAAATTTGAGCACAAAACTAGTTTTTGTGGCATTTTAAAAATAAAATTAGTGGAAATAGCGTGAATGATGAGGTATCTGAAAACAACTCATCAAGACGAAAAAGTTTCATGGGGGTGAAAAATGCGGTTGCCATTTAAAAAAAAGAACTTTGTGCTCTCATCTTGTAGCATGAACTTAAAAGCTCAAAATAATGCGTTCGTAAAATGTCCTCATCGAAATCCTACTACTTGTGTATTAAACTTTTATTAGTTACCTGCCCCCCTTCTGAGCAATTTAGCCGTACTGTTTCAGAACGGACACACTATATACAATTAAAGAGTTAAAAATGAGAAATTTCGTAGCTTATCTTCGGTCAAAATGTTTAGAGATGTAAGACGCCCAAAAAAAAAGAGTTCATTCACAAGGTAATGTCAACTTGAGCAAGTCGGCAGCCGAGACCAGTTTCAATGTGCCGTCCTTATTTTGTAAACTCCAGCACTATTTAGTCAAAAAAAATAGGGTATTCCGTTTTAACCTGATATCCTGTCCCGCCCCGAGATCCCCTACATATTTTGATTGGAGTTGTTTCATGCCTTGTATATTTTACACAGAACTTTGTTTCACGCTCCCTTCCTCCCTGATTCCGCTGTCTAAATACCATTTTTTGGCTTCAATAAATGAATAACTGATGCACCAAATTAAGATACAAATGTAGCATTTCTATCAATTGTTTTGCCACTTGCATTTCAACGGACGCTCTGTAACCAATCTTCTTATATTTATGACATGGAAATTTTCATTTTGCTCGTTTAATGTTTTTATCTTTTAATTTTTCCTCATTGTCACTTCTGTTATGCTGAATTTTTTTTCTTAAGTTCACTGCAACTTGGTCACGCTATTAATTGTACAAAAATTTTCAGTTAATAAGTTTTCAGTTTGATTTTCCGACGGAATCAAGTCCTTGAAATTGCCGTATTATTTCCCCATCAGTATAAATCGACCATTCAAAATTCTTATGGACCAAACATTGTCCTCATTCTTCGGTAGATGTTTGTTCAAATCCACGAAAAGCTTCTGCAACTCTGCCACATGTGTGCTGGTATCTTTCTTATTTTCACGGCGACGCGAAAGAAAAGCTTTGGTCAGCTTATTTAATCGTTGGGTACTGCTGTGTTCGAATCGGGTACGTAGCTTGTCCTATATTTCACTTGCGTGGGAGCATGTCAACACGAGCTCGGAAACTGATTTCCTTAAAGTATCTGCTAAGCATCGTGTTTGTTCTGTTGTCTTGGAGAGTATTAGTCAAGTCAGCAAAGTTTTTCACCTTCAAAAAAACCCAAAAGTTTTCAAACCTTGTACACGTATTCTTAGGTACCTAGTGATGAATGCACAAAAGTCCTGATGTCTCGAAGACGAGCTCCAGAGGCAAGGACCAAACAGGATTATTTCAGATTTTTATAAATATCGCGGAAACTATGGTTCTATAAAAAAGTGAAGGTTGATAAAATTTGCAACAATAGTGACTGTAATGTTCCTCGTATTCCCTTTGGGTCAACTTAAGTAAAGTCCGTAGTTGACCACCTCCATTTTTGATTAAACTTAGCTATCATGTAGTTCGTAGACCCAAACTAAAATACACCAAACAAGTCTTAACTTGTATTGGTTCAAAAGTTATAAGCCCTCACATGGGGGATCTCCATGTAATTCATGCCCCTTGTCTAGCAAGCTTGAATTAGTGTGCGTGTCTGAAATTGCACACACTAATAAAACACCTTTTACTCAATTTACTCTAATTCATCATACTGTTTATAATAACTTATGCGTCGCCCCAGCCTTCTATTCATTACAAGATCTACCCCTGCATTCCCTCTATTCGCTTTTGTGCTAATCACCTTATATTGATCCAACCAAAACTCTTGCCCTTCCTGCCATCTAACTTCACTCATTCCTACTATATCTAACTTTAACCTTTCCATTTCCCTTTTTAAATTTTCTAATATACCAGCACGGTTTAAACTTCTAACATTCCACGCTCCGATTCGTAGAGCGTCTTTTTGTCTTTCTGATGACATCCTCCCGAATAGTCCCCACCCGGGGGACTATTTTATCTCCTGAATATATTACCCGAGAGGCTGCCATCATCTTATTATGCATGCACGCAGGAAATTAAAGGCACGGCTGTAGTTGCCCCTTGCTTTGAGCCCTGCAATAGTAACACGACCATTAAAACTTTCCCAGCCTTGCTTGTGTGTGTCCAACATTGAGCCATTCCCGGATCACTATCCTCATGCCTCAAGTCACCATGCTAATTTTTGTCTGCTCTGAAAAATTGGTACCACACATATCTGAGTTGTAGAACCCCACATCGCAACCTGGGGAGAAAAAAAAACCCTGTGGTTTGCCGATAATATTGTAGTATTAGGGGACTCAGAAGAAGACTTGCATACCATAATAAACAGCATGAATGTGGTGCTGGAGGAAGAGTACAGCATGATGATTAATTATAAGGAAAAGCAAGATGATGGAGTGTAGTATGGGAAACAGTGGAATAACAAAGGGTGTTAGATTGGGAAGGGATATTTTGAAGGAGGTTAAGGAATTCTGCTACTTGTGGAGCATAATAACTAGGGATGTTAGAAGTATAGTAGGCATAGGTCAGGACAAGGAAAAGTTTCACAAGAAAGAGAAATTTACTAACGCGTAATATAAGAGGGAATATTAGTTAATCATTGCTAACTCATTTTGCATCGAACGGGAGAAAGTAAAATTATTTCTCACATCTTTTACTCATACCGTGTGCATGAAAGAGATGGGTTAACACAGCCTAGTCCACTGTGTAAACAAATGTTTCAGAATAGTGTTTCTGAACAATGTTCTCGATGTTTCTCAACATGGTCGTGCAACTCGAGGTACATTGGTACACAATACACCTGCTGTCACTAGTTGTGCGTAGTGCCGCGCTAGACTCCAAGTACATTGTTTCTTATGGAGCTGTACACATGTGTCGCGGTTTGTTCAACGACCATATACAAAACAGTCCAGCTGTATCATATGGACTTTTAATTTATAACATCTATATTGCTCTCACTTAATTTATAAAATAATATTAAAATTAATAGCCAAATGATTCTGAAAAATTAAATTAAATATACACGACATTTCTATCACTATAATCGGTCCCCAGTATTTTCAGGATATTATAGTGACATTGACGTTGCGGACGAAGTTCAACATATACAAATCAGTTCTACTCATTAATAAATGTTGTCGTAACATGCGAAATCCTGACAGCACTGTTGTAATGATTATTTTTGTGTTTTGATTTCTTTATTTGTTTATTACACTAAATTGTTTTAGAAGTTTATTTGCTGCAAAACATGAATACAAATTTAATTTAAATTTTAATTGAAACAAATGAAATCTTTCTCCCATGGTTCAGTCTCGTGGGGAGATATAGGCAAATATTTTAGTGGCAATATGCGTAAAAGTTTATGTGATAATTGTTAATAAAGAAAATTAATGCTTATCTTTATCCAGCAAATTTTCCTCCTTCACGCGAACGTTTTCTTCAAAATTTCAGTCTCCTGTATAATAAATCAGTGTGCTCTGCTTGTTGAATTCACTAAACTTTCACTTCACGTATTCCTCTCGTCGCACTTCGAGCATCGCCCGTCTTGTCCACATCTGCTGGACTACTACTGCCCTCCTTTCACTGCCCACTTGGCGAAGGGTCCACAGCCATAAATTACGTCAAACCTCCCTCTTTGACCTTCGAACAACCCTCTTTACAATGACAGGTCCGCAAGATACGCCACTCTGCCCAGACTTTAAATATTTTTACTTTCAAAGTGTCGTAATTTTATTATTGGAAAGAATAATATTGATAGATGAACACACTAATATTACAATGTATACAATTCTATTTTATCACGGTACTTTATCCTCCAGCACAAAATAATAGTGAATTCCAATAGGAAAATACGGAAATTAGATTAAGTAAACTCGATCAAAAACAACTGACGGCTCGCACTCGACATATATATTGCGTATATTAAATGGGTCTAGGAAATACATGCTGGCCAATTTTAATTAAAATTGGAGGTGACCTTGGTTGAGTTGACATGGAATGTAATGTCCCTTTAATTATAGGACGCTTAAAGTTAAGAGTTTTCCCAAAAAATATTTTACCGCTATATGGTTAGGCTCTTCTTAAATAATACAAATAGTTCCATAATGAATACCTCTTTGTTACATAATAAGGTTGATTATAACCTGAGGTGCTGCCGGGTCTTCTGTTGTCTCTGGAATCAGCAGACCGTTCTCAAACTTCTAACACTGTTCCACAGGAATTTCATTTTATAGCCAAGTGTCTTTGACTTCTGATGATGATAATAAAGTAAGCATTTGAAACATTTGGTGAAGAGGTGTATTGTACAATGGCATAAATATTCTATTTCCAGCTTGAGTGACTGCCTCGTGGGACGAAATAGGCCTGTCGAATACATCAGCAATACTTTGCAGTGTAACTCACTTCTTGAACAGTTTGAAACAGAAATAATATTGACTGTGCGTCTAATTATATAAGACAGAATAAGAAAAAATAAGCATGGCATTTGTAGATTTAGAAAAGAAAACTTTGATAATGTGAACTGGAACACACTATTAAGGATTTTGAGGAGGACGGGAATAAAATATCGAGAAAGAAGACTTATCTGTAACCTCTGCAGAAGGCTGTCCGCGGTAATTAGAATTGAAGGACATACTTCATAGAAAGTACATGGGTACATATGTACCAAAAGCATGTGGCATTTAAGGGTTAACTAAGGCTAGGCTTACACGGGCCAGGGAAGAGGTGCCGTGTTGTCAGTAGCGTATAAACATGTCATTGCTGATCTGACACGAAAGGACTGCAACAGATCAGTCAGGACTGATTACCAACAACTAACTACAAAGATAGTCTTTACAATTGAGAATAGTTCCTATTATTATAAAGAGGAATTTCCGTTACGTAGAAATGTGTTTTATTGTACTATATTTCAACATATATATAAATTATTTGCCTTATATGCTGTGTGTGGAGGAATGTCTTCAAGGAGTTCGGTTCGTGATGGGCTCTGCTCGAGTATGTTCGGTGACTAGAACGTCATCCCGAGAAAATATAAACTTGTTACTCGGTTCGAAGTTCACATTCGCACAACGAGCGTCTAGAGACAGCCAACGCACCTAATGCTATGAATTTTTTTTATCATATGCGCATGCTGTGCTTTGGGCACGCTTGTCAATCTTCGGCTCCGCTTGGATATCGCAACATAACGATAAACTTTGCGTAATGATATTACAATTCTCTACGTATTAAACAAAACTTCGCTAAATTGGGAGATGTTTCCGTTTTACAATTCAGAAAAAAAATTAAAATAATTTTTCTATATTCCCGAACATAATTAAGAAAACAGCTAATACGTCGACAATAACAATGTCTCGAAAAATTAAAACCCAGGAAATACCATATGTCTCACATGTCGCTTGTCAACCTTTGTAAGGCCTCGGGTACGATAAAAGCGGCGAGCGGCAGGGAGTAGGTAGTTAGGGCGGTACCGCTCACTTTAATGTTCCAATGCAATACAATGGGTCCGTGGTTCCACTGGCTACGATAAGGATAAGCGGAGAAGCGGTTCAACTTCCGCCGCTCAGCTTGCCGCTAACCCCGGACATTAATTTTTTGCCTCTGCTGAGCGGCAGGGACTATAAAAAACTCTCGAGCCCAACTGAATGCACAAAAAAACAGGACGAGGCCACTGTAATTTCCGTTTATAAAAAAAACATTTAATTTGTTTATTAAATGTGAAAAAGGAAAGAAAGGAAATTAGTTTACTTTTTTATATAAAAATATTACATTAATATTGAGCAATCCCTGCTTCGAGAATATTAACAAATTAATAGGCGAAGGAAGTGTTGATATAGTTATTTAAAATCATAATTTATTGATTAATTTTTGGAGGTTAATAACGACTTACGACTTTACAAAAGAACATTTTGCAACAGACGCACTGTTCTTCTGGATGCATTACAACTTCAATATTATAGTGTCATCAAGGAAATTGCTGATGGCAGTAAAAGAAAAATATAGATAATGAAACGTTGGTACTCTCAAATAATTAATTATTTATTATATTTAATAAGTATAGTAAACAAAACTTGTTTCCTTGTCTTATAAAAAAATTATCAAATGAGTTATTCGTGGCAGGACTAGACTACGCCTATCTTCGATTTTAAGTGATAAAACTAAGAGGGAATGTTAATAGTTACTTAAAATATTATTTTATCTTGTGGAGTGTTAATAGTTTTGGAAGGACTACGGTGGGAGAGTTCAACCTTGAACGAAAATAGCATATGGTTTAAAAAATCAGCCCAAGATTTTAAAAGGTCGATAAAACGATTTTGATGAAATAATTGCGGCTTTTAAAAACATCCCAATTAGTCTAAAAACGAATATAATTTGTACATTTAATTCAGGTTTAAAATGGCATAGAGAATCCAAAGTATCCGACGAAATATGTAATTATTTATGCAAGACTAAACATGTTTCTTTTCTTCCGAAATGTATAGTTTCTTTTCTTTATATCAAATACAATAAAATGATGAGATTTATTAATATACATTTTTATTTAATTAAATTGCTTTCTAAGACATAAAATTTTATAAAGCGTAAGTACTGATAGAAAAAAATTGGAAATGAAATAAAACCTAAGTGACTGGTAGGCGTAATATACTTTTGAATATAATACAATATTTTCAATTATTATGAATATAATTTTACTAACTGAAATTAGGCGTACAATTGTTGCAACTTACATTATTCATAAAACTGTAGATGTAAATTTAATTATAAGTACCCCATCAAAGTTGTAGAGTGGACAGCACCATCCAGTAGGCAATCTATAAACTGTCAGTCATTCGGGTGAACTTGGACAGTGAGGTTGTGTGTAGCCATGTGATTGAAATTAAGTTACCTTCGAATCCCCAACAATTGGTAGCAGAGACTGGTTCGACAATACGGACAATTACAAACAAGGGAAGTGAAATTTTACAAAAACGCGAGTGATAATAAAATGGAGCTGTCAACACAAAGAGTCGAGATTTTGCGCGGGGGCAATTACCTAACGTGGTCGTTAAAAATGGGTGCCATTTTGAGAAAAAAGAAACTTTACAAAACAATTATCGAGAAACCTGAGCCAGTATGGAGAAAAGAAGACCAAGCAGAAAAAGAAGAATGGGAATACAAAAATGATGAAGCGTTTTCGGAAATTGCGACAACATTATCGCCCGAACAAGCTGGACCGTTTATTGGATGGACTAGTGCTAGAAAATTATGGATGAAGCTGAAAGAAAATTTCGAAGGTAACGCGCATGACAAATTAATAGACGCTATGATGGAACTGAGACAAATTAAGATGGGAGAGAAAGAGACAGTTGAAAATTACATTACAAGAGCCCGAACAATGGAAGCGAAATGTGCTACTTATGGACAATCAATTAGCGAACGAGAATTGGTATTCCACGTAGTGCGAGGTATAAATGAAAAATTTGAAACAATAGCTGCGACGCTCCGAATACAGAGGTCGGCAACAATGGACGACATCAAACAAGCCTTGAAAGAAGAGGAGGCAAGAATGGGAAACAAAACTACACAAAACAAGAGCGATGCGGTTTACCAGGCAAGAAACCATACAATGAAAGAAACTAGAACTTGTTACAATTGCAACAAAGTCGGTCATCTTGGAAGAGATTGCTGGCATAGGATGAAAGGAGGAAATACAAGACAAAGTGAAAACAATTCAACCGCTAGAGGACAATCTTGGAGAGGAATCAACACCCAGTCAGCGTAGTAACAGAGAGGGGTGACAATCAAAACTTACACGTAACAATTAAATTAACGGACGTGGCTAATGCAGTATCAGAGGACCCAGATAGCGAATACATTTGGGGAATCGATTGCGGATGTAGTATTCACATGTCACCGCATTATCAAAATATGACGAATACAAGGCCTTACAATGGAACAGTGGTATTGGCAGAAGAGGCGAGAGAAATCGACGCAACAGCCATAGGTGATGTAGAAGTCATAACCCGAGTGGAACAAAAAGTGTACAACACTACAATTAGAGATGTACTATACGTACCAAGATTAAGAATGAACTTGTTATCAGTGCGAAGCCTAGTGAAAAATGGGAACTCGGTCATATTCGACCAAAACGGTGCATCAATAGTGAACAAAAAAGACGTAGTAGTAGCGACATCAGAAGACGTGGAGAAGATGTACGTCATCAGAACGGAGCCGAACAAATACATTGACAGGGATGTTTTACATAACGATGATTCCAACATGACGGCGGTAGAGAAGCAGACGTGGCACAGACGGATGGGTCACATTGGAGAGAAGTACTTAAACAAGATGAAGAAAGACAAAATGGTCAACGAAATCGAGTACAAGGATGTTAAATTAGATAAATGCACGGATTGCATTATCAGCAAGGCAACACAAGCGCCACATAAGACAGCGACGAACGAGAGTGCAAAGTACGTGTTAGACTTGATACACATGGACCTTTGCGGGCCCATGCCGGTAGCATCAATGGGAGCTGCGAAATACATTTTCACAATAGTCGACGGATACAGTCGAAGAGTTTTCGTGTATTTCTTAAAAACGAAGGATGAAACTTACAACAATTTTAAGGACTTCGTGGAACGCAAAGAAAATGAAACAGGGAACAGAGTCAATCGAGTACGCAGCGACAATGGAACCGAATTTACAAATGGACAGATGAAAGAGCTAATGCGACACAAAGGAATAAAACACGAATTGACGGTACCCGGAAACCCAGCGAGTAATGGCATAGCCGAACGGATGAATCGGACAATATTAGAGAAGACAAGAGCATTATTACAAGATTCGAAGTTAACACAGAAGTTTTGGGGTGAAGCGGCATCAACAGCCGCATACCTGCTGAACTGTTCGCCAAATAAACACAACGGAGACCAGACGCCAATTGAAAAGTGGACTGGAAGAAAACCAAATCTCGGACATCTGAGAGTTTTTGGTTGCGTAGGATATTACACAACGACGACTACATGCAGAGGGAAATTCGACCCAAGAGCGGAGAGAGGAATTTTTGTGGGATATTCCAAGTCAAGACTTGCATACAGAATGTACAATCCAGAGAAGCAGAAGTTATTTGAGTCGAGATCTGTCATTTTTGAAGAAAACAAGAAGGGAGGAGACTTACTACAAGGTCAAGCGGAAGAGACTGAAGATTATTTGGTCGAGATGATAGAAGAATTACAAGCGAAAGAAGGAGAAACCCGAATATTGGAAAACACAACAAATGTAAACAATGAAGAAGATGAAAGTAGCCATGAGCAACTAGAGGAGGAACCAGAGGAGAACGAGCCCCCGATAGCTGAAATGATAACGAATAAAAGAGGAAGAAAACTGGGTGAAACGAACATACAGATTCAAGAAAGACATCGTATGGAGCGAGAAAGAAATGAACAACTATTAAGAGGAAGTGGAGTAAGAAGATCACAACGAATTGAGGAAAAACATGTTGCAAATGTAGCGTTTGAAATTCCTAAAACTGCGGAAGAAGCCATAAACAATCGAGCAGCAAAGGAATGGACGAGAAATTTATTGGAAGAGCTGGAGTTAGAAGAATTCATTAGTGAGACGACAACTATCGAGTGACAGCCAAGCAGCCATACAATGGATCCAAAATTGCGGAGTGAGGAGTCGGACGAAACATATTAACCGTTTATACTATTTTTGCAGAGACTCGTATACTAACGGCGAAATACAACTAAAGCATATATCGTCAGAAGAATTGGAGGCGGACCTGCTAACTAAACCAATCAGTGAAAGAAAACTTCGAGCAGCTATTGAGATGTTGAAGCTCGGATGGTGTGCCCAGAGGGGGGAATTGTAGAGTGGACAGCACCATCCAGTGGGCAATCTATAAACTGTCAGTCATTCGGGTGAACTTGGACAGTGAGGTTGTGTGTAGCCATGTGATTAAAATTAAGTTACCTTCGAATCCCCAACAAAAATGGTTTAGCGTTTCTTAGCACGTAACCTAATGTTCGCATACACATTCTCGTATATTCAAAAAACCTTTTTTCACCTTTAAATTTCTAAAAAGATGGCGATACTCTCCGGAAAACTTTCTACTCCATTTATGGGATTAACTCCAAGTTTTTCTTGCCTTTCGTTAATACTTCACACGAGGACTCCATGACGGGGAGTGCGTCCCGCACTAAACACAGGGCGATGCCGCTCAAGGGTTCTCTATCGCTCACTACTCTGCCGCTCCGAGTCCCGCCCCTCGCGCTTGCCGCTTTTATCGTGCCCGAGGCCTAATGATTGCTGTTTTATTCACTTCCAATATATATATATATATATATATATATATATGTGTGTGTGTGTGTGTTAGTCCAATTAGGGAAAAATTTATGACCATCTGTAATTATGTCTATGTCATTTTACTACAATTATTATTTCATTATGTCTGTATATAGAAAAATTTTCTGAATAAAAATCTGAAAATTGGCACAATAACTGGTCATGTTTGATCTGCATACTAAATATATTGGTGAGGCCAAGAAGGTGATTAATCTTATGCGGAATGTTTTAGTATAAATTGTAATATGGTGTTCCCTGGATTTTAATTATTGTCGACCTATTAGCTGTTTTGTTAACAAAGTTATGTAAAAAAAGAAATATTCTGAAATGTAAAACAAAAGGAAATTATTTGGAAACGTCTCTCAATTCCGCGTAGCATTGTTCAATAGGTAGAGAGTCGGAATATCATTAAGCAAAGTTTATCGTTATGTTGCAGTATCCAAGTGGAACCGAAGATTGCCGAGCGTGGCCAAGGCACGGCATGCGTATTAGGTGCGCTGGCTGTCCCTAGACGCTCGTGTTCGCGCTGACTGGACATATATCAAAATTCACTGCCCGTTCTGTAGTGAGGGAGCAAACTATTTGGTGAAGAAGTGGGCAGTCGTCAGCCCACGATTCAAACGGCTGGCAGCACCAGGGCAATCGAACTTGGGCAAACATCTCTTCCCGTATAAACCTAGCTTAACAACATAGACTTCATTGCATTTAATGCACAAATTGTATGAACCTTTGAAGTCTGTAAAAGGACATTAATTTTATATAAAGCCTTAAATTTAAACTTTTCAAATAAACAAGTTAATAGACATCACACTTTACAGTTAAATACGCATTTTCTAAATTTTTAACATTATTAACAGTGGCGGTTCAAAATATAAAGAGCTGTAAAAACTAAAGGATATACAAACCAGAGTACAGATATAATGCCTCTTTACCAGTATTGTTGCACAAAATAATCCTAGTATTCTAAAACAAATAAAGTGAATTGCATAACCCTAAAGCAGAGTAAATTTTATTTGGTATTAAAGCGGTTTTTGGAAGGCGAAGAAGAAATTCAATTACATTCAGGACAATGCATGAGTAAACTAAATAAAATTTATATTTCAGAAATTTAGTCACACATTTGCCACTGAACCTATTTCGTAACAAAATGTTGACTTGTGAAGATTTCATGCTACATTTTAATGATTTTAAAGAAAAATTGATAACATGTTCATTAAAACACAAAATAATTTAGTAATACTCAATATGAAGAAAACTTACAACACAAGGAACTACTGTTGGAGTTCGGAGCAAGTTTTTGCCATTACCAATAGTCGATAAACGGACATGAATGAAAATTTTTGTATTTTGTACTCTATTTTTTGTAAATATTATGGTTTAATTATATACTTCAAAGAAAAAAGTTGTACCTGAAGTAGATTCTAATGCATGGACAAAAATGAATAAAACGAAGTTAGGTTTAGTTTATCTTTATATTAAAAATAAAGTAGTTTCTTACTTTTAGAAGGGAATACCTATACTTGAGAATTTACATAGGTGATCACACAAACATTACAATTAAGAGTATTTTTACTACAGTATTACGTGGCATAATAAGAATAATGCCATTTCAAAGCTCAATGATCAAAGATTGGTGATTCAAAAAATCAAGATCTGCAAGAATAACACTGTGTCCATCAGGATGAAGTTGTGGTGAAGATAAGTCTGATAGTGTGCGAGGATATTTCAGGTAGACATTTCAGCTTATTTTGAGTGAGGAAGGTGGATATTTGTCGAATGAAGAACAACGAAACTGAAGATATTCCTTCACCCTCAGTCTGAAGTTCATAAGTTTATTGAGTATGATTTTGTTAAGTGGAACCATTTTTCAGTCACTAAACATTCTTCCTTCACTTAATTCTAAAAATAATAAAAATAGAGTATTTCAAGCTTCTTTGTTAAGGTTTAAGTCATTGACTGTATAGGGCTTTATTGATATCCTCTAAAGTGTATTCTTCATGTTGTAAAATAAAACTACTGTGCAGCTTGAGTTTCAAATGAAACTTTTGAAATTCAAATATATATTTCAAAATTTTACTCCATCCTTACAATAGGTACACTACTTCCAGACCTGTTAAGGACATTAAAAAATGATAGGTGATTAATAACATTTTACAGAAATAAGAGTACACAAAGGAATGTGTTCTTTATTTTTATATATGAAACAATGAAATACAAAGTTTTATCCTTCATAGAAGTGTGGAAGTTTGTCACCCAACACAGTGAAACGTTGTATTCCTTTTTCACTGATAACACCCAGCCTCACAACTCCACCACTTGATCCATCACGAGCCATTGCCAAAGAAAGTGCTATGGTGAGAAGAAAACAACAGGATTATATTTTTAATCGCAGTGAAATAAAATTTGCATACTATATAATTTTTCATCTGGTACAGAACCATATATTTTCAACTACTAGTGCTTTGGATTACAAGCAAATCTCTGTAACAAACTACACTAAAAAAGAATTTCACTATTTTTATAAATTACAATATACCTAAATTAAATTCTAATGTTTCTTTTAAAATTACTTAATGTTATTTGGATCATTTCTGAAAAGGGTAAATGTCTTTTTCTTACTGTTTGTAACAAATTCCATACATTCTTGCTGATTCATTCCTGGTTTAAAATTTGCATCAACATATCCATAAACATATGTACTGCCTGAACCTCCAATTGCTATTGGTTGACGTGAACACATTCCTCCAATAGGGACAGAGAAAACCTGGAAAAAAATAAGTGACTGTATTTGAAGAAAGTAACCATTGGTTAATTTTCAGATTTCGCTGTATCTGCACAACATGTTAACAAAGTATGATAAAAAAAATTAATTTTGTTTTAACCGTAGTACTTCAAAATAATTTTAGTTGCAAGTTACAAAATTGCAAATTGATATTAAATTATTATGCCAGGGTATTTGATAAAATAAACTTGTGGCATACTTTCTAAATTGTTGGGCGCCAGAGTGGATGTCCTTTTAGCCAATTTGAGAGGGGAGTTAAATAATTCTTATTTAAGGCGTAAAAATTTATTCTTAACAAATTTTGGCGGACCAATCCTACTCAATATATTTGTTATGCCACTGGCTACTTAGCTATGAAATCCCAAAACCTCGGGTTGACCGTGGGATAAATTTGGTCGGAAAAATAACGAATTTACGTTGTCTGTGTAATTATGAGAATGTTAAGGAGTACCATGAGTGGAACTTATCTGGTAGTTTCCCCTTCACGATGTCGTGTAGTCAGCTTGTCTGGACCCTAGCGGCTTCTGTCGTTTGCCATCGAATGATGGCGACTGCTATCTGTAGTATCTTCTTCAATGCCAGCGACTCCCTCCAGTAGTTTCATCGAGTGCCGCCTTCCGAATTTTTCCCTAGACTGTCCTCTTACGAATTTTGCCCTCGACTGTCCTCATTTCCGCTTTCATGCCCTTTTAAATAGTTTTGGGCGGTCGCGCTTCTTAATGGCATAAAAACTCCAAAATTTTCCCTCGCCAGGGCACCTCCATCAGGGGTAAGTGTCACAGTATGCACATTTGTCACCCTTGTGCGTCCGAAGATTTTGAAGAAGCCCGGCGCCATAGCGGGTCCGCTCCTTTACTCTTTCATTGCCGATTCTGCAGGACTGTCACTCATTTCCTCCAGATGTTCAACCCCAGGGGTCAGGACATTCCTTACATTCCACATGGTAGTACCCAACAACTCATCATTACTCACGCGATTCACTGTCTAAATCGCAGTTTAAACTAATTGCGCCTATACTTAATAACGCGCTACAAACTCAACTTATAAGTACAGTTATGTAATTAATAGCCTTGATTAGTTAAACAAGATTTCTATAATACAGAAATTACTTTTTAATATTTTAACTACAAATTTGAAGAGAAATACAAATCAAATGATTGAATCATTTAAAGATACTCCAAAATAATATATACATAAAAATGTGTTTACACAGATAATAAAAATGAAGCTTGTTCCACATTATAAGTAAATTTCATAATGACCCAATAAGTAACCAAAACAGTATTGAAAGAGCTTCTATTTTATGTCTACCAAAACTTGTTGCACTTTTCGCTGTGATGGTTGTTTTATAATTTCAACCTAGTAAGTTTGAATTTAATTGGCTGGAATCCTGTGAGATTTTTAGATGGTTTATGATATTGCAGTCCCTAATTTATGAACTACACACATCTTTTTTTGTAATTTCAATTTTGGGTAAAAAAGGTGTGATGGATACATGAATAAATATGACAGTAATTTCCAAAAACAATGTAAGAGACATGTAAATGTGTAAACTTATTTCTTCTAATATTTATAAAAGCAATTTAATTTTAACACCCACAGCCTATGAGTAAAATATGGATAATTAAAGTACTTACTTGGCCTTTATTTCGCCTGTCCCATCCAGCAACTATAATACCAGCATTCAATGAATCTCTGTAGTTGTAGCACAATTCACGAAAAACATTTGCTGCAGTTTCTACTGTAGGCGCTTCTCCAAGTTCTACCCTTTAAGTACATTTATATTACTAAAAGATTGAAAACCTAGTGAAATGTTTTACAAAATATCTATATATAAGACTAAGGAAGTGTATAAATTCAAATAGAAACCATACCAGTGTGGAATTATAGCAGTGAAATGTCAAGGCAGATAATTACAGAGATAAAAGAACATAAACTGAGCATCTTCCTTATATTATCGGATTTCAGAGTAATTTATGACAGTATTAATATACTAGCATCCAAAGGTTAAGTATGACTCAAAAAATAGGGAAGGAAAGAATAAACTGGGAGCAATTGCTATAAAATATTGTCAGATTATGTGCTGCATTGTGCTTGAGCTCTGTGCATACCACAGCCTCCCTTTCAAATTAACATGTTTCAAAGTTAAGGAAACTGACCCAATGTGGATAATTTGTTGTTATTCTCTCATTGTTACAGTGTACTTTTTTATCACAGTGTATACAGGACTGCACTAATATGCCACAGAAATGGGCAGAAGAGTCGAATGTCTGGAAGGAGGCCAATGGCTCTCGAGTTTTCAGACAAACTGTATACTGAATGCTCAGGGCAGTGTGTGTGTGTGCATCTCACTCAAGTACACCTATATAAACAATTACAGAGGAGTCGGCAACATCAACATTGGACCTTGAATGAATGGAGGAATGTGCTGTTTACAGAAGAGTCCAGATTAAGTTTGACCAATGAATCTTATCTCACAATAATCTGAATCTGGAGAGAGAGTGGAACCCCATTTCTTCCTCTTAACATTTAGGAAAAATGTGGATCTTAATGTTCAATGGACGTATAGATATGCATATCTTCACAGCTGGTACTCTGAATGCCCAGATGTTCAGAGACAAGGTTTCGGAATGGTATGCACAACTTTTCAGAGTGCAGTTTGTCAAAATTCATCTTCATGTATGACAACAAACATCCATGTAAAGCCAACCAAGGGGACGAGTTTCTTCAGGGGAAAAGATGTCCAGCACACCATCGAAACATTGTGGCTTAAACTCCATTTAACCTGGGTGGAAACCCAAGAATTGTTGATTCATGATAAATGATGTGATGATAAAATAGTGAAAAGAATTAGATTGGAAAGATGATGTATAGGGTACATATACAAGATGCAAAAGATGAACTGCTCAGAGAGTAGGGGTTCTATAGAGCTGGTTATATCATAGGCTACTTATGCCAATGAACATTCTCACATTCATTAAATCAGAAGGTGTGCAATGAAGGGGAAGATCAGCCCTTAGGTGCATAGATTGTGTAGAAGAAAATGTGAAGGTGCCTACAGTAAGAAATTGGAGAAGAGCACAGCATGGGAGGAGTGGAAAAAAGAATTCAAGGTCAAGGCTCACCCAAGCCTGAAGCATCAGAAGAAGAATAAGGTTGGTTTACACTATTAAAGACAAAAAAATTGCATTTACAAATACTGTATTACAATAAAAAGCTAACAACCACTTTGGTACCATCATACTCCCCTGCTCGCCCAAAGAGCCACCACAAGCTCCACCCATCATATCTCTTTCTCTCTCCCCCTCTACTGTTCCATGATGTCACACAATTGCTACAATGACTTAATTCAAATAAGTTGATTCCACCCACAGTTGTCCCATGTACTACACCGAAAAAGCTCATTTCATCTACACATGAATTAAGTCTACAAATATTATTTGCTCTTCTTTTTTTGCCAATATTACAAACCTGTGCAAGAGTCGAGCTGGGTAAAGGAGGGGAAGTGGGAGGCGCAACAGAGGGGGATGAAGCAACAGTACCAAACTAGCCCAGGTCCCAATAAAATAATAATGCATGTTATTGAACAATATTACTAGTATTTGTGAAATAATTCAACCAAAAAAAAGCCTGCTGCCAATGGAAATGTATTGTGCAGCACAGAATGTCTCAATAAATCTGAAAAAAATTTATGTGTGTGTACAATTATCTGAAAACACACACTAAGGACAGTAAATAACTTATTTCTTAAAACATGATGAATTGTAATACCACAAGACAATATTAACTTTGTAAAACTTACTGCAAAAATGATAGATGGTAACTAACTATGTCTGCAATAGCTTGTGTATCTGCAGCAGATCCAGATCGACAACAATATATGCTGTCTGTAACTCTCGTTAGTTTATCTGTAACTCTGTTTGCAATATAAGCTCCAGTAGTGGTTCGTGAATCTGCTCCAATGACAACTCCATCATTATATTCCACAGCCATTATGGATGTCTAAAAGTAAATGTGGAAAATAACAAAAAATAAAACAAATGACATTTTCTGTGGACTCTAAAAAAATAGTTCTATAATTTTTAATAGTTCGTATCTTCGGCAATTTTTTATTTCCCCAAATCACTCTGGCTTTACTCCACAACGCGGTAGATTGGATAACATTAATTATGGCGATACTAAGACCCTTTATAAAGCAAGTTTCATTTTACGTATTCATTTAATCAAATATCCATTACGTTAAAACGCGCCAGCAGTAAACAACAAAACGAAACCAAGTTACAGACAAATCCGGTAACTTGCTTCTACGACTCAGAATTAATGGATTTTCCCTTTCATAATCATTTCATTATTTAGCATAGGATTTTCCTTCATTAAAATATGAGCAGAAAACTAATACATATGTCACTAGATAAAGTATTTTATCCAACAACAATTTAAAAAGTCTCTCTTCCAAGCTTAAATCAACACTACAAGATGTCACAAACCAAGAAAATTATAATTATTTACTTACACCTGTAGTATGTTCCGCATTTTTCCAATCTTGATCTAATGAACCAGAGCTGATGTTTTCAAATGGGTTGCCATGCATCGGACCGAAAACAGCCATTTCAACCTGATATTTAAGTTAAGGTAATCGGATTTACTATGAAGTTGCACAAAATTCTTCAGTACAATCAAAGATGCAATACACAAAACTGAAAGTAATCTTCCAAAGCATGTAGAAGACAAAGTAATCGCTTACAGCTTTCGAAGAGACGTTAACTAACATCTTTGTCATTGTGTTATGGACGTATTTCTCCTAGATTAAATTAAATATATCTACTCAGTGGCGTAGCGTGACTTTCCCAGTCCTTCTATTGCATCTCTATCTATTTAAGATACTCTTTGCGTAAGGTGACCTGATTTAAGACAGTGAAATAAGGGGTGGCTGGACGGATTGACAAAGTATCGATATAATAAAAACTATAACCTATAGTCTATAGTCTTTAGTACACTTTTTAAATAAATATTTACAATTTCAGTAATAACCCAAAATTATTATTTTTACTATTTTAAATATGTTTTTTCAGAACCATGAATCTTCTTTAGTATATGTGGTTTAGTAATAATCTTATCATGAAATTCAGAACAAGTTTATTTGACGTTACTTTTTGTAATTAGCACGAGTTTCAATCTTTTATTGAGTTTTTTCACTTGTCCACGTGTTATTCTTTAACGAGATTAGCCTCTCAACAGCAGCGTTTGTTTCTGGTAAACACAAGTAGAACTCCACAACAGGTTCCTTCTCTTGTAAGGGAAGTTTTGATAGTCAAAATGGATTAAAATTTCCACCCATTGCAAATCCACAGGTACTTTTTGCTCAACATACTTCCTAAAAATTTCATAGAACGATCTAGCCGTTGTCAGAAACGCCTCCTCTAACTTGTTCAAGAGGCAACATACAGGCGTTTACAACTTCAACTACTGTCACATTCTGACCTTCAATTTGAAGGATAGTGGAATGAAAAGATGCCACAACTCTGAACAGGACTTTCAAAGAAGTTTCTCTGTAGTACCGGACAACTGTCGTTTGAGAGGAAGTATGATTGGGGTGCAGGAAATATATTTCAGTATCCTTTAGACAGGTGACAAATGCGAGACACCTTGTCTTTCTATATTCTGATATTCAATATTTACAACGTCAAAGAATTCCTTCAAAGTTTCTAGCCGAACTGTATAAATATGAGTACATCTTCATTACAATGGTCTCGACATCACCGATTACTTCACTGTCAAGAACTTTGTTTACTTTGCAAAACAGTATTTTTACCTACTTACCAGATAGTGCCAGATGGGGAGTGCTAATCAGCCGGACATTATGTGCGTGTCATTGTGCCAGCCGCAGCGTCCACTTTTTTATATTAAATAAGATTAGAAAAGTTAACATTACGGGACAGAGCCAATTTTTATCATCGTGGATGAGAAAGTGTTTGAAGAATAGTGAGTAGCGATGTGAAATAATTAACGCTGCAAAGGAAGTTCACTCCAAAAAATTAATTAGATTGACTGGATTTATTTAATTATTATTCATAACAATGCAACATTGATTCATTGAAAAAAGTAGAAAATATTCTTTGAAGAAAGTATGGCTAACTTATTCTATTGTATTAATAATAATTAAAGTTAATTCTTTATGCATTTTAATTTTATTTCTTGAAGATTACATAACATTGTTCTTATAGAAAATACATTAAAGTGGTATTTAATTATCTTAAAGCGATATTTCATTAGTTTTTCATGAAGATTTTATTTAAAACTTTTAAATGCGACCTCTTCTCGATATACGATACTTGTTAAAATCTCATATTAAATTATAAGTAAAAAGACAATAATTACAGACAGAAATTTATCAATAACTTCCACGAGTCGCCCGTGGTGTAACTGCTTCCTGGGTAACGTTTCATAACCTATTAACACTGTTACCCAGTAATAGGGTCCGCTAAACCGTTGTTATATAACATTTAGTAACCCGTTAAATTTAGTTACACACTGGCCCGCCAGGGGCGCACAGCGTTCCATAAGCTGGCCGCTGGATTCTGAAACAGGCAACTGTCCTTTAATAGCACAGGAAGGGAATTGAAAAGGGGGGGGGGATGCGGAAGGTAGTAAAGGGTTAACTAGGGCCTCCGGCTATGCTTTAAGGATCCTATCCGGTGTTTCACCTAAACAGATGCAGGGAAGCCCTTAGAAAACCTGCATCAGGTAGGTCGGGCATTGGGTACTATTCTCACGCCCTTCCGAATGACGGGAGGCGTGTTTGCTGTGGGGTCGCAGCATTCCCTTCTCCTTGTCTCTACCAGTTTTAGGAGGCAGTTGGTTGACTGACCTAATGTGATCAGAGGACAACTCTTGCTTCTATGCCCAAGGTATTCGACCCCAGTTCATATACCTCCTAAAATAGGTGAGGGTGTCTCGGCATGTGAGAACTTTGATTAAAAAATACAGAGTAATCATGTGAGCCCTGCAGTCACTCTTCAATAAGCTGGCTGCCTGCTCAAATTTAATTTAAAAGGTTATTAAAATATTTCAAGAATCAACTTAAACCTTCATTAATCTGATAGAATAAGATTGCCATGTTACCGGGAAATAACGCTTTAGCGCATCATTACCAGCTACATAATTTTAATTACTGCTTCCATTGTCTTGTCTTTGTAATAGATTTTGTACATTTGACATGTCCTTGAAAGTTCTTTCTATTACTAGCATATTCTGAGATAATTCCCCCATTCACAGAGCCAAAAAGGTTCAATCTTGGCTAAAGGAACATCAGATTATCATCAAACATTTTCCCTGAAGCACAATCAGCAGACTATAACATAATTAAACCGTTATATGAGGAATTTTATAGCAGAATGTGAGGAGCAATTTACATCTCCAACATTATTAAAGCAATGGTGGATGTTTATGCACAACAATTAAACAACATTCCTAACATAATTATCTGACTATGTATATAATCAATAAAATGATTGCCATAAGTCATCCAACATTGTGGACTTTAGGTAAATTATGAAAGGATGAACTATTTATATCAAGGAACTGAAATGATGTCACATCATTTCAGCCGTAACCATCATGGGAGATATTCTGTAACATCTAACATTGAGTAATTTCGTTTCACGGACAATATCCCACAACAGTTATGGCCAAAATAATGTGACATCATTTCAGTTCCTCATTGTAAATGGTTCATCCATTATAATTTACCTGAGGACATCCACAATGTTGGATGAAACATAGTATTTGTATAATTAAATATTAATAAAATTATTGTTGACTTATGGAAGTCTTTTTATTTATTGAGACATTCCATTGAATACCTATTCAGACACCCTACGATTCTACTCTGCCAAGAACTGCATCTGTTCTAAACACAAATTGTGGCCAATACCTTATTAACAAATGAATATTGTATACATGTCAAATCTTAAAAAAATTATTTTCTCCACCCCCTTTAAAGAATTGCATGTTCTGTTTGTTTCTGAAACATGTTTAAATTGTAACAAAAATTGTGCCATCTAAGATATTTATCTAATTAGTCTTTTAATTCAGGAACTGTCCGATATTCCAAATAAATGTGTTCCAAATTTGCACATATTTAAACAAAATTTTCTGTTCAGTAACAATTTCTTCATGAAATATTCTCATTGAGAAAAATAATTTCACTATTCTACATTGTAAGCAGTTATTTAACCCTTTAGCTGCCATGTCAGATATGTAGTAAGTAAAACATAAACAAGACATATCAGAGGCATGTTATACTGACTGAGCCAAACGTCAAAAAGACATAATTGTACCATACACATGTATAAACAAATCATAGGGCATCTGCGATTCACACAAATCTGCTCAGCCAATCTATGAATGACCTTGTTTATGGAATACACCATGTAAAATTCAATCAGAGGGCAAAGGGATTAATGTGAAAATATTTGCATCCAAATTGTCAACACCTATAATAATACTTTATAGACAATGTGTACAAACTATATCAATTATATATATATAAATATATGTATATGAATACAAATTGAAGGTTAAAACTGAAATTAAATTGGGCTATAAAAAACCAACAGGTACACTATGAACTTTAATGTTTGTTCGACTGCATGGCACTTGTGTAATAAATTAAATAACTTGCATAAAACTTTTAGACCACTGTATAATATTTTTTTGGAATAAAATTTTGGTGATTTAAGATGAACTATTCTAATTATTTCAATTAAGAGTACACCATTGAGCCCAACTACATTTTAGTTACAAGCGTACCAGATACAAAAAATTCCAATTTGTGTTGGAGACACAAAATTTATTAAAAATTAAATCTAATAAATAGGATTTTAAAGAAAATCAAGAAACGTGAAACAACCAAATACTTCAAAACTATTTTCACTGATGAATAATAAATTCATAAAAATAACTTTAATTTTTTTATATAAAATATATATATAATGTAAATATATTGTAATATTTTTCATAACTCATAATGGAACTGCCATTTTATGTACATTATACAAGAGATCACAGCAAAAAATTGTACATTCAATGTAAAAAGTGAATAAACTAATCTTGACTGTTTCCTGCAATTAACAAGAATAGCCAATTAAAAAAAACATTCCATATAGAATAATGATATAAGTAAATAAAAGTATACATACTTACTATCACATAATCTCAAATTCAATCAGAGGCGAGAATTCTGAATTAATCGCTTTGTATTAAACTACTGACGATATTATACAGAAAAACTCTCCCCACAACCACAAGTTCCTTTAATATTTGGATTGTTGAAAACAAATTCTGAAGACAGAGTATTTTCAACGTAGTCCATTTCCGTACCCAAAAGTGTTAGCTGTGCCTTCTTGTCGATTATTACTCTTACACCGTCCTGTACAACTTCTTCGTCCAATCTATCTTTCTCAGATGTATATTCTAGTGTATAACTAAGCCCGTTACAGCCCCTTTGCCTAACTCCAACCTTTAGTCCTATGCTGTCAGGCCTCAAGTTTAAAAGCTGACGAACTTTATGAACTGCTGCAGGGGTAAGAACCAAAGCTGCTCGAATTGGTACTTTTCTTGATCCTTTGACAGCCTTCACAGTAGCAGAAGCTATAATTTTAGTCGCCATTTCAAATATCTAAATTAATAACTTTGCTTCAAATATTTATGCTGAAGATACACCTACTTCCAAAGTCGTCCACTGCAAAGAGTGTCTGAACATTATAGCCAAAGTTTATAATAGATAGAGGCAATAGCGTGACGGCCATCCCCACTCCTGTAGGTAATACGCGCTCGTAGACCCGTAACAGCCAATGTAAAAACAGCGCTTTTTGAGCAGCAAAAGACAAATTAAAGTGTATTATTTATTTACAGCATATATTAGTATTTTCAAATATAAGATACTAATATAAATTCAAATAGGAATATTAAAAATATTTAGCACGATAGAGAACGTAGATTTTCCCGACGAAGATGCTGGATGAAGACATCAACCGACTGGAACCCCGAAATTCTTCACCCATATTTAGCATGTTTCGAAATCAGTCTTGCGAGTTGGATGAGAAGTTATATCAGCCTATTTCTCAATTCAATTTTTAAAATATATAATTTTCTACTCTAAAATGTTGGAGGACAATGTAAATTGTTTTTCTTGGGTCTAAATTATGATAAAAAGATATTTTCTATATGCTTGGGCCGATTGCCTCTTTTGGGTTATAATCTCCGCCATTTTTGGTTATATCAAGTGCATCGAGAATCGTTATGTTTTGTGATTAAAAGATATTTCTTTTGATCATGAATTGTGTCCAGTGTGTATTCAGCGTACAATTCAACTAACTTTTAATGATTTATTATATATTTGTCAGAAAAAACTATTTAATTGTACTAATCGTTGTTCGGGAACAATCGGATAACCGAAAGGTGCTATGCGTGAGGCCGACCAGTGGCGTCATTCGGGGAAGTTAGTACCTCGGGGTGCGTTGGGCCCATGCGAAATTAAACTTGAGGGGGCGTGGTTTCGCGGGAAAAAATTTATTTTCGTTCCTCCAAAGGAGTAGAACCCTTTCCGCAAGGGCTTTCGATTATAGGCGCCCCCTATGATCTTAATCTCTATTCTATCGAATCGTATAGAAAAATACCTATTTTAAGAATTCCAAGAAAAAAAAACATGTACATTAGATATTTGAAAAGACACTGAGTAAAGCTAGGTTTACACGGGCAGTGATGTTTGTCGAAGTTGGGTTGGCAGTGCACTGCCTACCAGATAACTGCCCACTTCTTCACTGACAATTCTGTGCTAGTGCTGCCCTCACTACAGGACGGGCAGAGAACTCTGATGCATGTTTATACTTCTCTGCCATTTCTTGGCAACTACGTCAGGTTGGAATGTTGATGATGCATAGTGTCAATATATTGTTTATATCAAGTTGAATATTTTTCCCCTTTGTGTTTTCGCGTACGCATAATGTCCATAAACAGGAACTAATCACTTTGTATTTGTGATAGAATAGACGTAACGAGGAAGAGTTCCTGAAAAAGTCAAATTCAGTATCACGCTCCTGTACTATAGATACATAAAAATGAAAATAGTTGTTTAGTAATATTGCTTTATATTATTACTACAGAAATCAAGCAATAATAAAAACAGCACATGTACTTTGAAGCTGGTTTTCAGTGTTTAATTGGGTCGGTTTCTATTACTTGTTGTTTTATTCCCCTTAAAGTTGTCAATTACTGAACAGAACGAAATGAATTATTTTTCATTACGTGTGACAGTAGTATGTTCATAGCTATACATCATTCTTTTGCGTATTTTTTTTCCAGTTAAAGTTTGTGCCGTTGGCGATGTATAGGCAGTTGTCAGTGCAGCACTGACGTATGTCGACACGCCACTGACATCACTGCCCCTCGTTTTCCGGCAGTCATCACTGCCCGTGTAAACCTAATACAATTTGTATTTTGCATTTTCAATACGCGTGCAGTTTGGTATAGTGTGCGATTGGAGTAAGTGAATATTTGTTGTTTACAGCGACCAGAATTTTGGTTCAGAAATAATTTAGGATTGAGTTCGTTTGTTGCACCTAATCGCCTAAAAATTTTTAGTTTAACTTTAACTTATTTATTGTCCAGCCTCCAACGGCACAAACTAACTGGAAAAAAAATACGCAAAAGAATGATGTATAGCTATGAACATACTACTGTCACACGTAATGAAAAATAATTCATTTCGTTCTGTTCAGTAATTGACAACTTTAAGGGGAATAAAACAACAAGTAATAGAAACCGACCCAATTAAACACTGAAAACCAGCTTCAAAGTACATGTGCTGTTTTTATTATTGCTTGATTTCTGTAGTAATAATATAAAGCAATATTACTAAACAACTATTTTCATTTTTATGTATCTATAGTACAGGAGCGTGATACTGAATTTGACTTTTTCAGGAACTCTTCCTCGTTACGTCTATTCTATCACAAATACAAAGTGATTAGTTCCTGTTTATGGACATTATGCGTACGCGAAAACACAAAGGGGAAAAATATTCAACTTGATATAAACAATATATTGACACTATGCATCATCAACATTCCAACCTGACGTAGTTGCCAAGAAATGGCAGAGAAGTATAAACATGCATCAGAGTTCTCTGCCCGTTCTGTTGTGAGGGCAGCACTAGCACAGAATTGTCAGTGAAGAAGTGGGCAGTTATCTGCCCAATATGTAAACGGTAGGTAGTGCACAGCCAACTTCGACGAACATCACTGCCCGTGTAAACCTAGCTTAAATAAATAATCCAATTTGTCTTTTGTTGCTTTAAGATAGATTGTATGTTACCTGTTATGGAGCTACGAGCAAGTTGGTCCGAGAGGAATGGGGATTAAGTCACGCTGCCACCTGTAGGCAAGCACTGGCATTGTCTCACTATGTATCTTATAATGCTTATTGGTCTGGATGGTAAAAGCAGTGGGCATTAAAGAACAGATCCATATGTGGCAGCGTCCAAGTTTCCCTTCAGGGTTATAAGACAGTCGGGAAAGAGGTTTCAATCTTTCTCGACTTTCATCGCAATCTACATATTCTCTCCAACAGATTTAGGTTGCACTAGGCATCCGTGCATAGCAGGAGATTTTTAAAGTGTTTTTCTTCATATAAAAATAAGATATTCATGATAAGAGTGAATGCAAGGCTACCCCATCAACTTCCTCGTAGAACGCACTTTTAGACTGAAATTTGTTGTAAGCCAAATGTTAAATCGACATTTCAGGTAAAAATTGTACTTCCTTGGTTTCTCTGTTGGGTGAAAAGGTAAACCGCATCAAAGCTGACTGTGGGCGTTTTTTAAAAAGTTGATTTCTTCATAAGAAAAGTTAGCAGGATGTAATAACAGAAGCGAAACTTGAGATTATTCCTTATGCCCATTGAAGTACAAATACATACGCCAGTGTTTCATCATTAATGACACAATTTTAACACATCTGCAACTATATACTGCCCTAAATCATTCAAATTTGTGTATTTTGACAGCTTCCTCAACACAATTTTAATTCTAACTACTGACATCAATTTGACCACTTTTACCCTACAAGTGTATTCCCGTTTTCGCAGAATGGATTTCTTCCCTTATTAATAAAGCTGAAAAATTAGCCTTTACAATTAATCATCCATTCTACAACTCATCACCAAAATAATGCACATATGTGAAGTATTGTAATAAGTATAATATAGTAAGAACGGTGGAACTCTACATTTGTAACAGACCATTTAAATCTTGTACCCCTGAGACAAGCATTTGTTTAACGGGGTTTTCAAATGACATTCTAACCTTATTTCAATGTATAACGATGCAAAAACTCCGATTTCACTTATTGACTAAGAAAAAGGTGAACCAAGCTTATCAGGTGATACTTTTCTTCTAGGGATTCTTCAGACTAATCTTAAAATAATTTGGAACAAGTTTACTGTGTTAAAATTTACACAAGAATTCTGGTGATTCACAGGTCTTTTGAGACTGATGTTATGCTTTTCTGCAACTTTGAACAAGTTTCCATTTCATGTCATGTCCGTTTATTTAGAATTACACTACAAATAAATTGATTATGAAGCCTTTTTTATTAAATCCAACTCTTAGCGCTGCAATGGCTAGAAGGTATATTTGGAATGAAATACTATTATAATTAAAAACTTTTCCCTCACCAATACTGATGTCATTGAAATAATCTTTTGAACAATGGCCCAGGTATGAATATTTCACCTAGGAAGCCAATCACTCTTAACATGTACATTCGTTAGAAAACAAAGTAGTTTTAATTAAACGAATGAAAATCTTCACAAAAACAAAGGTAGCACATGATAAAACATACCTTAATTTCAGAATTGTGAAATCAAAATTCAATAAAGTATGTATGGAAAATTAATCTCCTGACTAGCCAGACTTAAAAAGAAAATCCTCGAATTAAGGAACTTAGGCACCATGCCCGTGCAAGATAATCTACAAAAAAAAACTTCTACATTTCAATCAAACATTCCCACTACAATATTTGGAATGTGGGAATAAAACATGCAGCTCAAGAGTACACATTTTACCAGAAAAAAATTTTAAAAATCTCCAACATACTGATCCTCAGTCCTCAAAGTTGTCTTTATGTTTAATTTACATGGAGTTGATACATACTATAAATTTGGGCCAAGGACAATACATATTTGGCATTATGAATTTATTACTTAATATAGTTTTACATTTGAGGTCAAATCCAAATTTACTCAATTTCCTTTTCACTATAACGTGGTTTTGAGTGACTAATCCAGAATATAATATTTTTTCAAATAAATGCAAGTACAAATAGGAATGGTAAACACAGGAAAATAAATTAAAATAATCATAAATAACATTTTATTCAGTTTACCCTTTCCATGATTAAACTATATTACACATTTATTCAGATTCAGCCAAAAAACATGTTTGCCACCATTTTCTCAAGCATATATACATATTCAAAATATTAAAAAGTTTTGACATATAAACCCCCACTCAAAATTTCAGTTGACGTGGAAAAAGCTCTCTGTCTAAGGGAACTATTCAGTCACCTGCCCCCTTCCATATTAGAAACTCAAGTTCTGTACTATATACTCTGACCAGACTTTCAAATTCAGTCTTAAACAATTTCCAGTTTCGTGAAAATTGAAGCATTTAAACACAAATTTGGAAGAAACTGTCAATCCAATATTACAATGAGCATTAAGCAATGAAACTTGAGCCTCAAATTTTGTTAAAAAATTATAGATATCGTGAGTATCCTTTAGAAGAGGGAAGGAGTAAAATTTAGATAGTTTTCAATTTCAGTAAAAAATCAAACTACTAAAGTATGGAACATGTTTCAACACTGACATTATATTAATAACAATACAGTTTATACATTTTATCACTTTATATAAGCCATAAACAGCAACAGAAGGGGGTTAGGATTTTATGTACAGTTTATCAAAGTTTTAACTTAGCCACATGCCCCTTCCATCTCCTCCCATGTTCCTGACTATTCTTCCTTTACACATGAAAGTTGTATGAAAGGTCATTTATATAATATGTATATTTTATGTATATATTTATATATATATTTATAATATTTATAATTTCATCTCTTCCACATATAGGAAAAGGAAGAAGTTTCTTCTTTTCACTTGATGAAAGACAAGAGGAAACTAAATTATACACATGCTGCCGAAGTACTTCCAATCCTACTTTGTTATGGAAAGCTAAACTGTCAGTCCTCCACACTGATTATCACCATGAATGAGAGAATTGTACCACACTTCATTAACTACACTTGAAGTTCCAGGAGCAACAATCTCTCAAGTCTGGCAGCCAATTCTTTTTAAGTAAATATATATAAATCTCACAATTTCATCATCTGAAAAAATATATAATTCTGGGAATCGGAATGGAGGAGAGGGGACAAGGAGCAGAAGGTGGCAGTGGCTGCAGATTTCTCACGATTCTTCACTGTCATCATCCTCACCTTCCCGCAAAGCTGTGAAGAATGTAGTTAAAGATTTCAATGCAATACCCTTTCCTTGTTGGAAAGCAGGATCCTCACTAGCCTCCCAACGAGTAAAAGTGTCACTTGAAATAAAGTTAAAGTCCCATAGATTATGGAATATATTACATAGAAGGCCTGAAACATAAAAATAAATAAAATTAGTATGCAAGATTATTTGAGAACTATAAATTAGAATGATATTTTACTTCAGGCCTGTTGAGCTAAACCATCATTGAAATCTGGTTATAAGTATTCATCACATAGTATTTAAATTTAGAATAAATAAAGCCAAGCATGAACAATACATTTTAGACTAATGATTAGAAGCAATTAAATTTACTGGCCATGTTTTAATAACGAACATAAAAAACTTTATATTTGAAAATAGATTATTAAACACTTTTATGAATTCAGACCATATATTGTATTCATTTGATTTTTTTATGAGACTAAGTCTTCTGCCACATGAAATGGACAACTAGCTATGAATTGAGAGGCTGAAAAATTTGCTTCCTTGTTACATATCTTACTTTCAGCTGCTATAACTTGCTAAACCAAACATACCTGTACAAGTTTCTGAAAGTACCACCAATACTCCACCCACAAAGGAATTATTCCCGATTGAGTTCCACGAAATGACAGCCCTACATTTATTCTTCAAAAGAACCAGCAGGTTTTGCTTCCATTTCAAAACACAACTTCTATAGACCCCAAATTTCTTCACTAACAACAGCACTCAATATTATAAAAGCCATTATATTATAAAGTTCTCTGAAACTCTTAACTCACAGACCGATTGCTACTGCACTCGTTAAGAATAAGTCAAACTATCTGAATAACAACAAACCCATCAGTGTAAATATTGAGTCATTGTGTATAGGTATCATGAGTCTGTTAAATACTCCAAGAAAATCTGAAATTTAACAGAAAAGCTATTTTCCCTTAGAAAATCAGTGCTAGGAAAGTATGGGTGTAATATTAGCTATAATCAGTGGTGAGTGGTGCCTGTGCACTCATAACCTACAGCACATTAATTAATTTAGAAAGAATTTGTTTAGGAATTTCAAAAATTATAAGTGTGAATTTATAGTTGGCATTTCAAATACTTTCATACCACACAATCCTGCATACAATATTGCCGTAATATGAGACTTCTTCATAAAATAATGTTACATATTATGGGTCAAAGAGCTGTCATAGTACTATTAATATCTCGCGCAACTATTTTAATCAAAATTGTTCATTTGGGTGTTGTAGCACAAGGCTTGCAAATCTACTTTCCAAAAGAAAGGAAGATTTTTCCAGAGTCTTCCGTCATAGGCTCTGCCCAGTTTCGACTACAGTGCCTTCAATTTATTTTTTCCTTAATGTTATTTTAATAATCTTTTTTTATACCAATTGATGTAGGAAACTATTCTATTATTTACTACCTAACTCACTTTCTTTCTACTTTCTTGGAATTTGTATTTTTTAATAAGTTTAATCACCCCCTCTACTTTTAATCAACCACAATTTCACATCTGAGGAACTCATTCCTCCTCCTCAAGAATGGCACTTCATCTCTAAGCACCAGAGACTAGATGTTAGTTTTTGAGCTCCTGAGTTCAAGCCCATGCCACACCAGAGCCACAGTAAACATGCGAGGCCCACGCCTTGCTCCCACCAGGAAGTTTCAAGGGTCGCTGACTTATATGAATCATTGCTAGCCTGTCTGGAATTCAGGCTTACTCCTCAGGGACCCCGACTTCAACGTCCCTGTTTGAGAAGACTATAGAGAATTCTTGGGGAAGCTGCATCAATACTTGGGTGAAACCATTCCTGAGCATTTTATGAATTTGAATATTGCTGATCACTTGTGTATTTTTGTGTTCAAGTGTGCAGTTATTCTCTCTCGCTAATTTAATGTAAATATCCATTTTTTCAAACCATGTGTGTTTTGATAAAGTGTAACTTCCAATTATCAGAGATAAAGTGTTTCAATCAGTAATTTTGCACTGGGTAACACTTTTATAAGGACAAGATCATACACATTTATAGTGTAATTTCTTTTTATTCAGTCCACGGTTAATAAATGTTATTTTTGTTTCCGAATTCTACCATTTTCTCGAAACCAAGCCATGATTTGTGCACATTTTAGTGTTTCCTAACTGATATGCACAGGAAGCCATCAAACAGTCTTGGCATGCAATACTCATTGACCTCTAGAGCTGTCTGGGTTAGCCAAGTGAAACACCCACCCACCCAGTATACACACACAAGATTTTATTACACATAGAAATTCCAATCAGCTCCTGCTGTTATAGGTGCTTGGGGGGAGGAAGGTAAAGATCTATAGGATATTGAGTCCAGGGTTTTTTGTCTGGACTGTAGGACATGCTGAAATGAAAGTTCCCATAGATGGAGTTCAGCTTCTTAGAATCGGGAGGTACAGCTTTGAGGGGGATTCAGTGTGAAGAACTGGTAGAAGTTGTTGGTGTTGTGGCTTTGGGCATGGACAGATATGGGGAATTGTATTATGTGGAGTTTTACTATACGGCAGTGACTGGCAATCCGTTCTGACCAATGCAAAAGGCTGCGCAGAATGTGAAGTTTATTTTGTAGATGGTGTGAGAGAACAGACAGATTATGTTTTCCCTAATCTTGTATGTAGTACTGTTGGTGGGATTCTGGAAGGTTGTGGTAGGTGGGAGTATTGGGTAGACATGGTTTCTACCACATGGTCTGCAGCCAATCGTGGGTGGGGGGTTTGTAGGGTCAGACCAGAATATTGCGGAGGTTAGGTGGGTGCCTAGAGGCAACCTTTGGATCAGTGGGTAGTATGGTCTGGAGGATGTTTTTCAAGTCAGGGTTAGCTTGTAGTCCAGTGTAGGCAAGGCAGAGGAAAGAGTTGAGTTTATGTAGTCCAGGGAAGTAGGTACTGCTTAGAGGAAGACCGTTCTGTGTGATGTTTAGGGATGGGACTGGCTATTTGGGAAGTGGAGGAGGTCTATAAGGTAATTCCTGTTGTGCAAAACAATGAATATGCGGTTGGTATAGAATGCTAGGCTGTCCGTAGAAGAACATATGCGAGCTCCCCTAAGACTGTAACCGGGTGAGTACTATCAAAAAGTGGGTGTTTGGGAGGGAATTTGGAGGCCTGTGGGACAGGAAGTGTTCGAATGCCAACAGGCCACTGTTGTGGGGTATGTTGGTGTATAGGGAGACATCTATGGTAACTAGTAGTGTGTCCTGCAGGAGTGGTGTAGGTAATTCACGGAGGGGACTGAGAAAGTGGTTGGTATCTTGGATGAATGATGGGAGATTTACCACTATTGACTGGAGGGAGTTATCCACCAAAGCGGATCACTGGAAATGTCTCCCTAACTTTCTGACGTAGGGGGTGGTGCCTCTGAAAATTTTAAGAACTCCAAACCTCTCAAGGTGTCTACCGTCTATGAACCTCAGGTAAGGCACCTACTCTCTCTCTCTCTTTTTCGTTGCCTTAATTGTTTTAATGTCATTTCCTGACTCATATTACACACAATTATCAGAGTAGAAATTGAAGAGCAGCTGACTTAAATCAACAGGGGGTATTGCCATGATGGGAAATAAGAACATTGCAAAGCCCCCCCATTCCTCAGGGGAGTAGCAAGACTGCTAGCATGATGTACATTCCTGTTCTCTACTGTGGAAGGGGGCTTAAGTTCTTGAAAATTTGACATGTCACTAGATAGGTGATGCAAACTATCAATTGAAGATAAGTCAGACAGACACACACACTCGCTCTCCCTTTTGTGTCATGATCAGTTAATTTGCCAATCTCAGACCATCCTTAGTTGCTGATGTATATTACCTTGTGGCTGTTCCAATTTGTAATTAAACTCTTGGACTGCATAAAGACAATGGAGTTCCAGTTCCTCATCATTGTCTACATATCTTTGAATCAGGTTTTGGTGCTTCAAAAGAACAGTCTCATCAACTTTCTTTGAACTGTTTTCTGAAAATAATCACAATAAAAATTATGGCAAGCTGACAATTCCTTTCATAAAAATTATTTTAGCTTATTTATGTACAGACAATGTGATAGTTGAATAATACTAACCAGGGTATCCACAAAAGAATGCAACAGTTCCCAAATCAAGTAACCCTTACAAAGAAGTTAAAATCCGTACATAGTAACCTTCGCTGTTGGCGTGGCAATGTAATAATTTTTTTAAAAGTCTGTTTGGAAAGCAAGCCTTGAACTTCACTTGCCAAAAACATCTAGGAAGGTTTTAAGAAAACATTTGCATGTGTCCATATGGGCTACAACTTTTCATCATAAGTGGCAAGAAAAATACCCGTAAGAATTGAACTCCTACATTTTTTAATAATCTATTATTAAAGAGATTACCCAAAATTAAATGTTTTCTGCGCCATGTGGGGACTTTCCCCCACTGAAGCTACTGTAACAAGGGTGCCTCATCTAGGTATGTTGCAAGCATCTATTCCAAATTAGAAGACAAACTTCAAAATTTAAAATGGGAACAAGATGGAGCATCCATCTACCCACTGCCATCACTTTGTATAAGAGTGGTTGATGAACATCAAAGTCCCTGACTAATAACTTTCAAGACAAATTGCTGAGTGTTATAGCTTCCATTACTCTGGTCTTGTTAACCGAAGTGTGAGAGGAATTGGATTTTAGGTTGGATATATGCACATATTTAATATTTGTTAATATAAAGTTACTTTACCTTCAATTCATATATGATTTGCCGTAAATGGTCAAAATTAAATTTATATAATATACAGTACCATTATACCTGGAACATTATTTTAGGGACACCCTGTATTCTATGCTGTAACAATACATGGTAACCACTAATAATTTCCTAAAACTTTTATATCAGTAATAAATGTTTTAGTAAATTAAAAGAAATTATGCTAAGTAGACAGTTCTCAGTGACATGTCATTAGGCATACTGTCCTGAAGAGAATTCCAGAGCCTCGTAAGTTTGACAGGTTATCTTCCCAACCTGGTGATGTGAACTATACATACGAGGTAAGACAGCTGCTCTTTCCCACCCAAACTAGTTAATTTAACATTGTCACATCACCTTCACTTCTATACTAAGCAAGTAAAGATGATGTCAAAATAATTAACCCACTTGTGTAGGAAGGAGGAACAGAGCTGTTGACTTACCTTAAATTGATAGGAGTCTCCAGGTTGGGGGAGCAGCATTGTATAAATATTTTAGAGGCGTTAACACCTCCTTCAGGACAGTATTGCATTTCAAACAATCCAAAAGGATCAGTTCTAACTTAAAAGATACTCAAGAATCTAAAACTAAGATATGATCAACCCAACCAGTGTGGAAACAAGGACTCTTACCCAAAGATACTTCAAACCATGTGTGGAAATAGTGACAAAAAACACTGTAAATTACTGTTCTAAATTTTGTATTACAAATTGTTTGTTAAATAATACAGCAGAAAATCTTATATCTCCTGGATTAGTCTTCTTTATCACACCAAATGGCCCCATGTACAAGTGTAATGACAAAGAAACTATTATAACTCTTTATAAGCTTCTACCAATGGGACATAATATTTAAATTTAAAACGAGGTTAAACAAATGAATTAAAACAATCTTAACATGCTTTCTTAAGTGGTGGCGAACTCATACAGCAAATAAAAGTAGAAAACTATGAAAGTGAACAGGACACAGGAAAACAATAAAGCATGCTCAAGTAGATTCTCATTACCTACTTCTCCTGCAAGAAGTACCAGTAAGAAAAAAAATAATACAAGATATATTTAAACAATAATGAAAAGTTTAACAGGCTTTCAAACTAACAATGTTACAATGTTTTGTACTAGACTGTACATATAAAATACAATTTCAAAAATTTGCTTTTTTAAAATAACCTTTATCCTTCTTTGCTTAGCCATAGTTCGTATCTGCCAATCACAACAGATTCTACAATCAGCATTGTAAGTTACTCAATATATTTTTGCTATCTGGTTACACAATAGCACATGTTTTATATCGGGACATTAGTAATTAATCAAATTAATGCAATTCAAATAAAAATTAGTACACTTACGGTTAAAAGCAACTTCACATATTGCTGTCATCAAGGCACGAATGAATTCTGGTTTTTTTACATCAGCTCCAACATTTGCCTGTGAAAGAGAGAATATTGGTCAAGTGGAAGTAGACTTGATCCATAGTGCATAACACTTCACAAGCAATATGGTGTAAAATTAGAATGACACTTTTACAATATGTCAGCAAAACAAAAAGTTAAACTGCAATAAATAACTACACAAATTCGTAGTAATTCAATATTTGCCTATTGAAGAAAGCAAGGCATTAGTATTAGAACTTTGATATTCATGTGCAGTTTTTTCAAATACACAATGTGTTGGGAATTAATATTTCATTGACACTAAAAACACTTCACAAATTTGAGATTAACAAAACAAAAAAAAATACTTACAGTAATCCAATTAACTAAGTGGTCAAAAACATTTGATGGCTGTTTTAGGAACTGTACTAATTTTACTTGCACCTCTTCCATTGGTAATGTCGACTTCTGAGGTGGCTCTACACTACCAGGGGGTCCAATAGTGAACTCTAATTTCTGAAACAAAAGGTGAGCCAGTATTATACTTTGCCAAGAAATAATTCAATCGTTATATTCAACAAAATTACTTTGCGTAAATGTTTTTGAAAATAATTTTTACTAGGTTTTCACAAATGTAAACTAACAATTTATGATAACACTAGTACAATTCTGATTCTGAATCATTTAAAATTAAAGTACACTGGTATAAAAAGCAAACATTTAATTAGAAACAATTTATTATAGCAATGGTCAAGTCACTATAAAACAAGGAATATTTGAAATTCAGTAATTTTCTTTTTCCTACGTCACAATAAACCTTATTATTCTCTTCTACGGAAAGGTTACATTCTATATCTGTAACTGAGATATGAAGTAAAATATTAATACTGGCTACCGATAGATATTTAAAAATTTGATAAATAAAATTGTCAACAATTATATTCTATAACTACTGTAACATAAGATTGATAAAAATGACTTACATTCTCCTTAATTATAGCATCAATTTCTGATGAAGATGATACAAAATTGGACCACTCAATTCCAGCAGCATCCCATTTTTCACGAACCCACAATGGACCCTAAAAAGTTTGTATTCTTAAATTAAACTTTTATTGTTAGCAGAGAATTTTAACATTCATTTATACTAGTGCATATTTGGAATAATTTGAAGTGCTATATTAAATCTTTATAATTAATCTTAAAACATATGTACGCTGATAAGTTATGTACATTAGTACATAATTAAGAACTTTATATTTATACTGAATCACTGAATATATAGCTACAGTTATTTAACATTTTCTCACTAACCTTATCCTTGACCAGCAAGTGTAAGATCTCAACTATAAGTTTGTGAAGTCCCTCAGCCGCAGTCTTCAATTCAGAGAATGTTAAAACCTCAGAACATAGCATTGGAACTGAAAATATAACATTTTCAAATTACTTTAGCATAATTTATTTACACTACCTAAAGCCAATTTTACAGCTAAATAACACACGGAAGCTAAAATGTACAGTACACAGAATTGAACCAGGAACATTCTACATTCATCTGTAAGTTCTTATTGTTCTAAATGTATGCAAACAAGTGAATGATATGACATTGCAAAAATTTATTTTTTTTAGATGCAACTGCTTTTTTCATCGGAAGATTGGGAATAGAATTCCAAGCCACTGTAAACACTGACAAATGTTATTCCTAATATTCTGATGACTGAAAATATGAACCCTACACTCAGCATGGCGTCTGCCAACCTTGCACTCCAAATTTTTTATCTTTATTTCCTGTCATATATATATGATCGGCTAGCTGATCACTGGAAATGTCTTCCTAACTTTCTGATGAAGGGGGTGGTGCCTCCGAAAATTCAAGTACTCTAAATCTCACAAGGTGTCTACCTTCTATGAACCTCAGGTAAGTCACCTTTCTATCTCTCTGTCCTTTCCCCATTAATTATATATATATATATACATAATTAATGGGGAAAGGACAGAGAGATAGAAAAAAGGAGGTTACTCACCTGAGGTTCATAGATGGTAGACACCGTGTGAGGTTTAGAGAACTTGAATTTTCGGAGGCAATTCAAGAACTCCAAACCTCACAAGGTGTCTACCATCTATGAACCTCAGGTAACTCACCTACTTTCTCTCTCTGTCCTTTACATATATATATAGAATGACAGGAAATGACAGACATTGTCATGTTAAGTAAAACAATTAATAGGTAAAGGACAGAGAGAGAAAGTAGGTGAGTTACCTGAGGTTCATAGATGGTAGACACCTTGTGAGGTTTGGAGTTCTTGAATTTTTGGAGGCACCGTTCCCTTCATCAAAAAGTTAGGAACACATTCCAGTGATCAGCTATCCGACGACTGAGTAGAGAAAATTTGCTGTTTTGTATGCCTTGATTGTGTGTATACTTCTGGTATGCATGTGCATGTAGTTTATGCAGTGATGTGTGGCTGTATGTACGTGTGTTAGTATTTACATATAGAATATAGACAGACACCTTTGAGGTTGGATGTGGGTCAATATGGGGGTGTTTGTATGCAACTCTGCAGCCCCCTTCAATTCCTTGCCTCTTCCCAGAACATCATTGAGAGAGAAAGTTGGTGGCCTGATAAATTTTATCTGCTCAGTCATCAACTAGCTGATCACTGTAGGTGAGTTACCTGAGGTAACTTTCTGATGAAAGAGGCAGTGCCTTTGAAAATTTAAAAAAACATCAAACCTTACATGGTGCCAGTCATATGGGACAGGAAACAAAAGATAGAAATTTTGAAGTGCAAGGTTGGCAGGTGCCATGCTGAGTGAATTTAATACACAATCTATACAGAAATCTTACAGTATAATCTTAAGAACACATTATTAATCCATATTTGGAAAGATTTTCCGAAGAATAACAAGAAAATGAAGCCACCGTGGTTAATCACCCTCCAGGATGAATTAATTCTATCAATTGGCTCATTATTAGACTGGCACTATTAACTCTGATTTTAACACCACATATGTAAATGCATTGTGCTCTCAACAGAAGATGAATGTATTTTCACACTTAAATGATTATAAAAATTAAACAAATGAAGGAAAGTCACTCTCCCAATGTCACAACAAATCAAGCAAGCTAATACACATGTCCTTTGTTCTCATCAACGGATTAAAAAACCCAGTTCCGAATGACGTGAATGTAAAGTCATCTGAGCTGAACGATTTAATGCTTTGTTAGTATTGAACAAAAACTTATATTGCTAATAGTCTAAGTGAAATCTATGAGCAGGAAAAAAAAACTTTCCCTCTGAACACAATGAAAAAATAGGAATGTACACCTATTACAATAGAAAATAAGATGATGTACATAACCCCTCTAAAGTCAACAATCTCAATTTTTGAACTTTAATGATTTTTATTATTTATCTTGTGGCAAATGTATAATCAGTTATGCTGTTTATTTGTAATACCTTCATTAATTCACAAGTCAAATTATTCACATCAATTGACAAAACTTTTAGCTTAAAATTTTATTCTACCTGCTGTATCTGGGCCCCCTATTTTTTAGGTTTTAAATAGTATAATTAATGAGAGCATATACAAAAATGCAGTATTTCAATTTGCATCACAAATTAAAAAAGTAATAAAATACGATTTACACCTTAACTCACCTAAAATTTCTGCTAAGTACAGCCATACTTTTGGAACATCAATAGCCAAATCATCAGCTACCTCAGAAATAATCTTGAACCTATAAATTAATATTTTTAGGTATTTATTCCTTTTCAGAATGATCGATTTTAGAGTTCAATGTATTGAATTAAGACTACTTATTTAATAACACAATGTAATAGATAAGGTACACATTAATGCTAAATCCATGTAGTTATGTTGAAAACATTATCTTTATTAAACTTATGTCAAAAATAGCATAATTCATCAACAGTTGACAGCCTTCCTGAAACGAGATATTTCATAACCTTTATACTAAAAAATGATGAGTGTTTGTAAATTTGTTTGCAATTCCTTATACAAATTTAAATGTGTGGACAAACAGCAACAAAATTTAACACGTCGAACACCGATCGAATTTTTGTAAAGTATTAAAAATCTTTGTGGTTTTAGGCTTTATTATATTCAATATATATAAATACATTTTTTGTTATTTTTATGTAATATAGGGGTAAGTCATCAAGTTTTTTGCGTGGCGGCCACGGGTGGCCGACACTGCACAAATGAAAAATTATTGTTGTTGGGGCAGTGTTGGCCACATTGTCAGCGCGGTGTCCTGTTTGACAGAATAGAACATGCATGACCGCATAAGAAATATCTTTTTCATTCAACTCGTACATTAATACTTTATGACTTATGAAAATGAGTTTTATTTCAACATTTTTCACAAATATCACCATATCTTTTGGTGCTTTGAAGATAATCTAATGCCAAGTTGAAGTGGCCGACATAGAATTCATAGTGTTAAAAATCCTGGTGGTGAGCCCCTAGCATAAATGTAGAAGGAATTATAATTTTTTAAAAAATTGTATGTGTCAACAAGCCGAGCATGCTGGGAAACATTGAATTTGTGCTAGATGGCTGCTTATTGGAAAGGTTAAAAAATCGAGGATAGAGGTTACTGATTTAAATACATAAATGATTCAATATATTGAGTGCACATCATGTAAATGGCAATTATAATGTGTTGACATAATAGTGACAAACTTTACTTGGAGATAGCTCTGTAATTTTAAGTAGGAATTGGGGAAAAAATACACATATTAGAAAGACCAGGGATCTATAAATGACAAAACAGAAATTCAATATGAGTTCTGTGACTTGGTGTCAAAAATTATTAAGATGAATTGCAAATATCTTCATTAATGAGAACAATTTGGAGAACTTAGACCAAGAGAAGGGCTTAATAGGCCATGTTTTGAGACACTAGGGTCTTGTAAAATTGTGTGGGGTAAGAACAGAAAAGGGAGGTCAAGGATGCAATATGCCAAGCAGATTAGGGAGGATATGGTAGGTATGTAGAAATAACAAGGCTTGCATATGATAGGTTAGCATGTAATGTTGTATCAGACCAGTCTTAGGGTGAATCCTACAACGAAAAGAACAGGCATTGAAAGACTTTTTAAAAATGTCTTTAGAACCATGGGAGTCAAATTGAAAACAGTTGTTTTAGTTGTAGCTCCATTTCAGGAGGTAGCTTGTTCACTGATAACTGTACACCTCTAGAAAGCCACCAGTTTTCTACCCTTTTCCTGTCCTTATTAATGGTTTTAAATAACCTGACAATGTTATTTTCTAATGTGTGTATGCATGTATATTATAAATATTACGTGCTAATGAAACTGACAATCTACCTAACAACGGTGGCAGAGCTTGCTGTCGACATGTGTAAATAAACTTGGACCTGCATTGAAACACTAGAATTGTATTTTAAAGTAGGCAATTCATCATACCACTAACATTTCAAGTTCTCAGTAACAATAGTGCCATTGATTAAACGAATTCTTCGATGCAATCTTCTGGTGTTATTAAAATTTTACATGGTTGGCTTTATTAAAAACAAGTTTATAATAAAACAGTTAAAATTTATAGTGTAAAATATTTGTTGATTAGTTTATATATATGGTAAAATTTGCAATTTAAGAATGACACATTATTTTTGCAACTAAGGATTCATAAATTAATTAACATCGCTTCTGCATCTTTCTCTATAGAAGATAGTAGAATTTTCAAAATCATTTATGACCACCAAAGGAAAAAAGCTCCCGTGTGTTAATTTTGAAATAAAGACACTGAAGAAATAATGTTAGGAGAATGTAATGATCATAACCTGGTAGAACATATACAGGAACTAAAACTAGCGCTACAATCCTATAAGTCAATTAAAGATACTGTACAATGTAAGTTTATATTACTGATCAAGAATATAAGGTCTCACTTCAGCCCTGTTGAGCTATAACCAACACAAACATGTATATGGAATAAAGGGTATCATCATTTGTGAGACAATGACCAACATCCTTTAATATTTGAAGAAATGAAAATATTTTTTGTACTCACCCAGAAAGAAACTGATCCATTGTCAGTACTTTTGTTTTAATCAAATGACTTAGTAACCTTCCTACATTGACTCTATTGAGAGTGGAGCGTTCAAGCATACTATTCAGGCATTCCCCAACAAAGTCTGCCATATTGGAAGGAGGAAACATTTCTAGAATCGATTGAGCCGTTTCCTGTAATATCGTACATATTTCAATGACTAGATATACCCCAGTAATATTGGAGGTTTTGAAAATACACTCCTAAAACTATGAATTTAATACTAATTTGAAATCATCAAATTGTATATTATTTTTAAATAACCTATGAAATTATAAACAAAGATGTCAAGTACTGTGAGCATAACACCATAATTATTTACTATAAATTCAGAGTAAATTTGAACATCCATGCAATACTAGAATGACCATAAACTAGGAATGTGCTGACCTCATAGTTGATGTTGCCGATAAATTCATCAAGCACACAAATAGTTCCCTGAACAACTTCATCATGAGTTCTTTCAGCACACAGTTTTCTGGAGTCTTCCACAACATGTGATTCTACTACAATCTGTTTATTTGGAAGAGGTTGAGTAGCAGCATTAGCTTGGGCAGAAGGTAGATCATCCTCCCTTCTAACAGAACTACTTTCACGAGACGACGACCTCGAAGAATGAGGCCCATTTCCAGAAACAGAATACCTCTCATTTGAATTATCTACAAAAAAATCAGTAGTAATTAGTTCATAGGTTGTATGACAATTAATAAGCAGTTATCAAAATTGCCAAATCTCATTAATTTAATCATTGGTTAATAATTGACTAAAGCAAACCCCACAATCAATATTTAACTACAATAAATAACCTCAGCTGTTACAACACTTCTAGAATAGTAAATAAAGATCACAAATAATTCAATAAAATGCATAATATTAAAAAGTATAATTTGTCAGATATTCTGATACACTGTAAATGAACCATTTATTGGCCTCAATCCATTAGTTTAAAGAGAAGTGAAAGAACTGCTAGTTTCAATTTCATCAAGGATTTTAACAGAATCAAGAGTATTAAAAATTGCAGAAAGTTATATTGAATTTGCCCTTTATATCAGCCTGTAAATTAATAAGTCAACAAGGAACATTCATTCATCACAGATTGGTTGAGAGCTGAAAGAAAATGTAACAAGGTACATGTAAAAAAATTGTGGATATTTTGTGGTCAAACTACTTTTTGAATTAAACAGCCTTGGCATTTGTACTTTTGAAGTATAAATTTGAATTAGGATTGATAGCAAGCTTTCTTATCTTTTTATCTAACTATTTATATTTGCGTGATATGCTCAAACTAAGTTTATGGCTAGTGTTCATTTGAAACTAAAATAATTGTGCGCACATGACATGTTTATTAGCATAGGAGATTCAGAAGGCAGGGTAAGTCAGCCAATAAATAATAGAGCAATTCGGTCCAATAACAAATGTTACAAAAAAATGTTAAAAAATTGAAGGAACATTAAAATCAAAAATGCCCATATTGAACTCACCATTATATTTTTTCCCTCCTGACTGGCCTACGCGATCTCTCTCAACAGAACTGGAAGACCCGTGTTTTCCTTTTGTTGATCTATTGCTGCAATAGAGATTAAAAGTTAAGTCTAATGAGCAACATTGATTACTTCCAAAATGATAGTAATGTCTTTTAGACCAAGGTATTATAAATGATTATAGCAAAGATTTTAATTCAACTTTATATTACAGACAAACCTGGACATATTAATTTTCTTATCATCAATATCTTGCAAAGCAGAATATGCATTGGATGTATGTGGAAATGATGGAATCCTATCAGAATCAGAATTTACAGCACCAGCTCCACGTCCCCAGGACTCAAATTGCACAATACTACCCAAGGATTCACTTAGATCAGGCTGTAATAAAATGATAATTCTGCATTTATAACAACACAATACATTTAGTTAGTAGTTTTTGCAAATATTCACAAACATAAGCTTAGTATGTACCCTATTAATCCAAACCCATTTCCATGTCGTGAGGGATGGCCAATAATACAAATTAGGGAATAGCCTGTAAGGCTGAAGTCACACTGATAAAGATATTTAAACTTAAGTTATCAATGAAAATTGTTTCAGATTTTAGATAAGGATAAATCATTTATTTAAATAAACACAATTTCAAGGGCTATGTATATATAGTTGTATAAAAGAAATATGTAACCAATTATACAATTCCTTATTATCATAGCAGTTACAGTGCATAATCTTGTTTTCAAGATTGAAAGCTTCCTACTGATATTAAAAATTTTAATCTGGAGACTGTTTTGGGTTGATTCAATACCGTTGTCTTTAAGCTGAAAGTAGCACTACAAATTAAAACCTTAATTCCCTAGGCCAGGTGATTCAGACAAACCAATCTTACCAATTTTACCCTTAGTTTAGTAGGATCCACATTGCGGTTGATCCTGCTTCCAACATTGTGCCAACCATCTTCACTAACACCACTACCACCACCTAAAGGATAAAAGTATATTTAATTTTTTTTAAAAAAGAAAAGGTAATTGCCATAAAGTCAATGTCATTAAAGATAAAAAATTAGTTCAATTAATCCACAGAAATAATTAAAATTTCTCAAAAGTCAAACAATTAACTAGTTTTAAAGTAATTAAGGCATAAATATGTTAAGGCAACCTAATACAACCATGAAGGGAGGCTTTTGACACAAAAATAATGTACTCTGTAAGTAGCGAATAAAACAATACAATAAATAAGACATTAAGTAATAATAAACAATTCAGCCCATTTGTCAGCAATCAATTTTATGTTTATTTAACACATGTACGACATTTCAGCCACATTTGAGGACTTCATCAGGAAAATTTTAAATGATAACATTTATCCAAAATTAAATAATTTTGCATCATGGACTGGGTCCTGCGACAGTCCTATCCACTTTTAGATACACATTATCCATTGAAAATGTACCTGTTAAAGTCCACAAATACAGACAAAACATCGTGAATGTATTAAGATAATTTAAAATTGTTTTCTGAATAATTGGCTGTATTGTTTATTTCAAACATATGAAATAATATTAAACTGAAAAAATTTAACACTGACTATAAAAATAAATTTTACTGAACAACTTACGATTTTTCCGTCTATCTCCGCCTCCACCACCTCGATCATCTTGACGACCACCTCTCATAGGAGGCTGGTTCCCAATACTAGCTATATCCCTATCCAGAGATTCGCGTTCTGCCTCTTTCTGAATTTGATCTATAGTTTTTGGGTTTGAATCATCTCGTCGTGGTACCCAGTTTCCAGCTTTAAGATCTATCACATCTTGAAGCATAAAACGAACTCTACTAGATACATGACCACGTTGTCTTGAAATTTCTCTCATTTGAGTGAAGTATTCACCAAGATTCTGAAATGACAAAGGCATGAAAAGATTTTATATTATTCATTGCACATAAGATAAGACATACACACGAGAGCCATCACTACAATTTAACATTTCCAGTGATTAACTTTCTGATGATTCTCTGAAAATTCAATGCCAAACCTCACAAGGAGTATACCATCTATGAACTTCAGGTAAGTCACAGACTTTCTATCTCCCTGTCCTTTTCTTATTAATTGTTTTAATTAGCATGACAATTGTAATGTGACAAAGTCACACGTATTTGATATTAGGATAGTAAATGAGGGAGAAAGATAGGAAATATGCTTTGAAACATATCTTTGGCTATATATATATATGACATTGTCATGTTAATTAAAACAATTAATAAGGATATGAAAGACAGAATTTTCCGAGGAACCGCTCCCTTCATCAGTAGGTTAGGAAAACATTTCCAATGATGGCCAGCTATACTGGCCATCACTGGAGACTTTAGATGCTCAAGTTTACAAAAATTTGTCAGCTGTTGTGATCATATAATGGAAAATGACTAAATTACAATTTTTTCTTTTGTTACAAAAAGGCAATTATTTCAGTGGTATTATAATTTTCATACATCAAGCAAGAAATGATGAAACATCATGTTAATATTTACCTGGCCCTTGTTTTCAAGTTCTTTTCCAATTGTTGTGAGAAGCTTGCAAAGACATTCCAAGCTTTCTTCATCTCTCATCTCCAATAAATGCTTAATACAACTATGCATAATATTTGTAGTCAACATTTGCAACTTAAAAAGCTCTCCTATGAATCTGCAAAATAAGATACCAGACTTAATATGACCTCCATCACTATGGGACAGAATTAAAATGGAGGATCACTAACCTTACATTTCCTACAGATTTCATTCTCAACTTTCTTTCAATTTCATCAAGATCTATTTGTAACTCTTTCTTTCTCTCCTGTGAATACAGAACAATATTTTTTTATAAGTACAGTATGGAACTAATTATGTACAGAATCAAGTCACTACTAATATAAAATAATATTGAAGTGCTAACAAATCTCAAATAATTTCACATTCTAAATGTAAAAATTGTATAATTAACTAGAAAACTACAAAACTAGAATATCAACTAGCACTATCTTTGAGAATGGAAATTGGTCAGTTTCTTAATATGTTGAATAAATAGCTGGGAACAACTGAAATAATTTCAAGAAAATTTACAAAATAGATTAAACTCCACAATATATTTTTAAAAAGGGGACAGGTAACTCTCATAACTCGATATTAAAATTAAGGGACTACTATACACAGGAAACCACAACTTAAGACTTATTTGTAATATATAACACTTACAGCATCTGTTGTAGCTTCCATTTCTTTCAACTTTTCTGACCTATTTGCATCACCTTTGTTTTTTTCAAATTCAGTTTGACAACGAGCCAAAAGCAATTTTTGGAAGTTCACATCCTGTTGTCCAGGCTTTGATACGTCTTTGTTATCTCCACTTGCTTGAATAGTTCGCAGAACTTTGCACATTTGAGCATAAGCCACTGAATAGCTGGGTTCATCAACAGCCTGAAAACATACAAAAATATTCTGAAAATGAATTTCCACAATAGTTTCAATTTTTCCATGCAACTCAAACATGTATTAAAAACCTGGAAAATTGCATGCAAAGTCATTTATGAGCATTACTAATAATTAATTTTATTAATGCACATCAATGTGCTCATATAATATGAAGGTTAGTTCCACAAAAACACATTAATAGAAATAAAATACATTTTAAACTTTACCTTTTCAAATACTAGATCAATTACACCTTGCAGTCTTTCATTAGTATCAATTGGCAAAGACTGTACTTGTGACACCAGTGTCTGAAACTTCTGTGGAGTCAACTTGTTAAGAATTCCTCGCACCTTCTTGTACAGCTCCTGAAAAAAAGAAGTATAATCAAAATTAGTTACACTAGGATATTGGAAATTCCTACTTTACATGAAGTGATGAATTACATTACCAACAAGCAAACTGAAACCATAATAAAATGGGGAAAATTGTGAACTATCAAAAATAATGTAGCAAACAAGACACGAAGAGATAGGAATTAATATTAAAAACTACAATTTCAACATAGAAATTGCAAGGACAACTTAGATAAATACTATACATAAAAATTAAAAACAAAGGGAAGTAAAAAGTTAAAAATGTCTTTGTTCTAGTCATCTATGATTCGTGTAAAGTTTTCTGTACTCTCAATCAGACAGTGCCATGAAGCTATCATTTCAAACAAGAGGGAATGCTAGTTCAGGGAATGGAAACACCCCTTATCTAAAATGAAAAATAAAAGTGTTAATATTCTCCATGGAATTTTTTTGGGACTGTAGGTTCTTTTAAAGGTACTTCAAGAGACCACATGCAGGATAAGGAAACTGCACACTTGACAAAAATCTCTCTTTCAGGTTAACAAAGCTTTTAGAATGACTAACTAAGTGTAATGAAATGCAGGGTGACAACTTTGTAGTTTTCTACTATTTAAATGTAAAACAGACCCACATTCTTTGAGCAACATTAGAAACTCAGTTGTATATATTCTACCGTTGGATTAAAATTTTTAACAAATATTGTTCACATAAGAAAAATTCATTATTTACAATAGCAAGTAGCAATGCAATTAAAAATATTTATTCTATTGTTTGTTTAAATTAAATTTAATATATAAGATGAATCTACAATATTCTACCTCAGTCTTAGCAGTTTCATCAATAGAGTCTTTCTGCCTCAGTCTTACTGGTTTCCAAGCATTTTCAGATTCATGAAGCTTTACATCACTCTTAATAGATACAGATATAAGTGGTTTAGAAGAATTCTTTGCCTTTCCTTGTTGACTTCCACGCTTTTGGGGTGCCTGTAAAAATTTGTAGATGTTAAATGTTACGGAGAGAGAAGAATAAATTTTCAAATTTCTGATAATTATATTAAATATTGCCCTTCATAAAAGAAAACTTCAGCAAGTATTATATGACCACTACTTTTTATAATAATCATCAAGGCAACTCCTCAATCCAAACAAGACTTAAAACAACGATTATGAATTTTCATTTTAACTTACAGCACGGAAACTGGTAGTCTTTGTGAATGCTGGTGAAAAGGTTTCATGTGGACCTCTGCTAATATCTGTCAGTCTCGAAGCCTGAAAACACAAAGACCCATGAAAAGCAAGAAGACATAAAAGAATGTTATTTGCATGAATACTATTTACACCATTGTTAACCCTTCAACAAGGTCTTTAAAGTTTCACAACCCTACCCTACTGCCTTATTTAAATGTCCAAGCATTGAACATTTAATAAAGAAAGGAAAGAGTGGGTGACTTACATGACGTTCATAGATAGGTTTTAAGGTTAGGAGTTCTTTAAATTTTCGGAGGCACCACCCCCTTCATTCACATCTCCAGTGATCGGCTAGATGACGAGTGATAAAGAACTACAAACCTTACAAGGTGCCTACCATCTATAAACCTCAGGTAAGTCACTTACTTTCTAACTCTATTTCCTGCCCTTAATATCTTCTTCTCTTCTTTTAAGGCACTACAACAAATTGTGATGTCTTTGCATGATCCATGTGTCTCCATTCATTTCTTTTCTGGACCTTAAGACGTTTAATTTCAAATTTCGAGAAATCTAATATCACTTTGTACTTTGTCACTCCATCTGATCTTTGGTCTGCCTCGTATATTAGCCAAAAGGGGTATCAAGACAAACCATTTTTGCCTTTCTTTCATCGCTCATTCCGTGTAGATGTCCAAACCAAAATAATCTAAAGGATTTCAAGTTTCGACCGAGTATTGGCGTTATTACAGACTTAAACAATTTCAATTTTGTCTTTTTTACATAGTAACTTGTTTTAAGTAGGTCTCTGTAAGCAAAATACCACCCATTTCCTGCAATTATTTTCTCTTTAGCCCTTTCTGTGGAGTTACTCTCATTAAGAATGTATCTGTACAAGGTTACTTCAGAGTATGTGCCAGAAAAACCCTCATTCTGCATTACATTTATTTTGTCTCATCTTGTTTGATTACAAGCCCATAGGAGAAAGACATTTTTTTCTTTTAGTTTCTTGAATGTTAAAATATCTGCATATGCTAAGTATAGTTTCAGTCTTGTAGTAAAGAGGTTGTTTTGATTTGGTCAATTAATTCATTTAACTTCCCAGCTTGCAGGAGAATTCTCACATTCTAAAAGACAATAATCATTGTGCCGGTTCCTCACTTAGTTCATCATTTGTGATCCATCTGGTTCATCCAAGGCTGCATGAGTCTTTTGGCAGTGTAAATTTTTTACAGCTGATGGGGAGCTGGCCTAACACACTACCTTTTTCCAGGCTTGGGACTGGCAACTGTGGCCACTGAGGTACTCAATCTCCCCCCCCCCCCAATCACCTTCTGCATATATATATATATATATATATACATACACACACACACTATGCAGTTATAAAAGTCAAAAGCGGAAGAACTCCTAATATACATGAAATGTCCATCCAGTCAAGCATAAAATAGTCATGTTCTCCCAGCTTAAAGGGTTAAAATTTAAATCCAAAGTGTAAGAATGTGTTATATAACAATTTTGTAACAAACTATTAATGCCAAAAAACTAGAAACACATACAGAAAAACTGATCTTTTACCTTATTCAATCTATCCTTGAGAACAGCTTCACAACATGCAGGAATATTGTCTGGTTTCTTCTTTGCTTGTGGAGTGTGTTGAAGTTGCATTAAAAATTCTCGTTCATACTTCTTTTTCCCATCGGGATTATTAGGACTCCACTGATCTATGAATGAAAATGAGAAAATCAAAAACTGACAATCACATGGGCTATTGGTAAATTTAAAATGAGCATAAATCAGCAACGAGGAATTCCAGCTAAAATTCATCAATGTTTTTAGGCAAAGCTTGCTTCATCATTTAAAGACCTCAATTTTCTCAAAAAGCAATCTCTTGGATAACCTTAAAACGAAGTGCGAAAGTAACAGTTGCAACATAAGAATGTCTCAAGCTCACAAATCAATTTATGTACTATCACATTTCACAACCTGCAAGACAAATTAAATTATTTACCTTCTTTGTAACTGTGTTTCAATGGTGTGGGAGCATTATTTTTTGGAGGAATATTTTCAATGACCTCATCTTTTTCTTTGTCTTTTAAGGCAGAGACTACAGATGATTTGGTATTAGCCTCATTCCTTGCAGCAACAAGTTTATCCTTTTCAACATCAGACTGCAGCCTTTCCTACCAAAAAATAAATTTGAATTAAATAATGAAAATTTCTTGTTTCGAAAGTCTGTGGTATTAATAAAATAATTATTTCAAGGAAAAACGAATTCTACACTTTTCTCTGATGCACAAGTGTTCACTATAAATTACCTAAAATTATTAGAAATACTAACTTTGCTTGAATTCTGGTTCTCCAAAAGAGGAGCAGGTTGAGCCTGTACAGATTCCGCCACTGAAGCGGGACCAACAGTTGACGCCGCCGAAGTTAGTGGAGGTGTTTGTGTGGGTGATGGTCGAATTGGCTCCTCCGGCGCTGATGTCGGTGGCTCAGAAAAGGCGTCCATGTCGGTGCCTTCTTTCTCAGCGCCTTTACGGTTAATCTCCTTCATCTTTTGTTGATTATTTCTTTTCTGTTTTGTTTTTGACGTAGCTTTACCTAACATCAAATTATTTTTAACAGATTAATCTTAGGCGGTTCTTTAGAATACTATACCGATGATACAAACAGAAAATAATTTCATCAACGAACTTAATGATTCGAAATAGCAACTCGCTAATCCCAACTGCAATTGGATTATATGAAATAAAATCGTTAACTAAATAACGCAAAATGATTCAGAAAAAAGAGATTCCAAATAAGATTGAACTTAAGTCGTGTAAATTGTCTTTTTTGGCTGCGGAATTTGTCCGACGTATCATTTTGCTAACGCACCTTTTCTATCAAAACATCAGATTAGAATTAAAAAGATTTGTTTCACCAAAATCGACTCCAATTTTAATGTCGGAGATATTCGATTTGTCTTGAAACGCTATAAAATGAGCCAGTTCCATGGTACAGAATACTTAGGTTAGTTGTAAAATGAAAATATAACACCTTACACATCACTAATGGTATCGCTATGCTTCGGTACTACTAAATAATAAATGGTAAAAGGGGTCCCGATTTCAAATTCCTTTAAAAGGATCGGGCGGAATACTCAAGATTAAAGAAGAAATTAAGCTAATTCGTGAATTTCACAAGCGTTTTTTAATTTAAAATTTTTGAATGGCAACAAAAAAGAATTGCCGCAATTACAAACTATACGGGTTTCCTTTAATTTACCGACCAGAAAGAAAAGAAAGGAGTTTGGAACTCGCTGCGGAAATTCAGAATTGCTGTGGAAGTATACCATTACGTAGCATATGGAAGAAAACTTGTGAAGCAGCATAGGTAAACTAAGTAAATGAGATCCTTTTTCTGACAATATGGTCTGATAATTATTAATATTTCGTAAATGAAATAATACCAGATACAATTTATTTAAATTGCAAACATTAGGTAAACTTGTCACATAAATTAGCATCATGTGGTGGTTTCAGATTTCTGAGAAAGGATGCCTCCGTATGGCATAATTAGCTACAAAATCAATGGATGCAATGGATCCAGCACAATTAGCTGAACAAACTATTGGCACTTTAACGGTAAATTTGATGTCAAAGTTGAAAGTTCGACAAATTTAGTAAATATTTTTATTAGAGTACTATCATCATTAAACGAGAAAATACGGTCCGTAAGAATTTAGCATTAAAAAATTATATTATTTAGTTGTTTCAAATCAGAAAATTTTATATTCTTAAATAATCAGCCTAGTTAAACGATTCCACAACCACACCCTAGGCCATAATATAAACTTTCACCGTTTGCACTTTCACAAGTGTCAAATTTATTGTATTTTTTTGCACTAACTGTGAATACCAAACGATAACGAATAATTAAGGATTGTACACTGTATAGAAATGAGTAAAATATTCAACTTATTTCCATATAATGGAAACCTCTTTTGGATCACGTTTCGAAATAAGGTCTCACCCAAAAGGTCGAGTGGCTTATTAATATAAATATATCAAAAGATTTTTTACTTTAATTAACACAAGACCGAGCATGGAAAAATATAGAAAACGAATTAATCAGTTCGACAGAAACTACTGTTTGGAAATATTCGCGTATATGATAATATGCAAATTACGGCAAAAAATTGATACTGGAGAGTATAAACAAAAATGATGTAAATTGTTGTACATTGCACACTGAATTTTCATTTAAAAATCTAAACGTCTAAGTGTTTCACCTACTTAGACGCCATCCTCTTGCCGTTCTGCAAGGTCATGTCTGAATTCCAATTTAGTTTGAGCTCTTATTTTAAAATTGAAGACCAATCGATGATATTTGCAAATTTTCGAAAACAATTTCCGCAAAAGTCTTAAGAAAACTAATAAAGTTGCTCACATACGGATTCTGCAGACACGTGTTGGTCAGGGACGTTTGAAAGACGCCTGGTTTATCCACTAGAGTTCGGCATACGCTTTCGGCAAGTCTCGCTTCTTCATCGGCAAAACTCGGGAACGTAAGATAACTGGACACAGCAAAAAAAACTAAAAACTCGATCCTACGAGTAATGAAATAAGTTGGATCGCCTATAACCAAATGGGTAATCAAATCCCTATAATCGCTGTGGAAAATGCTGACCGCTTACTGTATCTATGGTAAATTCCTGCGACAGTTCAAATTGGAGGGCATTTACTGTCGATAACAAAATAAAGTGGAAAAGGTTCGCCGTGCCATCTGATATGGGAACATGCCGCCTCCGTTGAAAACTGCTATTTGATTTCAAGTGGGAATGTTTACAAGTATCACTCTATACATAATATAATTGAACAGTCTAATATATGAATACGGAGTGAAACACTGAAATTTACTTAAATAAGAAATTCCAACGCAATGGTATGAACTTTGACTAATTCCTAAGATTACAGATAATGCAAAAAAAGTAGCAATAGGAGTGAAATTAAGATGAAGCACCGCAAACTCATAACAGCTCATGCACCCACAGTGTAGTAATGAAAAATTTTAATAATCTTTCTATACTTCCAGTAATTTTGAAACATTCGTACAGCAATGACAAGGTTGGAGAACTAAGATAACGACGAAATTATGCTCTATTCTGCACGAAAATTGGAGAATCCGTTTCATTGCAAGAAAGCGTTATCTAATCGTCGGAATTATTTGAGGTGAGAAAATTGAAATATTTTGTCACCAATATTTTAATTGTAGATTACCCAGGACAAATGTCAATATCAGTTATATAAAATTTAACCAATGCAGTGATAGCAAGTTTTATCTGGGTTTAAATCCAACCACTCTGCTGAGTAGCACAAAAATTTTAGCCGAAAGAACCACGAGACTAGAACAGACCGAAATAGGCGATAATACCCCCCACCATGCCAGCCATCTTATATTTCAAACTTACCCTTTCCCATGGTTAAGACAATGTATTGCACCTTCTCGAATGTCTAAATTTTTGCAAATTATACAATACACCTAAGACATGTCGTTGTACAGCACATCACTGTAACAGTGAGAAGTTAAATTCAGCGAAACACTTGACCGCCATTTTCCTCCTGCACCGGCCGCCAGTAGAGTACCAACTGTGTTCTATTTCGGAATGTGTGCTTCTTTCCCCCTCCAGCACAGTTCTTGAGTCACACCATGTGGGAATGATGGCTGGGAGGGAAGCGGAGAAAAATTGCTCACCCAGAAAGGTTCCTTAAATACTGGCCAATTCATGTCATTTGACAGCGAGCTTGCAAATCCGAAAAACTTCCGCCAAATTACGATAATAGATATTTCCTTGTCGATTAGAATTTTTCTTAAGGCGCTAAATAATTTCGAAGTCTTTGTGGTGAACTGTATGTTGGTTTCAATAAGTATTGCTAGATAATTTTATAGAAATATAAATCCAATATAATGCGTTTCTCTTAATATTTGGATCAAACTGTTATTTTAAGTCTGTCTCCGTTACGCAAAAAATACCCAGGTTCCATTCCATCTATTAAAATTTAAAAGTTTATTTAACGAAAGTAGTTCACCCCCCCCATTTCTTTACGGCTTTGTATATATAGCTTTTAATATGAAAAACTGATATCAACAAATTAAATGTTGATACATCATTAACTTATGAAAGGCCATTTCTCATAGCTTACACTTTAAATTTAACAAAAACTTCATGGAACTTAGGAAACTATTAATATTTCAATGTATCATCAACATTGAAACATACTCAGTGCACAACATAGTTCATGAATGTAGTCATAAAGACCAAGTTATACAAAGTATATGGTAGTTGCCTCACAGAATTACGAAATGATAAGATTTTTATTTTACTGTGATAACGCTAAGACTAAAATAATCAGCCAACACGAGCTACGAGTGATGTGATAGTTCTCATATGAAATTCACAAATTATTAATAAAGTTGAAATTGGTAAAATGTTCATAAAATTAAATACATTATAACAAACTTACTTTCAGTAATACTGTCTGTATGCTCTCCATTCTGCTGCTTTGTTTCTTCAATAACAGGTGGAATAACAGGTGGTGTTGGTGACCTAGAAACAGGCCTTGCACTAGCTGGAGGAGTAGACACCACAGTTTGTTGTCGTGTTGCTGAAGGAAGTTCTACTCCTTTAGCAGACCTAACAGCTGCAGCAGGACCTCTAGCTGGAGGTTTTCCAACTCCAGAACGTGGAACTGCTGGCGGTGGATCATTTTGTGAAGAAATTGGGCCTTTTGTTGTTCTAGATGATGTAGAGATAACAGATTTGTCTTTCACTACTGCTGTTGAAGGAAAAGCAGGAATATCTACCTGCGGGGGTGGACCTGTTTTCTTTGATGCAGCAACTGTGCCTGGATGAGGCATGCTACTCAAGGCTAATGATGTAGTTTTAAGCTCAGCACTGGCTGGCACAGCTGGTGCACCAGTTACAAGCTGGAAAGAGACATTAATATTAAAAATACTTAAATACTAACAATAAAACATAATGGCATGGTGAGTCTTAAGGTTAGCAAAGTATGCCTCTTGGTCAAAATATAACAAGGCAGTTCAAGCTGTAGATATTACTAGTAAGGCTATGAATGTGTCAACAAGTAGCAACTCAAAACTAAACAATAGTTTAATTACTCTAGCATCATGAACTGTCTTATGTTCTCACCAAGAGTCTGTTTAAGTCACATTCTGCTAACCTTACCAAAAGTAGGAACAGGCGTTTAAAAGAATTATAAAACTTTCAACTTTAAGGTTTTTCACCTCCCATTTAAAGTGATTGTTAGAACTGCTCAAAAAAGAAATAGGATATTCACAGCCCTACACTAGAGAAATCTGGAAGTAGAATTTTATACTAGACATGTAAGAATTTGTATGGTAGCATCTTAAAGCTTAAGTCTAAATCTCACTGACTTTGACAAGAAAGCAAATATACCAAGATGTGAAATATGTAAGACTAAAAATGAAAGATACATAATATAAAATTAACAAAATTTTCTACACCTATAATGTATTCATATATATTACAACCTCTATTATAATTTTCATATAACTTCAGATAGCAGATTATTGTATTTAATCTGACTGACAGATTTACAATGAGCTAATTCAATATTCCAGTTGTAATACAGAAAGGTGACAATTTTTACGAAAGGGAAGTTTTACATTGAAAAACAAATCTAATGTAGATACGGAAGACAGATTGGAATTCCTTCAACTCATACAGCAGTGTTTTAAAGCTACCACTGAAATATTCTTCTGGGCCTAAGTATTCAAATCTGTTAAAGTGCCAGCTTATACTCATTAAAGGGAAAGTGTGTGGCAGATTGAGTTGCATAAAGTACAGACATACATTAACCATGAACCTGGGGGACTGGAACAACTTAGTAGGACACAACTCACTAATGATATTACAAGGAATATTGAACAAAGCAAATATTTCTTATAGGAAATGAGAAAAACTTGTGATTTGCTAGAAGCACAACAGCCAAAATTTGACACATTTTGGCCAGATACAGAATTAAAACAATTTTCAAGCTATTAAAAAATTGAGATCCATATAGATTGGCCAAGGATAAAAGAAGATTCCTCTGGTATGTTGGACAAAACATCAGAATAGTGAGACAGTATCATATTACGAGCATCAGCGTACAATTCTGCGGTTACTTATTCTCTAGATACCAAACAATTCATTTTGAGAAAACCAAACTAATGGAGCAGACAAATTTTATAAGAAGCAATTAACATAAGAATCACAGACCCACTTTCAAACAACTTGGGCTTCCAGCTTTGTGATGTCTGGTGCCCGCTGGTAAACCACCAGCTTCATTAACACAGGTAGCATACCCTTATGCAAAAAGCATGCTCACCACAAGGGAGGGAGTGATGAAGTATCTAGCATGGTCAAGTAGCCACTATGACCTACACAATATAAAGAGTGGAGACACCCAACACCAAACTCCTGTGCCTTTGGAAACAACTAATACACCCTCTGGGTGGCAAACACCAGGCAATACACAAATGAGTTATTTGACAGTTACACACTTTACCAGAAAATATGATACCAATACATGCTATTTAAATTCTCTTTACAGGTATGACCCAGTGGAAACCCAAAAAGGTTTGCTTACTTAACCTTTTCTTAGATAAGATCTTTTTGTTCCTAGTTTTATATATAAGAAATAGAAGTGATGCAGCAGTTGTTGTAGTTTTCCCACAACACTGAAATTAATGAAACTGAATTAAGGCTAAAGGAAAATGGAAGACAATATTAAGTGACCTATAAAGTTCACTTAATGTATTTCTACCTTATCTTGCGATGAATGGGGTGGTTGCCTCCAAAAATTCAAGATAACCCTGCACTCATGGTGTTTGCCAGCTTTACACTTCAGGTAAGCCACCACCTTTCTACAGTACAAAACTGATAGTTTCCATTTTAACACTAAATTAGATGTATGTCCCATTAAATATAGAAATTTATATGTTCAATTAAAGATAAAGATATTAATTAAATCATAATAAAGGAACAGTAACCAAAAAAGGGCACAAAAACCTCTGAAATATTGTATCTGATGTCAATGCAAAATATTATACCTACAGGTAATAATTTTGCTTTCTACACTTTCCAACAAATATTTTTAATATATCTGCTGACCAAAATAATAACATGTTATAAAACCTTATATTCTGTAAATTTAAAAGAATAATTCTGGAATTACAAAAATAAGTCCACTAACTTTAGATCCTGCAGGTGGTGCAGCAACCGCTGACTCTCTTGGAGGCTTTGGTGTTGGGCATGTAGGAACTTCTGGTGTCGACTGTGTTACAGTTAGTACTGAAGCTTCAGTTGACAGCACCGGGCCTAATTGTGGAAAGACTGGCAAAGGTGCAGAAGCCACAGTCTGAGGTTTTTCAGTGGAACTAACAGCAGCTGAACCAGGCTGTTGTTTTCTTCGAGATGGCGATGAGGATGATGGAGTTCCAGTAGGAGTTGATTTGAGAGCTGGGAAGGGTTCTCGACGATGAACAAGCTCAACACTAGGACCATTCGTCTTAGCACTCACGACAGGTGTCCCTCCTGCTTCTTGAACTTCCTTATTTATAACTACTGGAATGGCTTGATGCTCTTGCACTTGTGGGCGGAAAACATCAGGCACTACATCAGATGAAGATGAGGTTGTGTTCAACTTGTCGGGCAGATTTCCTGAATCAACTGACGAGCTCTGCATTCCCATTTCATTAGGTTGTTCCAAAACAATAGGCCCATTGACAACCTACAAATAAAATTACTTGACATTTACAATATAAATGTATTATTTTAAAGAATAATTATCTCAAAAAAATAAAAGGAATATATGATGACATGTACTTGTCAAATTTTCAGAGCCATGGGAAACAAGTTGTTTAGTTCCATAATAGTGTCCTAACCATGTGGTGCTAATTGAACATTGTCTTTAAGAAGTTGGCTCAGACTCTCCATATTTTTAACATTACTTAATTATTAGATTATTAACATTATGTAATACTTCTGTGACATTTCATTCCTATTTATGGACTTGTACATTTTCAATGGACAGCATGTATCCAAGTGTGGATAGGACTGCATTAATGGACACAATCCACAAGGAAAAATGTTATCCATTTAAAATTGACCCGACGAATTCCTAAAATATGGATGAAACATTGTAGATGGATAAAATAAATATAAAATTGTTTGCAGACAAATTGGCTGTGTTGATTATTATTATTTAGCCCTAGACTTTAACAGTACCCTTCTCAAAACTCTACTACATAGGCTTCTAATAAAATAATTTCAGTTACATTTATTAAAAAGAGCATAATAATTAGGGAATCTCTAGATAACAATTATAGCATATTTTATTTTGGTGCTCATTACAAATAAAAGCTCTGCACTTGGCACATTGTATGCGTGATTTTCAGTCCTTGGACCTTGGGAAAAAATAACATCTTCCAGATCTTGAATTGAAAGGAGTTTCCACAGGTAATGGTCTCTTTTTTTTTACCCCAATATGTCTCCGAACCTCACTTGTAGGGAATTGGGGTTCTGACAGTTTCACAGTGCTACAGTGGTTTAGGTTGTTTAATTTAACTGATATAGAAAGCTGAACAGAATTTGCAATGGATCAGGTAAATGATATGTGAAGAATAGAAGTTTGATGCTTTCTTTAATTTTGTAGACTGAAATTTAGGGGAGGATTATTGAGGGTTGTGGTGGGTTATGGAATGAGGCAAACCTGGCAGCCAGCTTTTTCTACTGCAGGCTTGATAACACAGCTCAGGTAGGGGAGTGTGAAGTTCGAGCACATCAAGGTGGACAAAGATGTTGTGAAGGTTGGGAGGGCACCATAATGTGACCTTTGGCGTATAGGGGGCATTGTGAAAATACGGTATTATTTGTCAATGTTGATGGTTTATAAATGATTAAAACATGTCATTATAATTAGAAAATCAATCTACGAGTTTTTGGATCACTAACAATCAACCAAAAATTAAATATGGAGGCAGAACAAAGATTTTGGAAGCTTTATTCATAAGCCATCATTTGTGGGCGTGGTTTAACAAAAAAACTGGACTCCCAGGAGAAAAACAAAAACTCTGTCATTACACAACTTTTTCGACCTGCCTAAGGGGTGAACTGTCCAAGAACAGATACCTCAAAATTCAAAAATATTCATTAGTCAAGTTCTACAGACAGAAATCAGATTTTGTGGAAGTCAGTTGGCTGCTCAAAACTTGGAGGATGTTTTTAAATTTTGTTATCAGTATGCAGAATTTATAAAGTATTGAGACACAGTGTCAAAATATTCAAATGGCAGAGTTGGAAGTCTATGAGCTCTATTGAAAGACTGAGTTATTGTTGAGTGTGGGTCGAAGTCATGAATATTACTTAAAGGTGTTGGGAGATGTTCTTGTCATTATACACATTTAACCTGCAGAAACTATTTAAGATACAAGACTGCACATGATCAGTTGTCTAGCACCCTTACCAGAGATGGACAAAAGCATTAGCATCTTCCGTGTTATAATAATAATACTGCCTGGGAAATTTAATTGAATCCAAAAGGTTTTTAAAAGTGTAAAAAGGATGTGCAAAAGTAGGACAGCATGGCCTGTCAAAAATACTAAAATTAATTGGAATAATTGTGTTCAGAATTCCCAAAGACTTGCATTTGATAGGGAATTTGAAAGTAATCTCATGTTATAGTGTACAAAATCAATTGTTAAACAACATTTTTTCCCTGTAAAATTTAAATTTCAAATATGAATTTATATAAAGTTAATCTAAAAGAAAAATTTCATAACAAATACTCACTTATTCTGAAGCCTGTTAAAACAGCCTTGGCATATAATATTTGGCGTTACCTAAGTTAAGTGTATATAACTTTGATTTTATTAAATACTAGCCGGGTACCTGGCGTTGCCCAGGCATTTGTTTATAATAGCCCAGGAAATAAGGAATCTTTGATAATTTCGTGTTATTGTAGTGACTTCTATAACACCCAGTTAGACACCTATTTAATCCCACCTCTCACTATGGGAAAAATTAATTCCCACTCCACACTTACCCATGGAGGTGGTGGTATTGTGTAACTCCAACAGTGCTTGTTTCTGAGTCACTAAGAGCACCAGACAAAATTTCTCCTCCCATTTAAGATAGAACACAATTTTGTTTACACCCTTCATTTACCTCTTTTTAATTAAAAAGTTTTTTTATTTGCATATGAAATTTGGCATTACTTATATTTGAAAAATTCTTATATTTAAATTAGTAACTAATACTGTATACAATTTATGACACTCCTAATCAATTTCACATAACTTATTACATTGTATACTACAATAAATATCACAAAGTGAGGTTTTTGATTTTTCAGAATAGTGTGGATTAAGTTAAGGAAATTTGACTGCAACACTGATGCAAGTAGTTTAAAAATTATACATGTTAACTTTGTATTTGTCAATAACTCTTAATTAATGAGTGAAATGCATAAATATATGTGCAATTTAATAGATCAAATATTTTATTATTGGCATTAAACTTACATAGTTAATTTATTTAAGAAATAAAAATAAATTGTCAAGTAAGAGAGAAAATTAAATAGTAGTAGACAAAATGTAGTTAACATAATAAATTTAATCACAAAATGGTTTTGGAATAGTTATATGGAAATGAAATCAAGAACAGAGTAAGACAAGGATGCAGTCTGTTGCCCATGTTGTTGAACAGGCGATGAAGAAAGTTGAAATGGAATCATACTGCAAGAAGAAATAAAAAACCCTACAGTATGCTGATGATATTTTAGTATTAGGGGAGTCAGAAGAAGACTCGAAAAACATAATAAATGTCATTAACGTGGTCCTGGAAAAAAGGTTAACCTTGAGGATTAACAGAAGTAAAATCAAGGTAATAGTGTGTAGTATGGGACAAAGTGGAATAATAAAGGGTGTTAGATTGGCATGGGATATTTTGAAGGAATTTAAGGAATTATGCTACTAGGGAAGCATAACAACTAGGGATGGTAGAAGTATAGTAGACATAAAGAGTAGGATAGCACACAAAAGGAAGGCCTTCACAATAAAGAGAAATTTGCTTACGGGTAATATAAGTGTGAATATTAGGACGTCGTTGCTAAAATCTACAGATGATTCAAACTTTGTAGATAGATTTGGAAGGATTTGCAGTCTTCTGTTAAATTTTCAGACTATTTGAATCAACAGTTTGAAATCTACAAGTTGCCAAATTCAAGCTATATTAAAGAAAGACAAAAGAACAGACTTTTTGCAGTTTTTTGCCAAAATGCATGTGTAAAATGCTTTACAAAAATTACATGTACATATCATAAAATGGCATTAAATTGTGTAAAATGAGACTTTTTAGAGATTCTGAGTAAGGGAGAAAAGCCAAACTTCCAGGATATTGACACTTGCCCGAGAATGGCTTTGTTACGTTTAATGTAAATAGCTTCTTTGAACTGTCTTTTGAAATTATGGGGTCCTGAACAGATACTGGTATGTATGCACTACGTCACTTTCATAAAACTATTTTTATAGTGTTTTTCTCAGATATCCTTCTCTCACCCCAATAATGGTATCTTTGCCTAATCTTGGTGGCAGTGTTTGTGTGTTCTAAGACCTCAAGTGATATGCCAGTGGTAGTATCATTACTGGTAGGGCCTTCATTGCCGGACAGGTCATATAGGAAGAACCAGACAAAAAGATATCCTTGTTCTCCAGGTTGGGGGTTAGGCATGGTAGTGATTACCACATACTGTAAAAATGTTCCTGTTTAGATGGGCAATTTTTAAATTGGAAATCAGGATTTATGATGACACGGAATGAAGCAATGGGGAAAAATGAAGGAAATATTTGATGAAATAATAAACATACTGGCTTTACAAGAAAATCACTGGCAAGCTGCAAGAAGGATAGATAAGCCAGAATACACAATCATATATAGCCGACCAAAAACAGAACAGGACAGTTGGGAACAGTTATTTTGATAAACAAGAAAATAAGTAGTAATGTGTTGGAATATATAACTATTTATGATAGAATATGTGAACTTAGAATGAAAAAGAGATTAAGGAACATAACAGTAATATCAGCACATGCCCCAACAAAAAAGAAGGAACAATTACAGATAGAGAAATATATATATATATATAGTATATATATATATATATATATATGTATAATATAAAACAATTTATATGGGAAAGACAGAGATAAGGTTGACCTAATTCTTCCATCCTCTGTCTATCCATTAATTGACAACTAATATATAGATGAAAATGATCAGTAGTATATTGATGGGAAGGACGAAGATGAAGACGCACGCCACGGCTCAAGTGGCAGTTACACTGCTGATTTCGTGCAACCAGGTTAGAGTCCTGGCCACATCTAATTTTTTCAGTCTAGCTTCCTTCTTCCATTCCCTTCTACGCTTAACAAATGTATTTCCTATTCACGTCCATCCATAATATGTTTAAGACGAATTCATGCCTATCTCAAATATATCAATTTTCTATGTATAATTAAATGCAGACTTGTCATTATAATAGACAATTTATCCTTAACGGTTGCTCCTAATTTCTTCCATCCCTCTTCTCTATCCATCCTAACTTGAAAACCTAATATATAGACTGAAAATGTTCGGTTGGTCGTACTCAATGTGGTGGCGGAGTCGGACAACTGAGATGAATATTAACACCCCCATCTTGACACACACTCATTCAAACACATTCATCTTCAAAGGTACACCATTTTGTTAGTTATTTTCAGCAGAATTCACCAACAGGACTTCATATACACAATATTCGATACAGGACAGTCACCCATTAGCTTTTTGGGTAGCGTGTAAAGAGTATAGAAATACATTAAAGCATAAGCTCAGGCATAGTGCTTTAAAGTGCATTCCTACCTTCTTCCTAAATTTCTATACCTTATGCTCAAATAAAGGCCTACATTAAGCTTAGAGAGGAAAGGAAAATCAAGGTAAGAGTTAAAATATTTGGTACAGCTGGGGCCTGAACCCAAAACCTCACTATAGCCACAAAATGTGTTAACTAATTTCCTCTACAATACTGAGCCATGACTTTAAAGGTTAGAGCCTGTCTTATTATGTGTAGATAGTTGGGAATGACGAGAGGAAGTGAAAATTTAGGGCATTCATTAAGGATAAATTTCTAGGTTTTGAACACATGCTTTTCTTTTAGCAATTACTACACCCATACATACATACATATGCATTCTTTAGAGCTAATTCCTACTTTAGAGATATGTAATAAATTTGAACTAGGTTATACCAATGAACAATAGAGTTTATTTTAAGTCAAATATGATTTAGATATTAACGTGTACTATAATTCCAAATACTTAACATGGACAAATGCAGTATGTACATGCTGTAGCTAAGGAAATTTTAGAACAAAACATATTACAAGTGAATATACCTGTTGCTGAATAATATGATGTTCAGGCACAAATGACGCAGCTTGTTGTTGCAATTGTGATTGTTGTAGGGGAGGACTTGACTCCTCATTAGCTACTTTATATACAAGAGCAGCAAATTCTGCAGCTACATTCAAACATGCACCAGGTACCTAAGGGAGAATTTTTGTTAAAAAAATAAATAGCAGATAATGGATAATTATTAGCATGCACAATAAGAAAGATCTTAGAGAAATTAGTAAATTTTACAAATCAATTTTCAGATTTCCACAGAATAGTACACAATCTCTGGAATAGATTGAATATAGTTGATTTATTTCTTTAAACAGTATTTGTGATCTTGTACCACAGCCCAAATTAAATATTTTTATCCTGAAGGTGAAAGAAGTATTTTACTGTTTGAAATATTGATTCTTTTCTGTTAGACAATGGAAAACAAGATTAACAACAATAAATATTTCCAAATATAAATAAATACAGCCTTAATAGAATTTATTTAACATTCACTTCATTCAACAAAGCTGATGCAGTGAATTGTATGAGGAATACAGTGGAATCCCGATTTAACGTTTCTTGATTGTGAGTTTGCCTTTTTAGTCTCATTTTCATTGGTCCCGACAATATTCCCATAAGATCAATGTGGTGGCGGAGTGGGACGACTGTTTCTCAATTTAAAGTTTCATTCCTATTTAATGTACAACTTTTAGGACCCGAGGAAAAAAAAGGGCTCAATTAAACATTTTCATTTGAAAGAATCTCAAAAACATAAAATATTGCAACATAAGTCGCTTCCAAAGAGTAATGTACAATAATCTTTGGGTTGAATAGAGTAACTAGCCAGGAAGTTCTAATACTCTTTGCACTCACTGGCTGTGTTTTTCAATAGTATTGCTGTAGAGTTTTTAGGCTGTTTTTTTCAATAGTTTTGTGGTAGAGTTAAATGGCAGTGAAAAGGAACACACTTTCCTCACTTGAAAATCAACGAATGCAAATTCTCATGTCAGCTGGATGGAGGTTGCAAATCGATTAGGACTTGTGTATTCTTCTTTAAGTACCATTATGCTCGCGAAAGAGAAAATTATGGTGACTGAATGTGTTTCTGGAAGTCATTTAAAGAAGAAAAAAAAACATGAAGACCGGAACAAATGAAGAGCTGGAAAAAGTTCTACTGTAATAGTTTTAAGGCATATCCAGTAATGTGCCTATAGATGGGAAATTATTATTAAGAGAAAAGGCAAGTCATATAGCATGTCAATTAATCTGTTAACCACGTGGGACGTATAAATGAATCAAACGTAAACAGTATCGCATACGGGTAGGACATATAAATAAGTCCTTGAAATATATGTTACACCCTGGAACGGGCAGGACGCTTATTTTCGAACAGCAAAGGTATTAGTCATCCATGAAGGTCTCGCCATTTTTACATATATTTTTTAATTTTAAAAACTGAATATTTCTATTTTATTTGAGTCCTTTTGTTACTGTTCTGTAATAGTTAACTTTTTATAATTTTTATTGTGTATCTAAATATAATAAACAATTAATGGGGAAAGGACAGAGAGATAGAAAGAAGATGACTTACCTGAGGTTTATAGATGGTAGACACTTTGTGAGGTTTAGAGAACTTGAATTTTCAGAGGCACTGCCCCCTTCATCAGAAAGTTAGGAAGACATTTCCAGTGATCGGCTAGCCAACGACTCACAAGGTGTCTATCATCTATAAACCTCAGGTAAGTCATCTTCTTTCTATCTCTCTGTCCTTTTCCCATTAATTGTTTTAATAAACATGACAATGTCATTTCCTGACTTATATATATACGTAATCTCTAGAATTTCCCTTTGAATGATTACTTTAAAAATAAAAACTAGTTCATGTATAGTACAACAAAAAAAAATTGTATTTTTGGTATTTCCTGTTATTTTAATAAAACAAGATCAGTTTGATGTCCCTAGGTACAGTTATGGGAAAATATTAATTTACATGATGTGGGACTGAACTAACCTAAATCAACTTATTTTATGCCATTGTTTAAAGAAGCAATTATTTTAGGGCTGTTTGTTGCCATTTTGGTAATATTCATAAATAACAGTGTGGAGCTTGTCTCATATACCGTACTAAGCTTTTTTCGTTTTCATAATTTACATAAAACTCCCATTTTAAGTTTGCTTCAATTTTAGCCTCAAATCTGCTTGTCCCCAAGAAAGCCCTAAATATGTGTTCCACTGTATAATTTTTGAAGTCCTGAAAGCAGAGATGAAATTGATCTCTTAAATGGGATATAATTTGTATCACCTTTCTGGTCAAAAAGGATGTTTTTTTTCAATATACTTCAACAAAGGAAAATGTTTTATGTTTCCATTTCTTAAGTTTGACTCCCACAGCTCCAATTTAACAAAAATGATTTAAATTCCGATATCATTTCCACTAACTTTACTTCCTTTTCCTGCAATTTGTACTTTAGTAGATTTTGCTTTGCTGTTAAATCCACAGCCATCTGCTGTGTAGGAGGTGGTCATCAATATGTGGCTTAAATAGTCTCCTCTAGAAGGTTTTTCTTAGTCCATAATCTGGCAGAAGGCATATTGTCTGCAACAGTTGTTCCGCCACTGGGAGCTGGAGCCCCTGTTGGAGAGGGGCGGGTTGAACCACTGTTGGTTTCTTGACGACCTGGGCGAACGATAGTCCAGGTTTAACAGTCTATTGGGAGATTTCCTTGAGAACCGTGGCTGCTTTCTGGATCGCCTCCCTTTTATGTATCTTGTTGTACAGATTCTTCTACAATGGGCACTTCCTATAGTTCGCAGTGTGTCTTTTTATCCTTAGTACAGGATTGTGTGAATCAGAGGCAAGGGCCACAGCCCAGAACTCGAACATATAACAGGGGCGAGCTTTAGCCCAGCTGTCGCTCTATTGGGTGGCAACCTGGCTCACAATTGGGTTGGACTCTGTCGGGCAGTGACATGCGCTCAAAAGCCCACTGAGGTGGTGCTAGCAAGTCAATGCCTAAGTATATGTAACTTAAGAGTAGACAAAAAATACTGGCAACTGAAAGGAATAGCGATTTTTTAGTCTCTTTTGTCTAATAAGCTACTGGTGGCTCACAAGTTCCTTATCTAGTGTCAAGGTAATTGTGCACACCAGCATAACATCATCATGACTACATGAAGAACGTTGACTTGCGGTTGCATAATTTATATGCTACCTTGTGGTTAATACTTTATAAATACAAGTAGAGCATGATGTGTGGACACACATGACAAATGGAAATAATAGCTGGAAAATAACAAAAAAAGAGAAAAAAGCTTCCAGTAATATTTTTAAGAAATATAATTTTTTACTTACAGGCTGTGGAGTTTCTCGAGCACTAGATTCTCCAGAATGAGGTGGAGTCCCACTTCCTTTACTATCATCATCTACATCAACAACTTTCAGTGTTTTGGGGTCAACAATATCAATGGCATGTTTTCTTTTTTGTTTGTTGCCACCTTGATTTACTCCTTGATGTGAAGAAACAGATCCTTGTTGCTGAGGACCTCCAGTAACATCTGATCCACCAGGAGCCATGCCAGGCACAACACTTCCTGATGGAGCTCCTCCAATTGCCATCATAGGTACATTTTGTGTACCAGCACCAGGAACTCCTGGATTTACTACTTGCTGGCCTCCAGGACCACCAGGAGGTCCAGCACCTGCAGCGCTGGGCCGGCCAGCTAATTGTGGGTAGTATGCAACTGCGAAACCCAAATTTTCATTACAGAACTTATTAAGTGAATAATTTTACAACATTCGATTTATAACTTTGCTAAAATAATAGTTCTCAAAAATATTGTCCTCCATTTACTCTAAGGCATAGTCCGCACTGGTGGTCTGAAAGACACGTAAATGAGAATGTGCCAGTTGATGGGGTTAATATGAGGGAAAGCAATGAAAATAGCTCATAGACTTCGTCTGGAAGGTTTTACTGCGCCAAATCGATCGTTTGACCACTTTAAAGCTAGGAATATATCATAACGCCCAATATATGTGGCAAAAGTGCAGAAGTTGAAGTTCGGGATAGACGCTACATTCCCTAGCCTAATTGAGGCTTTAGCCAGAAGTCATTTTTAATACAGACGAACACAGGGCTATTTTTTAATCTCCCATCAAAAACATAGTTTTCGCGGCAAGAAGTGTTACAGAGTAAAATATGTCAAAGATGGGACTGACAGAATTGTTGTGCGTAAACAGTGATGGGAGTGAGAAATTACCACCATTAATAATCAACAAATTCGAAAACCCAAGGTGCTTTAACCCTTTCTGGTCGGTCTTCTTCCCCTTTGCCTTATCTCCTATTTTGGTCCGATCACCAAATTGATTGAATGTTACATGTCAGACCACCTAAAGAAAGCAAAACAAATATAATGGAAAACAGACAAAGGAAAGTAGGTAATGAAGTTATTATTTAAAATTTGATTTGTTTGCTCAAATTCTGACATCCCTATTGATGAAAGTACCATATCATTCAATAGACTTGTAGCTTTTCAAATGTATAATCCCCAGAGGCCAGTAAAGTTAGGGGTTAGAGTATTTGTTTTGTCTGATTTTAACACAGGTTACAAATCATGATTTGAGTCATATTACAGTGAGGCTACATCTTTGAATATTGAGAGACATGATTTTCCATTCACCTCCCGAATCGTGATTCATCTATGCCAATTATTTAGGACAATGAATGGTGCTCGATTCTGGTTGTTTACAGACATTATACAAGCTATAATCTAGTTCAGCCTGCTCACAATGAATTTTGATATCACAGGAACGATAAACAGAAAGAGTCTGTATTCCTGAATTTTTTTAAAAAACAACAACAAAGAAGCACAAAATTAACACTTGTATAAAAAATTATAATGTGTAATATTTGATTGTGAAAATTTAAATAAATGTTACTATTTTCCTCAAATTGGATCATAATGCAAAGAATGCAGCAGAAACAGCACGTAAAATTTACTGTGGACCAAAATGGAACAGCAGGTAGAGACAATAACACACTGTTTCCAGGAAAGCATTGTACTGCTACATGCGACATAGGATCGCAAAGGGTTAAGAACATTAAAACACTACTGTGTAAATATGAAAGCAATTCGAATTCATGGATGACAAGTCAAAATTTTATTGGTTTCCTGAGGGCATTAGAAGTCAGAATAGGAACAGCTGGCAGAAAAAATATTACAAGTAATTGATAAATGCCCTTCGCACCCACAAACTACCGCTTTCTTATGGAACGTAAAAGTAGTTTTCTTATCTGCAAAATACACTAGTAAATGGCAACCAATGGATTTAGGCATTCAGTGAAATGTAAAAAGGGTTGGTTCTTGAGAAGAAGCTGACAATGAAATTGAATATTCTCCAAGCTCTTATTTGTTTCTGCTTGGAGATAATCAGGAACTGCTTCAAGCATGCAGGATTTGATTCTGGGGTTTCAGTAGCAGATAGGGCTACTGAAGATGACATTCCTATTCCTTCTAAAGTATGGATACAAATAGCAGGTGCTGAGGGCTTTAGTTTTGAGGAATTTGTTTCTTGTGATGACAAGCTTCTTACTGCTTCACCTGAATCAGATCTGGCAAGGATATTTGAAGAACTGTAGGAGGAAAAACAAGACATTGAGGAGAAAGATGAGACACTAGATGTACAGAGTTTTACTGCTGCTGTTGATGGGCTTCACACTGCTTGGAGGTATTTTTCATTTAATACAGACTCAGAAATTATTAAAAGCATCAACACCTTAGAATGGCAGCTGCTATCTTTACACTACCATAGAACAACTACTCAAACAGTTTTAAAAGGAAAGGTTAGTTACTTACGATAACATAACAATGCTTGTCAATATTCAAATGTATTAAAAAATTAAATCAGTAACTTTTTCCCAGATTGTCTTCACAGCAGGATAAATATAATTAAATTTACTGTACAAACTAAATATGTAATAAACTTATTTGTATTGGCTATATCTGCTAATATAATACTTAAATAAATTAATTTATTGGAAAAATTTTATTTACTTTATGCAAACCCCATTTTAAAGAATAACATTATTTAAGGAAAGAAATTTCCAGTCCCCAGAGATTTGTTAAAAAGGGGTTCTACTGCAGTATCTCATCTTTATACATTGAACAAAATTTAATTCAGAAAAGAATAGTAGATTAAAATATGTAGTATCACTCACAAGAAGCAGAAGGTTGTCCCGGGTTGTAACTGGGATATGTATGTAACATTATCTGCCCTGGCTGAGCATAAAATGGAGCAGATGTGGATTGGTTATTGTGTCGAGGTTGAAACTATTGTAAACAAATCAAAAAATTGTTTTATATATTAGTTGGCTGGTTTAAAAGGTATGTATATATGATTAGAGCCTCAATAGTAAGTCACGCAAATTATATTGTCACTTATGTAAAACTACTCTTTTATATCAGAAACTTTAGGCAGTATTTGCAATATTCTACTGAAGATAATTTAGATGCTATGTCATTATCCACGCTTTTTGTCTTATTTGAGCAGTAGGGCTCTGAAGCAAATTTGCATTAAGTACACATACGCAAATGACAATATAATTAAAGTGATTATTTTCGGTAGTCTAATTGCATTACCAGAAAATTGTCAAAGTACCTCATTCAATCACAAAATATATACAATATACATTAAAATAATTCCAATTTATTTCAAGCATGTTTAAAAATTATCAATTTGTACTGAAATCGTATTACTTTAACATCAAATTTAAATTAAATTGAAGATACAATGCCACAACTTACATTGAAATCATAAATTCTAAGTACACAGATTTTAATACAATAGAAAATTCATAATTTTAAGTTTTTTATGTATCACTGGGAAATTCAGGGTGATTCAAAACAATGCCATAGTTTCAAACAATTCCCACTTGAGGAATATTGCACACGCAACAGTTTTGCCAAGTTTTTATTGTCTGCCACTAGATGTTATCATGCACTTCCCAGCTGTTTTTATGCAGTCTGTTAAGATGGTATCTGCACAACAGAATGTTTGTGATGCAATTGAGTTTGCCTCTCAGACACAATTTTAGTGTAAAGTATGGCAGAGAACCACCCAGAAAGAAGATTCACAGATGTCACCAGCAGTAAGCCAAGGTAAGAGCTCAACATCAACAACTGAAAAAAATGTTGCAAGGGTGCACAATCTACCCAGCAAAATCAACACTACAAGCCAGCTGGAAACTATGAATACCATACTCAACAGTGTGCCATGTACTAAGGTGAAGATGTGTAATGTAGCCACACAAGTTACAGCTTGTTCAGGCTCTAAGAGGAAGAAATGTTGGTAAAATGACAGAATTTGCCAAGAACATATTGGAAGATTTTGAACAGTATGGTTTTCCTGAAATTGTTATCATCAAATTAGTGGAAAATTAAACCTACATTATGTCCATATCTATTGTATGGAAAATTTGCACAACATGCTTCATGACAAGTGTGACACATTGTGCACTATGTATCATGCTTTACAGACATTTTTTCTATGGCAAAACTAACTGACAAAACTTGTCTAATGATGTTCAAAACTGGCCCTTTCCATGCTTACACGAGGATGGTGACAACTTCATTTTTCACCTCTTTGCTAACATGGTGTAAGCAACTCCCTCAATGTAGTATTGGGGGTCAAGGAAGAAATGTTTCAGCACTATGACTTTTCACCTTCAGATTCCTATGGAGATATGTAAAGATTGTTCAGCTAGCCGATCACTGGAATGTCTTCCTAACTTTCTGATGAAGGGGTAGGTGCCTCCGAAAATTCAAGTACTTTAAACCTCACAAGGTGTCTACCATCTATGAACCTCAAGTAAGTCACCTACTTTCTATCTCTCTGTCCATTCCCTATTAATTATATATACATATATGAAATATAGGAAATGAAATTGTCAGGTTAATTAAAACAATAAGAACAGGATAGAGAGAGAAAGTTTTTGATTTACCTAAGATTCACAGATGGCAGGTACCATGTAGGGATTGACATTGTGCCTGCCATCTGTATGCCTCAAGGTAGGGAAAAGATGATCTGCCAAGTCAGGCAGGGAATACAGATTGGTGATTCAAAACATCCCAACCAAACGAGTCCAAGAGTGCCTTGGTGGGCTAAGACTGTGAGGATTGGTTTGACTTGATACAAGCACACTCCTCGGTATTCTCCTCCATTCTTTATGTTGCTTTTGAGTTATTTTTTTAAGATCTTCACAATATTGTTGTGTACTGAGGCCAAGACTTTTTTGTCTGAAATTGTAATTAATTATTCTACCTCCATTAAACTCCCTGAACCACTCAAAACACACTTGTTCTGTTCATTAAAACCTTTACTGTTAAAAAATTTTGATCCATGGCAAATTTGGTAGATGTTATTTTTTCTGCTAGTACGAAGCAGATTGTTTTACATGGCTCACACTTGGCAGGATTTCGTAGAGTTATCTTCCATGCAACTGGATGCTACAACATAATTTTCCATACTACTGTGTTCCAGCAATGCTCACTCTGTCAGAATATCCCCTCTACCACTCAGTGTTGTCAACCCTCCAAAAAACACAGGCCAACAGTGTCATAGTACACTTTCTGAACATGTCTAGTACATGAATATGATTTTTCTTTCTGTACCATTTTTACTCTGTTCATTTTGAATTACCCTGCATGTTACATACAAAAAAAAGTTATGATTCGAATAAAGTAAAATGTGTAACACGTTACATGATGTACACAATACAACTGTATGTTAGAAATGCCATTTTGAGATTGGAAAACAAAAATAAAATTATCCAATTCTATATCAATAATTTTTGCAAATAATTACTTAATGACTTAATTAGTTTAGTTAGTCACAATCATTCATAAGGAATCCAATTGCATATCCAAATTTAGTGTCAAATTATAATAATTAATTTAATGTGATTATAATTCCATTGTAATTATATACAAAGGTAATATCAACAGTGTAGCTTAGTGGTGACACAAACTTTTCATATTTAGTGAATGTTTTTAGGTGCTACAAAACTAGTGAAAATGTTTTCACACTTACCAGTCCATGATTGGAGTACATCGGTGTTTGACCCATTGCTAAAGGCAGTACACCAGTGTACATGGTTTGCATTTGAGGAATTTGAACCTGGAAGGAAATTTTTCATTATTTCCCTTGTGAAAACATTCTAAGATATATGAACAAACATAAAAGAAGTATACCACAATTAACACACACAAATCCAATGAACATTAAAGTTGAGTATATACTTCAATTTTTGGAAACATTTCCTATAAATGCCAATCACGTATTTTAACTGAAAAGACTTTAAACACAGACAAAACACAGGGGGGGAATCAATAATTTTTGCTATTTATATTTCATCAGTATGCATTTGGCCAGCATGATAGGGAGGACAAATCAATCACTCCTACTCTTTCCTGCCCTTATAAATTATATCTGCATAGCAGTTAATGCTGTAAATTATAAGGTCTAAACCGTTACTTTAATAATACAATAAAGTTAGAAGTACAAAAAATTGCTTGAAATCCATTAGAAAACAATTATTAATGATGCTAAAAAACTAGTTAAGAACTTACATGCTGGGGATACATTTGTTGTCCACCAACATTTGCTTGCATGCCGACAACAGGTCCAGTACGGTGATTTGAAATCCGAGTTGTTGGAGCTCTTTGTGGGTAGAATTGCTGCGAAAGGTGAAATTATTGTATGCAACTATTTTAACACCCAAAAATTTTTTTAGCCTAAAATCAAAACAATGAAAAAATCTTCAGAAACATAACTACACTTCAAAGCACTATTAGCATATTGTGCAACTTAAGTTTCAGGAGATTCTTTCAACATTTGCAAATACTTTTTATATATAGAACCAAAAATATTTACAAGTTGAAACCTTTAATAAGATATTGTCCAAAATTGCTTATTCAAATCAAATAACTACTTGCTTATTTAATTACAACTATTGGTGGTCTCATTTTGAATCAAACTATTGGTGGTCTCATTTTGAATCAAACTATTGGTGGTCTCATTTTGAATCAAACTATTGGTGGTCTCATTTTGAATCAAACTATTGGTGGTCTCATTTTGAATCAAACTATTGGTGGTCTCATTTTGAATCAAACTATTGGAGGTCTCATTTTGAATCAAACTATTGGTGGTCTCATTTTGAATCAAACTATTGGCTGTCTCATTTTGAATCAAACTATTGGCTGTCTCATTTTGAATCAAACTATTGGCTGTCTCATTTTGAATCAAACTATTGGCTGTCTCATTTTGAATCAAACTATTGGCTGTCTCATTTTGAATCAAACTATTGGTTGTCTCATTTTGAATCCCTGATGAGCAATGTACACTCTCTAAGTTACAAAGTTTTTTGTGTAACAAAACCTGATTACTTCACACTATATTTGGGTGATACAGAATCATTTATAAGACCAAATTACTTATAAACATATTCCATAGATTGAAGAAAGAGAGAAAAAGTTTGTCCAGAGGATACAGAATTGTAACAATTTGATATTTAAAGTCGGAAAGCTTTCCCACTGAATAGATATAAATGGAAAACTTCCGAGGTTTCCATACAAATTAACTTTGTGAGCAATGACATTGTGACAGCTATCATTGCCTTCTTCTTCCTGACCATTTCACAGTCAACACTGTCCTCATGCCTAATAGAAATTCTTCTGTTTTGCACCAGAAAGACTAATTTAGATTATTTTGCCTCTCATATGAGGTTCTTCAGGTCTTTGGGAGATCATAACTTGTTTAGTTTTAACAATCTCAATAACTCTCTATCCTGCTGCTCTATTTTCCCTAAAATTTCTAGGATATAAGTAAATAATTGCTGACCTCCTGTGGTCTAGTGTGGATGCCTCGCACCAGAGGTCCTGGGTTCAAATTCGGGCATGGGCCTGGATGTTTGCATTATTTGAGAAACCATACTTTGATACCCCTGCATGTAAAAGAGTTCCCCTAATCATGCAGTCACTAATGACCTAGTAGCTGATGCAACTATAAACATCAAAAAAGGAATTAACTGTTGTTGCTTTACCTGCCCAAAACACCTCTTTAATCTAACATTAAAATTTTATACTCTAAACAAATTAAATGAAGCACAATTAATGAGGTATAACATCACATTTCATAGACCATCTTGTAGTTTTCCTGTAGATAGGATAGCATCCGCGATAGCTTCCCCAAGACACCAACACAGTGCAGACAGACAGCACTGTGTTAATAACTTGATATACTTGTGAATGCAAATGGATTGGGAAGTGTAAATTTCTGCCCAACAGTACAGAATTTTTGACAAGAGATAATACACATGAAACATAATTTTTCTAATTTGTTGGATAATGCATAGAATGTAAGAATAATTTCTATTCAAAAAGTGTGACAGTAACGAAGATCCAAACTGAGTTTTCAAAGAAACCAAATAATACTGAATACTATCACCCTTAACATGACTTGTGACCTTACCACTCCTCACAGGAGGATCATGTGCGCTTATTGTACAGTATCTTATGCAGCTGTATTGGTGATAGCAGAAGTAGCACCATTGGATCTACAAGCTCTGTTGTGACAGAAGGCATGGAGCAATCAAAATGTCCTTGGAAAAGAACAGGCAAAGAAGCAAGAAAGGAAAATACTGAAGTTGCAGTAGATGTGGGAACAAGATCCCAGTGGAAGGTAGATGGCGTGACTGATCCGAGATCTTAAGAATGGGGACATGAACTATTACAAAACACAGTTTCTCACAGAACAGATACTTCCGTTAGTACCCCAGAGACCATCATCCATGAGAAACTTTCAGCCCTGGAACGCAGTAACACCACACACAGAAATCACTCTCGGGCCGAAGGAGCATGATGGTAACGAGTTAGACTGGCCAATTGAAAATGAGACAAAAAGCTGCGAGACAAATTAGAATCGACTGCGTCCTGAAGTAATGCTAATGGAGTCCTGGGACAGTATCAAGTTGATTGGAAAAGGTTTTGTGATTTTAGTGAGTAAGAGTCTCACACTATCAGAGAGGTGTGGGACCCCTTTTGGGTGTCCACAAAAGATTTTCAGTTTTTAATTTTTTTTTAAAAAAAATACATCTAAGTAAACAAATTATTACATACTGTGTGACTTTGTGAAGCCCAACTTAATTTTCATCAAGTTGACTACTTAGTTACACATTGTAGAACTCAATTACTTAATATAATTATGACTATACATTATTCCATTTTCGTGATTCAATATTAGACCCTTTTTTTAATTAAGATATATTTGGACAGATTCTGCACACTTATAGGACTGTAAGCAAAAATGGATTATAATAATTTTCAAATGTAAGCTGGCTTTCTGCAAATAGACACAGCATCACCTCCCTTACTGCAGTCCATCAGTGTGGATGTGATACAGGAAAAAATTGATTCAATGACATAAGATTTTATGGATCAAATAGGCTCAAATTTGGAAAAGAAGGGGGGAAAAAAGGTGTAGTGGGATGGTCAATGTACTAATAAACACCATAATTATACACACAAGATATGTGAATGTGTCAAAATATAAGTAACAAGAATACAAGTATCAAAATTAGAACAAACCTGTGAAGGATTTTGACGTGCAGCATTTTGAACACCATAATTAGGAATCTGACCTGCTGAAACAAAAATGATATCAAACATTATGACCCTTAGTTTACATTAATTATCCAGAAATAGAAATAATTCAAGAAAGGACAATTGTGGTTAAAAACAACGGATGTGTTCCACAAAATAATTTCCTAATCGCCGTTAATACTTTTTCCAATTCAAAACTATTATTCCTATATATTCTATTATATTAATACATAGTGTTAATAAAATCAAACAAGTCAGTTACATTTTTGTATGTAAGTATGTATATATTTGAGCATAATACAATGCCAAACATATGATTTAAAGAGCGAATTTCCCGCCTTTCTCCCAAAATTTTTTTATCTTTCTTTCTATCTAACTATCCAATGTGTCACTTTGTCACTCGTTCAATACATAATTTATTAGAGAATGTAGACTTTCCTGGTGTATGGATTGGATATAAAGTTCTGAGGTTTTCCCCACGTTACACCTCAGTATCAAAGCCAAAGTGCTTCTACAGATACGTGAATGACACATTTATCACATAGCCACGGGAACCAAGCACTGGATGAATATCTCCTTCACTTCAATTCAATTAGTATAACATAAAATTCACGATGGAAGTCGAGAAATATTGGTCTCTTTCCTTTCTGAACCTACAGATTTACAGTAAGCCTGATGCAAAACTGGGACATATGGTTTACAGGAAACCAACTCGTACAGATGTCTACCTCAATGTTGATAGTTTTCATCCCCCAGCCCAGACACAAAATCTGATGGAGATAACCCACCTGAAGAAAACCTTCAATAACTATGATTACACGTTAAGGCAAATACAACAGACATTTAAGAGGAAACAAAGGAACATGGAAGAAAGAATTGCACGGCCATAAAATTCCTTCCTTATGCGGGGAACACGACTCTCGTAATAGGCAGGCTGTTACAGAAATCTTAGCAACATATCACCAGACCAGTACAATATCATAACTGACAGATTAAAAGTTTTGAAGGACACCAACATGAAAAAGTGGCTCTCCTGTAAAACATTTCACATTTTTGGGTGTACTTGTTGTAAAAACACATCCTCTGAGCTTCGGACATATTCAAAAGATTTTGGAATACATTCTGCTCCTTATCTATTACAACTCTTTGCGGTATATGCATTCCTGGAAACATTCTATAGTAAGGATATAAGTAAATCCACAATCTATTTTCTTTTTAGAGAGATTCCTCATTCATGAAGTAGTATACAACTTGTTTTTGTGTTAGCTTCTTAACAGATGTACTCTCTACCCCAGAAGCAACTGTGTCACTAGATCCCCGAGGCAGTAAATGCTCTTTGACAGACATTATTTTTATCTATTCCCATTTTCCCACTTCACAGTCAACAACAGAATCTTCAGAAAAATGTAGTGCACTACCATGGAAACTGTCATTCTTATCAGTCACTTGTTACTTCCACCCTTTCTTAGCAGTTCTGCTATAATAAGAAAGTTTTGAAACAAACTTACATGCATAATCACTGGTTAACAATGAACAGCATTGCAAAGATGACCATATGGCTTAAAAGTTGACTTTATGAACAGCACCATCGCTTTAAAAACTGACAACATTATTTACAACTGCATCCCAGACATATTTTTGAAGACGTTGAAAAGATACAACAATATGGCATAAAGGAAGATCTGCTTATAACAGATGCAACAAAATTGCACAGTTTATAGAAAATTATAGAATTTATTCTGCGAGACTTTGAATATGTAAATACAACAGCCTTAACAAACTACGCAGATACATTAAAATCTCATTTTCCAAAAAATTGTTAGTTACGCCACTTTACTCGTCCAGCGATATCTTATTATTGTAGTCATTTAACTAACAAAGCAACAACTGGTTGAAAACGAAACCAGACTGGCTAACAAAAAGTCAACATTTTACGAACAATTATTAATTGTGAGACTTTCTTAAAATACACTACTTGAAATGAATCCAATTTCTATGGCCTTCAGCTGAATTGTAATCTTCTCAATTGATACAATTACTTCATATTCAAAAATCATCAAGTACCTTGAGGAATGGCTTGTTGCAGGTGAGGACCCTTTCCCATTTCAGCACCAGGTGGTGTGGATGTAGGCCCAGGCAATTGTTGTTGTTGGGGTGGAACTGGTTGTTGAGGAGGTACATGTTGTTGCTGTTGCTGAGGTGGCATACGACCCCCACCTCCTCCCAACTGAGGTGGTCCACCACTTCCACCTCCTTGCTGAGGAGGTTGTTGGGGAAAGCCTGGTGCTCCTGCAGCTACATGGAAGCCCACATCTGTCCCTGCAATAAATTATTTTTAACATTTTCATTTACTGAGAAATTATGTTTACAGTGAATTAGTAATTGCACACTTTTAAATGTAAGAGGAAAAATTTTAACCATTGTGTAAACAATCTAATTAAACCAAAATAAAAGCATTACATATTTTATAATTAACATTAAGAATGTCCAAACCAGTAAATATACTATAGGTGTTGTAATAAATTTAATAAATCTTAGACTTACTATAAATGATGAATTTTTTTGAGATTAAGTTTAAATATAAATTCTCTCTCAAAAAGGATTTATCAACTTCAAATTCACAAAAAACCAACACCATTATATATGCACAATGAAATATGTAAACAAAATTATTTAATATTGTTGAGAATTGTTTCAAGCCACTAAAGAGGAATAAAATCACAAGATCACAGCATTAAAGGATTTAATGACTTCAACACAATGGAACTATGACCAAAACCAAACTTTAAGTATAACCTGCCATTCAATTAGTTCTACTTAAAAAACCTTTTACCAACTTCATAAACTACAAAAAATTATTCATCTGACACTTCTAAGTAAAAAACATCTAGTATCAAGAAACTATATTAAATCTAGTTATTGTCATTCCCCGCATACTAAGATAATTTTTACATATTAGTAACAAATGTATTAGCACCAAATATAAGAATGTTTGAAATGAAATTATCAAGGCAGAAATATGTACAATACATACAATTAAAATCAATCTGTAAATAATTAATGAAATACATATTGGGTGTAACTCCAACAGCTGAATATCGCGCTAGGCATTTAAAATATGAATTTACTTATTGGCAGCAAATGGAAATTGTAACCCACAAGTATGACGACATTTAAAAATGATCCATTCAGCAGTCACATTCACCCAACAATCTTTATTCACAAATTTTCTTTGAACTTGCTCTTCAAAAAACCATCATAGAATAAGTCATTAAACAATTCCATCATGAAATGAATGTAAAAAAATATAATTAAATGCATCCAAGTAAGCGAGGAAAAGTTAACAATAGAAAATTAGGTACTTACTCTGTGGTGTACTTGAACGAAGAAAACTGAGTCCTAGTCAAGGCAAATGTACGCATGAATCAAAGAAACAATAAACACTGAATTGAAAAGTTAAACAAATCTCAAAATCCTGTTATTGATAAACATGAGTAAATGCAAACTGAACTATTCATGTAGTATTTACAAACCGAATATAAAAGCATATTTTAAATAAATTGATTTCTATCTTTCACAATTTAGGTATGACATGTTATTACAAGGATATAAAATAAGAAAGGAATTAATGGGTATGTATGCATATATAAACAGACAAAGCAGGAAACCAATTTCTAATTGAAATTTGATTCACTGCGAAACCCTACCTCATGAATTTGATTATGTATGCTAATACATGACAGCACCACAAGTGCATGTCATCAACAAATTACAATAAATAACGTATAATCGTCAAATAAATAAATATATACAATACGACCAAGGTTTACTTTCAAACTTTAAGCATGTGCACGCATTTCTAAAAACTATAATTCATTTAGGGCGTGACAATTTTGGGTTAATGTTCGCACGGTACTAATGCTTTAAAACCATACGTGTAATCTGACCAATGTAAATAATAATAAAATTATTAGACTTGTTCAATAAAAATGCGTTTAAGAATGTTCATTTATTTACACAGGATTATTATTAAAATTTGATGAGTAATTTGACATCGTGTATTTGGTTAGTTACACATATGAGGTGTGCTGATTGCGTCACAAACGACCTCTAAAATCGTAAAAAAAATAGCATGGTGTAGTAGATAAATCGCGACACGGCATGAAATTTATCTAAAACCCACCTAGACACCCAGAATTGCTCCACCAATCCATGTGAAGCCACTGCAGAGCTATTAATGCGAGGTATTGAACCACATACCCCTGCAGTTTGCACAGAGATCTAGGTGGCAGTGGTAGTGTGCTGCAACGGCAGTCGGATAGGCCGTGAAAATAAGTCGACCAGTTCGACTTCAACAATCGAAATTCCAATTTTATATATATAAATGGATGAAAATATATCAGAATTAGTTCTAGTATCCTCAGCATACGAGTACATAAATTCTTAAGACACAATAAGATATTTCAATACGAATGGTTAATGGCCTCTCAAACACTACTTTTAAGAATACATTGGTATTTGTAGACAGAAATTTTAAAATAGCATGAATGTTAAGTATTAAACATCAAATACACCATGGGTAAATATTTATTTTTCCTTTTACTATTCTTAGGTTGCGATTCGACTCTATAAAACGGTTAATCTTACGTTAGGTATTTTCGATCAATATGGACGACACTACTCTCGTGATGGAAACATTGATTTTAAAAATAAATAAATTTTAAGGTTTACAAAATGGAAACGCGCTATCGCTATCATGAAATGTTTATCGAAAAATCCTTTTTAATATATTTAAAATGAGCTCAGACACCTGGATGATTCTAGATAGAAAACAAAAATACATGTCTTAAAGCATTTTCTGAAAGTAGATTGTTACAAACCATTCACAAATATTTGGTACAACCTTTAAAAATCCTTAACAGAGATAAGTGCAATAAACCTTAGATAATCAGAATGTACACACATTTCTAAATTGTCAGTTCAAATTATTTTGGGAACAGTCTTTACATTCAACAGACATTAACTATATATTACCTTTATGAAAAAGTAAAACACAAATTGTGTAAAAGAATGGAATCACCAATTATTTCTAATATATATGCATATAAATATTCACTATTCCAGTCTCATTCCTGATGAACTATTAACACCCATTGATTTAATCTTGTATAACAAACCCTAAATCATCTGGCATTATCACAAACTTACAGATATACATAACAGCCAATGTGTCAGCTTTATTATTTAGTAAAGTTTACTACAACAATTTATCCAGATTTTATCTGGTAAATAGAAAAAAATTTTGCTTTCTTTATGCTCAGATGGCTATAGCCATCTTTGGACAGCATCCATAATGTGAGATTCTCTTCAATTTGTGTGTTTATATTAATTCAAAATTTACCTGAATGAGTCCAAAAATCTGAATGAATCATTGTACTAGTGAATTTTATTGAATATTGTAAAAAACTGACACATTGGCTGTTTTCTATATCTGAAGAATTCATCTTGTATAAAGAATCTCAACCAATTTTTTTCCAGATTGTAAAGTGACTGTTTTCTTAAAAACATAGATTAAGATTACAGAAAAAAGGAAAAATCTGAGGACAATATGAGATTCTGGACTGAAATTGTTCTTGTTTCAATCGAAACATACTTAGATTTAAATAAAGTTTATCTTCGTTATTGAAAAAATGGTAATTATGGAACTAGTCAAATGTATGTACAAGTTCAGAGACTGAAAAAAATAGTTCTTCAAAATACATCACAGAATTGTTTGCCATGTCAGTTAGCCAGTCACTCTTATTACACCTGCCAATTGTTACAGTTGAGAGCAATTTTCTTAAATCACCCTCTGTAATATACATACAATAAGACTGTATCTTTCCAACATAAGTTTTCAGAACAATAAATTAGTGACCAGTGTTTGGAGAATTGATAGATGATAAAATACACAATTTCAGTCTTCAATAGGCAATTATCTTGTTTCCTATCAAAATTAGACTGCTAAGGCTAGATTGATTATGGAAAAAAAAGCACGCCTAATAAAATTGCAGAATGGGAAACTATAGAGAGAAATATGAAACACATGAATGTTTACGAAAAACACCCAGAAACTTTCGGAAAACTGAAATTAACCAGAGATGAACACGAATACAACAAATTCAGTTATTCGGAAAAATTGTATATTTGAATCACTAATATTCATTCACAATAAATACGTAGACTGCTATAATTTAAGTTTAACGGTATTTCCACTGAAAACCTGAATCGTGCTTTTTATTTTGATTACTAAAAACACATAAGTATGATAAATGAGTTAAATCAGCCTCTAAGGTATTTTTTAAAAAACAATATCTACAATATACGCCTTAAGTGGTATGAACGGAAAGAATTTGTTCTTGACGCTATTAATCCGTCATAGTTACTTTCATAAATAACAGTTTTCGTTAGAAACTTTTTTGTAGCAAACAATCATGAAATTCAAATAGAATTTTTCTGACATTAAGTAAAATAAATAAAAATATGACCAAATATGGCAAAAACAAATTGAATTAGCATACGGAATAATTCTTGAAATGAATCTGTTCACGCGACAACCTTGCACGACAATTAATTGTTATATTTATGTAGAGTTAAATATATAATTACTTTTGAATTTATGAAGCCCTATGGACAAAAACAATCATAATTTACGTATAGAATGCGAAATATGTCCAAGAATTGTACGTTTTAATTAAACAACAAATTGACACTGGTAACTATAGTGTATCATTACAAAAGGTACTGACAAACCAGGTAATTTGAAGGTATTTCAAAATGCGCAACCTCCGAAGTAATGAAAATCTTCTGCTGTGCCCACTTACTGGGTACTTGATAATAGCGATTGAAATCAATCTTTTCTACAATTTTATCACGCCAAGCAAAATAAATATGGCTGCCTCGTCAGTGGCATACAACAATACTTGACTTAAATGTCTAACTCAAAGATTTAACATCAAACCTTTCTTTTGTTTATAAAACTAGATTGAACAATTTGGCAGTACTCCACAGACGATTTGCAATTGTAAATATGCATAATCAGCAAGGTGGGAATTATAGGTTGAAATGTTTATAAATAATTCAACTTTGAAACGGCAACAAATAAATTATTAAAGAAACACATTACGATTTTTATTTGATGTCCCGCAGTCAAAATACTGCTTACATTAATACAATATCAAAACTCTTGTTTAACCAACAATTTACGTCATTATTTGTTCATTGTTGACGAAATAAGAGTTTCACTTAAAATTTGTACACGCTGACTTTCATTAAACAAAATCGTGCGAGCGTCTGCTTCACGTGCGAGCGTCTGCTATCACGGCGTGATAAATAGTAATATGAAACATTAAAATATTGCCCACAAATTCAAAACATGTCAAATCGAAGTTTAATTTTAGTAAGTCTATACAATAGGGTTTCATTGGGGAGATGGTTGACACGGCTAAAACAGAAACGACAGAGGCTCTTGTATAATTGGGGTACAAGTAATAACGCAGTCACAATTTCCATGAAAATGTGGAAACAGAGTTGTAGAATGCAATAAATCAATTCTCGAGGTTAGACCAGGTTTTGCAGAAAAGGCCGAAACAGGCAATTGCTTTCTCATTATGTTTGGAGGTGGCTAGAATAATATATGAAATACACATTTTTTTGTAAATTTAAAACATTCCAAGTATTTTAAATAGTGAAATAAGGCATATATTTATAGCAGCTACAATTAAGTGGGAATGAGAACTTACGACATGTTGCCAAAGTGATTGATACAAGTATGGTAAATGTAACAATTTCAGGAAAGCAATTTGATAAAATCTGAAAGCAACTATCGAAAGCTCTATTCACAGACATCCATTTCTGTAAAAGACAGGTGTTGTATACATTTGGTAGAAAGGGGCTTATTAACTCTGCTTAGAAAGAAGTAAATTGAAATCTAGTGTTACAAACTTCAATTAGATAGCAAACAAATATACCAAAAATTATTAAGGCTGAAGACTGGAGAATTATGTTATGCTCACTATGGGATATAATCTTCGTTGGCATGTATTCCTTTCATTGACAAACGGCAAAATTTTACATTTACAAATTTTTCATTCCAAAGAGTCAGAAAATATTTATTATTAGTCTCCAAAACCTTATAAATTAGCCTATTTTCAATTAGGTCTCAGTTAACCTCTTCCGAAAGTAAATATGATATTATGAGGTTTATATGATCTGTAATATATACTATATTGCAAGCAGTATCTTATTGTGTGTATCAATTCACTATCAACTGTACTTGTATATCTTACATAATTATATATTCATATGCAGGGAACAACATGTTATCCGTGGGAGACAAGAAATAGCATGCTAACTAATGAAACATTTAAACTGAGAAAATGAAGATGGTGGAAATCTAAATATAATAAAAACAGTGGGCAGGATAAAGAACTATGGTACAATCATGAAATAGGAGAAATAAATAACAAAAAGCAATTATATGGAGTGGGCCATATAGACATAAGTTGAAGTCAGTACTAAAAAATAAACAAACAATCACCAAGTTTAGATTAAAAAATTCTGAATAGGTTAAATACAGAGGAACTATATTAGAACTTATAATCTGTTTAATATGTACTGGGAAAAGTTACGAGATATCAGACAAATGTAAAGTAGCAAAGGTGATTTCCATATTTGAGAAAGGTGACATTTATTACTATAAGGTAAACTAATAACTGATAGGCCTAGAACATCACAGATACAATTCTAATATAGGAACAAGGAGATTTTCAGAAAAGAAGATTATGCACTGACAATGTTTTGTAGAGCAGTATTCTTTTTTAATTTTTAGTGCTATGTTTATTACTTGTGTAATACGAAGGACTTGTTGAACAGTTGAATGTTTCTGTCAAAACCCAAACTGATGGTGAGGAATTCATTGTGGAGGTGGAAATAATTTGGGTCAATCCATATGAAATCAATCAATAAAAAAATAAATCATTACTGGCATTTTATCTTTACACGTGGGTTTCCTTTTTATGTATGTGTCTGGTAATGTAAATTACATTCTGTTTAAAAAATTACATCTTACACTCTATTCTAGCAGTTATTTTGTTTAGTAGGATCAGCCATTTTTCGGGTTAGTGATAAGTTAAATAACATTTTTTATTTATAAAAATATCAACTTAAAAGAAAACTATCTTATCTACAAATCATGTTAGGACCAAAAATGTGTTAAGTTATAATGAAGTAACCTAGAAATAACCAAAAAATGTGTTTCAATATAAAAATTGAAGAATTTACAGATTTTTTCAAAGAAGGGATTACAACACAACTTAAATGCTTTCTTTTCCTTATAAATATAATACTAGACAAGACTAACAAAAAAAGTTGGTACTCATTAAATACTGCATTTAGGTTTTACAGGTCTTCAAATACCACAATTTGACCAAAATTGCAACTTACAAACAAGCATATCTCAAAGGAAAGAGTAAAAAAATCTTAAATTTTACAAAATACCCTTATAGTAACTTGTAATAAAAACATCACGTCATCAGAATGTTTAAATTACAAGATTTTTAAAATACCAAATTAAAGACTAAAGCCAAAATACACACTCATGTAGGCACAGTGACATTAAAACACACAACAAAAACTAGTATAAAGAATTAAAGAACGAAGGCTTTCCCGGTGAAGAATATGTAGAAACGTTTCTTGGGTTTCCAACCGGGTAGTCTCAGTAAACAGCGACGTTTCGACAGATAGCAACTCCGTCATCTTCCAGGCTGAAGATGACGGAGTTGCTATCTGTCGAAACGTCGCTGTTTACTGAGACTACCCGGTTGGAAACCCGAGAAACGTTTCTACATAGTATAAAGAAGATTAGTTACTTACTGAAAAAGCCTTTTGTACTTAAATTTAATTCTTAAAAAGAAACTCTTGAAGCAGTGTATCTTTTTTGCCACAGAAAGAATGCATGTGTTATTCGAGGAAAACAAAATGGGCTGTTTTTGGGTGTAGTTTGAGAGAAACTTAATCAGACCCGATAACTTCAGCTGAAGAAATGTTTGTTTGTTCTGGAGCATTATAGTACCCCACAAATGAAGCAAAGCCAAGCCACAGTTTTAAAACTTGTATAAATGTATCGGAAATAAGAACATATCACAAGTGTGTAACAGAAAATCCCAGAGTGGTACAGTTCATTCAAACTTTGGGTTAACACAATGTTTATGTTAATAAATGACAATAGAGGTTGTTTTTCTAATCATAACTGGTGTATTGGTTAAGTAAAAAGGTATGGAAGATGGTGACTAGATTCATTTTTATTATCCACATGGCCTCAATCATCATTTAAGATTTCAAACACTGCTAGTGTGGGTACCAGTAACAAATATTTTGATGAAACCAACTGATTGGATTTTACAACCATGACGGGCCAAGGCTAAATGAAAAATTATGCCAAGAAATTTCTGGACTGTTCAATACAGTGATAACCTTTGGACAACTAGAGGAAGGTAAATAAAATGACTTGATCATGCAAAAGACAAGAATACTTTACCAATTACAAGATTTTAGTAAATATACCATAAAGTGTAATAACTATAAGTTTTGTTTTCCAGTTATTTAATGTATTTTTAATAGTTTATATGTGTATTATTATCCAACACAGTCATAGGCAGTCTTCATTTACAGTTTAGTGTGTTTCAAATACTTGAAATATACCTTTTGTAAATCTTCAATTTTGGAAAATGATATTTTAAGGCTTGTCAACTATTATATTTTAAATGGGCAAAACATTGAAGTAGTGTTGTAATCTCTTGTGAGGAAAAAAAATCACTAAATTCATTTTTTCAGTAAGGTTTTACCATGATGTTGGTCTTAAGATAATTTGTAGATGGTTTCATGTAGAATAAGTTGATATTTTCATAAATAAAAAGTTTTTAAAGATCAAAGGTTTTCCCGGCGTATATTCTGAATAAACAATTCTTGGGTTTCCACCCGGGTTAAATGGAGTTTAAGCCACGACGTTTCGATGGCGTACTCTGCCATCGTTCTCAAGTGAAAGTTTTTTGATATATCACTAACATCTAAAAACATCAACAAAGCTGATCCTCATAAACAAAATAGCTGCTAGAATCAAGAGTGGAAGTGGTAAACTTTTTTTTAAAAAATTGTTTACCAGATACATACTCAAAACATAAAATACATTGGTAAAACTAAAATGTCAGCTACACCCATTGGTTAATTTAATATGCATTGACCCTCTTACATAATCTTTGCAGTACAAGTTTTTCAAGTTGTTTGGAGATTCTTGGGAGTAGATTTACAGGATGATACAATGAAACATAGGCTGGGTCTTTTCCACTTTTATCAATTTTGGTAACTTAAAATGATTGTATGGAGTGTGACATTTGGGTGTGTAATGTTGACAGTAGGAGTTGCAGAAAGGTAAAGAATAGAATCCTTTGAAATGTGATGCTATAGGAGATTGCTGAAAAATCAGATGGGTGGATAGAATCACTAACAAGGAAGCTATAAGCAGAATAGGGGAAGAGTGAACAATATGGAGGACATTGACTAAGGGAATGGGTAGATTAATAGGCTAGGTTTTAAGACATGACGGTTTTGTAAAATTAGCATTAGAGGAAAGTATGTGGGGTAAGAACAGAAGAGGGTGGATAAGGATGGAATATGCTAAGCAGATTAGGGAGTATGTGGTACTTATATGGAAATGAAAAGGCTTGCACAAGATAGGTTAGCATGGAGGGTTGCATCAGACCAACCGTAAGACTGAATACCATACAACAACAAGACAGATGTGGCATGTCTGTAAAGGACGCTATACATAGTTCACTAGAACAATCACTTTTTCATGTTGATACAGAATATGATGAGAATATAATTTGACTAAGAAAAAGTGTGGCACATTTCATAAAAGTAAGCTTTGTTCAATAATGGAGAAAAGAGAAATTTCTAAACATTTAATTCAGATTTCACAAAGCCTCTACAGAAACATTATATTTTTGGTAGTTTCTGATAAACAACTAATGTCTGAAATCCGAACAATCCTGGGAGTTAAACAAGACTACAGCTCATCACTAACACTGTTGAAAGAGAATTGAAAGGACGCACAACCCCACATGAAATTAATATTGGGAAGGATGGATACAACATGATGCATTTTGCCAACAACCAGTTTATAATTCAAGACAGTGAAAATAAACTACAAATGGCACTACACAGATTAAATATACTAAGCCTATGCTATAATATGTAAATATCACCATAAAACTAAAACCGTAAGCACTTACCTGATACAAACAAAAATTGCAACAATAAGTGACTAGAAACACATTTCCAATATATATGATGTAATACATCATATGAACAACAAGAAAATTAACAAATTCCAGCATATAGATGGCACAATACGACCACTAAAGGGATACACAGAAATGAACCAAAATTTTATACAATCATTGCAATTCCCTCACAATTATATTGAGTAGAAAGCTAGACAATGAAAAAAAACAATTGGAACAGTTTTTAATATCAATTAAAGGCTACACCAGAGAAGAGAAGAGACAAATTAGGGATGCAACAAATATCTGAAAAATTGATCCAAGTGAAGTGAACATGTATGATGTATGCTGCCATGAAGAATTCCTAAAAAACTAATGGAATATAACTCAAAAGGCAGGAGAAGTGTGGGAAGACCATGGAAGAGATAGTGAGGCCAGAACAGGCAGAAAATTGAAAAGGCAGAATAAATATTTTCATTGATAAACACCTTCATTTTCCTATCGTTATGATTTGTGAGATAGTTTTCATCAAATAAGATTTCAACTTCTCTAAATAATTCTGGATAATAATACCGTCCAATCTACATTATAATGCAATGCTTCATGCATTTTAATAAACATTAATCCCCCTTCATCTCTCTCACATAAAGGCTCAGAAATATAAGGAATTCCTTATTTTAATTCCTGATACACACATGTGATTAGAATTCAAAAATGAGTCGTAAGTATTCAGGCGTATTACAAATTTGCAAGGATGATTAAATAAAATTTCTACCTTTACAAATGTAAAGCAACACACATTATACAGTAAAAGTAATTAATAATTTCCCCCATACAGCCTTATTTTTATGTCATGCAGTTCTTCACAGGAACCTTTTCACATTACAGTGCTTGCTACATACAAAGTCCTAATTACACGATTAACCTAATCTTATGCATGCAGTTTATTTGTGAGCTTATTAGCACTGCTACCTTAATATGCTTATCAATTTCTCTTCAATTATGGAAACTCAAAATCCCATACATTCATAAAACACCTCCATTCCATACTTTCTCCACCTAATTGTATCGCAAGTGATTTTTAAAGATTTCCGTTTTGATAATTAAAATTTCCTACATTTTACTTTCTCATAAAAGTGCTCTATTCATAATAATTCAGATACTTCAAGATTATCGTTTCTGCATTAGGCTGCAGTAAAATATTTTTTCCTGGTTTTATGCATTCTTTTGGTAATTCAAGAAACATTGCAAGCTATATATATATAATAAGGAAAGGAAAGAGAGGTAGAAAGGAGGTTCATAGATAGTAGACACCTAGTGAGGTTTGGAGTTCTTTAAATTTTCGGGCGTACTGGCCCCTTCATCAGAAAGTTAGGAACACATTTCCAGCGATTGGCTTGCCGAAAATGTCTTCCTAACTTTCTGATGAATGGGGCGGTGCCTCTGAAAATTTCAAGAACTCCAAACCTCACTAGGTGTCTACCATCTATGAACCTCAGGTAAGTCACCTACTTTCTATCTATTTCCTTTCCTTATTGAAGATAGACAGTAGTTGACCTACCTTAAATTAAGACTTAGTTACTAACACAGAGTGCTCCACTTCTGACAAGAGTCTAACATGTCTGAAAACTTGAAAAAATTTATTCTAACATGGCAATACAAGGCCTTAATTTCAGGTAATCCACCTTCTATTTATTTCTTCTTCTAACAAATATTATAATTATGCATATATAAATATGATATTGAATGGAAATAGGAAAAGGTGGTGCCATACCTGAAAATGAAGCTCAAAATTACTATTAAGAATAAGGTAAAGTTTCTCAAATTTTTGGAAGCAACAGCCTCCTCCTTCAATAGAAAAGGAGATATATTCAAAATGCCAGTCAGCACGAATTGATAGTTGGCGTCACTAGGCTGAGAAGTAATAACATTTTTAATTTTATAAGGCCTTAACTGTCTTCCACGGGACAGAAAGTCTGGACATCATGATAACTAGCCATCATGATGTGCAAACATACTGTCATGAAGGACTACTTCCTGTCCCTTACAAGAATCTATCTACTCTTTTCTATTCCTCACATAATGATTTTATTGAAGGACATCATGCAGATAGACGTTGACCTCTGTTATATACTTTCAAATTGTTTGAAACCATTGCAAAATTAATATTTAATTTAAGCATTTCTGAGAACTACAAGTAAGAGTATGCTTTTCCCCAAGATTTAAAACTGACAACTGGAGTACTGCTAACCATGTTTCAATCTCACAAATGATAATTATAAATGAATGCACCGTAAAATCATTTGAGATGTGAAAATGTACAAAAATATTAAGAAAGAAATGTTGATAAAAAAAATATACAGATGAATATGAACAATTGGTCTGAAAGCTCCTGTTAGGTTTGTTTAGAACAAATAAATATTGGTTTCCAAATTTTGACAGTTTTTTTATATACTTATTGTGAAGAATACAGTCTTGTGTGTCAGTGTCAAATTACTAAAAAAAAATATTCCGAATTGCATTAAAAAAATCTTACATAGAATATAAGATTGGCGAGTAGGAATTAGTTTCTATAAGTGTTTTTGTAAGTATGGAATTTCATTATAGTAAAAATTGCACAATCAGAATTGTAGAACAGAATAGAAGTCTTTGAAACATGTTTCTACAGAATAATGCTGAAAGTCAGGTTGGTGGATAAACTTACAAATCAAGAAGTATTGAATAGTATTAGCGAGGAAAGACCATTATGGAGGACTTTCAGTAAAAGAGACAGCCTAATATTTCACATTCTGAGGCACAAAGAACTAAATAAATAAGTATTAGAGGCTAAGTATGTGGGGTAAGAGTATAAATGAAGACCAAGACAAGAATGTGTTAGGCAAATCAGTGTGGATGTGGATGCAAATGCTATGTGGAAATGAAAAGGTACACCCATCTAGCTGCATCTAACCAGTCTTTGGACTAAACCAAGTTGAAAACAACATACTGCATTTTATGAAAGACATCCTGAAATATATGCAGTTCAAAGTTAATTTCAAACTCTTCAACCCCATAACTAAAAAGCTACCATTTAAACACTACTTAAGTATTGAACATAATTTTGCCAACAGATCTCTAAGATATATATTTATTTTAAATAAATTTATAACCACATGAATACAAAAGAAAACTTACTTCCAGAATTTGCAGTTATTATCCGAATTTGTCCCATTTGATGTGGATGAGTAAGATGACCTTGTTGTGCTGGTTGCTGCTGACAATGATGATGGTGGTGATTGGGATGAGTATAATGATGAGTTGCAGAAGGAGTGGGTTGGACTGATGGCTGTGCACACTGAGGTATGAAGCAATGCATTGTAGGTTCTTTCCTACTAGTGTAGCGAGGCACCATTCCAATTAAAATAATTGGAGAAACAATATAGGAATAAAAATTATTCCTAATAATTATCTATACATTCACCTAATACAGTTAAAGTGAAATTGAGCTAAAAATTTGCTATTATATTAAAATCAAAATAACCAAAATATCAAATGTTTTGGTGCAGCATGTATAGGAGAGACATAATGATTCTCAATTCCAATTGTCAAATTCCGGGTAATGCATTCAAAACTCACAATCTTCGATATCCACATTCTTTTCTCTATATTTGACGTAAGGCGCAAATTCATAGCAACAAAACAGTGTAACCTTTTTTCACCTATACTTATCACCGACTGTGATACGACCAACTTAAGAATAATGTTTAAGTTAGGTTAAATAACTAATCTGATACAAAGATATTAAAAAAACACTAGCATTTATAAAGTTCATCTGCTTCGTCGTATTTCACATACACTATAGTATTTATACATAGGTTACATGAAACGAGAAAATAGTGATAACTTTGGTTAAGTGAAAAATTGGAACACTTTGTTCAAGGAGACAACCCAATGGGTCGAAATGTAACAAAGGCGTATCATCGATTTAAGTATAGTACCAACCGTATTATCAAAGCTTTACAGATCATTTAAAGACAGATTTAGTAAATAATTAAGGCTGTTAAAACTGCAGCCAATAATTACAACATACTAACATACACGATTTAAACAAATCCTATAACCACTGATGTCAAAAACACTGTTTTGTATTATAGGTAAATGCAATTTTTAATGAACTTCAATCATGCGCTACCCAAATTTGTGAACACACAAAAATCTACGGCTATTTTTAAAAAATAACAGAGTACAAGAAAGTTTTGAAAATATCAATGTGAATGCTTTCCTACAGCACGACTATGAACTCTAGTCGCACGTGAACTGCACAGTACAAATGAGAGATCACAACGCCACTTCAAAAACCAAGTTCACCAACTTTTTTTGCGGAAAATAGCAATATAAAATTAAATGATTATAATGAGAAGTATAAATCGATGTTATATTTCGAGACTATTCAGTTGTTTACATATATTTTAAAACTAAGTTATAAATAATTTCCTCAAAATAATCAGCTAAAATCAGGTTTCCAAAATAATTCAACAAAAAAAGTGCTGCAACAACGAAGATTGCTCCACTTTCACATCTGTAACGCTTGTAATAGTGATTTTCTGGGACATGTTGGCAATCGGCAGGTCTTCATTTGTTACAAGAAGGAACCATTTTCTCATCTGCGTTCTTTAAAAATTATATATAATTATATATGTATATATACGTTAATGATTATATTCTTTGCGCGTACAGACACACACACACACACACACACACACACACATATATATATATATATATATATATATATATATTCAGTTGTTTACATATATTTTAAAACTAAGTTATAAATAATTTCCTCAAAATAATCAGCTAAAATCAGCAAAATCAAAAATATATATATACGTGCAAAGAATATTACTGACAATTTAAATTAAATAGTGGCCAAAAACAAATTATTATAATTTTATTGACCACTTTTGGTTTCAATTGCAATTTAATTTACGGGATTAACATTTATGTGTTGGCAAACTAGCAATATTGTTATGTTTTCACCGCTAAACACATCTGATTTGTAATCCTAAAACTCTATTTTCAATAAGGTGGTGTAGTGACAGTTTAAACTAAAGATTCCCACGAAATAAATTAACATATTTAGTCTTATTACTAATATCAATAATTAGACGGATAATCGTAAAACTGAAGGCGTGGTCATCCAAATTTCTAACAAATGCCCATGAGTGTATCATGACCTCCAAGATCGAATTGATGAACTTCTATATTACATCCCTCGTTGTAGCAACAGTTATGGGTTTTCCACACGGTTAGAAATCCAATATATTCTAAAGTTAATTTCAAAAACGTCTGTTGGCAAAATTATGTTCAATACCTTAGTAGTGTTTAAATGGTAGCCTTTTAGTTGTGGGGTTGACGTTTTTGAAATTAACTTTAGAATATATTGGATATATATATCACAACGGCGCTTGTTAACCACTCTTTATTTACAGATCAATAATCTGAAAATTACGTTAATTTAAAACTATTTACGATTTCTATATAGACATATTTTTTATTGAATATTTCACTGCATTCTATAAATATAAAATTCTTAACGTTTCCTAATCAAGTCAAAAAACATTCTAATCTTCTTAATTTTTAATAGTTTTATTTTAATGTCATTTCCGAATTTTAAGCTTTACTTCGCTTTGAGTCAACTTAATGTGATCTGCGCCCGGTAGTCCCTATACGTTTATCAGATTCAATAACATGAATGATCCTGTTCCTTTTACCGAGAACATTACAAATACTTAATTTTATTACTAATTGTTTAAGGTCAACATGTATTAATATTTCCTATTTATTAAACCGCTTAAACAAAAATAATTAATTAAGAGAATCAATTATTCATAAAGGTATGTTCCCCGATTCACTAATAGATACTTAAATGTCAACGGTCTTGTAGACGTTAAGTTTCCGATATATACAAGGAAAAATTCTTTATTTCATATAAAAACTTTCATCATGAGATTATTAGTTGGTACAATATTCGGAAAAATAGTAAAACTCAGTTTTGTCAGTTGAGTCAATTATTTTTTTACACGTTCTGAGGACGATCTCCAAATTTTGTCATAGCGAAATTATTCCAAAAGTGTATTCAGTCGCAAACCACTGAAATGAAACGTGAAGAAAGGCTTTAATATATTAGCCTGCTCTCAGATAGCATATAGAGCGCAACGTTTTCATGTGACTTTAGCTTTTTTTTTAATTGATACTAAACTAAATGGATCTTCACGTTAACGTCAATAGCAGATACACGCAACTTTAAGCAATATTATAAATAAAGTATTTAAATTACCCGCCTTAATATTATAAATAAAATACAAGGAAGTCAGAAATAGAATAATCTATTAATATGGAATGCTATATTAAATTATTCCATTTCTGACTTTTGGTCATTATATGCATTTTATTCAATCAATATTCTCGATTCGGGCATGCCAGGTTATTTCGACTCCTTTGTAGTTATGGGGAAAAGACATACGAAAAATTTATTGTAGGAAATAAGAACAGCATTTCTTTTAATATTAACAAGAGAACAATTGTAATTACCTGTGTGCTGTTGGTAAACAAACATGTCGCTGGCGTCTTCATGGACGGTAACCATAGTAGAAACAGACCCAAATCACTAAAAGTTAACGCATTCTTCAAAGCGGTGTATGGCCATCTTCATCATCTCCACTGGCTCGGCAACTCAATTATATCGAGATTATTATGACCAATTGAGTTCTCTTCATTACTGTTAGCTGAAGAACTAGCTAGTTACCGTTAATATCCTAGCTAAAACGATAAAAAATTCATTCTCTTGTTAAAATTAACGACGATAACCATAGAACTATTCCTCTGAGCACTACCTAAAGCGCTAAATTTTATCCAATAAAGTTACACGCCATATAGCAAAACCAATACAAAGCGAGATCGGCTTTAAAATAATTGGATAATTTGAGTCTTCAATTTTAATACTCGTCGTGTAGAAAACAATACGCCAAGACCCCAATTTATGACGTTCCTTTACAAGAAATTATGTATAGTTAAATACATAAAATCCTGTATTGAATTTAATATAACGTTCTTATGGCCACAATAATTTCCGTTAATTTAATCTGATACTTTACTAAGAAACCTCATCCACTTGTTGCATCTCTATGATATGTGATCAAATAGATTAGGCATACGGGTGTTCTGTACTCATGATCCGGCGTAGACTCTAATATTAGACTTACAGTTCATTATCCGCGTGAATGTTTTTAACTAATCTTTTATCTCAAGTAATTCAAGAAGCGGCGAGTGTCTCCGAGAGAAAAGTTACTTGTGTGCTCTGGGCTTTCAGTCCCTCTGCTACTCATTCTTCCCTCGTCTGCTTCTCCCGCTGCGCAGGTTTTGTAACAGCTGTTCACGAGGGTGTTTCAAGTGATTGAAAGATGATGGGAGTGCTGGACTACAATTTGTAACAAATTTCACACCTATTCCGATTTTGTCTGGTTTGTCAAATGTAGGCATGATCGCTATCGTTCCGCTTGCCTAATCGACTGACCTACAAAATAATTAGCAACCTGTGACGGACGCTTCTTTCAAGTTTTTTGCAGTGTTGAAGATGACAGAACAAGTGAAGTCGATTAACTGTTTACGGAGGACGGGAGGTTCGCGCATTGGCACCTTTCAAACATGTACTGCAGGGATACAAGTGTTAATTATTATTACATCTATTATTTGTACGTCAAACTTCTGGCACTCAACCTACATGTACGCAATTCTTTAGAGACACAAATTCTGTCTCTGAATATTTCAGGAAAAATAGAAAACCTGATGATATATTCTAAAATATTCTGGCACGTGAATTGTCTGAGGTATTTTAGAAAATGTTTTACTTAAAATTCGGAGCAATATAGAATGTAATTTAAACAAATATTAATGTACTTCTCCGCAATGGAAATACATTTTATATCTAGTCTCCCTATCAATTGTTTTCAGCTAGTTTCACAGATCCGACGAGGGTTGACAAGATCCAAGATCCACACCTCGTCTCAAATCAGATCGCCGGACTTCAGATTTGGTAGACCGCTTTTCATTATTCATTAATCACTATGCAAAAATATGAATAAATATACTAATTACTGCACACGTTGATACAGAACATGGATATAAACACATTAATGAAAGACAGGCTGATATTTTTCTCTTATTTGGCAAAAAACGTAACATTTTGTATGAGTACAAATAATTTGTCTGAAATAGCAATATTTCTCTGGACATTTTGTCACCTAAGCTCTACGACTCACAATAATTTCATCGTGAATCGTAAGTGTGCAATTTTTAATTAATTAGTTTAACAGGAAATTTGTGGTTAAAACTGGCAGATTTTACTCTGGGTCTCACATTACACTGGACTGTTATAGATTATTATTTTTGCTTGCCGACAAATAATGACTTACGGAATGAAGCTTAGAATATCAGGGCATACTGTCTCAAATTAACCTGCACGACCACTTCGTCACACATTATAGCTGATTCTGCAACGTTTCGACAGAATGACAATCTAGAATTGATTGACAAATACCTGGACTTAACAATTATTTGGGCATGCATTAAGTTACGTTTATAACACTTGTGATTGCAACTGGCGAATGATACCGGCAAATGACAACGTTGACTCGTGTCACGTACTCAAACTCGTAAAACTTTATTTTTAGCTTATTGGTTGTCGCAGGATGAAATTAATTATTTAACCAACGGAAATTGGAATTTAAAGGTAGGAAGAAAGTGCAATCTAATTAATCTACATGGACAATTTGGCTCACATTATCCACGATTCCGTAATGTTACGACAATCTAAATTACACTGACAAATATAGGTCCAAAATTTGTTAATTATTTAAACTGACTAGCAATATTTTTTTAAAAATACCGTAAGCGTGTACCGATAATATATGGAACATATGCAAAGAAAGACTAGAAATATTTCATACATTTCGACACTACAAGAGTATGGCACAATTTTGAACAGAATCCTTCGCTTTAGATGTGCTCAAAAGGTATTTTGTAAAATTCGCGACGCTAATTGCTTGCCAATTTTATAATAACTACCTGCGAATTTAAACGCCAAACCTTCAAACAGAAAACAGCTGGCGCTTCTATCCTCGTCGCTCGAGGGCAGAATTCTAACAACAAATCACAAAACACTCACTTTTAACGACACTTTCACTTCTTAGAAGCAAAAATAGCACGCTGCACTTTTTGCGAATTGCTTGTCAAATATCAACACGTAGGTACACGTCTCCGGTCACCTGCGCGTTCGGGAGCAAAGTCTGATACGTGGCAATAAGGCGAAGGGGGAAAGTGGAGGGGGCGGGTGGGGATGAGCAACGGTTAATCACGGCCTTCTATAACAGCGTGGCGTAGGACAACGTGCAAATTCAAGTTCCGCTCTCTCAACCTAACAACAAAATCGCAAAATTTACACATGCCATTGCGAAATTACCCTATTCCGCTAAATTTAACTCAAACACATTAAGACTGAAGGTGATTCCTTCGTTTCAAAAACTCGACAAATATTTTCTGCACTTTTGTAATGGTGCAAACAATTTATCCAATATGATAAAATAAATTACACGAGGAAACCCAGAAATTAGACTTGAAATACGAGGATTATAATCTATTATTTCTATTTACGTAGCTATACTTATTCAGTCCCACGAATAGAATATTTTACGTTTTGTGTAACGAGCAGTATTTAGAACATTCTCATTATGATCTTACAAATAATTAATACGCGGATTATGGTGCAACTCTTATGCGCATTGTTCGAGATGCACTGGCTGATTACCACAGTGTGACTGGATCCACATGTACATAGTCTACATATTCGGCAGATGAGCCATAAAGGACAATGGTTTATAACAGCAGACATACCGATGCAGATACTTCGTCTGCCTAGAAGGAAGCGGAGGCCATTTTAACATTTCTTACGAATTTTGAGAACTGATGATTGACTAAAAATTTTATAATGAAATATGGCCAAGAACAGGCAGAATTATTCAATAGCTTACTAATAGTTAGGAATATACCTACGGATAACATAAGTGTGAATATAAGGAAATCGTTACTAATAATGTTTGTATAGAGTGCGGCGTATGGGTGCGAAACGTGGACAGTAGGAGTTGCAGAAAGGAAAAGAATAGAAGGCTTTGAAATGTGGTGCAATAGGAGAATGTTGAAAATCAGATGGGTGAATAGAATCACTAACGAGGAAGTTCTAAACAGAATAGGGGAAGAGCGAAGAATATGGATGACGTTGACCAAGAGAAGCAATAGATTAATAGGCCACGTTTTAAGGCATGAGGATCTTGTAAAATTAGCATTAGAGGGAAGAGTGTGGGGTAAGAACAGAAAGGGGACACCAAGGATGGAATACTCTAAGCAGATCAGGGGAATGAGGAATGTATGTGGTAGTTATGCGGAAATGAAAAGGATTGAGCTAGCCCAAGAAAAGTTAGCATAGAGGGTAGCATCAGGACTGAATACCACAACAACAATACATTAAAATATTTTCGGTCATAGAACTTGTTAAAGAAAATCAAAATTATGCATTATATGAAATTAAAACACATTTACAGGCCTCAAAAGAGGAATAAAACGTACTTTTAATTTTTATTCCAAACCGAAACTTTAACGTAAATATTAATTAAATCTTTGAATACATTTATTCTGACGGTTCTTGCCCACATTTCTTAGTTATATGTTTTATAGTGTCATGTCATTTATAATTTGAAACCGGATAATGGGTCAGTTTGCTCTCTAATTAATAACTGAAAAACTAAGGACGACCTTCAATACGAGTATGTTGTTCAGTTTTGTCTGAGAAACCTAAGCCCAATGTTTGTAAAAAGATTATTATTGACACAGCCTATACAAACACTGATATATATATATATATATGTGTGTGTGTGTGTGTGTGTGTTTATGAGTAGGGTGTTTGAAAATTCTCTTTACACTATCCTTTAAGACTTCGACGTGTAGAGCGGACTGAGCATATCTTGTTCTGAATACAATCTCATTCCCTTTCATGTAGTTCTTAATGTACGCTGCATGACATTAGTTACGATTGAGTTGCCCTGAAATAATTAATTTTATACTACTTAATCTATATGAAGTGGTCAGGATACACAAGAACAGAGCTCAACAGCATACGAGATGGTCGCTAATATCGTATTTGGGCATGTTTCACACTTGAGCGACGCAATTCAAACAACCGTTTTAACCAACTAATACCATTAATCCGACTCATAAGGATTTTGTAGAAGCACTTACACCTTCGCGATGTGTCAGATCTAATGCTACTGGTTGGATACGACTCGATATACCGATCGCACGTCGACCAGTTTCATTGGTTGGTGTTACTATAATTCGAATATGATGAACATGATTTAAGGAGTTTATAAATTATACTATGTTTACCGTCTAAGGTACCTAAGCAATTTCAGACACTCCATAACTGATAAAAACGATCAGAAATAACCAACCATTCATCCTCAAATGGAATTTTCATATATTTTGGTTAGTGTGTCTCTAATTGCCTTTGTAGCAGTCAAATTATTTCTCCGTTGTTCTGACTCATCTCATAAAATATAATTATTCTGAGATAGTACATCCTACAACTAGGTACCTAGAAAATGATGCATTCAAGTTAAGTGAAGTTTTAAAATATAATAACTGATTTTTTTTATTTTAAAAAAAGGTAACTGGCTACATGAGGGTGATCCTGAAACATGCAACTCCCCTTTAATAGTATACGAAGGGAATTACGATTACGCGTTAAGTGTGAAAACGTTTGCATGCAACGGCTGCAAGCGATTGGTTCTACATATTCGATCGCACAGATTGCGTTGCTTTAGTGTGAAATCACCTTAAGCCATACAGTCAGTCTCATCTGAACACGGACAGAATACTTGAATTCCGGCTGCAAGCCAGCCTGACGATGCCAACACGAAAAAATGCCAGTTTGCCTGGCAGACCTACAGAACCCACCGCTGACAAAAGCCTGTACTCCCCAACTGTTGTGAGAGAATCTACAAAATTCCGTGGAATACGCTTTGTATTAATTATAATGTATTTAATACTTACGTTGGGCATCATTTGGCGGCAGCTACAGCGTTCGCAACGCTACTGTAATAATTTCCCAAATATATAATTACTTTTTTAACAAACAACTTGAGACTATAAGTAATGTATACCAAATGAATCCCACTGTTGAAACCAGTTCTATTGAAATCAAACCGCCCATTATTTAAGAATATAGGTAAATCAATGGAATTACAAACATGGCGAAAGTTTACTTATATTTTAAGTCACAGACTTTTTTTTCTGAATGAATTTTCATCGGATTGGTCTGTCCAATTTTGAATTTGAGACATTTAATATAATAGGAATGTCATGAAATAAAAATCAATATTATTGAATAACCAAAAAGAACACAGTTATGTATATAAAGTTTTTATTATATCAAAGACACATTATTAGGAGCTTTAAGCAATAATTACCTGCATCCATCATCTATACTGACCAAAGAGTTAGATGCAGTACATTACGGTTACAGAGACTCAAAGTTTTTAATAATAAGGCGTCGGTATAAATAAATACTTGATATATCTAACAGCTGAGAACATGTAGGTAATTTAATAATATTACTATTCAGATTTTGAAGTGTGTTGATAACGTTGTTGAAATATTTAGAGGAGAAATTATCTATGGTAGAAATATCATATGAAGGTGGAAGAAGGAAAATGAATAATCCTACGCTTCGAACAGTAAAAAACTCTGCTCGTCTTCAGAAAATAGGGCTAAGAATCAGAGCAAAGCACTAGAGTCTGAACACTCCTTACCGAAAGAAACATTCTCCATTCATTTATTTCAGAGTTTGTGTACCGACGAGTTTATGTCTGACTGTTACATTTATCTTTATGCCATAATACTCAATAAAATTTAACATGAGAACTAATTCCATCGAACGCTTCATTTTTAAATGAAATACACGACAGTGAGGCGGTTCATTTCCACATTAAGTTCCGAGTAGCTCCTTAAAATATTTACTTTCTCATGCGCAGATTCGAATCCTATTCGATATCCAACGGTCGACTCTTTTAATTTCATCAAACCTAAAATTTATGTTTCGGAGGTTTAGTTGATCAACAAAAGTTCAATGCGACTTGAATCAATTTTGGTTCACACGTTTCAACTGAAATTGATCAAACAATTTCACAGTTAGCATTGGCTTACACGTAGCGGTGCGCGTAATGGTGCATGCTATAACAATTATGTTACAAGAAGAATTGTGAACAATTCTATCAAGTAACAATCGTCGAATGCATCATTTTTGGTTGAGACAGTGAATCTTGAGCGTTAGAGGACAATGAAGGAATTTGTTGCAGTAGTAATCAGTCCTTAGACTGGTCTGATGGAAACCTCCATTCTAACGTATACTGCGCAAGCCTTTTCATATCTACATAGATTCCACATCCCACATCATACCTATCTGATCCATACTTAGCCTCCCTCTACTGTTCTACCATTCTAACGTATTCTGCGCAAGCCTTTCCATATATACATAGCTACCACATCCCATCATCCCTATCTGATCCATACTTAACTTCCCTCTACTGTTCGTTCCCTACACACTTCCCTCTGATGCTAATTTTTACAAGACCCTCATGTCTTAAAACGTGACCTATTAATCTATCCCTTCTCTTTGTCAAATAATGTCTCTCTCCTCCTATTATGCTTAGAACTTCCTGGTTAGTTACTCTACCCACCCATCTCATTGTACTATAGGACCACATTTCAAAATATTCTATTATTTTCGTGTCTGCAACTCTTACCGTCTACGTTTCTTGCCTACATGACGCAACACTCCATACGAACAATTTTAGTAATGAATTTCTAATATTCATACTTATATTGCCCTACGTTTATTCCTCACTTTTGTAAAAGCCTTTTTTATTTATGCTATCCTACTATTTATGACTTCTATACTTATTCCATTCCTAGTTATTATGCTGCCAAAGTAGCAGAATTCCTTAACTTCCTTAAAAATATCCCTTCCCAATCTAACACCCTTTGTAATTCCACTATTTGTAGGAGCAGCGAGTTAACACATACAAAAAAAACAGCTGTACTTCATTCCTGCATATTTTACTATATAATTAACGTCACCCAACCATATGAATATATCTACTTCATTCTCAATTTGTGGATGCTGTTCTGGATGTATTATGCATCGCGAAAGGAAAAATCAAGTTTGCAGTATTGCATTGCAATATTCAATTATTTACACTCTAATCGACTATTAAGGTTATTAAGCAGTTCTTATTACTCTTCGTGGCACTATTTTAACTGTAGGGGTTTCTGAACGTGGAACCACACAACTAAACACCAATGACTTCGCCGATACGAATGATACGAAGCAGTGACTATCAATTAAGTTTCCTCCACGGTAGCACAACTCAATTTCGGCTTGCGTAACAAGCTACATGAGATCATTAAGGGTCGGAACTATGGCAATACAAAATATCATCACGACGTTTCGTCCCTATTCGGGGCTTCATCATGAGAGAGTGTTGAAAAGAGATATGCACAAATAATGTTTATTATATATTATTAATATAATCATATCGCTTGACAGACTACATGAGTGCATAACGTATATTGTTGCAAATTCTGTGTGTCTTTAGGGTAGGACCTCTTTTGCCTTGAAAGCGGGGATAGGAAGGACTTAAATCTTCAACGGTTAAGAAACCTTACCTGGAGTGAGAACCGCTAAAAAAACAAACATGAATGGACGCACGGTATATAAAACCATTAACGCACAGCTTATATTGCGAAACAGATGCACGTGGGAGTTTTCTCTCGCAGGTATATCTCCCCAGATTAAATGCGGGATCACCTGACTGCTATTAAAGTAGATTTTTCTTTTTTCAGAATCACCCTCATATAGCCTCTAAAATGAGCATACATTGCCTTATGTATTTAAACAGATTAATGATTTGAATGTAGTAATGGAAAATATTGGCATTATATACAGATTCACATACTCCGCCTCATTGAAGAATAAGTTTGAAATATAAATACGATTACTACTTATCATTGATCATATCACTGAAATAACAATTATGAGTGAATTTAGATATGATATTGAGGTGAATCATTTTCCCGTTAGAAAAAGAGTCGACCAAAATCGTCTACAGATAACATAGATTCTGAGTAATCGTCGTTTGAATAGCAGGACTAAACTGTGGACATAAGAATGAGTTCAAAGTATATATTATCCGCGCATCGTTTATTAAAGATTTGTCAGGAAATGGTTTGATTCATGTTACTGTTTTCACTGCTTAACTTAACCTAAAACATTCAGTATTTCCTAAGTGCAGCATTCCTAATTATATGAACCATGTATAAATATTTACTACTACAAATGGGCCTTTGCCCGGTGGCAGTTATGAACATTTTCACATTTATATCAGTGCTATTTGGAAACTATTCTTTTAACAAACAGCTTCTTTAATATCCACTACTTTTTGACTTTTGGCATTCGTATATAGTGTGATCATCTTAGTGTGTTCCACTACACCATTATACCTACTATCATCTATGACCCAACCACTGAAGATAAACTGTAATCGGATGGATTATATAATTAATACCACTCTTTCTACCAGACGCCATAAAATTAAGTCAGTATAACAAGTCCAGTGTCCTGCTATCATCGGTATTTATTCCCAGATTGATTGTGGGGCTTACCTTTGGGGATGCCTTGTGCTCTATCTATGGTTCTTCAAGGTTTTCACATACTAAGCTAGGAGGTGTATGTACTGGGGTCGAAGACCTTGGGCATATGGCAAGAGTTTCCGCTGATCCCATTAGATCAGTCGGCCAACGGCCTCCTAAAACTTGTAGAGACACGGAGAAGGGATTGATGCGACCCCACAGCAAACTCGTCTCCTGTCATTGAGAATAGTTCCCAATGCCTGACATACCTGATATAGGTTTTCTAGGGTTTTCCCGGGATCTCTTTATGTGAAACACCGGGTAGGATCCTTTAACTATAGCACGGGGAACCTAGTCAACCATTGGCTACCTTGCTCTACCTTCCACATACCCCCGTTCTTAAATTCCCTTCCTATGCTATTAAAAGGGAATTGCCTGTTTCAGTATCACCCTCATGTAGGTTTTTTGACACTTCTACCTTCTACTTTCATGTGTGACAGCAAAAATTCACATAATTTCACGTCAACTTGAACAATAAACTTGTTATTTTCAATATTGTTTAAATTATATTTATAAAACAACTACACTGTTTCATAGAATAAATATTTTCTTAATTAGTATTGTATTGTTGTAACTAAGAAATATTCCTTGAGTAAGTAAATTTAAAAAAATATATTAAACTTTATAACAAGTCAACAATTGACTGCAAATCAATTCAATTTGAAGTCAATTATTATATTCGTCATGAAATCGCAACATTCGACATGCTTTTTGTACGAGTTACAAAATATAGAGCAGTTTACTACTTCACTTCAAATGAATCTAATTATTCTGGGCTTTGCGCCACACACACCCGACAAAATGGGCAGATCCGGTCTATCGCCTAGCGACTTACGGAAGTGTTTTTTTCCCCAAAACTAAAGTCTCAAGAACTAAAGATTACTGAGATTGTTAGGACCGTTGTTTAAATATAGACAAGTAATCGACTGCGAAAATATCTGGAACTGCAAGTAGTAAGACTAAACATTATCAGAGAATAAAGAAATTTAAGTTTTTGGTGCGTTATCTTCAATCATGAGAGTATATTGAAAATTCCATTGCAGTGTTGTAAAGTTCAAGAAACGGACTAGGCTGGTATTTCTCGAGCAATATTCTGGTGGATAATAGTGTTTGAGAGGCGGATGAGAATGCAGTAGCTGTCGCAAAGATTGAAGAACGGTCGTTGAGTAGCGGACGATCTTCACAACAGAAAAATACGTCGCCCTTCGGGAGATTGACCTTAGCAGATCGCCTTTGAACAATCATAGCTGTGAGCACATGCCAAGTTTCAGAAGTCAGAAATTCACATAACGGCCATGAAACTTACGTTCTATTTAGTACAGGTGCCATAGTAATGGAAGTACCTCGAGTTTTATTAATAACCGTAGGGCCTGATTCCTTACGACAGAATAAGTACAATTCATATATATAATTTTAAAAACCTTACAATTTCTAAAATTAAAGGTCTCATAGCTTCAAATTGTAATATTAACTTCAAATATATGTCAATAAAAATGTAATCTCTTTATTATTTTTCAATAACTTGGTTGATCAAAAATAAGTGTCAACGTTATCAAACGCTTTTGACCTCTGCTCAACCATTGCCTCCACCTGCCTGCAGACGTTCAGTACATCTTCATGACGGGTCCCAGTATAGTGCATTCGACATAGGTAAATACTTTCACAGCCAGTGACGATTATGATATGGTTTGGTTGACAATAGAAAGGTTATAGACATCGTCGCGAAATAAAATTTAATAAACACACGACAGAATAGTAATACGCTGGACCAAACAGATTCGCGGAAATGGCTATCATATTTTTCCACGGAAAGATAACGAAGCGCTGAGTAGCGCGAACTTATCGCCAGACTCTTGGTAAATCAAATGACAAGGACTAAGAACAAGGAAAATTATGCATAGCATAATTCGATGAATATTTCTGCCTTCTGTCGGTTAAGCGTAAAACAATAGCAGTGTATTCCTCTGACTTCAACCGACAAATTCCATTTTATTTGGATCATTATAATATATTAATAGAGGAAAGTGCCCTAAACTGGGCCCCTCTCCCTAAAGCGGATGCCCATTCTCTTGATTTATTCTTTTAATCTCTAGCATGACCAAGTGATCACAAAGGGTTTTTTAATAAGAGCAGGTGGATGTTGAAATGGAATAAAACAAGAAGTGTGTAAACAAAATTCTTTTCTTATTTGAAAAACCTATTTACACCATTGTGTATGGAATACATCGTTCAACTGTCCGTCGCGCCTTCTAACGGTGACACGGATCGGGATAGTCTAGTTTTCATTGACTTTATCACATAGATCCGTCTGATTTTAAGCGATGGACTGGGTTATGTTGACTTTAAGGGCATCGGTCGATTGCAGCTTTTTGGAACGGACCTGAAACTTGAGGAGACACCACAAGAAAAAGTCTCGTGAGATAAAATCGCACTATCTTGGTGGCCAATTCACGTCACCTCTGCGAGAGATAACCATACCCTCAAATAGTTCATGCAGAATGTCAATAGTGGCGTTCGCTGTGAGTTGCGCCGTCCTGCTGTAACTACGTGTCGTCAATTTGGGTCCAAAAAAAAAAAGGTTATCATCGTTTTGTAGCGCTCGCCATTAACGCTGATGGCCTCACCAACGCCGTTTTCAAAAAAGTACAGACCAAAATCTGCGCCAAACATTAACTTTTTGTAGATGCAATGTCACCTGGTGAATATCGTGTGTGTTGGCGTCGTCCTATTTACTGCAATTGTATTTGTTGGCCAATTATCCAAAAATGCACCTCGTCGCAAAAGATGATTTTTCGGCCAAAATTGGGATCCTCTTCCAAACGCTTGTACGGGTGTAGGCCCATATTCCAACACAAAATTGGCCAAGTTGAAGTTTGCGGAAGGCGGAGTTCTTGTGCACGGCGAGGAATTGACTGCCTCGGGTTCTACTGCACACTTTCACGGACCAAGGCGATGTTCTCGACCGTTCTGGCGTTCTTTAGACGTACTGGTGTTGGCCGATTGTTTACCGAATCGGTCGTCTCGAATTTGGCCACCAAACGTTGGTTTGCCGTAAAATGGCCGCAGTGTTTGCACAAACGGTCATTTCGATAATAGGTTTTATCATTTGGACGTGGTGCTAAATTGTTTAACGTTCCATGGTGATTTGGCATCAGTGGCTGAATCATAAACAACAGAATAGACAGACTCCAACATCGACCCGCCCCAATTGATAAACCCTATAGCAGCTTAGACACCTTCCACTTGGTAGTGGATATCTGACGTTCCCCGCTTGCATTGTTGCTATGCTACAATTTTCATCTTTTCTTCCCAGATATTTGTAGGCAAGCCTTTCTAACTATATTCTATAGGTCTTTGGCTAAAAATTTATCGGGTTAGAAAACTGTTGACTATAGTCGCGCAAACCGGCCCCCTTTATTTATCATGTTTATTTAAGTTTGTATGTATTTGTCTGTACGCAGCATTACTGCCTCGGAATTCTGTTCCAAATTCCAAAAGAATCATCACAGCCATTGACCAGGTTCAGCAGTGGGGCATTCTATAGGGAAAAGACATGTGAAAAAAATGATGAAGAATCAAGCACCGAATACGCTTTGCATCTGAATTACAGCTTCCCATGCGACTCTGGGGGTTTCTTCATCCAAAAATTATTATGCCTGGTGTATTTTTTGTGGCAATAAGTTTTAGGATGATTCGAAAGAGGAGCTTTGGGTTGTGTGCTCGTTATGTGGGCCCATGCGAATTGTGTTCGAGCTGAAAAAGCAGCTTAGTCTCTAAAGGATTTAATTCTGAATATTTTAAAGTACATTTTGGTCTATTTCTTAAAAAAAACGACGGTTCGGTTTAGGGCATTTTCCAATATATGTCGACATTTCTTTAACTTGAATCTATCTACTAATTAAAAATTAAAGAGAATTATAACACTTCCAATCGTTAGTTAAGTATTTGCCAAAGTTAAATCTTCTGGTGCCCAAATTCCGGACATCTGGAAGCCCATAATTCGTTCCCACAAAAGCTAAACTGTCCCCTGCAACTTAACAAACAGGAACCTGCCACTCTCACGCGCCCCGAATTCTATACATTTAGTGACAATTCTCAGCTAGGCACAAAGGTTCCTAGTCAAAGAGGGACCGCATTAATTACATATTTCTTAAAGAAACTTTTCTTTCTCTGAAAACTGTTCGAATCTTAATATTAATTATTTCTTCTTACACTATGCCTTAATTTCTTCTATACGGTGTCCATAAAAGAATGTTCCAGTTTTTATGGTATTCAAATTCTTCCCAGAACTTGTTTAATAAGTACGGAGTAAATGACGCTATAGAGTCTCTAATTCAGTGTCTCAACTCCGGCAATTCATGAGACACAAATGATGAAATTGTAGTGAAGAGAGTAATTTCAGGAAACGATCCTTTAGAGTAATTTCAGGAAACGATCCTTTATGTTAGTGATCTAAGCTTCACTGACGACTTTGTCTAGTCTTCTCTAAAAGTCAAAAGTGCGATTCATAACAAAAAAGATGTCTTCGTCACACGCACTTATATTTACCTAAAACTGTTTGAGTTTCTCCTCAATTGTGATCATGAAACAAGATTCTACAACCGTTACATTTGAAATTATAATTGGGACATTATTTTATGAACAATGAAATAGTCGATAACAGCATTCTGAGCAAACTTAAAAACAAGATCATTTTCCTGATTTCATAATCATTTTGGTGAAGTCCTTCAACCTATAAATAAAAATTCTTGTTCCTAATTTTCTATAAGTGTTATATGTTGTCGTATCGCTATTCTACAAATTTTCCTCTGCAATAAGGTTTGATTTATCGAATTCGTTATTATGACCAGACGATTGTTGTTTCAAATTGGTAACGAAACATTAGGCAGTCATTTCCTAAAAATGTATGAATTTTTTTGGTTTAACAGACTTCATGAGGGAGATCCTGAAACAGTCTACTCCCCTTTAATAGCATAGGAAGGGAATTGAAAAGGAAGAGCAAGGTACCCAAGGGTTGATTAGGGCCCCCGGGCTATGTTTAAGGATCCTACCCGGTGTTTCACGTAAAGAGATGCAGGGAAAAACTTAGAAAACCTGCATTAAGTAGGTCGGGCATTTGGTACTATTCTCACGCCCTTCCAAATGACGGGAGACGAGTTTGCTGTGGGGTCGCAGCATTCCCTTCTACGGGTCTTCAGTTTTAGGAGGCAGTTGGCCAACTGATCCAATGGGATCAGCAGATAACTCTTGCCTTATACCCAAGGTTTTCGATCCCAGTACATATACCTCCTAAAATAGGTGAAGGTGTCTCAGCACGTGAGAACTTTGAGGAAAAAAACGGAGAGTACGAGGCATTCTCGACATAATCAGGTGAGCCCCGCAGTCACTCTGGGGTGAAGCGACCGCAAGAAAACTCCCACAGGCTTTATAAATGTATGAGAATTCAGTACTACGTTTATTTAGCTCTGGATAGAATCCACCTTACAATTGAAGCAGAATGGATTAAGTCGTTTCCTACGATGGATGATACTTAAGTAGTTGACGCCTAGGGTGTAAATGATACAGAGTTTGATTCCACCCAACAACACGACTCTTTAGCAAAATACTTCATGTTCGGAATAACCATAATTTAATCACGATAGAGACACAAATGAGGTGCTATAGGACAATGCTGAAAATCAGATGGGCGGATAGCATCACTAACGAGGAAGTTATAAGCAAAATAGGGGAAGAGCGAACAAAATGTAGGGATAGATAAATAGGCCACGTTTGTAAAATTAGCATTAGAGGAAAGTGGGTGGGTTGGGAACAACAGAGGGAGGCCAAGGATGGTATAGGCTAAGCAGATTAGGGAGGGTGTGGGATGTGGTAGTTATGCGGAAATGAAAAGGTTAGCGCAAGAGCATGGACGGTTGCGTCAGACCAGTCTTAGGACTGAATACCACAACAACGTAATTATCCTCGTAAAAATTATTGCGATGGATAATGTAGCAAAAAACTCACGAGCCACCTTTGATTATAATAAATCATACATATGAGGACATTGACCAAGAGGAGGGATAGATCAATAGTCCACGGCTTGAGACATGATGGTCTTGTAAAATAAGCACTAGAGGGAATTTTGTGCGGTGAGAACAGAAGAGGGAGGCTAAGGATAGAATACGCTAATCCGATTAGGAATAATGTGGTAGTTATATATAAATGCAAAGATTTGCGCAAGATAGGTTAGCATGGAGAGTTGCACGAGACCAGTGTTTCGACCACAACCGAGACAGACGTGGCACGTCTGACAATGAAGCTATTCATAGTTCGCTAGAACAATCACTTTGTTAGGAAGAATTGGAACACGTCGTTTTAGAAGAAGACGAACTCTTCATTTTTTTAATACGAAAGCTATAACGTCAACAGAATATACAAGAAATTGTTCTCTTATCTTAAACAAGTATTTTCGGTTAAGTGTTTCATGAGAATGCGTCGCTACTAATGTTCCGCAACCCTGATCCTACCACTCCACATTCACAAGCGACTTAGGTACATCAACATATCTGGTAATCACAATTATCTATCTCAATTTATCATTCAATGAATTCTCAGCTTCTGATTACACATTAAAATGTGGAATAAGTCAAAGTACTGTCGAAGAATTAAAAAATTCTGGTTAAGGTAAATTATTAATTTCTTATATATTATGATCGAAGAAAGGTAGTATAATATTTCATATTGGTACACCATTTCTTGTGCGTAATAAACAAATTAGGGGAAGAGAGAAGAATTTGGAGGACTTTGACAACACTACAAAACAAAATTCGCTGACCTCATGTAGTGTATAGCCCAGCGTCGCTGCCTCGCATGACAGGTCCCGGGTTAGAATCCTGGCTAAGCGTGTTTCCTTACTGTGAAACCATTACAGCTAACAAAAATGAGTTTCCCGAATCGTAAAAAGTCACTAATGACCTCAGCAATTGATGCGACCATCAATACAAATTAAGACAAAGGTCGCTGTGGTGGATAACCGGGTTCAAACTTGACTAAGACAATTAAATCGCCCGGTAAGGTGGCACGTACGGTTTCATTCTATGCACGCGTAATGATTCACATCTATCATTTAGAAGAAGGACGAACGATAATTGCAAACTATTAATTAATGTTACTTGACCGCTTGATCCAAGAAAAACAGAAAGCGCATGATAATTCACGGTTGTGTACCTGTGCAGATTAGACGGCGACAATGATCAAATTCAAAATCGAACTGTTACTCTATCCACCGCATTCTCCAGATTTGTAATCCTGTGTCATTATTCTATTTCCTGTGACATAGACATTGCGTCTTACCGGTGGTTGATATAACGAATTAGCAGTCCGCTGTGTTGAGATACGATAGTAAAAGTTGAAAATGTAGTTCTTGTAGAACTACGCCAAACACCAAAAATTGTCAGCAACTTCTCGTTGGTATATTTTTGAATTTAGCGGCTAATCGAAGAACACAGCGTAACCAACTGATATCCCCCCCCCCCCCCCACACACACACCTTGGCTCGTCGCACACGGGACAACTGTTTTGCTGCTCATCTTTGAACGCTGTCGCTGCTTGTCACACGCACAATCAAAATGCAACCAAAGGCTGTTTGTAGCAGCAGAATAACTGAATCAAACATACAGCGAGTTTATAGCGTTCTATAGAATGCCAAAAGTTTCTTACCTTGCAATTGAGGTTACTTACTCCTCCCAAAAATAAATAATAAACAGATACTTGAAGTAAACAAACAGTTTAACTATATATGTGGATTCAAATACTTACTACACCAGATGTTGGTGAGATTGTGACTGATAATTCGGCATGAAATTGATTTACAGTATTGCTACTACTTTGTGGCGTATCAGTTACTGGTGAAGGTGGTATGTGGACATGTATTTGATCCGAAGGTGTACAAGATGTTAAAAGTATTTGAACTGCCATGAGTGTCTTCATTCCCCGAGTAATGTGAATAAACACAGTATGGCGGAAGCAGTGGTTCAAGTTGTGAGACCAGAAAGTGGGGATCTGTTACGATTGATATCATCGATAACAGTGAAAATTTTTCGTTTATATGTGTTAATTTAACAACTGCTTAATTCAGAAATAATGTTAATTTTTTGATCACTCATTTTTGTAGATGTGAAGGGACGTGCATGCATGCAACGCAACCATTTTGTTACTGGGAAAAACGATCGCACGCAATTGGTTGTCGATTGATTTGAAATCGGTTGAGTTTCAGTCGCCTCGTGTAAGGACCCACACTCTACTGTATGGACGACTTAAAAAAACATGTGCGTCGGTTTTGCAACTCAGATTGCCGCATCAATGATCAATGAAACTTTACAATAAATCACACGTATTAACATGTATAAAAAATTTTCAGCGTATATTTATGTCAATAATTACACAATGTCACAATCAGAGGAAATTTATTTGTGGCCAATTACTTAATATATTTATTGCACGTCTCAAACATTAATTTTCGTAAATGCAGTAATGATTAAACAACTAATATTAAAATAATGTTAGCTTTTATAAAAATATTATTTAAATCCTTTGCGACATCTACAGACTCTTCAAAGTACTATTACGCATCGCACATCGCTATTTAGTACGCATATAAAAATTATAAGTTACGTACAGAAATTCATATAAAAATAGTTGGCCGCAACAGTATGTGAAAACCAATTTGTGTCCAACTCCTACGTTGTAAAAATGTAACTTTTTTCGAATAACCTTCACTATTTTAGCATAAGTGTATACATAAGGAGGAAGCCAATGCAACCCTCACGGTAGACGATGGCAGCCTCTTATATGGGTAAAAGATACCACATAAATGCAATGCTAACAGCAATGGGAAAAAATGTAGGAGAATGCCTCGCAACAAAAACGTAATAAAAAACTCAGTTATATTTACAACACAATATTCTGAATCGGCTTGTAAGCCAAATGTAACCAGGGCAAGAACAGTCACGATCGATGACGGGGTCAATGCCCTAACACGTGCTTGCCACGTGTAATTTTGGTATTGAAATCGAAAGAAATATAATAGGTTGAATCCTATTTTTACATTGTAGATATCGCGGACACCACTCGAAGTTCTGCTTTTTATCTTGACTTTGTAATCTAAAACAAGTCTAGGAAACTTAAAAATTGAATTGTCATAAAATAATAAATCTGCTATCGAAAACATCAATTCTGTTATTAGCTAATTTAAAAAACTATCACGGAATTGTAATACATTTTTTAAAGATGCCAATTGTTGAACATAAAATTACTTATTACTGGCCATATGTTTTGAAAGTTTATTGGTGATGGATATGTGAACAAATTTCAATAATTTCACAGAAATGTCATGTTCAGTAAAGAAGATCCAAAGTTTTATAAGTTTCATAACAACAAACAGTAATCATTGCCAGGATTGGTTGGAGATTCAATTCCATATAGTGTTTCCTCATTAGCAAGCTTACTAAGAAAAAAAATATTTTAAATAGGATGAGCTTCCAAACAACTGTTCCAATTTCACTTTATGTTCAGAGCAAGATGTTTTCATCAACTTTGACTGAGGCACAATTTACAGATGACATTAAATATTGACTAAAGACTGTATTCAATTATAATAAAAAATTGAACTTAAACCAATATGTTCAGATATGTTAGTTATTTCATTTAATATCCTATACTTTATCATAATCATATGTCCACAACCTGAATGCTGTCTAAAGTCAATAGATAATCTTGCCCTTTACCAACCTTGAAAAGAAAAAATTATTTTATATATGGAATAATTAATATTAACTCATTTAAATTTGTAGCTAATTGTACTGTCTGACAAATGTTCCTACACCTACAATATATTTACAAATTTGCCACCATTTAAGTGACACTACCTTAACTGTGACCGGAATATGTACAAGCTGAAAAATATACAATTTTAAGTACCATTTCCCACAGAACCAATTCCAGTCCAGAACAACATAATCCATAATGACAATGCAAATGTTTATTTCTACACATCCCACTTCAGATGTTACTTTCAACTAAACTCTTTAAATGCAATTATGGCTTTCATTAAACTTGTACACTGACTTTAAAAGTAAATGGAACTGAATTTCAAAACATTCAAAATTAACAGAACTGAGATAAAAATGAAAGCAACCTCGGGGAAAAAAAAGAGTATTTATTGACGATCCCTGTTACTTTTCATTATAGTGCTTGTACATGGATGTAGATAGGATGGTTGGACCATGGATGGAGCATGCATATTTAATGCCAGTGTTTGTACTTAAATTGACTAATGGTTACTTCCAACACTCGTATAAATTATGTTAATCAATGATTTGGGCAAAAAACCATTAATTTATAAATATTACTTAGGACTTCTGAAACATCTGTAGAATAGGGTATCCACCAGTAAAAATATGTAATTGTAAAAATAATTTTCAATTTTATGCCATTTTAACATTTGAAATTAATATGCACAATTCATATTATTCTATTATTTCTACAGACGTTTCAGTAGTGATATGATGTGATTTAGTATTATAGGCCATATTCTGTAGACCTCACTAAGAAGTATAAAGGTCATGAAATGTACATCAATAATAATAATATCCAATTATATGTTATAAATTTAATAACATTTATTGGAATGTACCAGATTTCTAACAGGAGGTATATTTTGATATAAACCTAATTTTAAACATTCAATAATCAAATACTAGCTGAATAAAAACCTGGTTAGTTCTTTCTTGAGTTTAGGTTTACTGTACTTTAACTGTTTAATTTATGGAATGAAAGTAAATTTGCCTAATAGATAAAGTTGAGCTTCTGGTATTAAAACTGTGTCAATCAGAGAAAATCATGAGTAGATAATTATTACTTCGCACAAACAGTATTGGTGATTTTATGTACTGGCCTGTAAGAGTAAGAGTACCAAATAATTTGAAGTCTCCTACCTGATGTTTTTTAGAAACTTGGCCATAAATCTAACAAATAAGAATAAATATTCTATCTTTCCCTGAATAATTGACCAAAAATGTTTTCCAATATGAAGTGAAAATAAGCAAAGTAAACTAATTGTCTGATATTCATATCACTTATTCTAACAGCATAGATTTTTCAAATGTATTAATGTAGGAAATGTACTTAGACATTCATTCACCACATCATTTGACACAACCAAATCTACACATACACATCAAAACTATTACCTTGATAATTGAGGCAAATTCATACATCAAAGCTAGTAACTTGTAAATAGAAGTAAGGACTATACATATGCTGTTTTCAAATACCTTATGAATATTAAATCATAAAAATGTGAAAAAGTTAACCAATATCTGAAATTAACAAAATGTAGGAATTTGATTTAATATAATTAATGAAATATGTTCTGAAATTAGATGTAACTGGAACTGTTAAACATTTAACTGTTGTACTTCAAAACTCTTCAAACTGCCAGTATTAGAATTGGAAACTATTTTGTTTTTAGAAATGGTTTTAGGAAGTTCATTATACTAGAAAAACTTTTGAAAGTGAAACTCTTAAAATTCTGAGAGCAGAAAGATTGAGATTATCTTAAAAAATGGTAAACCTTAGGTAATGCAGATAAAACAAAATAATACTTAAAATTTTGTAATCATCAGTAACAATAAATAATATGAAAAATTAAATAATTGCAAAACAATATATTTGTTTCTGGAATCATTCAATCAACTGCAAGCTTGCACTTTTACCCATATTTGTACATTAAATAAGTCAAAGTATATTGCATAAGCTTTTGATAGAGAATACTAAACTGCATAAAAGTGGGTATGCAACTTAAGTTACAAAACTATTTTAATATTTGTACAGGCTAGTTTTACAAAAATATATTAATAATTATAAAAATTAAGACACAGAAGAAGTAAAATATGATTGTCAATGTTGGATATAAATATTTATAACACACACAGGTTGCATAGTCAGCATACAGGGTATGATCAAATACTGAACGTCAATCGGCAATAATCAGTGAAAATTAAAAATAGAACAGTCAAGAAGGAAATTAACCTAAAATCCGTATCTTGATGTTTCTTTAATAAAATTTAAAAAAATTCGAGAAAAGTTTATTAATATATACACACTTTGCAAGCACTAAGAATTATGATCATATTACTACACATGAAAAATTTTCGTCATTAAATTAATGGTTGGAAGTCAGCACTTACCATTTGTTCGATGGCTTTGATGCTGGAAAGGATACGGTGGGTGGGCGTAACGTTGTTGATTGAATCCTTGATTCTGTGATATCTGATGATTTTTGCCTTTCTGAATGCTCATGGCAGCATGCACAGTAGTACGTTTGAAGTCCTCATACAAGGACCTTTCGTTTCGATAATTCTATTTTGAATTATATCCTGAAATTGAATAATTTTTTATTACGACAATCGAACCCTCGTTTACATCTAACAACAGGCTGATATATAACATACATGTGATTGTTTAACTAAGCTTCTATATTGGTCAGTTTTTGGTAATCTTAACACCTTTTCACTTTTTTGAGTAGGACTTCTTCGTGAATTTCCGTGAACCATTCGTGAAGGGTCGTAGTCTTGATCAGTGTAAATGAAAGATTGTGAACTGCGGGAAATTTGAAAGAGAAGTTCTAGTAGGTCTCCGCGTATATTTTTATATTAATTAATATACACTTATGTGGTGGAAATTAAGATACAAGAACCAAAATTTGAATATGTTTAAAGTAGACTCCCAGTTCTTTCAAGAGACTTTATAATATGATGTTCCATGTTTGTAAACAAAATGATGATAAAAGACAATACTGCCAACACCACTAATCAGTACGATGTGAGTGTTATTAAGATTTATAAAATGTGGATTAAATAGTAGCCAATATAAACTCATTATGAAAAGAAGATGTGTACTTGCAAATATAGTCATACATTTTTGCCATTGATCTATTCATTTGCTGAATTTCAATGGATAAGATGATTTTGTATGTTTGTGCACCTGAAAATGAGAATCATTACAGGAATACCAATAATCCGACATCGAATAAGTTGTATTTCATTGTAGCCAACATTATAATTAGTATTTAATGTTTATGTAAGTGGGTTGAGTTTTAACTTTTAGATTAGTGAGCATTCATATCTAGTGTGTTACTTTGTTGACATTAAATAATTAGGCTTGTTTCTATATAAATGTTATGAAAGTCGGGAACAATGACATCTAAAGGAATTGCAGAAACAGAAAAACTAAAAAAGAATTTAGAATCTCAGTTGGACCGACTTGTTCAACAATTAGAAGACCTGGAAGAGTGTAGGTACGTCCAACTTAACTGTGTATTTACCAATGGTAGCGACAAGGATTTTAGAAACTTTGTGTGGTATTTATTATAATTTTGCCTGTAATTTGGGTATTTCTTTGTTTAATTGCCAGAAATGAAATAGAAGAAGATGAATATAATGAAACCAAATTTGAAACAATGGAACAGCTGCGAGAGTTTAATAGTTCTCTATCTAAGATAATATCTGGAGACATGACTCTGGTTGATGAACTGGCATCTATGCAGTTGGTAATAGCTTAGTGTATAACTAAATGACAATATTTTATGGCACTAGGATTTTGATTTTGGTGTACACCCTACGTTGTGAATTTTTTCTTTAAAAAACTTAATTTGTCACAATGATTTTATTATTAGGTTGGTATGAGAAACCTAGGAAAAGTTTCAAAAATAAGAAATTATCAAATATGTAGAGTTAAATAAGTTCAGCATTTAATGATAATTAGAAAAACTTTAAAAAATTTCAATTGGATACCAAAGCAAATTGTACTATAAATGAATAGCTAAGATGCACCAACAGTAAGCAATTAAACAAAACCATGTTGCAACATTTACACGTCAGTAACATGCTTTTATGACATGTAATTAATCCAAGTTGACTTGCATACTCATTGATTTACAATTTAAGATTGCCATCTTTCTTCCTCAACCACCCTATAAATTATGTGAAAAAAGTTACTCCACCTCTATTGCCCCATGAATTAATGTTGAAAGCTCTGGGCCTTACATCAGATCAAGCACAACCTCTTGGCGGCTGTTTACTGCTCCGGTACAGGATCCAAATTGATATTTCCTACCAAGTTTTAATTTTATCTTTATTTTATTCCAGTCATTTAGTTCATTACATATGAAAACTTGAATCTGGTTCATTGTTTTCTATGTTCAGACACATGATTGTTTGTAGCAACTGCTATTTAATGTGCAAGTACTTATTAAAAATAATATCATTCTGTTTGTTGTATTTTTTTGGAATATATTTTTATGTAATAAAATTGAGGCCATAGTAATAAAGTTATATTTCATTTAGGCTACACAAGCAGCTATCAGTTCAGCTTTTCAGACTCCTGCTGTTATCAGAATGTTTGCTAGACGAGAGCCAACAGAACTGAGAAAAAGATTGTTGGAGATCGAAAAGAAATTGCCAGTTAATTCTGCAATGAATGAAAAGGTAATGTACCATATATTAAACAATTTGAAAACAAAATGTGTTTCATTTTTATTATAAATAAAGGAGATAATAAAGCTAACATATAATAATAAGCTCAATCCTTGATTTATCTAGTCAGTTCTTATGGATTACAACCTGAATTGTTGTTTAGTTCAGCATGTAAATTAGATAGAAATATAATTTGTTTAAAATAACAACTGATTTGAAATTATGGATTTTACCATACTCATATTCCACAGAGTTCATTTGAATTTCAGCAGAGTAAGTCTAGATTCAGAATGTAATAAAATTTGTGAGGAGGGCGTTGTTTGAAAAATATAATCTAAAATGGTTCCAAATTATTGAAATATGGAAAAATTGTCTTCATATTTTAAAAACACTACAATTCTCTTCCTAGTTTAATTTTCACTTATTAGGAGCTGATTTCCCAAGTATTTATTTATCCTACTCTTACATTAGAATGAAAATGGAATTATATATACACCAAAAACTGATAAGCCAAAACTAGCAACATCCTCATCCATTACTGGCAACCACCACAGAGAATTTCACTTTTCATCTGAAGAACTCCAAAAATTTTACACCAGATCAATCACACCTCCCTCTGAAGCTGGTGGGTGATATTAAATAACATTTTGACTGTTACCAATCAACAAACCAAGCTACAGAGTCAACATAAATCTCTGCCATTTTTATAGATGTTTATATTTAAACTTTGCTTTTGAATTTGTCATGTGGTTTGTGTGGCTTGTCATTCTTATGGCCCTAGCATTTTTCAATCATCACGTGACAAAAGCAACGAGGATTACAGAAACACATGGTATATATTTTACCACTTATTTTTGTCTCTAATTTGGCTACTTTGAGCAATTAGTATTCTTTTAGCACAGCCACATTATTAGTTTAGCTTCTGTGTCATTTTGAGTGTTATAATTAACAAGAAAGTGTAAGTCAAGATAGGATTCAGTCTGTTGCCCAAGCCGTTTAACTTTATGTAGAATAGGCGACGAAGAAAGTAAAACAATGTGGAAAGGCATCATTCTGCAAGGAGAAGAAATAAAAACCCTATGGTTTGCTGTAGTATTGTGGGAGTCAGAAGAAGGCTTGGAAACCATAAGAAATGTTATGAACATGGTCCTGAAGAAATAGTTCAATGTGAGGGAAAACCAAGGTAATGGAGTGTAGTATGGGAAACAGTGGAATAACAAAGGGTGTTATATTGGGAAGGGATATTTTGAAGGAAGTTAAGAAATTCTGCTACTTGGCCAGCATAATAACAAGGAATGGTAGAAGTATAGTAGACATAAAGAGTAGGATAGCACAGGCAAGGTAGGTGTTTTATTCAAGGTTAATTTTATTGATGAAATTTCATCCACGAACAACTTTAATTACAGAGGGAAGTTCTCACAGCACTGCGACAACTTGGAGAACGTCTTACACCCGATGAACTACAATTTTTGGGCGATTGTAATGTTACAGAACACCAGTTTGTAGCTGTGCCTATAGGTGATGATTCTACAGGTAATAAATTATAAAAAAATATATATATATAATTCATTCATTGATACTTTGACTGCTAAGTATGAGAGAGCTCATTGGTCGTTTACTTGCCCAGGATGCATAGTACGAGTTATCTTGTCCCTTCATTATTTGCCATTTTTGTACATCTTCAAGCAAAACAGTGTAAATATAAATAGATGGTTTCAGAAAAGAGAATAAAAATCAGCTTCGGCTTAAATGAAAAAGAAAATACTATTCTACAAAATTAATTAAAAAGAAAAAGTTTACACGAAGAAATAAATTTTTATGTTTTGTGATAATTTTTAAAACAATCTTTTTTATTGGACACAGTTTATTTTGATAGGTGGAATACTCTGTAAATAATTAAACCCTTGCACTCTTGCTTTTTTTAGCTGGTTCAATCTCTTCTCCAATCTGTTGCATAAGCCAACTATAAGATAATTCATAATGTTTTTTCTTTAAAAAAACAATCATTTTTTAAGCTTATTACTTTGTATTGTATTGATTATTACTTTGTTTTAAATATATATATCATGATTAAATCAAATTGGCTTTTTAGACCAAGATCATGAAAAATTTCATGGCAGTCAATATGCTAAAGGGCAATTAATATTCTATATATGCTAATATTCACACAAACTTTGCATTAATAACTGCTGAGATTGGTCTTTCTGATCTTGTGGTCAAATAGTGGCAGGTGCACACAAATCAATCTGGGTGCCAGGGGACAGAGTTGGGAAACATGTTTATAGAAGAAAGTGTAAAAAGTAAATACTATCATTAAAATTTTTACACAATTTGTTTGTTCTTCTGTTAAGTGTTCTGTCATATAGACAGCAGAAACTCAAAATATCTACTGATTCATTGATCTTATTTTTTGGCCAACATTAATACCAAGATTGCTCTCTCACTTTTTTACAGAATTGTTTACACACACATAAAATACATCTTTTTTATGTGAATCTAATTACAGATTGCAGAAGGCAAAAAGCATTGGAACTGGCAGGAAGTGAAGTCAGAGCAGTGGCTAAATGATCGAGTATGTTATACTGGCTATTTAACATTAATTTATGTATTTTGGGATATTAAATTTAAAGTTTTGGGCTTAAGAAATTATTTTATAAATGCTTGGCATTACTGTGATTTTGACCTCATATTTATTTTATAAATTAGAAAAATTATTTTAGATGCGTCATTTTCACTCTTACATCTTATTTAATCTTATGTGAATGAATGACGAAAAGATTATCATTAACAATGACAAACATGACATTCTTACTGGATGTTAAAAGTGGTAATCCAGAAGCTAAATTATATGAATTAAAGTTAATGTGACAATCTAAAAATAATTCATTCGCCTAGAGGAATATAGAGTTATCTTAAAAGGACAGTTACAAAGCAATCTCATTTTATACTTGATGGTTTTTTTAATATACACTTGTACTCATTTGGAACTCTTTAATTTACACAACATGCAAGAAAATTGAACCATAGTTCCACTAGTGCGTAACCCGGTTTTGACCTTGCCCATTCATCCCTCAACCCCACTGATTCCCAGAATAGGCTCCAAATCATCAGACCATATTCTTTCTCCTACAATATAAAACTGTGTATAAAATATTATTTCAGTATTTAGTGTGCAAAAAGTTGAAATAGATCTCTCTCTCGGACTGGGCTGAACCAAGTAGATCCATGCTCACAATGATATACTGACAAGAGGCTCTGTGTTGAATGCCTTTGTTTAGTGTTCAAAATATTGGTATCCTTATTTTATCTTGTAAATTTTTGAAAGATTGCTTTCTTAATATGACTGCATATTCCCCATTGCTAAATATCTTTTTCAATCTATCTATTCTTAAAAGCCCTGAACTTTAACGAATTCAACAAAACAGAAAACATAATAATATCTAGATTCCTCATTGTCATAAAATTTCAATTTGACATACAATTGTTGTCTCATGTTTCAAGACAACAATAGGAAACTACAATATTAAACTACCAACATTCCACAAATCCTATCAGTCAAGTTCGACTTGGCTGACATTCTACGACGCCCAGAATTGCTTCCCTTTCAGTTTATTTGTTCTGAAGATGGATTATGATCTTATGTAGACTTTTATTGTTTCCCCCTTCAAGAAGAGACCTGTTTTTACTCAACTGAAACATGCTCCCTCACATTTCAAAAACATCTACATCTGCAAACATTTCGGATTGTTTTATGCAAGTCAATATAGGTCATGTATTCAGATTGCATATAAAATTTACCTCAGATATTGTGCTGTTATTCTGGAAGAATTATTTACTTTTAATTTACTGTAGTAGTTAGTAATGTTTACCAAGCAAGAAAGATGTACACGCATTTTTTTCTCATCCTGTTTACAGCTTAAAAAATAATTATTGAAAATAGAGTCTTTATTTTCATACAAAAAATATCTTTCTCAATTCTCAGTCTTTGGTTACATTAATAATAGAATAGTAATAGTTTAATAATAAAAAGCATCAATATTGTTTAATAATGAGCAAGGGTCAATAACCTTCGATTGGATTGAGCAAGAATCACTTCCCAAATATATGCGGGAAATGTTTTCAGACTGCGGAAAAAATAATTTACAGGTGTGGATGAAATTCTCTAGGGATTCCAGACAGGTAAGTTTCAAAAAGGCCAATGTTTCAGTCACTGAACTATTGACTGTTAATTTGACTAATTATTTTATCCACAAGATTTTAAGAATCTGCAGTATAAAATTACCATATTATATTCACATTTTTGTTTGAATTACAGATAAATGGTCATAGCATTGCAATAAAATTGAAATAAAAAATTGTGCCTGTTCGAGACTTCTGTTTAAGTGTCATTGAAGTAAAATTACTTGAAAATAAAACAATTAAATAAACACACTGAAATTACAATTTAAATAACAAAATTCATATTGGTATCAAATTTATTTTATTAATAGGTAAAATTAAAACTAAGTGAACATGAGGATATTAGGACCTCTTTTTTTCTTCAGTTTTACATGTGCAACAAAACACGGATTTTAACACTTGTAAACAAATATAAAATTATTTTGTATTGCTCCCGAGAGAGTGAAGTATTTCACACCTTGTTAATTAGGTCTGTGAATCTGTTTAATTAGACATTACACAATAAACGTCACTTAACTTGAAACCTTTCTGTTCTAAGTTTCTTTCTCTCTTCATTACTTTTATTCATTGAAACTATTCCAAAACGTTGCTGGCGCTTCTTTATTTTCTCATCAAGATCAACCTGGAAAACAGTAATAACATGGTTAAGTATTCTCCTAAATCTTAAAATAGTTAATTTTTTAAACCTAAATCCCTAATTTATTAATCTTGAATGTTATCATGAAATGTATCAACTTTGATTTAAAATAATGTCCTTCCTTTTACATTTTAAGTAAAAGTCCTCATTAACCATTGACTTGACTTATGGCCAATACATTTAGAAATCAATAGTTAACATTTGTACTTTATTCAATTTGTAATAGGGAGAAGAATACAGTATCACTTTTATTTTTCATTGCATCCAGCACCAACTTTTCCCGCACTACACTAATAAATTAATTTTAATATTAAACAGGCATGTTATAAAACTGCAACGTACATGAAAGAAAATTTGTTAAAATTTTCTACACAATGAAATTAGTAAATCACAAAATATACTACAGAAAATAGAGAAATTTTTTAATTAAGGTTAGATTAGGAACTGACCAATCAAACCCATAACTGTTTGACACCAGAAATTTATGCTCCCCCAATGTCTTGTATATCTTGATCATTTAAACAGTGTGAATAATATAAATGTATATAAAATTAATTAATTTCATATTTACATAGTTTAATCATTTGCAGAATTTGGGCATTTATATTTGCTGCTGGATAAATAAACCAAGCATTTAATAAATAACTGTATGCCTAATAATGTTTTTGGATACATACCTTAAATTTCATTCCTTTCACCACAAAAAAGAACTTATTTTTTATATACATGAATTCAAACTCAGCAATTTAGTAAAATATCATATAAATATTGTCATCAAACTAATCTGACTTATTATAAATAAAATGCCATATACATATTTAACATTATGAAAACCAGATAATACTAAGAAAATGAGCAATGGCTTATGAATTCTCACAAAACTGTTTTACATTTTGATGAACTTATGGCAGTCATTCAAAGGAATGGTTTCACTCTGTTAACTGAAGAGTGTGGATAAAAAGTGGATGATTTGAAGACACCACCAGATGAGTTGGATTTCAAATCAGTTTGAAATTCAGTGGTACCAAGCCATTCACTCATCACCCCAACTGTTCATGAACAGGTAAACTCCAAACAGGCATCATTCATTGGATTTTGTCTGTTCCAAGCAATTGTAAATAATAACTTATAATCATGATGTCCTGATACATCAATGAATTTTTTGATCTTTGACAGATTTTTCTGTACATATTTACACAAGAGTATTACAGAAAATTCTCATTCCTTTGATCTGTTTAAATTCTTATAATTTTTCAAGGAGTTCTAAGTTTTATATAAACCAAATTTGCACATAACACAAGCAAAGAAAAATAAAAAAGTAGCTTAAGGTGCTAAAGGAATGTTGTGGTATTTAGTCTTAAGACTGATGCAACCCTCCATGCTAACCTATCCTGCATAAGCCTTTTCATTTCCACATAGCTACCACATTGTTCCTTATCTGCTTACTGTATTCTATCCTTGGCCTCCCTCTTCTGTTCTTACCCCACACCCCTCTAATGCTAATTTTTATGACTCGTCTCAAAACATGGCCTATTAATCTGTATCTTCTCTTGATCAAAGTCTTCCATATTCTCTCTTCCCCTATAATGCTAAGGACATGAAAGGAATATTCTACAGAAAATAATGAGACCAGTCAATTAGAAAAATTTGTAATCAATTGGAATAATAAAACATGGTTTTAGAATCTGCCTTCAGATATTGTGATTAAAATTCTAGACCGGTATGGATATAAGAAAATAAATAATTTTCAAATAACTAAAAGATTACCTCTCTTATATACACTGATTCTTTCTGAGAATGACAATAATACCACATGTTAACATGTTAAGTTTCCAAATTTATAATACTGATTTAGAACAACCAAATAAATATAGCTTACAATACAATGTAGACATCACAACAAGAAAATAAGTAAACAATTTCAATATTCTAGTATTACGATAAGTAAAACTTTAAAGAATATTTTAAGCATTTACAAAAAACTGTTAATTTATAATAAAAACAAACCAACCTTGTCAGAGGCATCGGCAGCAGAAATTCCAAAGCGTTCAGCTCTCCTCTTGAGTATATCACTTGAATCCTGGAACATTTTTAAGTTGTTTGTTAAATAATAAGTTTAATAAGTTCACAAAAATTCCCTGTACAATCAGACATTTACATCTTAAATATACAATACAAATATATATTCTAATCTTTTACTCTAAATTTGTAGATATTTTTACTAAATTTTTATTAATTTAAAAATAAATATATAAAATGCAGCTAAGTGAATAAAAATGTAAATAAATATATCATTTATCAGCAGTTTACTACTTTCATACTTAATCACTACTATAGGTGAATGCCTAAGTTTACAAAATGAATACAACACGCTAAAATCATTACCTAATAAATACGTTTCTTGTAAAAAAAAAGGGAGGCCTTCAAATATATAGAGTTCAATTTGTAACATTACCCACATGCTAATTCAAAAGTTAATAAGTAACTTTAGGATTTATGTAATAACTTCAATATCAAGAAGATAACAGCAAATGTAATGTTAAAATGAAAATTAGAATATTTAATTTTCTAATACTGTAAAATTTTTTAACATACATAAGACCCTAGTAAACTAATTATATAAAGTTTTATTGGACCTTTGGTTTTCAATCATTTAAATTATATTGAGTTATTAAATAATGCCAAAAATGACAACTGAAAATTATAATAGCTCAATGCAAACTATACAGATGTAAATCGGTAAAAAAAGATATGTTATAATTGGGATATGAAATGTAACTACCTTGTCTGAGGCATCACTTGCAGAAATTCCAAAACGTTCAGCTCTCTTCTTAAGCAAATCACTTGATAAATTCTGAAGCATTTTAAGTTATAATCACACAAAAAATTACTTAAATGAGTTAATCTCAAATAACTAATACATTCAGTTTGCTCTTGAATAAACACACAAATAAATGTGGTCTACACATATTCAGTTAAACTTAATCTTCTTACTGTACTATTATATTTAAATGAAATGTGTGTTAAATTCAAAATAAAATAATTAAACAAATGAGGCTTTGCTCTGAGAAATGGAAAAAAAACATACTTTTCAGAAATGACATTTTTCATTTGGATGTTAAGTCAGATTAATGCCACCTTTTCAAACATTACAAAGAATTGTTGTATATTATTACATTTACAATCAATACTTATTATTATGAACCTGGCATAAAAATTTTCTTTTTTATTTGATTGTAACGTTTTTTTTTTTGCTTCTATTACTCTTGAAAAATTTACTGCTTTGATGTGTATGTATCTAAATATTGGTGATGTAACATGTCTTATTATATACAATTTCATCAACAAACAAGGCAAACACTCAATAAATGATACCACATTTATTCCAGCACTTTTTAACACCAGTTGGATTCACTTTTGCATGTGACTGCTTAAGGGTTAATGTTTGGCAAAATAAAATCTGTTTCATAGATTAATGAATGGATGGCAGTTAGTACTAAAATTTTGTCATTAATAATAATTTACAGAGGCTGGATTTAATGTATTTGTGAATGTTGTGGTGGTATTCAGTCCCAAGACTGGTCTGATGCAACCTGCCATGCCATGCAAGCCTTTTCATTTCTGCATAACTACATTATCCCACATACTCCCTAATCTTCTTAGCGCATTCCATTATTTGCCTCCCGCTTCTGTTCTTTCCACATACACTTCCCTCAAATGCTAAATTTACAAGACTCTCATAGTCAACGTCCTCCATATTGTTGGCTCATGAAAAGTAGTTTAAATAATTATCAAACTTACAGTATCCTTGGTTAATCCAAATCTTTCAGCTCTCTTTTTCATGGCTTCAGTAGATGATGCCTAGAAGTGTTTAAATGAAAATGAAATAGATTTCCAAAATTATGTTACAATCTAATTTAATTATTCCAAATGTTTTGAACAGAATGAAAATTAAGAATATTCTGAAAAAAGCAACGCTTGAGTAAAAATTTTATAGAAAATTTCAAAGAAATATTGCATTACCTAGTTGTAGGTATTATACAAGGTATTACTCGTTAAGATAACACAAAAAGTAATAATAAAATGTACTTCACTTGTTCAACATATCCATAATCAGCAAATTAACTGTGTTTAATGCACTGGGTCATAAATTGATTAAATGATAAAAATTAACTGGATGTTGTTATAAAAAATTATTTGAATAAAAATTGTATAAATATAAAAAATTTCATATTTATGGAATTTGGATACTACTATAAATTTATAGTGGTATAACTTTCTAACTTAAAAACATTATGTTTTGCCATTGGCAATTTAAAAGTAGCATTATAAATATGTAGGTATTTTATATAGCAGACTCGCTGATGTACAAATCTAAAAAATAAAATTGGCTGTTTGTATGTCAAAATATGTGGAGCAATTTCAACCAAATTTTGCACACACTTTATTTGTGACACTGAAATAAACATGATTTCCACCCGTATAGGGGCAGTGGTGGAGCAAGCAGAAATTTAAAAATTGCAAAACCAACCAATATTTGTAGAAATAAATATTGACCTGGGTCAATGACTTCTCTAGTATATCAGCTGATGTATGTGTATTACACCATTAAACATGGTAGGGGTGGACTAGCATATCATAAAAGTAACAAGAAAATAATTGAGATTGACATCAGTCAATATTAAGGGAATCACTGAATGCCAATTAAATTACAGTTCAGACTCTAAGATGGGTGGAAGGTGTTCCAAAAATTATCTTTAACAGGTAGAGCAATTTCCACCAAATTTTGTACACACGTTCATCATGACACAAAAACAAACACAGTGGAAGTAAGACCATACCTTGGAGGTGGGGGTGAAAGGGGCCAAAATTTGAAACTTGTATAAATGGTAGATATTTGTGTTGATTAAAACTTTTTCAGGGTTAATTACTGTAATAGTGTTTCCTTCATTGTTCTTGGTGTATAATTTTAGCCTTATTTTGCATGAGAGGTGCACCCATATCGGTGGGGTCAAGGGGCATTACATAAAAATACTGCTAAAAGAACTTTATATTGGCATCCAATTAGGAGTTATATTAGCATTTAATTTAACTGACACTCAATCTGCTGGCAAAGTTGCAGTTTACTTCCAAAAGGAGGAGCGGAAAGGGTGAAACAATGTTTTCCAAATTATGTACATGTGTTTCTTGCTACCCATACAGGATGTATGGAAATTTTAAAACATCCAAAAGGCCAATATTTGTGTCAAGTAACAAATTAACATTTACTTTTTACTGCTAATTACTTCACATTTTTCTATCACAATACTGATTGTAAATTCAATAAAACTATACCCCTACTTTTAAATTTCGAGATGAGGGATTTATATTTTTAAATTCATTTTCTCTTTAGTTCTTTATTGGTTTATGAAAAATAAATTGCTTAATTGTGACCATTTAAATATATGATACATTTTTCAACACACAATTTATAAATTCTACTTCCATGAGTTATCTTTACATAACAATAAAGCTAAAAAAATTATCAGTTATTCAGAGCTAAATATTTTTACTTTAAAAACCATCAAAATATTAATATTAAATACATCTGATAAGCATACTCCTCCTGAAATCATTGATACTCTCTCTTTGGATAACAAATTCTCTGTACCATCAAACACTTTATTTAAGTCTAATATTTTTTATATTGTCAAATGTGTTGAAAGTTCTATGATCCTTTAACCTTCAAAACAAAATCTATTCTACCATAAATGTGTTAATATTCCTTCTCAATATTGTTCTCAGAAACTCGGTTTCAAAATGTATGCTTTCTTACTTCACAGACTCGGTAGAAACATTTCTATTACTAGAAAATTTCTTAATAATAATCCTGATATTTTAGCCACTTAAGCTGATGAAAGTGCTATTCATGTTGCCATAACTCATGATTTGTATTGCTCTAAAACTAATTAATTACTAAGTGACTCCCAATAGTTATTCCGCCTTTTCTGCTAAAATTTAAAATTCAGTTATTAAAATGTTTACTAAAAAGGCAAATATATTTCTTCAAATTTCTTTAATTACTTCTGCCAACATTTACAGAGATTATGCTCTTCAAAAATCTACAAAGATTCCATTCCATTTATAATTATTCTCTCTTCTATAGACAGTCCATAATGACTTTTTGCACATACTATAATGATAAACCTCACTTTTCTATTGAATTTATCTGCAATATTTCAAATTTATATATTCCATTTGAACACATTCTCATGATATGGTTTCCTTATTCACAATAATTCCATTTAATTTGGTTATTAAGAGTTTAAAATCTAGTTGGTCTTCTGTAGAAAGTTTACTTCCCTGGATTGGTTTTAGATGGAAATTGGAGTGAGTTTAACTCTTCATTCTGCTCTTCTTAAATTTGATAATACTATTTATCAGCCAATTTCTGGTCTTCCCATGGGTTTTCCCTGGTCTCCATTTTTTCCCCAAAATTTTCATGGGAGACTTTGAAAGTTTTTTTCTTAGAAAACATAATTTTAAACCTATAGCATATTATAGACATGTTGAAGATATTTCCTGTATCATTCCTTCTGATATATTTCATGATTTCCTGATTGTGTTTAATAATTACTGTTATATTATTAAATTTACATTTGAGTTAGGAAAAGATTTTGCTCTGCATTTTCTTGAAGCATCAGTTTTTTGTAATAATAACAGGTTATCTTTTGATTGGTACCTCAAATCTACATATTGTGGCAGAGTACTAAACTTTTTATATAATCATCAAATAAGTAAGAAAAAAAAGTTTTTCAATCTTATTAACAAAGCTTTATTATTGTCTGATTTCCCATCATTCAGAGAATCTTGACTATATTTCATTCAAAAATTCAGCAATCATAATAAAAATTGTTCCAATGTCTATTTCAAATAATTATATTGTTTTACCATTCTTTGATCATTTATCTACCAGATTTAAAATGTTATTTACGAAAGAAGAGTTGTCCATAACATCTACAGATGGCAGTCATCAGTAATTATAATTAAAAGACAAGAAAAGAAGCAAAAATCAAGGAGGGAGTAAGCCAAGGACGCAGTCTGTCACCCACGCTCCTTATCTTACATATAGAACAGGCGATGAAGAAAGTTAAAAATGAATATGGAACAGGAATCAAAATGCAAGGAAAAGAAATATAGACCCTAAGGTTTGCTCATAATATTGTGTTATTACAGAAGTTATTAGTAGACTTGGAAACCATAATAACTGACATGAATGTGATCCTGGAAAACAAAGGTGATGGGAAATAGTGGAATAACGAAGGGTGTTAGATTGGAAAGGGATATTTTGAAGGAAGTTAAGGAATTCTGCTACTTGGGCAGCATAAGTAGGGATGGTAGAAGTATTAGTAGGCATGAAGAGTAGGATAGCACAGGCAAAGAAGGCTTTCATAAAAAAGAGGATTTTACTAATGACTAATGTAAGTATAAATATTAGAAAGTGATTATTAAAAATGTTCATATGGAGTGTGGCTTTCCATGGGTGCAAAATGTGGACGATAGGGGTTGCAGAAAGGAACACAATGAAAGCTTTCGAAATGTGGTGCTACAGAATGCCGAAAAACTGATGGATGGAGAGAGTAAGTAACCACAGAAGTTCTATGCAGAATGGGGGAAGAGAGAACAATTTTGAGCACTTTAACCAAGAAAAGGGATAGATTAATAGGTCACGTTTTGAGACAAGAGGGTATTGTAAAATTAGTATTTGATTCAAGCGTGTAGGGGTAATAACAGAAGAGGTAAGAACATTAAGCAGGCTAGAGAGATTGTGGGAAGGTAGCTATATAGAAATGAAAAGGAATGGTTGGCATGGAGGGTGGCATTGGAATAGTCTTAGGATTAAATTTCACAACAATGCTGTGTAATCATAATTCTGTATATTAAGAAAGGTATAATTTCATCTCATTTCACCATGGGAGTGGAACACCCTTGCAAGTGGGAAAAAGAGGGGTTTCATAGAAATAACATGAAAACAAGTGATATTGGTGTTGATTTCAAGTTATGGAAGTTGTCGAGTTTAATTCTCACATTTTCCAACAATTGGATGGAGCAATTTCATTTCTTAAAATCCAGATCAAACACTGGATGGGGATTTCCTGACCTCTTTCTTTATATTTCAAGAAACCAGGATAAATTTTGCCTCTTTTACGAAACAGTGAATAATTCTGTGTGTTTAAGTAACAGGGATTTTTTTACTTTCTTGAGGGAGGAACCAGTAGTTAATGCAATGTTTCTAAGTGTACAAGGAGCACTTTTTACTCTTAAAGAGTCCGGACACCTTATCTCAATTAGAGTACTCTCAAGAAATCTTTGAATTACTCAGGGTATCGCAAACATTTTCGCCTTGCTTAATATATAGGAGAATTAGATGAAACTTTTTAGACTAATTTTAATTACTGTGCTTAATTAAATTACCAATAGATTTCTTGACTCCATTAAGGAGTAGGGTCTTCATGCAGGTTGTGATGAAATTAACATTAGTGTGAAAAGGTCAAGTTTTAAAAATGTGATGCTTTTATGAAAGTTTAAACTTTCGTTGAAAAAAAGAGATTGTCAAATTAAATACTGAACCAGGTTAATATTTAAATAAGTGCCTGGTACCCAGGTAATGCTTAATAATTACAAATCAAATAATGTAAAAAAAGGCTGTAACATATGAAAGGTCAATAAAGACTGTCTATTTACAATGATAAATAACATTTAAATATCTTATTGATAAAAAATTGCCAAATTTTTAATTCATACATTTCAAGAGTAAGAAAATATAGTTATTTATAATAGAGAAAAACAAGATATTCTATTAAATTGATAATATTTATATTGCTCTGGTTTAAAATAGACTGTTTAGACATTTACTTTGTACACATATATAAGTTTTTTAGAACAATACCTGTGGAGAATCTTCTCCAAAACGCACAGCACGAAGCTCTTTTCTGGTTTGTGATGTGATTGGTATCCCAAATTTTTGAGCCCTTAATTCCAGTCTCTGCAAAAAGAATCAGAACAATTACAAAATACTATATTACTAAAATAAAGTAAACATACTTCAAGGATGGGAGGAGTATCTGAATGTGACCCATGGAAAGTTTACAAGCATTATTATTCGGGAAGAGGGGAGGGCATGTTAATTGCAGTCCAAAAGGGTGCAGAAATCAAAATTTCAGAAACAAATAAGTGAGGTTGATTTCATTATTTGGTAGTATTATTGTAAAAATAAATTTATTTGTTGTTAATTTACAGTTATGAAACACAGACAAATGTTTGTTCAAAGCCCCAATTCATGCTTTGTGGACTGTCACTTTTTCAGTTACATTTGCAGAATCATATTAACATTTGATAACGCACTGCCCAGGATTTATAATAGCCAGATACATAACCCTAGAAGGATAAAGAAGAATCTTAGATGATTTCGCCTTTACGCCGTCAACCTCTTTACCCTCTGCCATCCCCTTCCTGACACTGTGGGACTTAAGTACAGGTTAATTTGCAGTGACTTTCATAACAATGATTTAGTGACCTGTATAGTTTGATTTCATCTTATTAATTTGCACCCTCTCCACCCCACATATCGGACAAAGTTAGGATACAGAATTTAATTTACAACCTTCATACCTCTCTTGGGGCTAAATTGTAAGTTAACCGGCCTATTGAATCAGGTTCAGCGTCGCAAATCACACCAGTTTTGACACCAAACTTTTCTTATTGTTTTAACATGACACCTGTCCACCCCCACCCCTATGAATTCTCCCTCACTTGCTGAAAGGGGTTGGAATTATGGAATTATACAAAAATAGTTTTAGGGGAAACACTGTCAAAGTAATTAAAAATATATAAGAAAGAAAGTGAGTCACCTTCTTTCTATCTCTCTGTCCTTTCCTTATTTATTAATTATATCAATTATTAAATATTATATATATATATATATGTCAGGAAATGACATTGTCATGTTAATTAAAACAATTAATGGGGAAAGGACAGAGAGATAGAAAGAAGGTGACTTACCTGAGGTTCATAGATGGTAGACACCTTGTGAGTCGTCGGCTAGCCGATCACTGGAAATGTCTTCCTAACGTTCTGATGAAGGGGGCGGTGCCTCCGAAAATTCAAGTACTCTAAACCTCACAAGGTGTCTACCATCTAAGAACCTCAGGTAAGTCACCTATTTTCTATCTCTCTAATGTTCATAAATGAATAAATGTTTTCATGTACTCTGCAAATTTTACTTTCTAAAATAAAACATTTTGGTAAAATTCTGATTGAAAAATAGAATAAAGGGCAGCAATGTATTTGAAATGTTAACCTTAACTTTTAGAATAAGACCAGAGTTTACAATGGGTACAATTTCAAAGAGGAATTTGAAGACATTGACGATGACATCCACCCTGTATGCCCTAACACATCAACAACCAATGACAATGTCGAACAAGTGAAGAAAATGATTCTAGAAACTCTCCAAATCACTACCAGAGAGGTTGCTGATGATGTCAGAATAACATTTGGATCATGACATGCATTTTTTGGATGTTTTGGTATGAACAAGTTAATGCAAAAATCATCCCAAAATTGCTGAATTTCAAACATTGAATCACTCCAGAATTTCTAAATGACGTCAACCTAAATTCAGAATTTCTTAAAACAGTCATAGCAACCAGGGTTGTATGGTTGTCGTCTAAATCGAGGACCAATCATCCCAATAGAAGCTGTATAAATCACCAAGGCCGAAAAATATTGAACTAGTTTGATCAACTATGAGAGGCCTTCTCTCTGTTTTTTAATGGAGTTCATCATGAATTTTCATGAAGTGGTTATACTGTTAATAAAGCTACTGCCCAGAAGTTATGTGGCATTTTCATGAAGCAATCTGATGAAATGCCACAATTATGGCAAAAACAATCATGAAATTTGCATGAATATAATGCTCCCACTCAGATCTCAATGGTTATTCATGATTTTTTGGTTCCTCATGACTTCTTTTCATTCCCAAGACAAAATGGAACCTTCAAAGGATGACTATTTGCCACCATTGATGAGATAAAAACAGAATCACTGAAGGAGGTGAATGCTATATTAAAAAGTGCACTCCAAAAGTTCTTCCAAGATTGGAGAAACTGCTGAAGGAGACAAAAGTGATTCTGATTAATAAATAAAAACTTATTTAACAAAAATTAAACTTCCCATTATTCTTTAACACTCCTCGTAGTTCATACTTATAAAGTAAAGACAATTCAATAGAGCTATAACACACATTATTATATAAAAATAATTAAACTAATCTGCCTGTTATAAATGAAATACAACAATGGCAAAAAGCCATAAATTGATTAATTTATTATGAAAATGTTTTGTCACCTAACTTTAGGGACCTCCTCAGTTCTTTAATTAAATATTTAAAAAATTCCTGTTGCTGCTTCAATCCCCAGGCCAAAACAAAAACAACTTCAAATGAAACGTTTTCAAATTAAATTATTCCATTTCTGACTTATGGCCATTGTTTTGCATTGAAAACCTTTTAAGTAAATATTTAGTAACTTCACTTAAATTAATCTTTATAACCTCAGCTGAAGACAGATGAGATAATTTAACAGTTTTGCTTGCAGTAGGGGCTGCAGGAACATCTGACTCTGGAACAGATTGATCAGGGTCAGATTCTGCAGGTGGTGTAGTTGGTCTCCTTTTCAAAACAATCTTTCGAAGTCCACTTGCACTCAGCAGTTCCTGGATATAAATTACAATTCAATATAAATATTGATATGTTTTTTTTTTTTGTAAGTCTGAGTGATGTTAACTGTAAGTGAAGTTAATAATATGACAAGTTCTGGAACATATCACAAAATCACTGTGTATACAAACAGAAATAATGTTTACTAATGTATGATGACTGAAGTGGATATAAAATTGAATTTGTTCTTTCAATTTAACTGTGTTACATTCCTGTATTTTATAATAACTACAATTCTATATTACACGTGCATACATCAACATCAAAACAAAGTCGTATAACTAACAAACATATTTTTAAAAATTTCGAAGACATTTCTCAATCTGAAAATGATTATACATAAAAAATAGATCCAAATATTATATATACAAGAGTATTTGTATGACGAAGCATGTCAGGATGGAAGAAGTGTTATTACATGGCAAAAGTTTCAAAAATGCCAGCAGAAACCATAGAGTGAGGTCATTCCACGTCAGTTCAACCCAGCCATGACCTCAGATTTTAGTGAAACCTGGCATGTTTGTTCCTTTCATGGATATAAGTAAATATATAAAATATTTCTGCTGTATCACAAATAGTTTTTGTTTTACAGTCGGTTAAAGTTTTTGAAATCACGTGCTTTTTATTGATCAGCGGGGGAAATGGGTTTGTTCTTCCATAGAAAATAAATTATACCTCCCTTATTTACCAACGAATGTTAATGAAATTTTTTATGTGAATACTTCAATAGGCAAGAAAGCCATAAAAAATTATTATAACTATAAACTATCTATAAGTGGTCTGAAAAAAAATGGTGAAATGAATTTTTTTAATGAAATATGAACTTCCATGAATATCAGCATGAGGGAAAAGGATAATGACAAAAGTTTTTTGTTATTATTATTCAAAAAGATGTAACTTCCACATGAAAAAATAAAATTAATGGTTTTTTCACTTCAAAAATAGGAAATGGGTCATTCCATGTCAAGTAGTTTAATTTTCAGAGTCGATCATCGCGCGACGATTTCCGATTTTGATTAAATTTTTACAGTTTCTACTATGTGGTGTTAAATGAAAATCTTAAAAATTTCAGTTCAAAATATGTATTTTTGACTGAAATACGAGTCTTTTCGCAGAAGGCAGCCGTTCGTCAGAGTAGACGTTCCAAAAATTCCACTTTTGAGCTTTAATATTGTGCAGATATTACAGAATAGATCCTGAAAATTCTTTTCTAAGATAAGCCTAATGCTTAGATTAAGAATTAATAAAGAAAAGTATCATCCAGCATGGGCGTCCAAAGACACAGGAATAGTATTGAAGTGAGTTTGACTTTAAAAAGCCTTCATCTTATCACATCCTAGGCACACCACTATTCTTTAGAGAGCAATCCAGCCTTTCTCTCATTTGTCTAACTTTACTATTTATCCTATTATGAATATAGAGACATAGAAATTTCATGGCTTACCTGTAGTGCAAAGTTGGCAGGCAGAAGCATGTTGAGTGCAGAATTTTAAATTTTCTTCCTTTATCAGAAGAGGGAGAAAATTTAAAATTCTGCACTCAACATGCTGCTGCCTGCCAACTTGGCACTCTGCATTCTGAGTAACAGCCAGCCATGAGGACAGTGCCTCTGAAAATTGAAGAACTCCATGCTCAACAAGGTGAAAGCCAACTTTTCACTTCAGGTAAGTGACAAAATTTCTATATCTCTTTTTTCTATCCTCCCAACAAATCTCTCTGGCCCCATCTACATGAGCCATGTGTTGTGATAAATGACAGCGTACAGATGGTGTCGTGTGCAGTACACCATGACTCCAGAATGCAGGTGGCTTGCGTAACTGTCACACGGCTCCAAGTAGATTGTTTGTTATAAAGTGTGTTGTGCCTGAAACTGCAATTCTCTCAGTTTGACAAAATATAAAACAGTCCAGCTGTATAGTGTGGACTTTTAATTTTATAATATCTACATTGCTCTGATTTAAATTATAATACATAAAATTAATAGTCAAATGATTCAGAAAAATAATTAAATAAGTAAATATATTATATGAAGTTTAGTTAAACATATATGACATATCTAGCATCACAATACTTGGGTATTTTGAGGACATTAAAATGGCAATGATGTTTCAAAGCTAAATATATACAAATAAACTCTTCTAATAAGTAAATGTTGTCATGACATGTTAAATAAAAGGAATCCTGACAGCATCATCTATATTTGTTGCTGATGTATATTTAATGAGGACAGAGAATATTTTTAAAAAATATTCAACCTTTGTATGGTCATATTTATTTTTTAACTTCGAAAATACTGGATATTTTGGTCTATAAATACAAAAACAGCCAGCTATATGTAACGAGGAAATTGTGGACTACAAGAACAAAGATTTGCGGGAAACTTCCTAAAGAAAATAAGGCTTTAGGTAAGTTAATTATTTCTAGCTTTAAAGTGCCAATTTTTTTATTAATCGGAATATTATTGAGAAATAAATACAGAGATAGTACAATTTATAAATTTTGTTTCATCATGGTACTTTACCCTCCATCATGAAACTATAGTGAATTTCACTAGGAAACTGCAGAAATTGGATGAAGTAAACTGTCAAGATGACGACAAATTGTTTTGCTTATCCTGATATAAAGAGCTGCAAAAATTTTCTGAAGACGCTTGTATAAAAACAAAAATTGTGCTGTATCAGGTTATCCAAAGGGCACAAGACATATACAGCCCCTTTAAGAAGTTAAAACCCTTTGGAAACACACACCAACCCTATTGAAAATTATTTTATTTATAATGCAAGTCATGATGTTTTTATTCTTATTACCCAAGTACTTCCAATGAAAAAGTTATCCCATAAAGTTCCAACACACTACATTGCTACAAATTAGCCCAATGAATCACATGGAACTGAATTATAAACTCCACAAGCAGGTCTCTCCTACTCCAGCTGCATTAAAAAACTGTGTATTGTTTACATCATTTGCATATTTTTGTGTACTTTTCCTCTTATAAATATCAAACTATTTCTCTTAAATAATAATGTCTAGTTTTTTAGAAACTCATTCTAAAATAGTTTAAACAATTCATGTATCAAATCCTCAATTTTGGGTAGAGTGTTATGAAAATACCATGAGATAGACTGACAATTAAAATATTTGTGTTTGTTTCTGACATTTTTAACCACGAAAGAGAATTAAAGACATCTAATTTCTTGAAGTTCACATGACCATGTGTACTAGGTCTCACTATCTCAAAGATAGGTCACAATAATGGAAAGTAAAAGAAGAAATGAAACATGCTGAAAGTACAACAGGGTGCAGGTAAAAGGAAGAACTAAAAAGTTACAGAATTTTGAGTCCTAGACTTTGAGGGATGTGTTGGAAAGAAAGATCTTTGATCTGAATGAAGTACTGTATGAAATTATTAGCATTTCTGTTTGTGGCAAGAAAGATTTGCAATAGAACTGATAAATGATGTGGGAGGACAGCCAGGTGTTTCCATCATTCAAGTAAAAATAAGATGACAGTCAAAATAATTAATTGATTTTGATAGAAAAGAGAGACAGAATAAAATTAATTCATTTGGATAACAATCTCATCAGGTGATAACATACTGAGGCCCACATTAAGCTCATCAACACAAAAGTAAAATCCTACAGAAACTAGATAAGAAAGATAAGGTCAAAAGGTCAAATGTATTTCCAGGGGAGTTCATATCACACTGAATATTAACGGAGGTGATGTTTAGTGTAACTAGGACCCTTTCAGATATTGTTATTTGATATCTGTTTTCAACATCAGGAACTTGTGTATTGCTACAGTCAAAGTACAATTTTTTATTCCATCATATGTCCTAATTACATTGTCTAAAGCACCAAGATCCTTTTATGATTCTTTCATTTATATTAAACACTCTTGTTGACACAGATTAATATGCTTCACATGGACTAAAAACCTGATAGTATAATAGAAGAGATTAGCAAATAAACTTAGGGACTATTGTAAATATTATTTTAATTAAGAACATACTTAAAATTCCAATAAAATTTGGAACTTACACTAAATGTTTAAACATTATACACTTTCAGATATTTTAAATTAAAAATGAAAAGACCTGAGAAGTATTAACTTGTGATGCTGCAGACTCTACATCTGGTGTGTTATGTTCTTCTGGGCCTAAGTCCTCATCTTCTTCTATACTTTGTCCCAAAACTTCTTCTTCATCACCAGCTATATCTTCTGCCTAAACATGAAAATGTCAATAAGAACAAAAACTTATATATATACTTATACCTTTTCATTTGTTTGATTTTAATCTCTTATAAATTTATGTAGATAAACTTTATAAGGTTTATTGACTTGTTATAAGGGCACATTAATAATTTTATAAAATGAATAAGTTTTTGTTCTTATAATAAGAACAAAAATATATATATAAATAATATTTTCAGTCTTTCTTTCTTTCTTCTTCCATTCCTCTTTACAGTTGACATATGTCTTACTCCAAGCATAAATAATTCTGTGCCAAGCGTTTGATTCAAAGCATATTTCGTATCTTCCTCCCTCATTTACTATCCAAATATGCAATGCATGTGACTTTGTCCATTACAAACATTTCATTAATTTGCAATTTATCTTAAAATGGATGGTCCTAATAACTCTTCTATCTCACTTTACTCTATCCAGCCCAACTAAATAAATCATTTAACATACAAGACTATCTTCGACGTAGCAGGGAATACAAAAATTAGTTATGTTCGAGGATGGTGAACCAAAGACTTTGCCTGAGCTTTAGGATAATTTAGAACACTTCTCTGGATTTAAAGGCTACTTTAGAAAGTTTTTTCATAACTCATAATTATAAGATAAATCAATTCAACTTTGTCGATCAATGTTGTCATGTCATTCAATAAACCCAAGATTAATTATTTTCTGCCCTTTCTATTTATTCGGTGATTATAATACATGTAAAAAAAATCAAAGCCCACTGGTAATTACAGAGATATATGCAAATGAAGTGTCAATCTATGATGTCATCGCTGACTCCGCCACAATCACCTCATGAACTGTCACAGACAGTTTACCTGATGTGTATTAAATCCAAAATAATTTCTATGACTTCTTAAATGTTGCTAAATGAAATTTAAAAAATCAACTTACAGCTGAATCATCGTCATCATCGTGATCTAGGATATCGTCAGCGTCATCCACAATGCTATCATTAGCTAACATATCACCCACTAAAAAACAGGTTTCACTTTAAATACATTTAAAAAAACTTAATAAATAAATAGAACCAATTAGCAAGAAACTTTAATATAAAATAGTTGGTGAAAAAGATCAATAAAAGTTTTAAAATATTATATTAATTAATAATTAACTAAATCAAAATTATGGCTGAAACTTTGTGTACCAGGAACAGTAATAATAGGTTGATATATCACTTATTTAAGAAGCATTATATGGTGTACTGAAATCGATTATTACCCGCTAATGTCAGCCTTTCAATTAATTCATGCTTGTTACCAGCAGTACTGAGTCCTCTGGTTTTCAGTTCTTTCTTAAGGTCTGCGACCTATAATAAATATTTTTATATATATACATGAATATTAAGTAGGAAATTCACAATAAGAATATACTTAACAGACACCATAATTGCAGTAGTATGTGAATAATACTAATCGAACTTTAATGAACTAAATACAAAGCTTTAGAAATAATTGGAATATGTTGAGCTATGCGCGATAATGGACTTAATGAAATTATACATAGCTGGGTAACCAATTTCAAAAAGGATAATCATCATTAGCAAAAATAAAGATATATTTTTCAATAGTGTAACTATAAATTACTGCTTATTTAGAGAAAATGCTCTACAGAAACAACAGAACTACGAGAGAATCAAGAAATAATAAAACTTATATAAATACAATGTAAAACGGTGTTACTTATTAATACCAATCATATTTGAAGTACTTGCCTTGAACTTTGAATAATCTTTCTCATTCATACTATCAGCCATAACCTAAAAATTTATATTGTTGTACAGCACAAAAACAACAAAGTTAAATACTGTGCAAGATAAACCGCCGCGTCAAATAGGCTTGAAGTGAAGTAATTTTAATTTCTTTGACCAACAGGAGTTACTTTGTATTTCAATAAGTATTATGTTCCTTGATGTTTTAATGATTAATTTTTTTCGGAACCGAACAACAAAAAGAAAACCTTTTAAGTGCATCTAATGAAAACCCCTCTTATAATCAATCACATGTACAGATTTATATTTTACAATATTTTGAACTAACTTCTTATTATTTACATACATCTATATTAGAAACAAAGAGAAGGATAGCTCAGGCTTTCGCGAAAAAGAGGAATTTACTTACGGATAATATGAATGTGAATATTAGGAAATTATTGCTAAAACTGTTCTTATGGAGCGTGGCGTTATATGGGTGCGAAACATGGGCGATAGGAGTTGCGGAAAGGAAAAGAATAGAAGCCTTTGAAATGTGGTGTTATAGGCGAATGCTGAAAATCGGATGGGTAGATAGAATCACAAACGAGGAAGTTCTTAACAGAATAGGGAAAAGCGAACAATATGTGGGACGTTGACTAAGAGAAGGCATAGACTAATAGGCCACGTTTTAAGACACGAGGGTCTTGTAAAATTAGCATTAGAGGGAAGTGTGTGGGGTAAGAACAGAAGAGGGAGGCCAAGGATGGATTACGCTAAGCAGTTACAGAAGGGAGGATGTGGGTTGTGCTAGGTATAAGGATATGAAAAGGCTTCGGCAAGATAGATCATCAGACATAGGACTGAATGGCACAAAAACAACACCTATATTAACATTTTCGGGACTGCTGCGTACTTCGACCACAAATAGGCAGTATGCCGACTGAGTTACCACCGGTATAACTGGTCACCTCTAACAAACCCCAAAGGTTTCATCTAGTCCTTGGTCTAAGAAAAATGTTCCTAAAGGATTATCTATAGTATCAGCACCACATGATAGGCGCTTCTTTAATATCGGATCTCCGGGATGGAACGACTCAAGAGGCTTTCCATATAAAGGACAGAATCCAAATGAGAATAGGGACATGGAATTAAAGAATGGGTAATTTAAAAGCTATAAAATAGGAAATAAATATTAAATTTAGGAATAGCAAGAAAAATAGGGATAAAATAAGCGAAGATAAGGAGGAGCAGTAATTACCCTAAATAAAAGACAAGGTATATGTACAATACAGTGTACTTATTGTAATTGTTAAATTTGATACTAAACCACGTGCAGCTTAAGACCATAAGTTAAACGTGATGATAATCTCACCATCAGGTGACCTGCTCGACCAATTGAGGTTAAGCACCCTAGCGCATTCACGAGTTGAAAAGTCTAAATTCCTCCGAGAAGCTTCCAGAGTCTGTTTGTGCACGGCACAAAATCACGTTCACAACACGTGATCTTACCACGCAATAATACAGTCGGTAACCCAGTCCGTGGCCTGAGAATCCACATAAATGTCTCATTGTCGCTCACCTCACTTATGCTAACAATATTTACAAACAATCTAAGTAATTCTAGCAGCCTTATTTGAATATTTACAATTATAATAATACACGAAAAAAACAAAAGGAACTCGGGTATATATATATATATATGTGTGTGTGTGTGTGTGTGTGTGTATTGTACCATCTTCAATTACAGTGCGTCTACAATGAGGTCAACAACAATGAAGACTTAAATTGGCTAAAAGTGGGTGAAGCCCCGCAGGGAAAATCCAGCGGGAATCTCCCGCGGCGAGAAGTTAAAAAGGAGACGTTGGAAGAATCGGGGAGAGGCAAACAGAAGGGACGATGATGTGAGAAGAGTTGGACCTATAGATCAGAGGGCAGACTAGATCAGTCGGAGAGAGGAGCAGACGGTGATGGACCTGGATCACACTACATTCCTCTATGTAAAGCAGCTGCAAAGCGTGACTAATGACAGAGAGACGCGGAAACATTCATGAGGTTGAACGTTTGTAGGCCCGGCTAGCTCAGTGGGTAGAGCATGAGATATTGTTTTATGTAAACATTGTAAAGATAAAATGGATAAATATAAAATTGTCAAACCGTTTAAAATTTGTACTTTAAATAATTTTAAACCTATCCCATGAAGAGGTTATTACAATATATATATATATAGCCTGAAAAATTTACCTTTCCACGCCCCCTACTTTAAGAATGCTGAATTTCATTATAACCACCACCATGACTCTATATCATTCGAGTCAATAACTTTACTGATATCTTAAATAAACACACAAGCAGTCAGTTATGTTTTATTAGAAGTTGCTTTAATCTTCTGTTTGGTCTGATTAGCGTGAAATAATGTGTAGTTACATATGAACATCTACAGAAAATAAAATTGCGCGTGTTTTTGTTTTAGTTGACAGGCTACATGAGGGTTATCCTGAAACAGGCAACTCCCCTTTAATAGCATAGGAAGGGAATTGAAAATGGGGGGGGGGTATAGAAGATAGAGCAAGGTAGCCAAGGGTTGACTAGGGCCCCGGGCTGTAGTTTAAGATGATGTAATGTGCTTGAATCATTTCACCTATGACTTTTAAAATATTTTACATATTTATTAGATAAAAGTATATATAAAATATTAATTAAATTTAAGTAGTACAATATGCTTGAGACATATATTTTCTTCGACCTTGAAATAAAGTGTTTACCCTGACGTAGCCTGTCAAACGTGAAATAACGCTGAAATATAGCTAACACATGTTAAAATATTTTTAAATTGTTTTTCGCGAATGATGTCGTCGTAGTCGCCACACGTTTGGCAGGCTACGTGAGAGCATAATCTATACATAATAGTTTTCTGACTTAAATATTTACAATAAATAAAACGACGCCCAAAAATGTCAGCATTCAATATATAACTATTTATTAACAAGACGTTTCATCTCCATTTTTGAGACTGTCGCTGGAGACAATTCAATAATTTTTTCGACTTATCATAATCTATACATTTTCAAGTTCTATATGTGTTTAGGAAGGGATATTTTTTAGTCCGTTAGTTAGGCAAAAATTAAACTAAATCTTCTAAAGATCGATAGACAGCTTCTCTGGGCAGAGCACTTCATTACACCAAAATTTTATGGCAATCGGATAACTGTTTTAGGAAGTCATAAGGGAAAAACAAAGTCTTAGAGCAGATGATTGGCGTCGGACGATTTTTAGCCTGAAAATGGGGAAGGAAGCAATCGAAATGTTCAAAAGGTCAACAGCTAAATACATGAAATTTTTACGTCAATCAGATGAATGGTTTAGAAACGTCAATGTGTTTGAGCAATTTCGGGTTATAAACTCAGAAATGAGCTGTTAACTTTGCATGTTATATAGTAATATGTTTGTCAATTATTTATTTTTTGGATAATATCTTCATTACGTTAAGCCTCTATCATTGCGAAATAAAAATAATTAAGTGGACAAAGGTACCACAGATCGCTTCCCTCATGTTAAGTTTTGTTCCTTAAATTCGGAACCTAATCTAGTGTGATTTAAACTAAAAAAATGTACATTACGATGCATGTAATAAAAGTTTATATTATATTTTTCTCTGACGAATAGGCTGTTTTACTATTCATTTTGTGCATTATTACTATTGTTGTTATGAATTGCAAGAATATGCCTGTTACTGCAGAACTGTACTGTTAAATCTACACTGGATTCTTTGCATCAAGCTTTTTGTAAGTCAATGTATTAATGAAAGAACTGAATTAGATTTTTAACTTTTTGTTTAGAGAGAAATTAATGTATTTACTTTGAAAAATCTCTTCCGTTTTCCATCCATTTGAGTTCGCATCGTTGATAACTTACAGTTGTTAAATTTGAAACCCTCACAATCCAATGCATAACATTATTGTTAGGTTTATTTATTTGAATGTGTAATGATCAGAATTGCTCCTGCAATTTAGGCTGTATCTGCAGTACAAGATCTTTGAACTAAAGGCGGTAGATTGCAAACAAGTTTAAACTTGTCAAGGAGATAATTTGATTTTGAATTTACTGTTTAGTCTGTTTTTCTGAGAATACGTTCGTCGAAGCTGCTTCCAAAACGTTAGAAAAATTATACTAGTCTATATTTAGAAGTTAAACTATATTCTTTGAATTGTTACATCTTGTTTCTTATTTTAACAGTTTTAGCTGACGTTATTTTCTTTCAATAGAATTTAATGTATTTAGCTCCTAAAATTTTATTTGAAGAAATTTATTTTGATAATTTTCAAACATATTAAAAGGTTTACAGAGTCGTGTTAAAGAGTACTTGGTGTTGGCAATATATTTTGACTATTGTTTGCTGATAGTATATATATTTATATTTTCTGTAGATGTTCTTTACTTCTGACTTATTTTGAAGTAAATCACTAGTTTATTCTTAAAATATATAGTTTTAGTGTACTGGGTAATATTGTAATCTGATATTGAAAATTCACAATGTATAATGACCAAGAAGTCCATTATTAATTTTTAATGTTTTAACATTTATTAAAGTTGAATGATACATCATGTATGTTCACAAAAAAACTTCATAGTTCTGTATATTCTTGCTTCTTAAACAAAAGATAGGAGTTTCAAAACAAAATAAATATTTTATTGCTGCAGTTCACTGATATGCTGCAATGTAACATAACATAATGTACTTGCACAACAGAGTATTAGATTTAAATTTCTGAGTATATATTACTTTTAAAAGTTTATTTATAATTACTATTTTTTTGTGACCTACATTCAGTAACTTCATGCCATGACCCACCGTTTAAGAATTGTATCTTTTATCAAGTACAAGCATGAATTTCAAATTATTAAACTGATAATTATAATAGATTAAATAGAATGATTATTAATATTTCCTCTCATTGCACTAGTTGATCTTCAATATCAATATTATTTCCTGTCGAGGATTTTGAATGGACAACTGTCGTAAAAGTAAAATTATATTTGTGTGTGAAAGTAAAATATCCCAAATGACTTTCAGAGTGCCTCGTGTAGATAATATACTATGAAGTGACATGTGCCACCTCTGGATAAGCTTAAAAAATACATGAAAATGAAAAACACTTCATAGTTATTAACATATTATATTAAATATATTTATTAAATATTTTAAAATACAATAGTGTAGTGTTAGTTGTTATACTTCTATTTGATATGCTCATCAATGAAGTTGTGGTTAGTACAAAGTACTTTTTTTTTTCATATTCCAGAGTCATTATAATACTACATCCATAAAATGATAATCTGGTTACTATTGATCATTCCTCTTCCCACTAATGCATTCTTACTGGATTGGTTTTGGTTTTCTGAACCAATTGAGCAAACTACTGAACACAAACCATCCCTTGACTACGATGGATCACCTCTAGTACAAATTCCATATGAAGCTAAAACTGCAGAGGATAAATTCATCAATCAAGTTCAAACATTAACAAATGGAAAAGTTTCTCAACTTGACACATGCCAACACAAGGTTTCTTTTCATCAATTTTTAACATTTCCTTGACAATTATTAGATACTTTAAAATAAATCAATTTATTAACAATTATTAAGTTCAGATTGGATATTTTTTTCCATTTCATGCTAGAATTATTCTATCAATTTTAAATAGAAATAATGTGCATATAATTTTTCTTGTTGAAGTTATTTGCATTTTTGCATTCCAAATATAGTTTTGTTACACAATCAAAAGATGATATACAATAAAATATAAAGCTATAACATATAATAAAGTGTATCTTAAAAATTGCCCTACTGATATTTTTAATTTTTGTAGTAAGCATGTTTTTGAACAGCCAGTCTATATTTTAAAATTATTTCTCAATTTAGGTGATAATGAAAATTAAAACGTCTTGCTCATCCATGTCTGAAGAGGACTTGGCAAAATTAAGTGTCAATCTTCTTAATTGCCAAGCATCTGTTGAAGGAAGGCAGATATTTCCCTGCACAGAAGATATGGTGTGTAGTATTAAATTAATTTTGTTTGTTAAATTATATTAATATTTCTTCTTAATGATTGCATTGTGATTTAACTTAATTTTTTATTGCTCATCCTCAATTCCTTGATGCTTTTAATTGGCACTCAAATCTTGCATGTGTTGATGGCCAAAATCCACAACAGTTTCATTCATTTCACAATCTAATGTAGTCAGACCACCTGTAATTATATTCTGAAAACCTGGCTCCAAATTTTTGGACCAGACTGTGTTTGGGTTCAAAATCATTTTATTAAGAAATCTGCATTTTTATTTGCTATAAAATATTTATTATTAACTACATAAAGTTAAAAGTATTCTTTTTGTAAGTAGTGCACTATAGAGTCTCTCAAGATAAATCGTTCACCTTTTGCTATTTTTGAAAAGTAAAAATATTTTTCCTTTGTTTCTGAAAACATTAGCTGGGATATAATGTTTTTTATCTGCATTTATCATAATTAAAATTAACTTTTCCTCCATTGTTAATACTGTTTTATCTTTGTAGATTAATATTGGTTCTCAAGAATTGTGCAATTAACTACCGAGACCAAATTTCACTAACATCTATTCATTAGTTGTGTATTTGAACATAAGGTTTCTTTTGAAGGAACAAAATTTATGTTTGTGTCAACTGGCATGTTACAAGCTGAAAAATAAATTCCACAACTTCTATAATGCTGGATTTGATAGTTATCAGAACTATTTTTATGTTAATAACTTTCACCCTTCCATGAAGTACAACATTAGTTGCATCTTGAATTTCATAATTTAGCTCAGAGCCTTACAAAACCCTTGAATAGACAGGTATCCTAATTCCTTTTGCATTATTTGTATGTAACATACCTTCTCCCCAACCCCTATGGGTGCTTCCCTACCATAACAAATGGGGTTGAGATTTTAAATATGCTGATGCAGTGATTAACACCAAAATATATTATATACTAATGAATATGTCTTTACTGAGGCTGAAAGCTCCGGTGCTGTAAAATTGTGACAAGATTCAATTGTAGTTTTGTGTGTTACCTTAACATATTCACACAGTCAATTCTTATGAATCCATAGTAGTTGGCATGGGTAGGAAAAAGAGGTAGTAGAAATTTAGGGCTGGTATTGCCATGATGTACAGTTCTTCAAAGCTCATCAAATTTTCATTTTCCTCAGGAAACTGCATGGTGTGGATTTCAGACTTCAGTGCTGTCCATTCTCTGAGAATGATGTGATAGGTTCAGGAAAGAGTGATAGAGAATTAATAGTTTTCCTGAATTTGAGGGCCAGTTTCATGTTCTCAATTTTTTGGGGGGAGCTGCACGTCATGTAGTCTGTTGGCAATTAAAAAGTTGTAGTGTGGGAGTATTCTCAAATATAATTTCTATAATAATGTAGAAACTTTATTAGATTTTATTTAATAGAATTTCTACAGTATTAATACCAAATGTCATTAAAAACTAAGTATTTTTGTATGAATACTTACTCGGTAGAAGTTGATTAATAGAAATGCAAATTGAAAAATTACCAAGTATGTCAAGATGTTAATTTTTTCTTATGATTTCTTAATTTTTATTTGTTTGTCAATAGACTATTGGAGAATGCACCAAGTTGATGGATTCTGATGTTTGGAACAGTTACCATTTGATGAGTAACCGGGCTCGTTCAGTGTGTTATGCTGCTCGTCAGCAGCAGTTTCGTGCTGCAACGGAAATGACTGTTGACAAACTTGTATCTACAGCCCACAAGCAACTGTCAACAATGCAGATTCTAAAGGTACAGCTGACTTACAACTAGTGAAAAGTTACAATAATGCATTCTATTTGATTCTTATTTCAGCTTACCAACTATGTAACCTTTATCATCTTTGCTTAGATCACTTATATACACACATGCATACACTGTGTGCATTTTATAGTTCACCTTCTTTAATAAAATATAAATTAATCTTCAACATTGTAATTTCTCAGAATAGTCACTTGCATTTATGTTTTCTTTAAATTCAGGAAGGGCAAGAGAGATTGAGTGAGATAACATCCAATACTTTATTGGCGGTTTCCAAAGGTCAGGAGGATCTTCTGATAAAACAAGATGAACTCCAGCACCACCATGAGGGCCTTCAGTCATTTGTTGCTTCCAATATTCAACAATTAGTTCGAGAAAAATACTTGATTGCTGCTGGACATAAAGAACTTGTAAGCATGACTGAGGATGTACGGCAAAGACTAGGTTAGTATTACAGTTGTGAGATTATTTAGATTGATTCACGATATTGGATTGGTGACAATTTAAGGATAATTTTTGTGTAATTCATACATCAAATCATTAAGTCTGTGCTATAAGTTTCTGACCTAAGTGTTGATTAGTCTTGACCTTTTAAATAAGCATAATGCAAATAGCAACAATTGTCCCAACAGAGATTTTTTCCAATATGTCAATTTTTGGGAGATTATTCTATACCCTAATCATCTGATAGTTGGGTAATGGTACAAGTGTGTAAGTAAAAAGGGCTGAAAATTAAGTTTTTTGGTGTAAAGATATCAAAATTTAAATAAATATGAAAACACTGCTTACCTTACTACTGTAGATATGTCATAAAATGGAATATCATAGTACATATATACCATATTTGATATTTAAGTTCTTTTTATAAATTGGCAATTGATTTAAAGTTTTTGTTCTTAGATGCAGCACAAGCTCAGTTGAATATGCATTCTACCGAGCATAAAGCAAATCATGAAGAAGTTATGCAAGATCTTCTTCATATCCAAAAGCAAGCTATGGAAATTTGGTCTCAAATGGGTAAGCTCAATATGAATCAACTCTATTGTCTAATGCAGGGTTTCCCAAACTTTTTATTCAAATGGAACACTTGGTAAAATTGGATATTCTAACAGAACACTTGGCTTATATTTTAGAATGGGTAATTCCTAGTTGTAAAAAGTAAAACAAGATTAATTTAGTAATTATTTTTAATATAGACCTGTAATATAATATAAATAAATAAAGTGCTTGGTGACTTTGATGATTTTGGGTCCTTGAATTGCATATCGTATTGACACCAGGCACAATATTTGTAAATTCAGTTCTAATATTTGGCATGGTGTCTAACCTGTTTCTGCACTTTGACTTCATTGCAGCATAGTAAGAAAATCCAGCTTCACATAAATAGATTGTAGGAAACTGAAGTAAAACAATAATAGCATGTTTTGAAATATTGTGGTACATACAGGTTTAGCTGTCACAGAAAATGGATTCTGAACCCAGGAATCGTCCTTACTAGTTTTAGAAAAATATTGCAATAAAGTTGATTTAAAGTTATGTAGTTGTTCTAATAACATTTTGGAAACTTATTCATCTACTTTAAAATTTAATTAATTCACTTTCATGAATGGCAGGAAACCAATTAAGATCGTTAGATTGAACTCGTAAAATCCAATATTGTATTTTTATATCAAAATATACAATTTTATATCTTGTATTAAAATTTATAATACTTTCTCCTTGCCCTTTGTAAAAGTATCTGCCACATATACGAGTTTAATCAACCACGAAGGATTTTGTAAAACTTCAACAAAATGTTGTCTGGAATTATTGTGTGTCTTCAAGAAGACCAACAACTCATTTAGAAGTTCAAAAAGTCTTAATAGTGTTTTCCTCTTGATAGCCATCTCACTTCAGTATGTAAGAAAAGTGTTTTGTATTCACTAGCCATGTTATTGCAAAAAATTAAATTATCTGGATTGAAATGGCCACTAAAATTTTACTGAGCACCTCCAGTTGAGTACTGCTGCACTGAATGCTCCTGTCAGACTGCAATTGTGTACTATTGAACTAAATTCCATAAACGAAGGTGTATAAGATTGACCATTGTCAAATTAAATAAATTATTAACTGTATAATTCTCACTCTTACAGGATTCTGGTTGGCTGAACATGTCCATACTTGTTTGTTGTTACTCATGTTTCTTATTGTACAAGGAATAGGGTTTCTTTGTTTCGCAATGTTGTGATTTGATTTTCTCCCATTCGATGCAAACGGAGTTTTTGTCTTACAACAAATGGTATTCTAACACATTATAATCCATATTATAAAAGAACCACTCCAAATGTTAGTGGAACAGCTATTCAGGCCCCGCAGAACACAGTTTGGGAAACCCGGATCTAATGTATGTTTTGGGTTGTAAATTGGAGGAGTGAACAACCGCCAAGACGTTAGGTTAGGCTGTGCATGAGGTGATGTTAAGTCTGGAGTGTTCAACATTAATCCATGGGGCAATTGTAGTAGAATGAGTTTTTTCTGAATAATTTGTGGGGTGATTATGGAAGTGAGCTTTTTCGACATAATTTATGGGGTGAAGCGGTGACAAACTTTAATTGCAGATTAAGTATGCAAGGCAAATTTAATTAGTTATGAGTTGTAGAACCATTTTACTGATGTGTAAATGGTTTCATTTGATTTTTACTTTGTTTTAATTATTTAATCACTTTTTATCTTCTTACTTATCACAATGTATCAATGTTGATGTTAATTGGTAAGTATTTTAATGTATTGCATACCTAAAAACAGTTTAAATGATGCCAAATATTAATAATAATACCACATATATACTTGTATTGGCCAGTTCAAACTACAGGGCCAGAAAAATGGTAAGTTGAATTTCTAAGGAAGGATAGTTTAACAGAAACAATGACAGTTTTCATAATCCAAACAATGAGCACCATATATTTCTCCAACACTAATTATGTCTAAACAATAATTTATTTATAAGCATGCATATATCATTTTAGGTATTCTTTTTAAGAGTATTAACTATACAACAATAGTAAATATCTACTGATATATTTAAATGAAAACTTGTGATGGGAACTTGTTTAAATCATTTAGCTAGGGAGTCATGTAACACATTACACTGTGTCATGAGGGTATTGAAGAAAGCCAATTAAAGAACTTTTGAACGTTCCTTTAATCTCCGATGTACCCCATTATGCATGCTGGACCTCGTACCAGAAATTTAATCTTGATAACTTGAATAAGTTCAAAGGCAAACAGCAAAGTATAACAAATTTAGCCAAGGGCATGGTAGTGATTAAGTCATGATCTAGTAGACTATGGCCAAGCAACCTTTTTTTAGAATAGGTTAACTACAAATAAAAGTTTTTACATAAGCTTAATACAAGAAACATTAAAATACTAGCAGTAATAGATGACAGCCACAAATTTGTTCCTTATTTTCAAAATCGTGATTTGAATTGCCAATTTCACTAACCGTGGAAAGTTTTCGAAAGTTGTGTAATTTTGATTTAAAATATTTTCATCTTCATTCTAAAATGTTCATTTGTTTCTCAATTGTCCATTGGCTAATTACAGTGCCATGTCGTATCTCTTTCTGGCTTGTTATTTGGATGATATATTTGAACTGTGTAATGTTTATTTTGTAATTTAAACATTTCATTTGGGGAAAGACAGAATTTATATTTAAAAGTAAAGCTTAGGTGGACCACATGCGGATCCCAGGTTGCTTTGTCGCTGCAAATCATTTATTGAAATTAGAGAAGGGCCAGAGAAACCTACATTTCTTAGTAATAGGGACCATGGTTACAAAATTGAATGGAGGAAGAAATGGAGAGACATTGGAAATATTCATTTTTAAGCCAAATTATTGTAGATTAGAATTTACTACCTGCAACAGCTTTCCAGGCAGTGAAAGAAGAACAGAAAAATCTTTTATATAAATATACACATTGCTTTGTATTTTAAAACATTTTATACAGATTTATCAATTTATTTAACTATAGTTACCACCAAGTGTTAACTATGTGAAATAAATTATCTATCTGTGAAGAAGTGGCACATTCTTTACAGTGCTTCGTATTTGTGAATGCTGCTACATCTTGTAGTGTAAAAGCATAAAATTTCCTTAACACCTAATAAATTTTCAAGTATTAATTAGTTATCCTTCTCTGAGTCAAATATGTTGTTATAGAGTCTTGTGTTTCAGGTCATTGTAGTTATCTGTAAATTTTTGTGTCTTGTTATTTTTCATACTTGTGTGTTGTCACTTACTATAAGCAGAATTTTGAATTTTTCAGAACAAAGTAATGAAGCAATTAGATCTCAACAACAAAAAACTGCTGAGCATTACAAGCATTATTTGGAAAACCTTGCTCAAATAAATGTTACTGTTGAGTACTTACTGAAATTAGTGGAAACTACTAGGGCTGAAATTGATCACCGTCTTGGCTGGTTATCTGATCTGTCTGGAGGAGCTGGTATTTTTAACTTCAAAATTAAATTTGAGAATTTTCTTCTAAATGTTTTCTCTTTAATTATTGTGTATAACTGCAGTAATGGCTTTAAATTATTAACTGTCTAACCAGAAAAAAATAAAAATTTACTTGAAATTAAATTCAATGATGTTATAAGATACGAAGTGTTGATAATCATTTTATATTGTTTGTTTTTCCTTCAATAAGAAGTCAATTCCAAATGAAACTTGATCCATTCAATAATTAAAAATCTTATTTTATAGTAAATAAATGAAAAATTCATGCAATTTATGTAGTATTTTTAATACTAATCATATTCGAAACTTATTTCAAAGAACATTTAAACCGGTATTTCAGAGACTTGCACCATAAAAGGAACATTGACCATACAATCATATGTTCAAGATTTATAGCATAGCTTTTGCTTTCTTTGGGTGACCATACATTACCAGTTAATGTATATAAGAATCGAGTATAAGCACTAAGTAGTATCTTTCTTTTCTTTTCCAAGTTTTGTAAAAGTTTATATAAAAATTTTTTATGCACAGTAGTGGTATACATTTTGTTAATTACTAATATGCTGTCTTTCTTTTTCAGGGGATAGAATTGATAGACTAATTTGTGCTGGCCAGCATATTTTATTCTTACTTGTTGGAGCTTTATCAGCCGTGTTTATTAATGCTTCTTCTACAGTACGTTTCATATTGTTTTTTCTTGTTGTTATCAATGTGTCTGTCATTCTGCAAATGGGTGCAGCAGCAGCAATGGATGTTTGCTCTGAAGCTGTTCTTGTGTTTGTAGTTTACTTAGGTGAATATTAAAATTTTGATTACTTATCAATTATATTGTATTGGTTACCTCATTAATATACTTAAATGCTTTTCAGCATCTTGCATGTGCTACTATCTGAAATCATGGGGAATTACCTGGTACAATTCACAAAAGTCTACAGAATCTTTGAGGCTTGCTGAAAACATGAGTATGCAAAGATTTTCTTCTCCTCAACTTACCCAAACAACATTGCATACTAGAATTAAAAACACCTTACTGTATTACAAAGGTAAAAAAGAAATTTATTCAGAGTAGATGTGTTACTTTTAATTTCAAACTCTATGGCTGCATTATTCACTATATTTTGAATGAGTGTGCCAAAGTTTATCATTCACTCAAGAACCTTCAAGACAGAAGATAAAACTTGTAATATATCGACTATTAACATTTTTATTTGCTACAGGACAACTTGTGTACATATATACAATACTGTGTTGTAATTTAACTATGCAGCTAATTCATTACTATACAAAATTACCTATTTATTTAACTATTGGGTATAAAAAATATTTTTATTCCAGAGGTTGAGAATTACACAGTGAAAATTATATCGAATTGTAATAACAAATACTATACCTTGAAATAATTTCTAGGTATTTGTTACAATTACATAAATTAATTTCTTGGTATTTGTTACAATTAAATAAATTTCTGATGTAGCTTGTTTTGTTTCTATAGTTCTTTTATGGAATATGCTACAACAACTAGTAGTTAAAGGCAAAGGCTTATTTTTCAAGAAGCCTGCAAGTCCTGTAAGGTCATGGAACAATAGCCCTACAAGAACGGTGACTCCAGAACCTGACGACTGGAGCGATGATGAATGTGATTTTGTGCAAAAATTGTCAACCAATGTATGTAATTTGTATTTACTAACTTTATATTTTCCTCATAGTATTGAATATATGTCACTTAATAATTTAAACACTTTGGCATAATTCTGTACTTTAAACTATATGTATATAAGCCAATAAGGATGTGATATTATCAAAATATTGGGTATGGAAAGGATAGACTTTCAGGACTGAAGGGAGTTCATTAAATTTTTAGAATTAATAAATACTACCATTTGTCATTGTTGCAAAGTGTGGAATCCTAACCACAGAGCAGTTACTGTCATTGTCAAACTCTACTATTTTGAAGACGACAGTAGCTGCTACCCTCCAGACCATTAACTTACTTTCACAATTGTTTGTTCTGTATTTAGGCATGCATACGCCGCACTTCTTCACTAAAAATATGTAGGGAAAATAGGTATCGCTTGTACTCATAATTTTTAAATTAAATAAAGTAAACCCAGTTTAGTTTAGAACACTTTACTCATATAAACATTAGTGTCTACATACCTTACAACATATTGCCTTTGAATGTCATTAAAATAGTTATACTCTACATAAGGATGTCAGGATTTTTTTATAAGAGATGAAATACTATGAATATCTGATAATTATAACAAAAAGAAGTAGAGGAGTTGTATACAACTGGTTCTACAACCCAATGACGGCAACGAGTATGGCCGAAAGACATTCTGACATACTAAAAGTAAAACAATGCAAGAAGGGAGAAATATTAATGGGTGTTTCCCCTTACACATTTAAACAAACTTACTTAATACTCTATATTTAATCTAGATTGTAAGTCAGTATATGAATAAAAAAAATTCATCGCTTGAAACTGTTATCAGTCTCATTGCCACTGACAGATGATTTACTCACACTGCATCATCTTTGTTTCTGTCCATGGAGGACATAGTTTTGAATCTCTGCTGGGATTAAATTTCATGCATCTATTTATTAAGGATCCATTCACACATTTCAGAAATTGAAGGCTTCTTAAGTCTTCCACTTTGCATAATTTTCTTAAAATTGCAATTCTATTCCTCATAGAAACACCACAAATGTGCCTTAAAAAGCTGGTTGATGGAGACATCTAGGGGTTGCAGCATTCCTGTCATTCCACTAGTGATTTCTAACTAGAAATCACAATCATTTCACATTGCTGTTTTCTCAACATCTTATTCATGTGACCATGATACTTATCAAACACCAACACAGATAGCAGATGTAACAGAGCTCAAGGATGGCAAAACAACATTGTTTCTAACCAGGCCATTTACAAATTTTCTATATTCATCCACCACTTTTCGTGCACTCTCACTTGAATCCCTAGGAATGAATCCTTTGTCCACATCACAGTGATGCAATGTTTCAGTACAGTATTGTTTTTCTGTCCAAGTAGTTCTAACTTGAACTGTTTATTTCACCTGCTTTGTTGATGCTACTTTCCCCAGTCATTTAAAAAGAATTTTTAGGTTCGTCAACGTTTCCTATGCATTAATCATGTGTCTTACTTAAATTCAAGACATGCCGTTAACCTGCAGTTTCTCTTAGTACATTGACATTTTCCTATAAATTGCCAACTCGTGTAGTACCATAAAAACATAGCCCAACCATAATTTACTTTAAATTGACTTACAGGAATTTCCATTCTTTTAGCAACTTCGAACCATGTCATTTCAGCCAAAGCAGAAAATTCATCTGCTCATGTTTGATGGGCATATTCCACAAGAAAGATTTCCAGGTCTGAATATTCAAATACCTGCCAATTCTGAGACATTTTTTGAAGTGTACCTTTTACTAAAATCCAACACAGCACATTATTTTCATCAACATAAATTTTCCTTACTATTTCTCTTCAGTGTAACTTTCTCTGACACAATCTATGTTATTGAATCAACTGCTGTGCAAGCAGATGCCATACATTCTCCACACCAATTATGACCAACAAGTATTGACAAGGCCCATCAACATAGATGCATATGCTAGCCATTCATGGTCCAACATGTGCAGTACTGCATGGTTGGATTGTTGCACAAGCCTCCACCACACACTGTCCAACACGGAATCCAACCTCATACCTGAATAGCATGTCAAAGAAAGCAGAAAATTTTCAGTTGGCTTATTAGAAGCTTCAGTTGTAAAAGTAAAGGACATAAGGCAAGAAATTATATCTTAATAGATATACATGAAATTATTAAATTATATAGATGAAGATTACAAAAACTTTTTAATAATGGTCAACATATGTTTTGAGAACTTCCTCATAAGAATTGGCTCCTTTATTACAAAAAGGGAAATGTTAAGGCTTTTTGGATACTGGAGAGTCATATGAAGATTTAAAATTCGACTGCAAATTATCAACTCAACTGCTAGGAACACTGATAATTTATTAGACTGGAAGGTAAATCCGTCTCTTTCCTCACTGGCTTCTGCACATCCAATTGGTAGAGATGCCTAAATTTCATATACCACAGAAGCAGTAACTTCACTGGCATGCCTATTTCTTCAGTTCAAAGTAAACACTTTATCATAAATCAATTTTTTTCCTCACGCTTCAATTTTTTTAGGACTGAATGTTAGAAATAAAAAATTGTTCCAATGAATGCTTTAGAATATTTGTAAAAGTTATTAACACAGTGGCTCATTGCCTCATTTCATACCATGGAGCTACTTTGAGATGCTGCTTATACACAAGGGCAAATTATAAACACCTAAATAAGGTATTAAACACTACTTTCTGCAGCATCATTTCTAATTTTTGTGAGTCTAAGCTTATGCTCTTGGCATTACACTTAGTTCTGAAGAAGACACCTTTTCCATTTTATTGCTTCTTAGCATGATAACGCTGTAAATTTAAGCTGAGTCAGACGATCACTCATAAACTGTCTTTTATATCAAAATGAGCTAATTTATTTATATATAAATGGTAAAAAGACCTAGAGGCTTCAATGTTTGTGTGACATGCACACCAAATTTCATCCTTTTAAATTTCTTGTTTCTTAAAAACACCAGATGAGGTCCCAAACTAAAGGACGTAATGCCGTGCAATGAACTGATGTTAATAAATTTAATAATTCTTCTGATGTATGTATAAACCTTTTTACCTTTTCTCATTCCAAAACGGTCATAATATAACTACTTTCTAGATATACAAATCAACTAGTAGGTAAAGGCAGAGCTTTGTATTCAAGTAGCCAATTCAATTTATCTTATTTTTCTTTTTATATATTGTAACATGAAGTTATAGCTTAGCGTTCCAAGCTGGAAAGCCACCTCAGACATATTGTTAGCGGTAGGCTTTGAGAACGACTGATATGATTGTACACTTCTAAGGCGGGGCATGCTAACTTTGCAATCAGGCAGAAAAGAGTTGCTTTGTGATAAGATGTGGCTGTAGGATGGTGTTCTCATCAAAATGGAGAAGGGTGATGGAAGAAGAAACACCACAAATGTAATGAGTATATAGAACAGTAACTGAAAGAATCAAAGTATGTGAAGAAGGAAAGCAATTACCAGTGCTCATTCATAAAGTTTCTCTCTCAATGGAGGATAAATAGAATACACAAGCACAAGAGGAGATATTGGCAACCCAGCTAGGTGGTGGAGAGTGCGACTAAGTCCTACAGGGGTGGAGGAGTATAGGAGAGCATCTGAAGGATATCCTTGGACTGATGTTTTGTTTGGATTAGTCAAGTGTAGGTCAGATGGAGAAAGGATTAAATTTAGGTTCAGTAAATGTTCATCGTTTTCATCCTTTCTGTGTACATATCCTAGCCATCTCACTCTTGCTTTAATTTCACTAACATCAGGTTCATTGAAAGTTTGTATAGTTCCTTAGAAGTCAGGAATTGCTTCATAAATCTTGCTCTCAAATATAGCCAATCTGTTCTCATCAGTGGTTCTGAAGGCCCAAGTTTCAGAGCCATACAATAACACTGGTCTTTTTAAAGTCTTAAATAGATCTACAGTGTCTATAGTATGGATATAGCCTTTCAATTCTCCGGGTTTGTCGCTAAAAACGCTTCTATTTCTCAATAGCATCGCATAAAAATCCTTTCTTTCCTCATCGCTAATTCCTATTATATTTTTAGTTATATCCTCAATTCTTCTTATTAATTCCTCCTCCTCGTTTACTACCCTATTGGACGAACACTTTTCACTAAATTCTCTAATTTCTTCTTCATCTGCGTCTACTCCCCGATCGTCACTGACTCCCTTTCACATCCTTCTTTCCCCACGATATTCCATTTAAAACTCAATATATTACCATTTTCTATGTCAGTTCCACAACCCCGGATCGTGTTTCCTTTCAAATCAACGATCGCGCTCGTATTTTGAAGCCATGATGAACCTATAATGACCTCGGTACAAAGCCCCTTTACTACCAAACATGGTATTCCGATTATTCCGTACGCAGCTTTTACTTTCAGTTGAATCTGCCAAGATTCATTTTTCCGTCCAAAGGCCGAATACGCTTTCAGGTTGCTGCAATGTTTCGTGTGCCTCTAATTTCATTTAAATAATCGGAGCTCATGAAGCAATTTGACGCTCCTGTATCAATCAATGCCAAGATGCTCTCACCAGTATTTAAACATAATTTCACAAATTGAAGTTGGTTTGTCTTAGTAAACACACTTCTATCCTCGTCCTCTGAAACAAGATCATGCGCCCCTAGTAAATCCGCTACTTTCAAACCGTTTGCTGTTGAATGGTTAGTGTGGACCTCATGACATGTCCTATTTGGATTGCTCGGCTTTCCTCCTCGGGATCGCTGGTATTCCGATTTTATATGCGTTCGCTCCGCCCCCTCACTACTTCGATCTCGTGGTCTATTATACGCATGGAATCCGTGAGGTACGTTTCTGTCCCCACGGTCGGCTTCATTCCTATACTCTTATCTTGCCTCCCAGCTTTGCTCCGCATGATGTTTTGGCGTTTCCTCAGAAAATTCATCGCTTGGGCAATTGTGATCAGACCCGTACAGAATAAACTATTGGTTTCTTCGTCGAAGTGTCTCAGCATATCGATCAATTCGATGTCTTGAAAAGGGTGATCTTAAAAGCTTGTTTTCTGCCACGCACCTGTTAAAATACTCCTCCATTGTGAGCGGACCTCGCGGACTATACTTCCCATTATTTAATCTGTTTTTTAACTGCCACTGCTGGTCACCGTCCCAATATCTCCCCAAGGAATGCCTCTTTAATTTCTACGTATTCCCTTTCATCGTCCCAAAGTGCCTGTATCTAATCTCTCACTTTATCGTCCACGGATTGCGTAAAAACGGCCGTTTTCTGGCATCCGGATATGCTTTTCATTTCAAAATATTTATCTAATAAATTTATGAATATTTTAGGATGCATTGCTCCGCGTTCAGAATCTTTCACTATTATCGCCCGTCCCGCCGTAGTCTCACTTGGTATTCGCTTAATTTCTTACCTCAGTTTATCGCGATTTTCTTCAGCTTGTTTTTCGACAGTACACAAACGTTCCCTCAATTCTGTATACCCTGCCTGTGTTAAATTTTCTAGTCTAATTATATGATCTAACGCCACTTTACTATTCTTAGCACACTGATTCTGCATTTCACTTCCATTTCTCTTTTCTTCACTTAATTTCGATTCGAGTTCAAAATACTTTTCCTGGTTGCCCTTTAATTTATCATCAGTTCTTTTTAATTCCTTAAACTGTCTGTCACCTAATCCTTTAACTTCCTTGTTTACCGTATCTACAACCTTCTTTAATTGCCCCATCGCGCACTCGATTTGTGTGCTTTGACACTTGATTAGGTTTATTTCTATTTCCGTTTCGGCTGTGTGGCTTTGTAACTTATTTTCCAACCATCTCTTCTGTCGTTCTAATTCACTAATATTCTCATCTACCTTGCTGTTTATTTCTGTAGTGAAATTAATAAATTTTTCTTGCCATTCTACATCTCTTTGCTTCATATCATTCGCAACTTGTTCGAATCTTTCTGTAACTTTTCGTTTAAATTCACGAATCTCCTGGGTCTGCTTTTCCGCATTAGCATTAATTTCTTTACATAAATTATTTTGAAATCCCATTAGCATAATTTGAAATTGTTGCAAAATATCATTCTGCCCTGTTTGATTTATCAAGCATTCTTGGCTAGCAAATGCAGCACGAGCTGATTCGGTAGCAACTGCGGATTCGATAAGCATATGATCGGTACTAATTGTCGATAGAGAATTTGGTTCATGTAAAACCGAAATATTATAGCCTTCACCTTGAGTTGTTTCCATATCATGAGTCTCATGCTCCATTTTTAATATAATTCTACCAGACCTGAGTAGCATAGAAATTTGGATCACACGTATACAATCACACAAAGCATGCACAAAACAAATTAAAAGATTAAAATTAGTGAGCCAATTGTAAAATACGCCAGATTAGAATAAATTTAGAACGAGCCCCAAACGTTGGATGCGCCAAAATGTGATGAGTGGGGGGTATTATTATTATTATTATTAATTCTTAATTCTATTAGTAAAGAGGGTTCCATTAGTATATATTGAAATTGTTAATTCTTTTGATTTTTATGGTTTTATTTTGAAAGAAACTAATCAAATACTATTTACAATTATTAACTAATATTAAAACTACAAATTTACATATGTACAATTGTTAGCTCCATTCTAGCAAAATCAAGTATTGCCCTAGCCCCAGAATCTCAGGTTGCCCGTGAGTTTAATAATACACGAAAATTCCTAATGGATTTTACAACTGGCCTGGGTATGAAAGTGTTAATTACCAATGTTTTGGCTGCGGCGAGCAAAGCTGGACCCGTCCTGGACCCCGTCGTTTTGATTATCGTAGCTGTTGAACGGCCCCGATATCACCTCTGTTGCTGTCTAGCGACCTCGTAAGAACGTTGTTATTGTTGGTAGGACGTTATTTTTGACGTACGAGTCATATCGCTTATTGATGCATGCTGATAAGCGATGCTGCTCATCTTCTCTCCAGACTCGTAGTGCCCTTGCCTGCCGTCGCTAGCCGTACAGCCCCTAGGAGTACCGTTAATTCCGGCATTGTCCTAGGGCCATAAATCCACTCCTGTCAGCAATGTCCAGGCGGTCAGTGTGCACACACTCCATGCTAGCCTATTTTGCACAGGCCTTTTCATTTCCACATAACTAGGACATCCCACAACCTCCCTAATTTCCTTAGTATATTCCATCATTGTCCTCCTTCTTCTGCTCTTATCCCACACACTTCTCTAATGCTAATTTTACAAGACCCTCCTGTCTTAAAATGTGGCTTATTAATCTATCCCTTCTCTTTGTTAACATCCTCCGTATTGTTCACTCTTCCCCTATCCTGCTTAGTACTTCCTCATTAGTGATTCTATCCACCCATCTCCTATATCACCACATTTCAAAGCCTTTTCCTTTCCTTTCTGCAACTCCTACCATCCACGTTTCGCACCCGTATAATGCCACATTTTTAGCAATGATTTCCTAATATTCACACTTTTATTACCTGTATGTAAATTCCTCTTTTTTGGAAAGCCTTCTTTGCCTGTGCAATCCTACTTTGTATGTCTACTATATGTCTACCATCCCTAGTTATTATGCTACCCAAGTAGCAGAATTCCTTAACTTCTATCAAAATATCCCTTCCCAATCTAACACACATTGTTATTCCATCGTTTCCCATACTACGTTCATGCCATTTATTATGGTTTCCAAGTCTTCTTCTGACTCCCCTAATATTACAAAACCATTAGGGTTTTTATTTCTTCTCCCTGCATTTCATATTTTGTTGTTATTCTTCAATCCGTTAAGAAAATTTCAAATTCCATTATTGTAGGCGGATTCATTTCTTCATTATCTGTTTTTGTTGGGCTAGTTCCCTACATTCCATCTTTAACACAGTGAGCACTGTTTTCTATCCCTTCTAGTTTTTCCTGAAAAAGCTGATTACATCTTACCAGTCTTTTCTACATTGCATGTCAACTCTCCATTAGGATTAACAGGTGACTGGACTTCCTTCTTCTTCCCTTGTTGTTCGGGTTGACCTAGGAACTGCTGCTAAAGAGAGAAACTTGAGCCTTTTCCTCCTTCTTCCCTCATGTTTTCCTTGTTGTAAACACATCTTACTCCTTTTCTGGCTAGCCTTTTGGTTGAATCTGCTACCCAATTTCGTATAACACTGCTTTCAACTTCCTTCTTCTCAATTTCTTACACCATACATCTCTGCCTCCTCGACTGTCAATCTCTCACACCATACTCTTCAGTTGCTTACTAGGCTTCAATGCCTCACATTATCTCTATACTATGCTTCTCTGCTAGCTCCTCGACTTTTCCAACTGTTTACCATCTTTATACTGCCCTGCTGCTTCCTCACTTGTCCAATGGTTTTTTTCATACTGACTGTTTTTCCGCCAATCACCTTCGCAGGTCACATCCGTATAGTCCCCCTTCAAGGTATAAAACTATCTCATGTGATGATTGTCTGCCAATCATTGAGAGTTCTCTGACAAGTGTTGGAGATTTTTTATGACATAGGTTACTTTTTACTAGGAAATCCCGAATGGTGAATGCTCCCTCAGCCAAAGAAAAGCGTACCATTATAAGCACACAGTCAGCCGCCCTCTTGGCGCCGGGAAAAACCCCTTTTACTGGCCAGCGACATGCTCTGGCAGAAACTTTATTTTATAAAACATTCCATAAATTGAAATTAAAATTGGGGAGGGTTCTACTGTGCTACAATATATATGTGTTAAAATGTGGATATGTGTGTGTTAGTTTGTACCTCTTTTAATATATTTGTGTTAAGATATGGATGTGTCTGTGTATTTTAATCTTCTGATGAAGTGGACAGAGTCTCTCCAAAATTTTAGATCTCCACACTCAACATGATACCTGCCATCTGTACACTTCAGGTAACCCACCTAGACCCTCATTGAGAGTTAAAGTTGGTGACCTGGTGGGGTCAATTGTTTATGACCTAAGCTAGCAGCACAGCAAATTTTGGCTGCTCAGTCATTGGCTAGTCAATCACTGGAAATGTCTTCCTAACTTTCTGATGAAGGGGGCAGTGCCTCCGAAAATTCAAGCACTCCAAACCTCACAAGGTGTTTACCATCTATGAACCTCAGGTAAGTTACCTACTTTATATATATATAAAATTAATAAGGAAAGGAAAAGACCTGAGGTTCATAGATGGTAGACACCTTGTGAGGTTTGGAGTTCTTTTGGAGGCACCACCCCCTTCATCAGAAAGTTAGGAAGACATTTCCAGTGATCAGCTAGCCGATGACTCTCTCTGTATATATATATTTAATTCTGTTTATTTCATGTACTTTTAATGTTTTTTATCAAACAAACTTTCTGTATTTTGAAAAAATTCAGTTGTTATTCAATTGTTTGAAACTGAATAAAGTTATTTTGTTATAACAGACACATAAAGAAGATGCAACTTATTCCTTAAGATCCCATCTTCGTACTTCTGTGTCACCTTCAGTTTCTCTAAGGCAACATGATATTGGATCACATTACAATGTTCCTCCTACACCATCCACATCAACTCGCAGGTATTAATCATCTCTTGCCTACTTTATCTTCACCATTTTAAAAGCTGTTTTTAAATTCTGTATATTGTGAAAAATGAGAATTGCTAAATGTAATTGAAAATGTTATTATATATATATTATTTCATTTTGATACTCGATCTTTATCCTTTGTTTAACATGTATTTGTTTTCAAAGTTGAGAACATTTGTTTTATTTATCTGAAATTTGTGACAGCTTTTAGTGATAGTGTATTGAAGAAATAATTAAGCATGACTAGGGAAACGAGAATTTGATAGTAATGGGTGATTGGAACACAGCTATAGGAAAGGGAAGAGAAAGTGATGTAGTTGGGGACTATGGACTTGGGGGAAGGAAAAAAGGGGATATAGGCTAGTAGAATTTTGCATGGAGCACAGTTTAGTCATGACAAATACCTGGTTTAGGAATCATGAAAGAAGACTATGCACATAGAAGAAACTGGGACATGGGCAGGAACCAATTAGATTATATAATGGTTAGGCAGAGGTATAGGAATCAGGTACTAAACTGCAAGACATACCCAGGAGCAGATATAAACTCTGACCATAATCTACTGGTTATGAAATGCAGGCTGAAAATGAAGGAACTCAAGAAAGGAATTGGAACAAAAAGATGGGAAATAGAAAAACTGCAACAACAGGTCGTGCTTCAGAGTTTCAAAGAAGATATCAGGAGTACATTAATAGAGAAAGGAGAGAGAAACAATATAGAAGAGAAGCAGGCATTCTTAAAGGAAGAAATGACTAGAGCAGCAGAAGAAAAAATAGGCAGAATAGCTCAATCCAATAGGAAAGCATGGATAACACAAGAAATAATAAAAATGATTGGCGAAAGGTGTAAATATAAAAATGCAAGAGATGAAAATGGTAAAGTACACTACAGACTATTGAAGAATGAGATAGATAGGAAGTGAAAATCAGCCAAAGAGGCTTGACTTCAAGAGAAATCTAAAATGGTTGAAGATTTTATGGTGAAAGGAAAAATAGACGCAACTTATAGGAAAATCAAAAAATCATTTGACAAGAGGAAAAATATTAGCAATAACATCAGGAGAGCAGATTGGAAGCCAATTATGGATAAAGAAGAAAAAGCAGAAAGGTGGAAGGAATATCTAGAAGAGCTGTATCATGGTGGAAGTTTTGATCAGTCAGTAATAGAAGAAGAAGAGGTGGATGATGAAGAGTTGGGGGACAAGGTCAGAGTTTGATAGGGTGCTGAATGAAAGACCTGAGTTATGGTAAAGCGCTAGGAATTGATAATATTCCAGCAGAGTTAATAAGAGCATTGGGCAAAGAAGCAGTATTATGGCTGTTCAGGATAGTTTGCGAAATATATGAAACGGGAAGAATCCCAGAGGATTTTAGTAAAAACATAATTATGCCCATACCAAAGAAGGCTGGGGCTGATAGATGCGAACAGCATAGAACAACTAATTTAGTATCCCATGCATGCAAAATATTAACAAAAATAGTATGTAGGAGAATGGAATGTCAAATAGAATGCGAGTTGGGAAGAATATGTGGGACAAAAGAAGCTATATTGACTTTGCGATTAATTTTAGAAGACAGGATACGAAAAAACTGGCCTACGTTCATAGCATTAGTAGATTTAGAAAAAGCATTTGATAATGTGAACTGGAACACACTATTAAGGATTTTGAAGACAACTAGAATAAAATATCGAGAAAGGAGGCTAATACATAAACTCTACAGAAAACAGGCAGCAGTAATTGGAATAGAAGACCAAGAAAAGAAAGCAGAAATCAAGAAAGGAGTAATTCAAGGATGCAGTCTGTCTCGCATGCTGTTTAACATATATAGAACAGACGATGAAGAAAGTGAAAACGGAATTTGTAAAAGGAATCATACTGCAAGGAGAAGGAATAAAAACCTTATGCTTTGCCAACGATATTGTAGTATTAAGAGAATCAGAAGAAGACTTGGAAACAATAATAAATGGCATGAGCATAGTCCTGGAAAAAGTTCAATATGAGGATTAATAGAGGGAAAACCAAGGTAATTGAGTGTAGTATGGAAAACAGAGGAATAACAAAGGGTGTTAGGTGGGGAAGGGATATTTTGACGGAAATTAAGGAATTCTGCTACTTGGGCAGCGTAATAACTAGGGATGGTAGACATAAAAGAGTAGGATAGCACAGGCAAGGAAGGCTTTTACTTACAGGTAATATAAGTTTGAATATTAAAAATGTTTGTATGGAGCGTGGCGTTTTATAGGTGTGGAACGTAGATGATAGGAGCTGGGGAAAGGAAAAGAATAGAAGCTTTAGAAATGTGGTGCTATATGCAAATGCTGAAAATCAGATGGGTGGATAGATTCACAAACGAGGAAGTTCTAAACAGAATAGTGGAAAAGCGAACAATATGGAGGAAATTGACTAAGATAAGGCATAGATTAATAGGCCTCGTTTTAAGATGCGAGGGTCTTGTAAAATTAGCGTTAGAGGGAAGTGTGTGGGGTAAGAACAGAAGAGAGAGGCCAAGGATGTAATAAGCTAAGCAGATTAGGGAGGATGTTGGGTGTGCTAGTTATAAGGCAATGAAGAGGAGGACTGAATACCACAACAACATGCCATTTGAAACTTAGGCTGAAATTAAATATACTTTATTATAAAAAAATTGCTTCTAGATGTAGTTCCATAATATGTATTTTTCTTTTACTATATATAGCAGTACACCAGTACGTCCAGATACTCCTGCACAATGTGGAGCCACATGTCTTACTGGCCAACCGTGTCGGAATATTGTAGCACCTGGCTGCAATACATGCAGAGTACATAGTCTCAACTCTTCATTTAATAGATCTAAATTGCATTAAAAATTTTGTATAGCTTTATTTTTTATAACTAGGTACAGTGCATTGTTTCTTTATACTTAAACGAAGAATAACTCTGGCATGCCTTAATTTATGCTGAAAATAACAGTGTAATATTGTGAAAATAATATTATATATTCAAAATAACATATTTCAATACAAGAACGTATCCTGTAATATTATTTGTATTCAAAATATTTTACATAAGAGCTATATATTAAAGTATATCAGTTTCATTGTGTTATTTTTCATACATATTCTGTAGATGTATATGCAAAATTAATTGTTTTAATATATAATATTTTTAAATAAATGTACATTTTTAATATTTATAGTTCATGTTGCTTTTATGCTTTCAAATTAACTTACTTAAGTGTCATTCCATGTCAAATCAGTGACCACTTGACCATCTCCAAACCTCATGAAATTTTGTAATGAAGTAACTTATACCCCGAATGAAACTGTACAAAATATTGGAACAATGGTTCAGAAGTTAAAAAGAAATCCTTAAAATTCATGGAACAACCTATCATTTTTTCTTTTAATTCTAACAATTCATTTGTCCTTGGGATCCTTCATACTGTCCATAAGTTTGATCTTTTAAGTCTCCCCAGGCTTCATTTTCTAAATTTTGACCCTTTGAATTTCGTAGCCTCTCTAATGGACATTCACTGGGAAAGAGGGGTAGATTTTCAACAGTCCAAATAAAATTAGTGGAATAAAATTGAAAATTAGGAATATAAAATGTTTTAAGTCTCATATTTTCACACACTTTGCTATTTGTCCACTTGTGTTTGAGAAAATGAGTCTCTTTATTCAGTGCTAAAAATACATAAGAAAAGATTATCAAAAATTAAAAAACTAACCACCACAGCCTGTGGTGGTTTGTGCTGCACACCGAGAGACTTTTATATGTAAAAATGAAGGCTTTGGAGTGACTTTTTGAGTTTCTCTGCTACAGCATCAAAATATTTGCTCCATGCTCTTCTTAAAATATTCTTATAAGAATGACATTATTTTTTCTTTGATGTATAAGTAAATACAAAATCTCATTTATTTACTGTTAATTTATTTATTATTAACAAAATAAACATGCAAACTAAAAGAACGAAGGCTTTCCCAGTGACGAATATGTAGAAACATTTCTTGGGTTTCCAAACCGGTAATCTCAGAACACAGCGACGTTTCAACAGGCTTCAGCCTGGAAGATGACGGAGTTGCTATCTGTTGAAACGTCGCTGTGTGCAAAGATTACCTGGTTGGAAACCCGAGAAATTTTTCTACATGCAAACTAAAAGGTTCACTTTTAATCTCCCCACATTGCAGACTTGTGTACAGTGGCGGCTGGTGCATATGTGCTCATTAATTAATTCAGGAGAAATAATTTGTTTCATAATTTTAATAAAATTTAAGATAATAGTATTTTAAGAGCGAATTTCTGCTTGAAAGATTTTAAACTGCGTGCCTTCCAGTGCACTCCCTCCCGCATACATCTGGGCTATATTCTTTATAGCACAAGAATCCAGTCTGGAATGAGAAATTCACAGTATTTTTGTGGTCTATTTGAATTTAAGGGGTGGCATTTCAAAGACTTACATAACTGAGAAAATTACTGCACATTCCTATATGCAATATTGCCATAATGTGTGGCTTCTTCCAAAAATTAGCATTCATTATTAAAAATGTTACAAGTAAAAATACTTTTGTGTTAGGAAGGATCTTTAACTCACTGTTGCGAAAATGTCTACATTCATCTCTTCCACTTCCATGTCTTAAGCTTTATCATTTTCCATAACCTGGGAAAGTTTTTATGAATGCCAAGCTTGATTACGGTACGTCATGCTCACTGTATTATGTTTAAAGTTTCTTTAATTTGATTTTTAACGTAGAAAGAGTTGTACCTTCCTTCGGTATCGACAATGTTCAATTCTTGGTTTTTCATTTCAAAACTGTACTGTACTGGTAAAACAACTAAATATGGAATTTGGCGACACACAATCAAAGTCAGGTGGTATGAGAGAAGCTGAAGAAGGTTATAGACAGGATAATAAAACCTAGATGTTTTGGCGCCGCACTATTTTTTTTTCAAAGTCTTTGAGATTCAGCGTCATCTGGCTGTGAGGAGACACGTTGTTTTCCCCAACACATCGGTGAAGTAGGGCGAATGACTTCTCCCAAAGGGTGACAAAATAGTTTTGATTGGAGACGGCTTCGTCTCCGCAACCGAAGGGTCTTAACTGAAAAACAAAATGAAAGTTTTACTCAAATACTTCTCCAAAAGGTGAAAACATAGTGTATGTAAAAATAATCGGTTAACGTAACAATCGCACAGCACAGCAGCGGGCACATCTAAAATGCTCGTGGGCATAGGGTTGGGGACTCCTGCCATAATAGATCTCATGTGTGTGTAACTGTTAATTGGTACGAACTTTGATGTTTTTATGTTAATGTAAATTTTATTAAATTTTTACAAGTTTTGTTCATCAACAGTATAGTAAACAAAAAGGTTACATTGACATGAAATGAGCCATCCGGTACAGTTCACCTACTGCCCGAACCTAGTTTTTGTTTTCTGTGACTACTTTTAATTCCCCTTCTTTAGTCAATCTTCCGCTTTAGTCTTCTAATTTTTGAATGAATGACTGCAGCTTCCACGATTGATGAATTGATAGTATTGTCATGACCAAACATTCCGTTTTGCAAGGACATACATCAGTCGATCATTGTTTGGACAGAGGGTATTCCCAAGTCATTGTGAAAAGTAGAGTTTCTGATGTACCAGGGTGCTCCAGTCATGAGTCGTATAACTATTTTGTGTCACCTGTATACATCTGATGCGACTTTCTGCTGCAGTTCCCCACAGTCCACAAGAGTAGTACCAAACTGGCCCTATTAGTGATAAACTTATTATTATTTTTGTTTCCAGAGATAAGGGAGCTTTTTCCTGCTTGTGTTGACAGATTCTTTGTATTCCAATTGATATGAGCTGTCCATGTAGGACACCCAATAATATAATTTGGTATGTCCAGGTTATCGAGTTGTAGCTCTGTATAAAATCCTCTCGGGTTTCCAACTGGGTCAAAGAGATTATCAGTGACTTTTCAATGGCTTGCTCTGCCATCATCTTCAGACTGAAGTATCAAATTCGGTAAGTGTAAGCATTTATATAGTCCGAGGCAAGTCTGTGCAAGCACAGACCGCCTGTGATTGGCTAGAAGTGGACGCGAGGGCGTCTCTCATTGGTCCACTTGCTTTTCATGCTCTAGTCTCCCGTGGCTGCGGTCACGCGTCCCGTCTCCGTTGCATCTGGGGTCCCGTGACTCAGCCCCGTATTCCTCTGGTAAAACAATGGGTTCCAAGCCAGGCTCAATTGGAATCCAAAATCTCTATTCAGTAAATTCTCACTGGACATGATGTTTATTGCCTCCAAAATAATGCTATCCCAATAGCAACTAGCTCTGTCCAGAATACGAGTCTTACCGAAAGCTATTTTATGGCCCGTGAACAAGGAATGTTCGGCAATAGCTGACTTATTGGGTTGTTTCAACCGTAGATGTCTATTGTGCTCTTTTATTCTTTCCTCTACGGTTCTTATTGTGTGTCCCATGTATTTACTGCCACAGTCGCGTGGTATTTCATAAATACCAGGGGCTTTAGGCCTACATCGTCCTTTACATTCCTGAGCATATCTTTGATGTTTCGTTGTGTTAGAAACACCGTTTTTATGTATGTGACTAACTATGGATGTGCATTTTCCGGTCGACTCCTCGTTTTTCTTCTTCGTGGTTCTGTGTATTGCCCGTTAAATTTCACCAACGGTGTAACCGTTTCTTAATAAGGTACTTCGAAGGTGATCAATTTCGGCTGCCAAGTGGTCCTTATCCGATATCATTCTCGCTCTATGTGTAAGAGTGGAAAGCACAGCCCTTTTGAAAGCCGTGTAGGTAAAGGTCCGCATGAGTCGCTGTGTCCCAGGCGTCCATCCGGTCTTCTATGTATCAGGATGTCGAGAAAAGGTAGCATCCCTTCCTTCTCAATCTCCATCGTGAATTTAATGCTCGGGTGTATTCCGTTGAGGTGCAGTAGAAACCTCTCTAATTTTTCCTTTCCGTGTGGCCAGATGACGAAAGTGTCGGGAATGAGGTGAGTTTTGGTAGAATTAGTCGTTTCAAATTTTTTGAGAAGAGTGGTACAAGACTGCCTGGATCGTCCTTCCTCTTATTTGGTTTGTGGATCATTATAATGCAGGAGTGCTTCCATTTGTGAGGCATGTGAATTGTGTGTAGAATTGAATTGTATATTTTTGTCTCAACTGGAAAATACGTTTCCCAGGTAAGGATTTCACTAATTTTTCAGTATTACAGTCAGTACTCGGTGGTTTCTTGACTTTAAGATTGCTTATTACTTTCCTCACTTTTCCAGGAGAGAAGTTGAAGTGGTTCATTCATAGAATTCAAGATGCGATGCTGGGTCTTGAACAGTGATCGGTGTGAACTGCATGGAAAGCATGTCTGAGAACAGGTCAGTTTTCTCCTTCATGGTGGTGTACCAATGACCTTGTTTAAGAGGAGGAATATCATTCCGCTCTTTTGTGAGGGACTTTGTATTTTGCCAAAGGGATCCATCCTTCAATTTATCATCCTTTAGCGTCTGCTTGAGTGACTTTAGCATGAGGTTTGATGTTTGTAAATAGTAAATAAGTATTTATTGTTAATTATAAAAAGGCTGGCTTTCTAAATTATAATTGATTTAATTAGTGTATATTGTCTTTAATAAATATTAAGTTAATGGATTCCCATTTTTATATAATAATTGTTTATTTTAAACAGTGTTCATATTTTTCACATTTTTAATTTCAGGACATTTATAACAAGTAAATTTCTATTTCCTGGGGTTGCGGAAACTCGTATTAAATAAATTGCCCTTTTAAAATATGTCTTTGGTGATGCTATCAGAGTCTGCTTTGCTTATTACTAAATACATACTCGACAAAATCCTCGCGGAAAGTATTACAAGTGGCGGCTGGTGCATATGAGCTCTAGAGCTGCAACACGTTAATTAATTTTGGAAGAAGTTTTGATTCGTAATTTTAAGAACCTTTATAATAATAGTCTTTTAAGAGTGTAAATTTCTTCTTCGGTTCCAAAGACTTATAACTGACCGGGTCCCAGCATGCATCTGTGCTATCGTAATTGTAGCTCAAAATCCAGTCCGGAACGACGAAGCACATGCGCAGTATACCGCTTCAGTCCCCCTGCTTCACCTGTTCGCCAACAAACTCTCCCTATACTTGCAATGTCTCGTAGCTGCCTTGCTTAACAGGCCATTATTAGCAGGCGATTCACGCACCGAAATCGAACCATTTAGTAATTTGAAATGGAGAACGCGAGGGAGCTTCCTCTCGCAGGTATTTCTCCATATAGTGATAATAGGCCTTATCTTCGGGGATGCTTCGTTCTCTCTAATTTTAAGGTTCTTTCACACCGAGGTACATTCATCTCTTTTGGGAGATGTATGTAGTGGGGTCGAAGACCTAGAACATACGGTAACAGTTGCCTGCTGATCGCATTGGACAACTGCCTCTACGAAGAACGGAATGCTGCAACCCCGCTGCAAACTCATCTCCCGACATTCGGAAGGACGTGAGAACAGCAACCAAAAGCCCGATCTACCTTGTGGCGTACTCTTACTTTGTTGGGCGCCAGAGTGGGTGTCCTTTTAGCCAATTTGTATTAGGGAGGGGAATTAAATAATTCTTATTTAAGGCATAAAAAATATAGAAATTTATTATTTACAAATTTTGGCGGACCGATCCTACTCAATATATATTTGTTATGCCACTGGCTACTCAGCTATGAAATCCAAAACCTCGGGTTGACCGTGGGATAAATTTGGTCGGAAAAATGACGAATTTACGTTGTCTGCGTAATTATGAGAATGTTAAGGACTACCATGAGTGGAACTTATGTGGTATTTTCCCCTTTGCGATGTCGTGTAGTCAGCTTTTCTGGACCCTGGCGGCTTCTGTCGTTTGCCATCGAATGATGGCGACTGCTATCTGTAATATCTTCTTCAATGCCAGCGACTCCCTCCAGTAGTTTCATCGAGTGTCGCCTTCTGAATTTTTCCCTCGACTGTCCTCTTACGAATTTTGCCCTCGGCTGTCTTCTTACGAATTTTGCCCTCGACTGCCTTCATTTCCGCTTTCATGCCCTTTAAATAGTTTTGTGCATTCGCGCTTCTTAACGGCACAAAAACTCCAAAACTTTCCATCGCCAGGGCATCTCCATCAGGGGAAAGTGTCACAGTATGAACATTCGTCACCCTCGTCCGTCCGAAGATTTTAAAGAAGCCCGGCGCCATAGGGGGTCCGCTGTTCCTTTACTCTTTCATTGGCGATTCTGCAGGCCTGTCACTCATTTCCTCCAGATGTTCAACCCCGGGGGTCTGGACGTTCCTTACATTCCACATGGTAGTACCCAACAACTCATCATTACTCACGCGATTCACTGTTTTCATTTTTGTTTTGACTTCATGACTCGAATAATCAAATATTTAAATGTTATTAATTGAGAATAACGCGCTTAAAAATTCGTGCATACAAAATAACCAAGTAGTACTTATTATGAAGGAATTTGATGGAGGAATATAGAATTCCTTATTTTTTAAAAAAACCGTTTGATACAATTAAAAGTGAAATGCGACAACTATGTTGGCTTATCGGACGGAATTCCAGAATGTCAATATGAACTAAACTGTTGGTATACAACCAGATCCTTAAACCGATCTGGCTACACGGTATCCAACTTTGGGGTTGTGCATATGTTACGAACGTCAAGAAAATACAGACGTGGCAAAACAAGGAGCTGCCAATCATAGTAGAGGTTCCGTTGTACGTGAGAAACACCGATCTACACTTTGGGGGGGGGGGGTAACAGGCTTCATGAGGGTGATCCTGAAGCAGGCAACTCCCCTTTAATAGCATAGGAAGGGACTTGAAAAGGGGGGATGTGGAAGGTAGGGCAATGTAGCCCAGGGTTGACTAGGGCCCCCAGGCTATAGTGTAAGTATCCTAACCGGTATTTCACCTAAAGGTGATGCAGGGAAAAACCTGCATCAGGTAGGTCGGGCTAGTGGGTACTACTCCTGCGCCCTTCTGATGACGGGAGACTGGATTGCTGTGGGAACGCAACAAACCCGCCTCCATGCCTAGATCAGTATTGAGAGGCAGTTGGCCGACTGGTCCAATGAGATCAGCGGACAACTCTTATCGTATGTCAAAGGTCTTCGACCCCCCTACATACACCTCTCAAACTGCTAAAGGTCATCTCAGCCTGCAGGAGTCTTAAATTAATTACCTTGGCCAGGGACCAAGGGTGGAGGGAAAGAGGAAAACCAGGAAGGAGGAAGTCAACCTCCACCTGGCTCTCATTCATTTCCCATCAGGATATCCTCCTGACCTATCTACCTCAATCCCCCGATCTACACAAAGACTTAAAGGTCCCTTTTATTAAAAAGGAGATCAAAAGAGATGCCGAGAGGCACGAAGACCGTATTCGTTGATATCCCAACAACAACTGCTGGACAACACAAACTTACACCGCAGACTTAGGAGCTAAAGAACTAAAGTTACGTTATGGTGCATTATAATATAATTTATAAATATTTCATTTGTAGCCAGCACAAAGCCAAGAGTTGGAACTTTCGGGACAAAGGGTGACGCTGGAAAATCCCGTAAAGGAACAAACACGTCTATTTTGGCCCCATTTCTCAGAAAGGGCTAAGGAGGGGATATTGGGTTTAGCCATAGGATGGCCAATAAGAGGATGGAAAAAAGTAGAGAGGAAGGGAGGAAACGTTTACCGTCGTCTCTGAGATTTTCAGAGACAGACACTTGTGGTAAAGACGGCGAGAGGGATGGTCCTGTTAGCCCCACAACGAGCGGCGTCCGAGAGTTCCTGAATGTTCCGGCTTTTGGTAAGTGTTGGCCACGAATGATCACGCGACCGCGGGTTCGTAACCGAAATCACCACGGTTATCCTTGGGAAAAGGAGCCTCATTTTTAGCTTTCGGAATTGGTAAATTTTTAGGCCAGACGGATAAATATTTCATATTTAATTTTGTTTTCTTTATTATAAATTCCTTTTCTTTTTCATTTATATTTTTTTAATTTTCCCGCGTAAAGAACCTACGCAGGTGGCGCCCAAAATCCCTGACCACGTGGTATTCCGAAGCATACCACAACGTGTAGTGATTTCCTCGTCAGTGTGCTCAAACTTTGAACGTCACTGGACGAACAATCATATTTAAATAATTAGACTTTAAGAAAATATGAGACATGAATTGATTGTTGGTCACATTTGACCAGTTTCAATGTATCACACAAATTAGTGTTTTGTAATAAAAAAATTGAAAAAAAAGGAGAATAGTACAATTATCAATTTATATTATTAAGATAATGGACTTTATTACTATGGAAATTGTTTTAAAAAGCTGGGGTTTCCACAAAAGGGCCTCAAAATTTTCACATGTATTCACAATTTATTCTTGATGGTCATTTTCATTACACAGCTTTCGGTTATCAGTCACCTCACTGTTTTGTAACTGTAATTATACATGCAAGAATAAATGGTGAATTCTTCCTCCACTCCAATCAGGGTCCAACATGTTTGAAATACGCTGACACTGTCAGGTTTGTTTGGCTTTAGTAATTAGTACAGAAATTCACTACTAGGTGCAGCGCTAACATTAATTTCTTTTTAAGAAATCATTGGAAATTAAATTAAATATCTCGGATTAACGATAAAGTTGCCACGAATGAATGCAAGGAACATTGCAATAAATAAAACAAATATTTTTTAAAAAAAGAAAATTTGTGTCGATATTTAGCTTTCTGATGATGTTTCCTTTCTTTGCTTCGGAGAATTTTTAGCTGTGTGAAATCATAGATTGTGTAATTTGGAGAGTAGTTTGATCAAATTTACAGAATATACCAAAGTGAACCAATATCTGGGAACCGGCGGCTTGAGACCCAAAACCAAAAATATATTAAAATGATAATAGTAACTTCCCTATGTTTATCACCCACATTTAATTAACCAAAGCTATAATTTATTTTGATTCAAATTTATTCAATCTTTCAGGAGATTTCGGTATTGCCATAGTCATCTACAAAATTTAAATACTATATTTTTGAAACATTACAAATTTTTTATATAATGGTATTTTTATATATATATATATATAACTATATACAAACTAATTTGGTATTTACTTGATTTAAATCTTAAAACTGTTGTACATACCTTCGTTTGTCATATAATTTAGTTTCTGTAAATATAATTTCTAAATTTCCTCATGGATTGTACATGATTCCAGACTGTGCTGGCTTACACAGAGCATTTATAGATCTTCGGAATTCCAGAAGTTCAATAAATCTTTTGCTCATGTGCTAACCAAGCACACTCGGCAACATATATCCACGAGTTGTCGAAATTTACATTGGAAAATTTTCTTTTCAATGAATCTAGATTTTGTTAAAATTTAGCCACGTCGAAAATTTAAATAGTCCAAAATCGTATTATTCAAATCGACTTATTGAATCTTGGATGAAGAGTTCTCGGGACTACAAACGACATCACCCGACTGGAATCCCGAGAACTCTTTATCCAGCATCTTCGTCGGGAAAATCTACGTTCACTATTATTGAATCTTGTAGAACGAGATTTGATAAGTGGGTCATTCCATGTCAAGTAGTCTGATTTCAGGAAAGTGCCCCGCTTGACCATAATGGATTTTGATGAATTTTTGTGTGAACATTCATATATCTCCCCAAAGTACATCGATAAACTTTCAATTTCTAAACTTTAATATTTGTGGAGATATTGTAGTTTGTTTTACTCTATGTAGGAATCTTTTACGCTATGACTGAAATTTCAGCAACTTCGAGATGTAAGACCTCTGGCAACTTGACTGTCTAGTACAACGTTATGTGTACTTTTAAACGTAAATCTCAAAAATACTTTGATGAGTAATTTTGCTTAGAAAAATTGAAGCAAAGTCTGCCAAGAAACTTGAAGTGTGAAACAAAAACTAAAAGTTTGACTTTCTATTTCTTTGGAAGTAAAGTTATGAAAACTATGAAACTTTGCAGTCTATAAAGGTCTTCGAATATAAAATTTCATTTATCTGCTGCTCTCCGATGCTTTACAAATAGAGTATAAAGTTGACGATCTTTGCAAAAACGACAAAAATTAGGTATATATAGCCTAATTTATGATAAACTATCTTATAGAAATTATTTTGAATAAATTTTATTTGTAAGAGCATGTTTTAAACTTCTTACAAAGGTAGACGTGATCTTTCATAGCAGGCGTATAAGGGCTTGAAATTGGGGACAAACTTGATAACTTTTCATTACGATGTTGTATTCTTCAATGTGCATTCAGGTAGTTTTTTTTAATTACTAAAAATGAAGGTTTCATATTTCGTCACAGGTGTATAGGATCTCGGAAATATGAGAAATTGTTAATTTTTCATAGCATGCTATACTTAATTTTGCCTTCGCGTACTATTTCCCTTTTATTTCTGTTGGAGTTTAAGTTGTTCTGATTCACATTTCTCTAGCTTTAGGAATGTGCTTCTACAGTAATGGCATAGCCTTACAACATCTTTTTAAAGGATGGTATTCTGTAATATGAAATTGAAACTTATTTTTCTCAAAAGTTTCAGTTCCTTTAATCCGTGAAATGGAATGCACTACGTCAATTGGTTTTATTTCTATTTTGCAAAATTGCATTGTTGGAGAAAAGTTATCATCAACTTGCCATGTTCGTTTTATTCCAAGAAAATTGGGCTGCGTTATGTGTACGGTTTGTCAGCCAGTGAAAAAATACCTCTCTCTTGATGATCACAGACTATGACTTTCATAACAAAATAATTTTTTGAAACTATATGAAATGAGGCAAAAGTCATCCCATTTAATAAAACAAAGCACACAGCTAGGCATAGACTGTTGAAAGTCAATCTAGCCCTCCATATCTGTTGAGAAAAACAAATGTGCAACCAGGTCAAAAAATTTGTTCTAAGTGTAAATCTGAATTCATTTCTATAGTCTAAGGAACATCAGAGTATTCATCACCAGAGAATTATATGAATATTTCAGACACTGTCAATCGGAGTTTGACTGCCTTAGGCAGTTCCCCATTAAAATATCAAACAAAAAATTGAACGAGTGCAGAAACTGAAGCTAAAAATAACAGCTGGTGGAGTAGCAGCTGAGAATATTGGAAAAACTAGCAAAACCTGTGATGTTTTCACGTCAATATAGATGTATATAGATATATGACTGCCACAGAAATGTACTTTTGTCCTAAATTTTAAGGTCTTAAACGCCCGCTATGAAAAACATGCCCACTTTTTAATAAGGTTTAAAACATACTCCTTTTAACAAAAATAATTTTAAAAAGATTATGTTAGATAGTTTTTGATAAAAGAAGGTTAAAAATGCCCTATTTTGGGCGTTTTTACAAAAATTGTCAACTTTATATTCAATTTGTGACGTACAGGCGAGCAGTAGGTAAATGACATTTTACAGTCAAAAACATTGTGGTGCAAATTTTCATAGATTTAATTCATTTACCTCCAAAGATATAATAACCCAAACTTGTAAGTTTTTTTCATACCCTAATGTTTTCGGCCGACTTTGCTTCAAATTATGCATGCCAAATTTATTCATACATTTTTTGTGCTTTGGAGTTCAAAGAGCACAAAATTTTGTAAAAGACAGCCACTTTTCAGGTCTTATTATTAAATATGACCAGAGATATTACATCTCAAAATTGCTGAAATTTCCGAGTCGTATAGTAAAAGTTTACTGTACGAGGTGATAAAAATGACTATATTTCTGTAAATACTGCAATAGAGAACGTAAAACTTTACCAATGTTCATTGGCGACATTTCTAAACATTCACGCAAAATTTCATTGTAATTGGAAATGGTCGAGCGGGGACCACCAGACCACTTCACAGGGTAAGTCCAATAATAACAAATTTTTAATTGTAACCCAAAAATTTGATTTATTTTAAAGCTTTAGCGTATTTTTTAGATATATCTTCACTTTTATTCTAAAATTCATGCCATTATTAGTGTTTTTGAAAAAAAATAGATTCTATTATTTTTCTTTTAATTACATTATTATGTTTATGGATAATTTTAACATTATCATAGTCTATATTGTGTTTTAAGTTTAAATATTGTAGTATTGCCCTTAGTATTATTTTTATGGTTATATATTCTAGTATTTAGATTAGTTCCTGTGTGCCCAATATAATTTTTATTACAGTCATTACAAGTGCTTTTATACACTACATTATTTTATCTTTGTCAATCTTTTAACCAAATTTAAATATATTAAATGATACCTGGGATCATTTGAGTGAAATTTTCCTTATTTCTATCCCTGACTGCAGAAAAGTCTCGACCGAGTGTGTACAGCCGGCTTGAAGTTGTGTTAGGTGCAGACAACACTGATGTTGATCAACGTATCCGATCTATCGTAAGTTGAAGTAGGCATAATCAGCAGTTGGTATTGTATGAATGCCAAAACGTATTTTTTGTTTGTTTATTAAGATATTTACAATCTGTTCAAAAGAACATTTAGCAAATTGGATGGATGAATGACACATGAGGGGAGAAGTGGTCCAGTGACTACGCTCCGTGATACATGAATACAATAAAATTAATCTTTACAGATCTGTTGGCCGCTTCCTCTTCAATCTCGACGAGAGGTTAGTTCATTTGCTAGATGGCTGACCTCTTCGTTATGGTGTCCTGGGAGATTCTGACGATAGTTAGTGCTGATTCTGTGTATTTTCTCTTCTATAGTAGGTATGGCTAGGTCTTCATGTATTGTTTTGTTGCTAACGGACCAAGGTGCGTTTAAGATGGTACGAAGGATTTTTGACTGAAGACGTTGAATAATTATTGAATTTGAAGGCTTGGTGCACCTCCATATTTGGATACCATATATCCGTATGGGTTTAAGAATACATTTATATGTGAGTATTTTATTTTCTGTTTTAATTTGGAGTTTCTGCAAAGTAGCCAATGCATTTGTCGAAGCTTGCTTTTGATGTGATCCCTTTTGGATGTTAAATGCGGTTTCCACTAAGTTTAGAGTCCAATAGTAAACCAAGGTATTTGATTTCATTGGTGATGGATAATGGTGTATTATTTATTGAGACATTTGGACAGTTTGTTTTCCTGGTGGTAAAATTTACTTGCACTGATTTATTAGGATTTACATTTATACGCCAAAAGTCTAGCCCTTCTTCAATGTTATTTAAATGATTTGTAGAGCAGCAGCAGCTGTAAGGGGGTCATTATCTGCAGATAAAATTGCTGTGTCATCAGCGTAGGTTGCAAGTATTGTATTGTTTGTTTCAGGTATGTCCGCTGTATAAATAAGATATAAAAGTGGTCCTAGGATACTACCCTGTGGTACTCCAGAGGCAATTGGATGAACAACACGATTTTCCCTCCATTGTATACACACTAACTGACTGTGGCGTCACTAGTTGTGCACCAATCACGAGTTAGGGGCGTATGTGTGAGGAGTATAGCTTCACCAGTTTTACATGAGTCGAGTCGTGTACTCTTGTTTCTAACAGTACAACCCTAATGATTTCTTAGTAATTTTGATGAGACGAATTGACACACAACACTTGTTTTCAGAACATCAAATGTTTCACAATTCAATCTGTATACAGAATTGACGTAAATGTGGCTCAAACGTTTTTAACGACTGTATAGGACAAAAAGTAGGACACTGTATGATGAGGTTGAGTAGAATTTCAATGTTACTGTTTACTTTCTTCTCTCCGTTACTTTATGGATGCTGCGTTGACTTATATGGTAAAGTAATCTTTCAGATTTTAAAGAGTAACTCGTTTGTCCCATTTTAACATTACTACTTCTTGGCTCTACAGCACTTGAAGGGCCTTGGCCTTTCGCACAATGTTTGCCCATTCTTCTCTGTTCACTGCCTTCAGTCCTTCATCCAATTAAGTCTGGATATTTTGAATGAAGTCGTACATTGCGCTATCTGTGGACTTTCCTTTCAGATTCTTGCTGAAATTGCGTGATCTGAATACGTGTGACAATGAAAAGCAACTGAGGTTACCGGCAGCCGGTCTTGCTTTAATTTCTTCCTTATATTGTTATCTGCCGTGATTGTTGTTCCCAAATATTTAAAGCTATTAGCTATACCATAATGATGTCCATTTAACTGTATAACATTGAATTCCTTAATTTTTTCGTCCACGATGAGAACATGTACTTAGTTTTCAATTGATTTATTTTAGGTCCCATTTCCTTAGCTGCATTTTCTAATGTCATCAAATTATTGTGGCGTTCTCTCTTATTTTGTTGGGTGCCAGAGTGGATGTCCTTGTTGCCATTTTGTACGTATATAATATGTTAAATAATTCTTATTAGGGCGTAAAGAATATAGAAATTTATTTTATAACAAATTTTGGCGGACCGATCCTACTCAATACATTTTTTTCTACCACTGGCTACTCAGCTATGAAATCTTAAAATCTCGGGTTGACCGTGGGATAAATTTTGGTCCGGAAAAATGACGGATTTACGATGTCTGCGTAACTACGAACTCAGAGTCGTATATGTGGGCCTTCTCATAGATAAAAACAATAAACACAAAATCTACTCGGACCTGGCATTATAAGAAACCAGAAAAAAGGTTACAGGTGTAATTTACTTCCTCACTGCAATTTCCTTCTCAGAGTCGCCGCCGCTATTCTTCCTGGATCAGGAAAAATTTCTGTTTATCATCCTCTTGGGCTGCCTGTCCATTAATGCCAATCATCTGCTCGAAATCTCCCTTGCAACAATTCCTATCATCTGTCCAGAAATCTCTCACCAAATTTCTCTTGCCACCTCCCTCGGAAACTGTTCTCGAAAATCTCACTCGTAATCTGTTTCGAAAATCTGTCTACACTCCTTTTTAAAATCTATTCCCGACTTGTTTGGTTCATATCACCAAGGTGGCAGGGATGGATATTCGCCAATAACATTTATGGTTACTCTTGGGGAAATACACCAGCCGATGCCGCCAAATCTCACCAAAATTGAGAAACACTCTATGCTCGCCGTGGGTTTTATTGCCCTGGCTCAAATTCTGTCTCCTTTCTTTTGACTCCGCACTGCCGAAAGTCCGAGTAGATGTGTTTGACCGTTACAAAGTCAGTAAATAATATTTCTTAATGAAAAATTGTTAATCCGTCCAATATCCAATCGACAAGTTGATATTGTGGACCATTCCAGATGAGCTACAGATGTTTTGGCTGATATCGACGACCATTCTAGACGAAGACGGCTCTTGATTAAAATGAGAATTTCAGTTAACAATTCTTGTCCACAATTCTTTTTAATGTAGCACTAGAGAATGTCATGAGGAAACCCTGGAGGTACGATATGCAATCGTTTGTCACAATCCTGCGTATGCTGATGGCATCAATTTGATAGCCCGAAGACAGCAGGATTTCAAAAATAATTAAGTATAGGCGCAATTAATTCAAACTGAGATTTAGATAGTGAATCGCGTGAGTAATCATGAGTTGTTAAGTACTACCATGTGGAATGTAAGGAACGTCCAGACGCCGGGGTTGAATATCTGGAGGAAGTAATTGACAGGCCTGCAGAATCGCAATGCAAGGGTAAAAGAAGCGGACCCCCTATGGCTCCGGGCCTCTTCAGAATCTTAGGACGCACGAGGGTGACCAATGTGAATAATGTGACACACCCCCCTGATGGAGAACAAAACAGATGCTCTGGCGATGGCAAGTTGTGGAGTTTTTGTGCCTTTAAGAAACGCGGCTGCCCAAAATTATTTAAAAGTGCATGGGAGACAGGGCAGTCACTGGCAAAACTTGGAAGACGACGGTCGATGACACTACAGAGGGCAGTCGCCATCATTCGCTGGGAAACCACAGAAGCCTCCAGGGTCCATGGGAAACCAGACAAGGTGACTACACGACGTCGCCAAGGGGAAACAACAGATAAGTTCAACTCTTACTTGCTTAATGAAGAAAACTGGTAATTAATTAAAATTAACTTCAACCCTCCAGTTAATCAGTTACATTAATACATCATCTTTATTTTAAAAGAAGTTATCCTCAGCTCAGACAACAGATTCTTACAAATGACAAGTATACTTAATTCATTTATAGGTAAAATGAATTACGTGAACTTGTGAATTGTATGAATCTGTTGATCGATTTGGGGGATGGCATTTTCGATACTTACTTTATTTAATTAGTGTTAATGAGACACTGATTAACTAGAGGAGTGAATTTGGTTTGAATTAATTACCATATTCTTGTAGTCGGGTGGTATAACTTGTGTTCTAACAAGAAGACAACCAAGATTTACCTCAGCCCATGAAATGTACCGTAGTGCGTGTTGCCTGTCAAGACATGTTTATGAATGAACAAGAAGATTATGAATGAAGATTAGTGTTCCAAATTTTGAGTCATCGAGTGGCAAATGAAAATTTTTCGAACTACAGCAACTTCTACGATTTTAAAATCTGGCTGTTCTTGTTGTTGATTCCAGTAGTCTCACGAAAGGGGGCAGCACTCTTAAAATTCGCCTTCATTTCTCCCCAGATTTATTGCGGAGCTCACCTTTGACAATGCCACGTTCTCTCTCCGTTTTTATAAATGTTCGTACATGCCGAGGCACCTTCCTCTATTTTAGGGGGTGTATGTACTAGGGTTGAAAACCTTGGGCATACCGTAAGAGTTGTGCTCTGATCCCAGGATCACTTCTTTCAGAATTACTACATCGAATTCCATAAATCGTAATGGACGAGGCTTATATGGCGCTGCCCTGGGCTCCTGAATTAATCGGTTTCAGGATATATCAGGCAACAAGATATTTTGTGGAAAATAACATTGGTTACTTACTAATTGTCCAATTGTGCCTCGCTTTCCGCAATCGCGGCATGTTGAAACTATCGCCATCGAGAACTCATTTCAATACATAACAAGTTATTACTGTGCAGCTCCAAGAAATGACATTTTCATTATTTATGCGTGTGTTTGCGTTTCAGAGTGCGTTCCTGTGTTTTCAGTTATTGAATACTAAAGTTTACCGTACTTGCCTATTTAAGGAAATTGGTGGTTAATTGTATCTTATATATTTCGCCATATAATTATTTGTTACTTGATTTTATGTATAACGTATACTATTTCCTTAACCGAGGACTAATGGAAATGACATAAATCTAAATATGTATCTAACTTGCAATTATGGTTTTAAAACGTAATACTATTGTTAGTCTTACGTATACATTTATTGTGTAAATAAAAACTCCACTTAAATTTCTATTTGTTGTTTTAGATAGATTTTACGTGATTCAAATAGCGCTGATTTAACAATGTCGCGTTGAGGGAATTATAACTAGTCGAGGGAAACAATTCACGCTTGTTTCCGGCTATCGATGAGCATCACATCATACGCTCTTAGCCTCTTTGATTATCGCTGTACTTTTATGTTGGCACAACTGAACTCAGCCTTACTCTTGCTACTACACTTTTAATGCTAAAAATGAAAATATTTTCAGATACTTTACGATGAACGGATTATTTAATAATGTATTCAATCCTAATCTTTTGTTTCGAACCAGTTGTAGTTGTCACACTGAGCTGTGACATTTGAATGACAAGCTGTATTGTTATTGGTTGTTATATTGTGACGTGGGTTTCCATAATATTTGGTCAGCGGGTTTGACTTTCAATATTGTACGACGTGTATCTAAACTTTAATAAGTCATCAATAGATTATTGTGATTGTTAGAAAATGGCGATCACTGGAATGACAAAAAATACGAAGCTGATTCTTTATTCATTAGGAATATTTGTTTGTTACTTTTATTACGGTGTGTTGCAAGAAAGGATTACTAGAGGATATTTCGGTGAAGGCGATAATCAAGAAAGATTTACACACATACTTTCTATGGTATTGATCCAATGTGTTGTAAATTTCTGTTTTGCCAAAATAATGCTATCTACTTTGATGAAACACCAAGGGGAGGACACAACGCGGACACTATATTATGCATCCAGTTCGTTAACTTATCTCCTTGGCATGGTCAGTAGTAACATGGCACTTCAGTGGGTTAATTATCCGACACAGGTTGTGGGAAAATCTGGTAAACCTATACCTGTCATGTTACTGGGAGTATTGCTTGGAAAGAAAACGTATCCATTGAGGAAGTATTTATTTGTTTTATTGATTGTCATTGGTGTTGGTGCATTCATGTACAAGGATGGCAAAGTCAAAGAAAGGTAAATTATATCAAATTAATTTGAAGTTGCTGAAATACACATTTGATTCGTTCAAATTAAACATATTTTGGAGTATGAAGCTTGATAGTATTATATGCAATCATTGTTGGAAATTCTTTTTATTTCTTAAATATCTGATGTTCTAAGTAATAAACTGAGGAAAGTTTATAATTTTCCATTTTGGGACCTGAAATATGTCATCTAATATCTGAGCAATCTAAGCAATATTTAGTTTCTACAGAATAGAGAAATTTGCCCTGAATTGCAGTACTGGAGTAATTTATTGTGAAAGGTGTTTTTGTGTGTGAGAAGACATTTATTATTATGATAGATTTTTCTCTTTATTCAGTTGTATTTTGATTAGTGTATGTGTAGAGTATAATCATAAAATTGAAAGGTGCAGAAATTTGCTGAATTATTTTTTATTATCACTTTTCAGAATGAATTTATGATATTACAGACATAATTATTCTGTTAGCCTTAATTTTTTTTATAAAATCTTACAGAAAATTTATATCAAGAACTTGTAGGTTATAGTTTTAAATAATATATTATTGTGTCATTTTGTGATGTACATGCTTCAAAATTTTATATTTTTCAACTACACTAGTTATATCAAAATGTCATATAATGTCTATAACAGGAGGTTGGAAAGCCATTTTCTGTCAATCCTAAAATAGTGATTTTTAGGTATGACAACCGAATTTCTATATTCTGGAGTTGACCCAGTGTGGAAGCAGATTAAATGATTTATTTTTGTTATCAAGATCTTTTTTTATGGAAAATTTTAATTTTTATCCATAAGTAATTATTCAAATAATTTAATATGCTTCCATTTACATACCCTAAAACTAAGCTATGCAGGTGTCAGTGCTGTAACTATGGTGGTTTCTGAGAAATAGGAGCCCATTTGAACATCGGCAAAACAGGACTTTATGACATCCCATATGTAAGGCATTATATACAGTTACATAATTTTGATTAAATTTGCTACTTAATTTGTATAAAATTCCTAATGAAATTTAGTTTAATATTTGGGCTTATGTTTTATGTTATAGTAACAATGAAACATTCACATAGTTTAATTGTCCTATTTTGTCACTAAGAATCGAATAAAAAGCTGTCGTAAATTATTGCATTCCAAAGATTTTGTGTAGTACGAGTGATGGGCACATTCTCTTTTGTACATCAAACCATTTTCTTGCCAATGATTTCTCTTTCTGTAGTTTGGTTTTTAATTTAATTTGTGCCAGCAGTAAACAATGAAATGAAAGTAAGTTACAACATTTAAATGTCAATAACATGATCCTACAACTCATAACTAATCAAATTTGCATTGCATGCTCCTTAATTTGCAATTAAAGTTAGTCACCACTTTACCCCAATCACTGTATGAATTATGTTCAAAAAGCTCATTCCACCACGTCGCCCAATGAATTAATAACATCACATCCTGTGTAATCTCTTAGCCGTACACGGTTCAATTCAATTTTATTGTTTTGTACTTTGTCTTTTAAAAACACTTTATATTCTTTTTGTATACAAAGTATCATTATTAAATATTTTTTGATTGCAGTGTCATAATAATTCCAATTGTTCTTACTCTTTTGTTTCAGTGAAGGTGGGGGATTGGGTGAAATTTTACTTATTCTTTCTCTTACAATGGATGGCCTGACAGCAGCAGTGCAAGAGAGAATGACAGCAGAACATGGAACCCGCTCTGGCCACATGATGCTGGGTATGAATCGTTGGTCTGTGATGTATCTTAGTATTCCAGTTATTTTAACTGGGGAAGTAGCTTCTGTAGTGTCTTTTGGAATGCGTCATCCATCTTCAGTGGCATTATTAGCAGCACTGTCTATTTCATCAGCCTTGGGACAATTGTTCATATTTTTAACTGTTAGTGAATTTGGACCGTTAGCTTGCTCAATAGCTACAACTACTCGAAAATTTTTCACAGTCTTAACATCTGTTCTTATGTTTGGTAATGAACTTGCATGGCCTCGACAGTGGGTTGCAGCCTGCCTAGTTTTTGCTGGCTTGACGCTAGATGCATTTTATGGCAAAAGTGCTGCACCCCATAAAAAATAAGCTACTTTAAATTAAGAGCTCAAGATTACTGTATTTTGTGCTTATAATTGTGCAATTATTGACTTTCTTTGTTCCTTTCTATAATAATGTGAATAATTGTATTTTTGGGTTATCATAATTGATGAGTGTCTTAAATAACCTAAATAATTACAGAATATTTATAACATGTGCATACCACCTGTGTAATGTGAAAGTGTGTTTGTGTGTGACATAGAACACAAATAAAATATTTTATAAATATGGATCTTCCTAGACAAAGTTAACCCTTAAATGTGTGAATTATTTTAATCTGAAAAATATATATTAGGTATTGCTTCACTTAAAGGGAAAAATATTAAAGAAAACTCCCCACATGCTTGTGTTGTTTATAAACAACGTTGCACATTCGTAGTACTTCTAGAAGTAAGGTGTAAGTAAAATGCATTGATGTTTTGAAATAACTTTTCTTTATTGTTTATGGTGTATTTATAAAAACAATTCTTTTTTGTGTCAGGGAATTTACTACTTTGCAGTTTGTCTAACGGACCCCCCCATCCTCCCTGTCCTTGGCTACAATACAATGCTCATTGCCTTCATCAAGCTCGATATTTTCCATGTCTTCAAGGTCTCTCAGTGCTTCTAGAACATTCTGATTATTACTTCCTTCATCCTCTACTTGAGAGTTGGATCCATCAAGTCCATCTTCAGAGTCTTTATAGACTTACTAAATACCTCACTATTTTGGTTGCTGACAAGCGTGGCATCCTCAAACACACTCAATGTCCTTGACCAAACATGCATTTATTGGATTTATGCTCATAACAATATGGTTATGTGAATATTTGATGATTTCAGCATGAAAATAATGAAATAACTTTATATAATGCTGTAAACTTACCTGCAATAATTTGAGCCCAGGCACTGCTCGTAAACTTTGCTGGTGGTAATGCATTCACTTTTAAATGATCTTGTGTGAAAATGTATAATTTATTGCTATTTCCAGTGTAAACAATGAATCTGGATTCTCTTGAAAACACATTCTATTTGAATTGAAAAATAACACAACTGATATTCGTGGACACCTTTTAACTATATTACTTTCTAACAAAATTGCACATTTAAGGGTTAATAATTATTTATTTTATGGTAATGATAATACATGGAGATGACAAGTGTACCAATACTTGTGCGTGATAATTTTTAAAAGACTGTATTTGTCTCTAAACAAAAGCACAAAAAACCACAAAACTATAAGAATAAGTATTTAAATAAAATTGGAATCATGTAACAGGGATAAATAAATTTCTTCCTTTTACTTTAGAAACATTTAAATATTTTAAAAAATATTGGAGCACAAAATATTTTTATAGAAATGTCACATTGTTTTCTGAATAAAATTAAGAATACCTCCTAATTTATTCATGATTGTAAAATGAAAGTTATAATAAATTTTTTCCATCAAATTTGTTACATTTTTCAATTATAAACATTGTATAATCTACGTCATATATTATATTATAAGTAAAATACTAAGTATGACCATAAGTCAGAAATGGAATAATTTAATTTGAATATGTATTGTCCCTCAACTTCAGGGACTATCTCAGTTTTTTAATTAAAATATTACAGAATTTCATATTTCTGCTGCAACATCTGGGGCCGAAAATATATCATATATAAAATTATTTGAAATAAAAGGAAAAATACAGTATGTAATTGCAATGAACAACAGCATTAATGGAATTGGTTTGAAAAAATTTGTGAATTTTTTTCAAAAATCACATGTGGCTACATTGGTTTTTAGTTTAATTTGAAACTAACTATACTGTTTATACAGAAAAAAAGAAGTTATTTAATTTGACATGTTTTTCTGGCCTTGTAAATCTTAAATATGGCCAGGATTTTGAAAACAATGATACATTGCAAATATTTATACATAGTACATTCACTATTTATTTTCCTCTATCAACCTTATTGGGTTAGTGGTACTTAGGATTCCAACTGCTAGTAAATTAACATTAAATAGAATTTAACTGATAATCAGAATTAAGGAGCAGTGAGTGATAGCATCATTAATTTTGTTTACAAGATGTTATAAATTCATGCATTTATTTTTTTATATTATATATCTAAAGTATTTTGCTACATGATTTTGAGATAACTTTTAATTCATGTAATAATTATTTTACTAACAATAATAAAAATTGATTAGACAGTAATACTTACTCTGCAGTGCAGTGGTTCTTGGCCTGCATTTCCTTATTTCCCCTTTTCTTTGTCAGGTGATTTGTTCACATCAGTCACACTTTCCTTTTCCACATTGACCTTTCAATAAACAACAATTCATTCCTCCATTCCTAGAAATGCCCCACTCATCTTTTGATATAATTTGATTTAAAATATTGGCATGCTGTATGACTGACATAGTGGCTCATCTATCTGCCCTGATCCTACAAACCTATCTACATTTGTCTTCATCTTATCTTTGACTAAGACAGCAACACTTTGGTTTTCACTCAGTCACATTGCATTGCTTCCTGCAATCAAAATCTATGCAGATACAGGGTTGCCTCATTTTTAATCTATCAACTGATTCTCATTAAGTTTTACATTTTTGTGTGGTATTCCAAACTTTCTGAAAGGTGGTTGTAACAGTCATAGTTAAAAATCTTAATTAGGAATGTTTGTCAGGGCCAGTGTTCAGCAGCTCAATCAATAAGACTATAGAAAAAACACAATTTTGGGTTGTTTAATAAATGAATAAGCATTCAACAATAGGTTAAGTTATTTAGATAAAAAATAAAATGTAAGAAATGGCATAATAAAAGCTACTTCAGCCATCCATATAATTATTAATTTAATGGATTGATTGAACCAATAAAAAATGAAAAAAAAAACTTAGTAATTCTGTTTTATAATGAGGTGGTATACTTTAAGGTACAAGTTTCAAAACAGTATTGTAGCTTTACTTATTTTAATATATATAATTCACCTATACTCTCAATATTTTCTTTTGCATTACATGCAGATTTAACAACGGTTGCCAAGCTAATTTTTTTAATAACAGGCTACACGAGTTTTAGGAGGCAGCTGGCCGTCTGATCCAATGAGATCAGTGGACAACTCTAACTGTATGCCCAAGTTCTTCGATCCCAGTACATAGAACCTCCTAAAATAGGTGAAGTTGCCTCAGCATGTGAGAACCATGGAAAAAACCAGAGTACAAGGCATCCCCAAAGGTAAGCCCCACAATCAATCTGGAGAGAAATACCTGTGAGAGGAAGCTCCTCCTCCCAGCTTATTTGAGCAATGTCATACCACATCTGTCAGAGCCTTATTGTTTTGAATTTCCTGCAGTTCTTTCTAGCTATCTATCCACTACCCTATTGAGCTCTCTTTATCTTTTCTTATATCATCTAGTTTTATGTAATGCGCACTGCCTTATTCATGGAAATTATTTTGTGTTTCAAATCTCAAAGACCAAACCTTTAATATTTTACATAGTTTGTCACATTAAATATTTACAACAATTAATATATAAAGTAAAAAGCTTTTGATATTTTACTTTAAAATAATTATAGTTTGCTGAAAGTTGCATTCACATAATGCAGCAATCCTCTCATAAGAAACTATTGAATTAATAAACACTAAGTTAAAAATAAATGTTTTTATTTTTAAAGGTGTCCATTACCTTCAATCATAAAATTGGCATTAAAGCATATAAGTTGTAATATAAAAATAAAATTTCATTAACACGTCTCAGTACAAAATCAATAGCTGCATTCAATACGTATAGGGTGTATATGTTACTTCTTTTCATTTAAATTTTCACTTTTTTACTTGTATACACACACTCAAATATTTTACTCAAAATTAGAACTATACAAAGGGATGAGCTGTGTATAAATCACAAATTATATATAGGGTGTAGTGTCTTAAAACAATGGGTTTATAGCCAGGTAAGTTTTTTGAAAAAACACTATATTTTGAAAACTGTTGTGCTTCCCTTGTACATTTGGAATGTGTTTTTCTGAGAATAGCTACATGAATATTTGAGCAATATTGTAATGTGGCTTCAGAGACTAATTGTTTGGAATAAATTACTTGTATTGTTAATACTGTGTAAACGTAAAATATGTGAATCAAGAACTTTTCTTCATACAATTTTTTTCTTTAAATTTTGGCTATAAACTAGGATGGCATAGCATATATGAGTGCATATTGCACACATAATTTATCTATGTGAATATATATGATTGGTTTTATTTAATATACTGATTAGAAAGTCATGGTCCTCCCAATTTTTGTGTATAAATAATACAACCACAATTATCGGTTGATCACTTCAGTTTCCATGAAGAATTGTCTTAATTCAAGGATTCATGCTGGCAATCTCATTGAAAACCATTCTCACTAAAAAGTATGTATTACTTGAAAATCTTGACATACTGACATCTTAAAATAAACTATTTCTGGTGAAATGCTATGTAAATATTAATACATAACAACTGGTGTGTAAATAGTAATCCTCATTCCACACAGTGTTGAGGCCAGATGCAACTCCACAATGAATGCTCATCAAATTGACTATTTCTGCAAGAAGATACAAGGTGCAATTGTGAAAAACATAATTCTAATTGCTTTCTTAGTGTTACTTTTAACAATATTTGTCAGCATTAAAAGCTGACTTTTTTATGGTTTAAGTTTTACTTAAATTTCAGTTTAATGTTAATTGAATAGTTAATTACAAGTTAAAGAATTAGTCATTAAAAGAAGTTTGTGGTGATTCATGACCCTTACAGTCGGGTAAAGCAAAAATAATTTAGTTGTTATTTACGTATACAGGACGGAAGACGACAATGGCTTGGTGGGGCCGAGTGGGCGGGAAAACGTCACCGTCTGCAACATTATTGATGGCCTGGACGAGATTTGAGGACAGTTGGTGCAGGGAGGCTGGAGGGAGCAGTTGTTGCAGAGAGGCTGGAGGAGAGAGACGCTAGGGAGAGACGAAGCAGTGGCAGAACAAGGCGACATGTATAAAATTTAGTTTCTGCCCATTTAAGAGAGGAGATTCATTTGGTGGGAATACAGAAAATAAAAAGACAACATTTGATGGTGAAGGAGAGGCGCTAGAGAATCTTAATATGAAGAAGACGTGACCCAGGAAAGGAACAACCGGCATACAAGCAAATACGAAGAACGACGTCATCAGGCGTTGACATCTGGTAACGGCATTTACTCGGTTTTTCCACCAAACCATTCTCGTCTGATTCGCGATTATAATTATCAACCATATCGTTTGTCACCCGCGTTTCCCTGGAGCAGCAATTTAAGAAGCTGCGTAGAGTATTATTTTTGCTTTTTACCGACTGAGCTAAATAATTAAATTGATATCGTAAATTTATAGGTTTTCTATTATAACTTAATTTGAGTTGTATTACTATTCAAAATAAATTCATTATTATTATTATTGTTTGTTTGAATGTACAACAATATATTTTTGATGGTGTAAACATGTTATACGCTTCAAAATCACCAAACAATAATCCATTCAATTAAATTACTACCAAAAACATAAAAGCAATTAATCAACTGGGTCCAGTCAGTGTTTAAACAACATTTTGGTGACACAGAAAGTCAAAATATTGCAGGACTTCATCAATTTCACTGGATGGAACACTGCCTGGGACCTATATAAAGAGGAAAATAATCTCAATAGTATTGCAGTATGCACCTGAAGATGGCAGATTTTTCTGAAATATTGTGTTCAAACACTTACTTGACCTGGTTGAATAATCGAGAGTCTTAAAACTATTAATGTTTGTTTGTTCAAAATATTCTTTAAATAAGAAAAAATTTGGTGATGGTTACCAGACATATTTCTCACAATACACATTGAATCATTAATTGAAGATATTTACAAACAAATCAATCGAAATTTCAACTTACAGTCAATAGTTAGTAGTCACCGGTGGTCATCATGAACATAAACAGTGTCTTCCACCAAGTCCCAACGAGCGAGTGAACTTGCATCACCACAGAATTGCATGGATACTTCAGACCCTTTTATTGCTTTACCTATAGGAACACCAAGGCAGAGTCCAGCCGCCATGTTGTACACAGGAGTGCCTTTCTATTTTAAATTGATAAATGTTCAATTTTATAAACAATTGTCTAATGAAGGATTTACAAGTATAAAATTATCACAAAGATAATAAATTAATATAAAAAATCATAAATCTAAATATTGTAACCATAATTTTCCATCAATTAACTATTGATGCTATTGGGAAAACAAGATGTTTACAAAGCCGTTATCCATTAAAAAACACATATGTCATGTAATCAGTAAAATTTCAATGGCCCATAAATTGTTGTCTCTAATACCAGAGGTGTTCCTCTCATGGACACCATTGGAAATAATTACAAAACTTACGATTTGTATACATTAATTTTTACGTGTGCAATTTTTCAATCTCTTTCTAGGATTAGAAAAGTAACAGGTGCCTACTATATGAATAATAATAGTTTGTTATTTATGAAAAATATTTTACCACTGGTAATTGATGCTGCCATTCTTGATCTGCTCCCATTTCATGACACTTTCCTAATCTAGGAGGACTGCTGTCATGAGCAGTCAGACATAGAACTCGTGCAAGAATTAATTCTCGTTTACTTGTTTCAAACCAAATCTGTAGTAAATAAACAATGATAAATTCACCTTAGTGCATATACACAAATAATAAAAAAAGTTTATCACTCCCTGAATTTAACTCAACCATGCCAATAATAAATTATGCTGACTACCAAACCACAAAAACCAAATGCAATACATATTATAAATATATCTAATTAATAAGGAAAGGAAAGAGAGATAGAATGTAGGTGACTTACCTGAGGTTCATAGATGAACCTTGTGAGGTTTGACACCACAAAGAACTCCAAACCTCATAAGGTGCCTACCATCTATGAACCTCAGGTAAGTCACCTACGTTCTCTCTCTCTTTCCTTTATTCTGAGACGAAATTAATGGCTACTATGAAGCAAGCAAACATCAACCAAAGAAAGCCTACTCTAGATAAAAGTATCATAACCCAAATTGAATTGTTTTCATATATGGATATATAATTTGTTTCGTATTTTTTTGATTTGTAATTTTTTGTGTACCTGATTAGGAAGACGAAGACAACCAGTAAGTATGAGGTGTGCTCCTTTTGTCTTTGGATCTTTTGCACTTGTAACACACAAGGTGGTATTGCTCAATCGCATCTGTAATACATGAAATCAACTTGTTCCTTATGGATGCCTTGACATAAAATACAATTTTATCAAAAATCAAGTACATTATTAGCAAATTGAATTTAGTGCATTAAAGAAACATCACAATAATATTCTGTAATTTTTTATAAGCATTAAATGAGATAATCATTTATATTTTATTTCTTTAGGTTAGAAACATGCATTGGAATTTTATTATAAAAATTGTTAAAGCTTACCTGAAATTGAGCTGTATAATTTCTAGGCCGAGACAGCCACGATTGAAACTTATTTGCATTTTGCAATTTACCCTGCTGCTTTTTGAAAGCTCCCCATTTTTTCTTTAACCTAGCATCATTGTCTTGAGGAGGTCCAAGTTCAGGATAAACATTCTCCAGAAACCAATGAAAACTTTTGCATTTTAGCTTTTCCCGCAAACGCTTCCTTTCTGATAAATCTCCATAGGAAACAGTACGAGCATCTGGTCTGACTTTAAAGAAATACTCCTTGAAAGTTTAAAAGAAAATTTGTAGTTGTAAACATCCATTTTCAGGCATAGGTATTTTTATGTTTGTTTAATTTATTAAGTGCAGAATACTATTACGTAATAAATGTAAAGAAAGAGATTAAAAAAATTAATTTAGATACATTTTGACATGTTTTGAGGTAGCATGTACATTTTAGTCAATTTACCACAACAATAATTTAGTGGCCACAGACACGGCAGGTAGAAAATATTAGGCAATAACAACATTAAATTCTCTATTAGTCATAGTCAATATACATCTATAAACCTGTGCTTAAGTATGTATAATGAACTTTATAAAAATGACAAAGAAGCATAGCTCAACTTGTTCGTATTCACTAGAGGATCTGTGACAATATTTTTTGACCCAGGCACCTGAGATGTTTGTCGAGCCCACTCCATCTGTATGTAGTGTTTTCCTCTTGTGCGACTTTTCCAGTATAGTAGTAATACTGGGGGTGGAAGGGGGATGATGTGTGTACAGCCTCTCATCCTCAAGTTGGAGTCGAACCTACCTGTAGTGCCCGTGTAATCTAATTGGCCACGGCGTAAACGGGGAGCAGTGCGCATCTCTCATGTGCCTTGGTGTCAGGTCCTGCCTGCCATTCCTGGGTATGTGAAACCTAATAGTAAGGGGTGGACCAGGGTGGCTCACTGGGAACTAGTATCCTTTATGAACACGGAGGATGGACTGAAACGGGGCGGAGTAATCACGCGGTTGCTCTAGTAACTGAGTCCATCTCAAGACAGTCATCAAGCCCTCGGGCTAAGGTGTCGAGTATGGAAATTGCTAGCCATACTTAGTTATACGACGATGAAACTGTCTGGGTGTAATTCCCCTATTATTGGGTGGTTGCGCAAATCATCCATAGGGGATAGCTGCTAGCTTCCACTTCGGATGGGGATGCGCTTGGCCTCGGAAACCAGGTGCTGCAATCCGGAAGAAGCAGGAAGTTTCAAATGCTAGTCGTAGCTTGGTACTCTCCTTTATCAGGGTGTGGCTCCCACCTTTATCACGGAAAAAGGCTATGCTTGACTAGAAATGTCAGTGCTACCATTAAGGTTGAACCTGGCCAACTGCAGGGGGGGTACTCGCCCCCACCGGGGTTTTCACAGGCGTCCTTGTCGGGGAAAGTGGCCCTCCGGGCTGGCTCAAAGCACGACACGGGGCTGAACCTTCAGCGGAAAATACAGGTAGACAGGGGTGAGCTTTAGCCCAGCTCTACCAGGCGGCAGCCCTGCTCACAATTGGGTTGGACTCTGTCGGGCAGTGGTATGCGCTCAAAAACCCACGGTGGCGGTGCTAGCAAGCCGGTGCCTGGGTATGTGTAACCTAAGAGTAGGGGGCGGACCAGGCCCGGCAATTGAAACCACCAGCCCTTGGGAAAGGCAGCGGCCCCGAGGGCACTCTTGTCGTTGCAGGCGGAGTGCATTTCCAACAGGTCAAAACTCGGGTGTGGGAGCCGTACGCAACCTGAGCAACTAATTCCGCAACTCATGAGCCGGTTGGGTGGATAAGTGTCTCGGAGCAATCCTTGGCTCACTCCACTCGGCTGTATTTCAACAGTAGCATGAGCACCTTCAGTGAGGAGCCCCTCGGGATTCTGTACACCAATTTATGCGCGTTCGCCCAGTAAAGCCAGTTTGGCAAACACGGGGTCAGGTGCTGGCCCTGTTCAGTCTTCCTGTTATCATAACTACCAACTGTAGTAGTAATACTCAGTGTACCCCCCTTGCATACCCAACTGAATCACAATGACTTTGAAATCTCCACATACCAGACATTCATGCTTATTGTCACTGCAGAATGCATCAGCCTTACTCACTTATAGAAGACGAACACTTGCCTTTGCATATTCCCCCCACAAGTGTGAGTGTGAAACATTAAAACTTTGTTTACTTGTACCCCTGAGCTAGGAGAAAATCTAACTCTGATATTTGTGTTCAGCACTTCTAAATCTATAAGCATTGCTAGTTTTGTTACCTTAAAAAATATTACGTAAAAAATTGTGGACTGGTGTTATTTATAACAGCAAGAGGTCTGATTAAGTTGTAAATGCTTACTTGTACCTGGGAAGAAGCTTTGGATTATGGGAATTGTAGTTCAATAAATTTATTAGCTATCCAATGATTAGATGACATGAACACACAAAATTTGATCTAGTTGAGAAACTTGTTAAGAATGGGTAAGTAACATTATTGGAAATGTTAATTGGTATAGTATGAATAAGAATAACAACAAAGGAAAACAATGATCATCAATACAAAATTCACAAGGAAGACAGTAGTGGAAATGACAAATAAAATCAACAAGAAGGATAAATGAAATATGGTTTAAATGAAAGCGAATGAGTAGAATGATATAATGGGAATGTGAAATTAAATTTAGTTTATTATTTTTTATACTTGATTTTCTTTCTGATACATCACTATTATTTCCTTGTGGATTTCAGTTTCACTTCATTGATATTGTCTCTCTGACAATGAAATGCCTGATTAACACTTCAAATAATGGCAAGATATGGCTGGACTGCAACCTCACTAACTGGTAAGTTCAATATATTCATTTCATTATAAAAAGTAATTGTTAATAACTTTGATATTAATAATACAGACTAGATAATAATTATCTGTACTAGATGCAAATGTCTTCAATGTGCGAAGTCAAGAAATGTTTTGATTTATCCATCCACTTCTTCTTTATAAATTACAATGAACATAAATGTCACACATACTTGTACATTTCACATATGGTTTTAACAAACTCAGCTTTACCTTGTATTCATCCATCCACACATGGGCAACTCTTAGAGAATTTCTGGTCATAGTGTCTTCACCATTTGGTGATCCATATGGTCGTCTCTTTCGGAACACATGACCAACTCGAGAACATGGAATAATTTCAAGGGATCCACCACACATCCATATCTACAAAGCAATTGAAATATAATTGAATTTTCAAGTGAATAAAGCTTTTAAGATCTTACATGAATAATATTTTGTAGTGCAGTAAAATCGTTTGAATTTTTAAATTAAAATATGTAAACAACAATGGAGATATAACTGTACTAGATACAAAGACTTCAAAATAAGTCTAAAATTAAGCAAACAACCCGTTAAAATCAAATATTCAATAATAAGTAAGTTCAATTTTAGTAAACAAGATTGAAGTAAAAAGTTCAGTTATCCCAAATAATGATGATTTAGTTTATTATTGCAATTAAGTAATGTTTGGTTTAAATACAAATTGAAAATTAAGTCTAATTTAAAATATTTACTAATTGTAAGAAAAAATTAATTATTACATACAAATAACCACTTCATTACTAAATTACTGTAGCAAAGAATATTTTAATTTGCTGTTGTATTCAGTCCTTAGACTGGTCTGATGCAACCCTTCATTCTAACCTATTCTGTACAAGCTTTTCTATTTCTACATAACTACCACATCATGTCTAATCTGCTTAGTGTTTCCATACTTTCTTTCATGTGTCTTTACTCCACACACTTCCCTCTACAGCTAATTTTACAAGACCCTCATGTCTCAAAACGTGGCCTATTAACCTAACCCTTCTCATGGTTAAAGTCTTCCATATTGTTCTCTCTTTTTTATTCTGCTTAGAACTTCCTAGCCAGTTACTCTATCCATCCATCTCATTATTCTATAGCATCACATTTCAAAAGCTTCTATTCTTTTCCTTTCTGCAATTCCAACCGTCCAAGTTTCGCACTCATGTAACGCCACACTCTACACAAAGTTTTTTTTTGTGAAAGCCTTTTTTACCTGTACTATCCCATTCTTTATGTCTACTATACTTCTGCCACCCCTAGTTACTAAACTGCCCAAGTAGCATCCATCAAACTTCCATCAAAATATCCCTTCCCAATCAAAAACCTTTTTTTGTTCCACTATTTCGCATACTACACTCCACTCCCCTATTAATACTCATGTTGAACTCTTTCTCCAGGACCAAGTTCATGTCATTTATTATGGTTTCAGGTATCCTTGACTCCCCTAATACTAGAATATAATCAGCAAACATTAGGGTTTTTATTTCTTCTCCTTGCAGTATGATTCCTTTTCCATATTATTTTTCTACTCTCTTCACCATTTAACATAATACTTAATACAACTTCACTTTAATATGAAATATTTAGGTGCTCTGGGACTAGTTACTTTACGCACTATTACTCTAATTTAGTATTTGAGCTTAAATTTACCTGAATTATTTTTTCACTGAATATAAATTTCCTGAATACTTTTATGTGCGAGTTATATTTAAAATAAAAAAGTTTAATGTGCTTTCTGCTTCGTTTCTATAAAAATTATGATCCCAGCATCAGCTGCCAAAATGTACAAATTGGAAATAATTACTTGCATCATTTTAGCATCCTGTATGAATTTTGAAAGTTATTTGTTGTAATGCACTCTAGCAAGCCACCCCATATTCCACTACTGACCTCACAGAAGTCACATATGCTAGCTTCGTTCATCTAGACTGTGCAGTTATATTTGACACAAACACATGAACATTACTTACCCGAAATGATATTTCAAGATTTTCTCCTCCCCAAATGTTCATACCCGAGTCATATTCTCCCAACTCATAAAAGTATGCTTTTTCAATCGCAAAAAGACCTCCTGCCATAGTTGGAGACCTATTGTAATGAGAAAAGCTCTTAAATTAATATTAATTAGCAATTTAAATATTAAGTAACAGAAGTAAAGTTCCTGAGAAGCATAACATGCAACAAAATTACTAAAGAACAAAAATTTTTAACATTACAAATTCAAAGAATTCATTGATCTTTATATTTTATTATGACACTACTAGTGGAAGAAAATATGGTTCAATACTATTATGGAAAAGAACAGTTACAAGTTGATATACAATATAATTAATGGACTAACCTTATTGGTAAGATAAAATCATTTTCTGTTGCCAATAAGCCAGTTGGGACATTCTCCCATTTAAAATGTAAGCCCCAATTGAAACCTCCTCTTACAAGTGGCGATGAAGAATAGTTGAATGTATCTGCATTAATTATATCAATAACAGGAATAGTAACAATACTTCTCGAAGATGCTATTCTATCAACAAGTGGTGGCAGCCAGTCAACATTGACCTCAACATGACTATCAAGGAACACAAGAACCTAAAAAAAATTATAATGAAAAAAGATGAACACATGAATTGTTCTTAACTTTATTGTATATGATAATGCTAAACTGGCACCTTGCCTATTCAAAGATACAAAATAACTGACATTTTTATACAGTACTTCACAAAAGTACCAATCAAATGGATTATCTTTAATTAAGAACAATAATTGAAAACATACCAAAGACCTAAATCATATAAATGTTTATAATTATTCTCAGCTACCAGTATGTTACAATTATCAGTATTAAAAAACAATAAAAATTCTAAATTGAAATGTATAATACCAGCTTCAAGATGCAATACTGTTTTTGCAAACATTTCTTTTTACTACTAAAGAAAAATGTAACAGATATTGTCAAACCAGGGTCATCAACTTTACAATTTATATAAGATATTATTTAATAAAGAACAGATGCTTATAATGTGGTAGTTAGTCCACAGACTGCTTTGATGAATATTTTTACCAATAACAACCCCAACCAAATACCCATTAAAAAGGGGCATTATAGATTTTTTCCTATAATTTTTATTTTTAAATAACTGAAAATGTAATAATGTTAAAAAAGGTGGAACTTCTGGGGGTAGAAATATAGTGCCCACCAAATGAGAAAGGTTTGGTACACAAAATAAACTATTGTTTTAGCTAAATTTACAATCATTTAACTGACATAACACAATGAAGGTTGTATTACGTTATAATTATTATCAACAATATCATAAGGCATAAAGAAAACTGTATTACTTGATTGAGGGAATATTTGTGAATACTTATAAGTTCTTACAAAATGATATGATATTTAGAATTTTCTGAAATGGTTTCCATTATTAAATAAAAGCAAAATATAACTGAAATATAATTTTCTATTTAGATAATGGAAAATAATTATTTGTATGTATACATATAAAACAGTTTGATGTGCACTGAAGTTATGCAAATGGTAAGACGTAAATACCAGTTAGTAACCAAATAATATATAAATTATTAACAAAACTTTTAAACATATGATTCTATAGTCCATGAAAATTTAATAACATTATTAAGTGTGTATCTAGGCCCCACACCTCACCCCTCCTCCAACAAAATAGCTTCACTATTTGTTAACCCACAATAACCACACACACTATTGCTTGGCAATGAAGCATAGACCAGAGTATTACATTTTTGTGGTGTGGGTATAAATACTGTGAGCTAAAGCAGAATAAACATACTCAACAAAGATATATATAATATAAATTAATAAATTCAATTACTTTGCCACTTGCTGCAGATCCACCAAACATTCTTGCACGTATTAATCCTTCCCTGGTTTTCGTTTTAAACAACTTTACTGATTTTGGAAACTTTTGAGCAATGTGATTCTTTATATTCGAATGCAGATTCTCTAAAATAAAACAAACACATAGAAGTATTTAAAACAAACTACTGTATGGTCTAATTATCAGTAATAGATCTCAACAGACTTAAACATATAATTGATATAGATAGGAAAGAGAGAACATGTTGCTCAACTACTCAGTGTGAGGTAAGGAGTGGCTGACTGACATGCAAGCAGCAATTTAATCTAAGCCAATGAAAAAATTTTACCCTCAAGATCAGGTTAAAACAACAATATTGCCAATATGGACAAAAATGACAAAAAACTTTCAATAGGTTACAATTTTCATGAAGTGTGTTGGAATTCACTTCTCTAAACTCACCTATATCACTGGAATCATCCACAACAATGACTTCATGTAGCAAAGCTTCTGGAGAGCGATCTAATACAGATTGTATTGTACGGTATAGGGTGCCTTCATGCTCATTATAGAAGCATATAACAACACTAACATTCAAATCACTGGTGTTATAACTCTGTTTAGAGCACCTAAAAAGTTATTATAAAACATTTAAAATTATTTTAATGAGGTGCAGAAATGTTGAGCAATTTTCATATGTGTATACTAATGAAAAATTATTTTAGAGGAGTAATGAACAAAATGAGTATCTTATTTCTTAAGTTAAAATAATAAGTAACAGTGTTTCTCATATTTGGTGGAAAGAAATATATTCATGGATTATTTTTAATATGGTACTTGAATAGTTTTGGGACTGTAAATTTAGAATTTATTCCTATTATTGAAATTAACCAACTTTTGTGACAATATTTTGTCTGTATCAATTAAATATAGTTGAGCAAATTTCACTATATGGACCTTTATTGAGGTCAAGTATTAAACCATGACAACTTGAGTGATTTACGTTTCTTGAACAAAATATACTTGCTATTTTCTGTAATCTCAGATGTGTAATAATTTTAATATATAGTAGTCATTTTTATATACAAAAATAGTAGTTTGATTCTTGAAATTATTCTCTAAACTGTAGTAAATAAATATGTACTATAAAAATATTTTCAATAACATTAATTGTAAAATAATTAATTTATAATATATTAAGAGGGTTACATTGAATATTTATACTAATAACACTGATGATGATATAGGCTGTAAGTTGAAAAAGCTAAGTACATTTTAAAAAATACAATTAACATACAAGAACCATTCTGATATCAATGATCCATTGTTAAGAAACAATATGCTTGGTATGTTCCAATTTAATGAATTCACGTACCACAATCAAGTAATGAAACACCCTTACAAATATTATCTCTAAATAAAACCAAACACCATCATTGAATTTCAAATATAAATAATTTTTACCCAGTTCAGCTATATTTAATAAACAAATAATATCAAATATGTGTGTTGACATGTAATGCCTGTAATATACACATAAGTATGTTGAAGTATATATACCACACAACATATCCAAATATGTTATTACAAAAATTTAATAAAAAAATCAACAATCAAAAATAAAGAAATAGTCAATTTACTTATTAAATGGGTGGTGCATACTATCAATGAAAATGTACACAGAAAACTTAGTTTCAACTTATTGTCTTGCAAATTTTAATTTAAATATAAGGGAGCATGTATAAAAATCAATTTACAATATTAATTTGCATAACTGAAAGGAGAAGATAAATTTTGAAAATTCTAAATAATATGGATGAAATATTTTCAGTCAATATGATCTATTATGTCCTTAAAAGTAATTTGTTATAAATTGTAAAATAAAAACTATATAAATTTTAATAAAAGAATTAAGTTGTTTTTACAGATGATGTCTAGTGTCAGGAAGATCCCTTTGAGGTCCTATTCTTTCACTGACAAGTACATTATAAGCATGTCTCCGATATCCTTCATCCCTCATCTTCTGTTCACCAACAGACCGCACAAGTCCCAAATGTTCAAGCACTATTGTAACAAAGTAATACACAATGCACATTAATAAAGTTAATTAAAGTAAAAACATTATGTTAATCAGTAAATTTAACTCCTGATTTAAAAGAAATAGCAAAAATATAATAATAAACAACAAAAATTGAAAACCAAAATGGAACCAGTGAATCAGTTCTAGTTAATTATAGAATGAAGACAATAACCAAATAAAGAACAAAATGTGTTGCAAATGCTCACAAATGTGATTTAAGGCAAGTTGGATATGCAACTTTAATTTAATAACTTTGATAACGGTTGAACAATTATTGTGATATTTTAATCATAATAGGAAGCAGGTAAGAGTGTTAGAAAAATTATGCAGAAAAATGTTAAAATTAAAAGATATACAGGTATAGGAAATTAATAGCACTAGTAATATCTACTTGTACTTGGGGACATATCAAGCAACAGCAAAGTAAATTATACTTAATATAAATTTCAGTTATTTAAGTTCAATCTTCAACCAATTAAAACTGCAGAAAAGTTCTAAAGATTTATTCAGCATAATAACTTTGGTTTATATAATACTATAACAAAATACTATAGATAGAAAAGATCCTAAAACTGTCTCGATTTTTTTTTGGAGGGGGAAGGGGGAAACCTGGAAGCATCAAACAACATTGCAATTTCTCTCCAGATTACAAATTTAACTTTGATTTGTTATTAATGAAATTTTTAATGGACTAGAATAGAAAACCTTAATCTGGAATTCAAACCCAGGACCTCCACTTAGTGTTCTTACCAATGACGTATCTTTCCCAATTCCAGATATTCTTAAAATAAATATAATAGTGGTTCAGTTCCAGAAGTGCTATGTGATTGGATTTAGGAATTACTTCTTTCAGGTTCATGAAAAATATGTGATCTGAGATTTAGGCGACAGTGAAAATTAAGTGTTGTTAGCAGGTTGATTATTATGTTCTGATATTGATGACTTTGTTTAACAATTCAGTGCTTAATAAGTTATTAGTTACAACAGTATAAAAAATTATAGTGGCATTTAATGTTACATACTTGGAATTAATCATTTGATTATTACTATTCATTTAAAAAACTAAGTTCATTTCGAACATGAAGTATAGCTGAACTGGTGATAGCGAAGAAGAACTAATTTTGTTGAACATAGAAACACAGTACCAAAATATAGTGTGATTTTGGTAAACGCTTAAAACTCTCAGGAGTGACGTGGGGGACACTGAGACAAGTAGTTTTATATAGGACACACATTGTCCAAATGGACAGGATATGCCCCAACATTGGACCACAAGCTTCCATTAAGTCACATCCGCTATGCAGCACTTGTCCCAAATTTACTTTACAGTTGTGGATCGCAGACTTCAATAAACCAGCTCTTTGCAACTGAGTAAATATCTGTGTTGATATCAAGTGCCTAACAGTCTGGAGACACAATGGGTACTGGTACTAGGGTCATTTTCGATGGACTCAAGCACAGTGTCTTTGACTGTGTTTGAAATGGCCAAGGTGCTGTGTGATCATGATGATTCTAAAACAATTTCACCCTAATTAATTTCAGTGCACAATGCAACTTGAAATCAACACTGATAAAGCATCAATTTTTCAAAGTCTGTAATCCACAACCATAAAGTAAACTTGAGACAAGTGGTTCATTTCCTGTCTGTTTAGACCCAATATTGAATTACTTCTGTCGTCTCCCATGTCACTACGTAGAGTTTTAAGTTACCACATATATACTATATACTTCCATCCAAAGGATTAAGGCAGCAAGTCTCAAAATTTTGAGAAATCTTTGAGCTTCGACATTTACATAAACCCCTTAATTATTTGAAAATGGTTTTATCAGTACTGGGAAATATGTTTTTGTCTTTATAAATTAATTGTAATACATTTATTTGTGAAATATTTTCAAAAGTCAAAGTTTTTTTACTTACTGCCTTTCTACTTCTAATGACAGTATAAGAAAAGGTATCTGAACAATTTCAAAATGCATTTTATATAATTTTAGAGCAATTCCCAAAAAAGCATACTGGTACAAATATTTTTGATTTCTATACACAAACACTATTAGCAGAAATTGAAATTAGAAAAGGATGAAACAACATAAAGAACCATTATACACAATAATAAGTCAAATCATTATGCACAACAAAAGGTTGCTGTTTGTGCATTACCTGATGATGTTGGATATACTTTTGGCTTCAAATGTTGTAATAGCTTTTCACTGGGTTTATATATTAAATGGTCATCTTGAAATGGAGCAGCTGGCATTAAACTTCCTGAAATAACTAAGATATAAAATACTTTTTGATAATGAGCATCATAAACAACTTTATACATAATTTATATGAACTTCAAAAATTTAATTTTGAAGGATAACATCAATGTGCATTCAACAGAGAGGATGTAATTATTTCAACCTCATATTGGGTAATTGAGGGCAAACAAAAGCCTTTTATTTAATCAATTTAACACTTCTTTACCAATTATACATTAAATGGTTCCAAAGAATATTTTGTTATGATAATTTATTAACTCTGAAATGTTTCAGTATTATGTAGTGACAGCTGAAATTATACTTACTTTTGTGGTTATACCCATGAGTAGTTAATTTCAAATAAAGATAAATGCTTATAACCCATGTAATAGAAGCAATTATTGCACCCAAGAAAAATGAAGTGCATTTTCTTACTGGTCTTGTCATTTTATGGCCACATTAATTTATGTTGCTTTCATGAATGATGTTCTTCAATCTAAAAAGAAATGAAAAAGAAATATAATACAAGCAGACCAAATACGTTGAAAGAATTTATGCAGAAAAATGTCATTTCCAAATTAGAAAATAGTTTATTCCATGATATTGATAGGACAATTATGATAAAAAAAACAGTTAAGAAGGTTATTTAAAGAAACAATATATATATCAATGAATTATCTTATGTAGAATAAAATCTTCTCAGGATTCCATCTGCGTGTACTTGTAACAATTGCATAGTCTTCAAGTGAAGAAATACAGTGTAAACACTTACTTTGTAAGAAACAAAAATATCAAACCTGACCAAGGTGAACAAGTAACTATAAAAAATTCAGATGTGAAATAAGTAAAGTGCTTCACAAACTCAAGAATTTCTTTCATAACATTCATTAATATTAAAGTTGTCAAACCATATTAAACAGCATATTTTATATAAATGCTGATACAAATCATGCAAGATCAACTTTTAATATTTTTATCCACTATATTAAAACGAATCAAAGTGCAAACTGACCGTAGTTACATAAATTGACCATATTAATAATGCTTACAGACAAAGCACATACAGTGCGGGGGGGATAGTGGGCAGAAAAAAGTATATGACATATAGTCAATTGAATTATAAGGTTTTAATGCTGTGGAGGCAATCAATAACAATGAATGTACCTTTCATAAAAATTAAATATCTATTTTACAGAGTTACACTATAAACTTTAAATTCAATGCATTATTGTCAGCATAATTGAAAAATAAATATTATCCGTTATATAATTATGATTTTCAGACATTAAAGGTTAACATTTTTAAATTACATGTCTATAATTTGATTAAAGAAAAAGCTTAGTCTGCAAGTCTCTAAAAGAAAGTACTGTCAATCAGGAAATAGTAACAATTATTTGATGTCATGCCTTATTTATAGTGACTTAGTTAAATTAATAAGTAGGCCTTCAACTTAGTAAAATATATTGATGTAAATACTAAAATGTTATTCAATAAGGCATATCCAAACTTATTAACTTTATTTATCAAGCACTACCAAAATTAACAGCTAGTTATTGCTGTACGGGAAAGTTAAAATAACTGTTTTCACCTGGTGTTATAAGTACTCCATAACCTCTTTGATATAAAAAATATATTGAATCATTGTTTTTGTACATTTTCACAATTATAGACCTAAAATAGACCTTTCTGTATTGATGGCATTATATACGTAAAATTTACACAAGCAGTTTATTTACTTTCACACCATACATTAGACGTCTGTACACAATTACGTATGGAATTATTTCGATTGTAGTTACAAGGTCAAATTTTTCTTTTCTTACACTAATTTTCTATGAAAATAATATACACGACTCTAAAATATGCCGGGGATAAAACTTTGAAGATTTAAAAACACCAATTCCTCACAGTCGATGATAGTGACTAGTGTGTTAATGTAATTCTAGTATAATCCTAAACTATATATAATTTTACATGTTATAATAAGAACTGCATTTAAAAAAGGAAATTTAATTATATAACTGATGTAGATGAATAGCTACCAATGAAACCAACTACAGTCATTTTCAAATGGGAGCCGTTCTGTCGTTCAGCGAATAAGAGCTAGTTGACAATTACAGGGTGAAACTCTCGTTGGTAATTAATATCACACTTTTCCGGGTTATCACTTATAGGACATACATATGTAAAGTGGCACATTAACGATTTGAGAAACCAAACGAAATGCGAAAACTCTGTAACTAGCCGCCGGAGATTAAGGGTCCCTTACACCAAAATACTCTGAGGGTATCCTTGAACAACCTCTGAAAGTTTGTTGTACCCTGTACATGCCCATTTCTATGACAGATGACAAATTAGAGGAGATCGTTTAAATTGACAATAGCAAAGTTTAAATTTATATAAAAAACAAAACAAAAAAAAACAGGCGAGAGTTAGAACGAAATGATTTTGACGTGAGACTGTTTGGTAGAATTCTGCGAAAAACCAGGAACTCGTAATTAGGAGTATACGGTACGAAAGTAGGAAGAGGAGAAAATACATATTGACGAGACCCGGAACACTAGGAGATACCATTAGAATTAAATCTTTGTTTCGTAATTATTTAGAAACTGGACCAGAATACTTGACTCTAGGAATCCGTATTTCACTTTCGCTATAAATTAGTACTGATGGAATTTAGACTGAAATTGAAAAGAATTACTAATAAATTTACTGAATAACTAAATTAACAGTATGAGAAAGTCATGATTAAGAATAAAGGTAAAATAGACAAATAATTTTTTAAAATTTATAATAAATTTACAATCTGTTACAGTCGAAAATAATTATTGTGTTTCACATTTTGAAAATACAATATAGGTGATTAACTAAATCTCGTGGACAAGTCGGAGGGTTAAGAACGTTTCAGTCTTCTTGGCGTAGCACTATCATCCAGGAGGTTGACTGTTAGATTATTTGGATGCACAGAAAGCAATAATTTGTTATAATATCCCGAACAAGCTCAATATTAAGATCGTTTTGTATTATGCTATTAGTCACATTACACGGCGAATTGACAATACACCTTTGTTTTGAAATCTTTGAAGGATTTCGATATTTGAGGTACTGGCAATACTTCACAGCTGAATACCGCATGTCCATATTGGATGGAAAATGTCATTGTAGAGTAAAAGCTTGTTTTCTAATTTCAAGTGTGATTTAATCCAGTACATTTGGTTGAATTTAATGCCAAGTTGCTTTCTTTTCCTAAAATGTGCTTGCGCTATGAAAGCCTTCGGTGTAGATGCATTCCAAGCCATTTAACGTCCTCAAAATTATTGTTAAGCGTTACAGCTGGACAGGTATCTCGTTTCAAGGTAAATGTAACATATGTCGATTTGGAAGCCCTAATTTGTACTTTCCACTTTCGAAGCCAATCCTGGACCAAATTCTGGTTATCCTGGAGGCGGATGCAATCGTAGTATGGCTGTGGTTGTAGGGATGTTAGTTGTGTAGAGCGTGTACAGAATTGGGCCCAAAACACTTCCTTGGGGCACTCCAGAACTAATAGGTTGCAAACTGGATGTCACACTACCATGTTTGACCATGAATCATCTGCTTTCTAAAAAGTAGTTAATTATTTCGTATAACTGGTGATTTCCTTGAGTTTGTGGCTTAGGGCGTTATGCCATACTTTATCAAACGCCTGTTTGATGTCGAGGAAAACAGATGAGCAACACTTTTTCGATTCTAGGGCATCGTTGATGGTATTAACAATCCGGTGTATCTAAACTGGTGATTAGGTCCACGTTTTTTCAAATATCTTGGACAGTACCGGCAAAAGACTTATCAGTTTATACGATTATATACTATTTGTTTTTCCTTGATTTTGGTATCATGACCACCTGCGCTATTTTCCACTGCCTACGAAAGTATGTTAAACGGAGAACAGCATTAAATATGTGGGTTAAAGCTCTGAGACATTTATCAGGGAGTTCTTGAAGCAAAGTAGGTCCCAGCCTGGTGTTTTTTTGGGTTAAATAAATATTCAATCAAAGTACTAGATTAATATTTATGGAATGACGTTATTTGCAGTACGAACAATATTAAAGATTTGACTAATATAAAAGTGGGGGGATAAAGTTGCTATAATTGAAAGTAACATGATTAATATATTTTTCTTCTTGTTTTTTTTACAAATATTAAAATGACAAGCACTAGGTTTTAAAATTGAATTTAATTAATAATGTATTCAGGGATAAAATTGAGGGTCGTGAATAGCAGTATTTCCCCCGTCTGCAGAGGTGTAGCAAGTTGTGTAAAGGGCTAGTGACGTTCTGCGACGAGCGTTTTTATGAGGACACTTTTCCTCGTAAGTCGCGTGGTTTGTTGATGAGCGTCTATGCGTGCAACTACTTAATGAAACAATCGTAGAACAGCTTTACCGTTTATGATTACAACTTGAGGACTGCTGCTTTCGCTTCCCCAGCTCATCTCAGAATACTTGCTCCGAACGTCTGTGTTGCAAAGACAGTAGCTAGAAACTCCAGTTCCGTCGTATTTTTTTTTCTTATCGTATAAGACTCAACTAATAAAGCACTCATCTCTTTCATCACCAAACGGGCTCATATTTGCGTCTACTCCGTAAGTCTTTACAATACAGAGGAATTGAAAGATGAGTTGAAGTGTTGGAAGGAAATAACTTTGTAAATTAGAGAAACAAGGGTTCCAGGTAAACCATTTGGCTTGCATTTTATACTAATAATACGAATTTAAAAAATTCTGGATACTTTTGCGATATCCTGATTTCGAGAAACTTAATCATAAGTCATAAAACCTTTGACAGATTGACGGAACACAGACCAATAAGGTGTTCCGTCTCTTCCACATTTTTGTTGTGGTATTCAGTCAAACGACTGGTCTGATGCAATCCTGCATGCTAACCTGTTCTGTACAAGCCTCTTCATTTCTACATAACTACCACATCCTCTCTAATCTGCATAGCGTATTCCATACTTGGCCTCCCTTTTCTGTTCTTACCCCACACACTTCCTTCTAATGCTAATTTTACAAGACTCTTTTGTGTCAAAACGAGGCTTATTAATCTATTCCTTCTCTTGGTCAATGTAAATAAATTCCTTTTTTTGCGAAAGCCTTCCTTGCCTGCACTATATTACTCTTTATGTCTACTGTACTTCTACCGTCCCTAGTTATTGTGCTGCCCAAGTAGCAGAATTCCAACATTCCTTCCCATTCTAACACCCTTTGCTATTACACCCTTTCCCATACTACACCCCATCACCTTGGCTTTCCCTCTATTAATCCTCAAATTGAACTCTCTCTCCATGACCACGTTCATGCCATGGGCGGCAGAATGCAGCCTTGTCTTACTGCTTTCTTTTCTTGATTTCCAATTCTAATTACTGCTGACTGCCTTCTGTAGACATTATGGATAAGACTTCTTTCTCGATGTTTTGTTCTGTCCTCTTCAAAATCCTTAATAGTGTGTTTCAGTTCACATTATCAAAGGCTTTTTCTAAATCTATAAATGCCATAAACATAGGTCTGTTTTTTCTTATCTAGTCTTCTAAAATCCAGAATTTGCTTCCTATCCTCTATCCTGATGTTTTTGCTAATATTTTCATCTCTCCGAATGTTTCTTTGATTTTCCTATAAGATTTCACAATGAAATCTTCAACAGCTTTGCAATCCTCTTTGGCTGTTTTGCATATCCTATCTATCTCATTATTCTGTCTGTACTGTTATTTACCATTTTCATCTCTCGCATTTTTATAATTACGCCTTTGATCAATCATTTTTATTATTTCGTGTGTTATCCATGTTTTCCTATTGGTCAGAGCTATTCTTCGTATTTTTTGTCTGCTGATGTAGAAATTGGTTCCTTCAAGAGTGCCCATTTCTCATCTATATTGTTTCTTTCTCCTGTCTCTATTAATCTACTCTTGATATATTTTTTGAAACTCTGAAGCCTCTTTTGTTGTATCGGTTTTTCTAATTCGCATCTTTTTGGCTTTACTTCCTTTCTTGAGTTTCTTCATTTTCAGCCTACATTTCATAATCAAGCGGTTATGATCGGAATTTACATCTGCTTCTGCGGACGTATTGCAGCCCAGTACCTGATTCTGATATGTCTGTCCCATCACTTACAAGCATCGCCTTTCTTAATGTATATATAGGAAGCAGCGAAGTGGGAGTTAGAGTTAGAGTAGCAGTTTGGTGTTAACAACCAAGAAAGCTAGAGAGAAGAAGGAGGAAAAAGCTGAGTTTTCCTCATTTCCGGCCGTAAGATTTCATACATTACCTACCGGCTGCTTCAGGTCCAACCTAAAGGAAGAGGGAAGAAGGTAGTTCCAGTCTCATGATAATCTGCACCGGTACTTGTGGAACTACTCTCATACACCTGGTCTTCCATAACGCTACGACGTACATCTATAAGCTGTTTCATAACATATCCATACGATAACATTCCTTAATTATTTTCACAGCAGGTGGATCAGCACCATACAGACAACGATAATCGCAGATTTTTTCCGCAAACCACGATACCATTGCACACGCTGCGTCGTATCTCAATTTCATTACATACGATCGTGTTGCATCCTGACGAGAAATTGAGGAACTTTGGGCGCGGAAACAAATATCTTTTAATTGCTCTAGCATCGCGAGAAATTTATTTTCAATTCCCATCTAGATGCTTTTATTTATCTGAACGTTTCCTTTGTAGAAGGTTTAATAGAACACCCAGTATTATAAACAAATTAGATAACATTTTGAGTCATGAAAAACATCAATTTAAGTGCAAAATACTGTCAAACTTATTTAAAACGTATTGTTTACAATTTAAATTGGAAATTATCTGTCAGAAAATGTGTTCTTTTACCTATTAGCTATCAACGAAGCTGGTAAATCTATTCTTCTGCCAGTTCAAACCCCCAAATACGCCGATGATCTAACAATTTTCTGTAAAGGCTCCAACATAATTGACACCACGACCAACATCCAGTCTGCACTGGACCAACTTCATACTTGGGCGACCAACACCGGATTCCAATTCTCCAACAGTAAGATTAATGCTATCTTCATCACCAAGAAATCCATCCAACAAAAAATTCCGCTCAAACTTGGAAGCGGCCCAGTCGAGTACGTCGATAAGTTACGTGTGTATTCTTGGAGTCACACTGGACGCTAAACTTTCATTTGATAAACATATGCATTCCCTCATTAAGGACTCCAAGCACAGATTAAACATTCTGAAAGCGATTGCTAACAAAAAAGTACTTCTTCTCGTATACCGAGAAAATACCAAACCATAATTCGTCCAAAACTTGACCATGCAAGCCTTCTTTATGGAACAGCAACCCTTTAATCAACTCGACTTCATTCATAAATCAGCTCTAAGGATTTCAACCGCATGTGTTCGATCAACTGCCATAGGCAGTATATTAATAGAAGCGCAAGAACCTTATCTGAACCTTAGAATAAAAGTGTTGGCAGTCAAACATGGATTAAAAGGGCTCACATCCCACAACCCTTTAATCCGAAACGACGCAACCTCTCCCAGGCACCCTATACCCTCAGGCTCTCAAAAAAACACTCCCATTCAAGATTTAGCTCCTTGTGCCAACAAATACACCTTACGCCACCACAAATGGAAACCTACAAATATCCCGATTTTCCTCCTAGACACATTCCAAAAACCCATATCGATCTATCTCTCACAGAGTGTAACAAGAAGAATGGAACACAAAATTCATAGATCTAAGCCTCAAGTTCAACAGCTTCGACCGCATTTCCACGGTCGGTGCCAAGAACAAAGATACCCGCCGGCCGGTCAAGCTTGCTCTTCGTCTCCCAAAATGAATCACTTAATCCTCTCGGACTCACTCTATTCTAAAAAACCATCGCCAATGAAGACAACTCCCAAGAACTATCCGCAATCATCACTGAAGATCTACACAAGCTGCAAACAACAGGAAAGAATATCGTATTGGCCTGGATCCCGGCACACCAGCTAGCAAAAACCGCCACTCATCTTCCCCCCTCTCCTCTTCCTAATTACGTGAACACCATTCCAAAAATAGCCCATCTCTGGAATTAAAATTAGTCACTTCTAAAATCAAGCCCAACTCATAAATTAGTTAACAGCTTCCTCGCTATCCTTCTCCCCGAAAAGACATCCAGACGAGATCAAGGAGTCCTTTCTAGAGTAAGATCCGGTCACTCCAAATTAACACACTCCCACATATATACGAATAGACCTCCTCCAATCTTCGTGAAGTAATGCCTAATGGTGGTTCCGCGAGGAAGTACTTTGTAAAGGGAGGTGGTTTTTAGTGGGTAAAAATCCCACACACCGTGTAACTCGGGTTTCACGGCGTCTTTGGAAGATTTTCCCCTACCCTCGAAACAAAATCCTCCTCCACACTGCGATCTCTGCAACACAATCATCACCTCCTGCAGTAAATTATTTGAAGATGGACACCTGATCCTCGGAGAAGACAACCCTCACTAGATCAACCACTCATCGGACGACCAAGAAAGAGTAATCAGATTCTTGAAAACAATTAATTGATATGATACAATATTCACTTTAAGTCAGTTCGGCAGCTAATGGCCTCGTAGTTTATGTGAAATAAACAAATAAAAATTAAATAAATGTTTAGGTATTACAATACAAAGAAAAATTAAAGCCCTCCATTTACTGCGTCGCTTGACTGTATTTAAGTTGCGTACCTCTCCGCTTTTAACGAATCACTGACTGGGAATACTTCACGTTTTTTAATAAATGGGAAAGAATATTGAGTTAACAGTAATATGTTTATAAGTTATTTCATGTCGGTTGGTTTAAATACTCCCAGAAAGTCAAAAGGTACGTATAATTTCCTGTTTCATTAATGTATACAGAAGCTTCCTACAACCTTCCATAATTGAGCACGAAACATTGTTTCTTGACATTAGCATTTCTAAAGCTATAATGGTACACACAAAGACAAACCACACAGAGATGTCGCGAGATTTGAATTTATATGCCCTGAAATCAGTATTTAGTCTCTACTGACACTCTAAAAAAGTGAAGCCGGAAATTTTCAAGTAATTTGAAAATGAAATATATTGTGACTCTGGTAATGCTCCAGTTCAGGAATATCAGGTGACTGTGATCAAGTCTGAAAGACCTATTTACTTATAAATACCAATTACCGAGGTACAACTAATATACATTCATCATTTCATGAATAAAATTGAAGTAAAATAATATATTTTCCAGTCGTTAATTATAGGGACATTACTTTATCGTACAAATATTGTAACTATATTGAAAAATGGATGACTTAAAGAAAACAAAGCTGAGACTAAAGACATGAGTAGCTGCAGAGGTGAATATTAAGTCCCAAGGTCAAAATTGGCACAGGCTGTGAGGAAGGAATGAAAGAGTTCTGATTTGGGGAAAAACGATTGTGAGAGTTGACTCAGTAAACAAGCAATCAGGAATAAAAAAAGGTTGCTCAATAATAGTGAACTATATTTACCAACATTTGTTTAAACCATTGGAGGTGTAAAAATTACTGGAGTTGTATGTTTTAAACAAGGACAGGTTAAGGGCTAGAAAAGAAGGAATAATAAAATTTGGCTGTATGAAATATCAACTGAAGCGATCGGCAAAAGAAAGGTCCAAGGTAAAATAATCGTGGATGAGACAAGTTAGTAAGAATTATTATATCTAGGATTATAAAATAGTGGAATTGTAAGAACAGCAAATAGAAGATTGTAAGGGGTGTAAGCTTCTAGTTTAAACTGCATATAATGGCTATTGTAAGTATTCAGAGATGAATAGATTGGGAAGGATAGGACAAGATGGAGGTGCGTGGTGAGGCCAGCGGCGTTAAGCTGCTTTCCTTTGCCTTGTTAGTGATAGACACAAGCCCTGTAATTACACAACGCGGCCGAAGCACTCAATTACAGCCCAGCCGAATGATTTTTACAGATAATTGCCCATTGTCGCTCTCTCCTTCCACTTACTCGATTTCTACAAAAAATGACTTGTTTCCCCCTATTTAATCGGGGTGGGGGGTGCATTCTTTAGACTGTCTAGCTTAGGAAAGAATTGGCGTGTTGATATAAAACATCCTGAAAAATCAGCGGAAATTAGTTCTTAAAGACACTTTGCAACTAACGGGAGTACTGGGTTCAGGACCTGAAGATAGACATTTCTTTACGTCGTTTCGAACATATTCTGTGTATAAGTTAAATTTACTTGTTATTAATTACTTCATCATAGAGCATAAGTTATTTGATTTAAAAAGTCGCGGAGATATTATAAGCGAATGATTCAACTGTACAAAGACAATTTATGAGCAGATTTTATATTGCAGATATATTGATGGCCTTATACGTTATATTTTTTACGGGAATAAGTTATTTTGCGATATAACTGTGGGCTGAGGGTATCACTTGACTTATTCATTTTTTTGTCTCGTCACGGTGGCCTGCTACAAACTATCGGACCAAGCTAACTCTCATCAACAAACTGGAGTACTTGAGTTTGAATCAAATTGTGTAGGCGTTAAAAAGTGACACGACATCATCTTACTAAATCTGGTGTTCTCCGTGACCTCGACTCCTTGAACAGGGAAAACCCTAGAATGCCTGCATCAGGTAGGTCGGGCAATTAGGTACTATTCTCACGCTCTTCCGAATGACGGGATATGAGTTCGGTGTGGGGTCGCATCATAATCTTTTCCGGATCTCATCCACCAGTTCTAGGAGGCAGTTGGCTGAGTTATAGAATGGGATTAGTGGACAACTCTTACCGTATGCCCAAGGTCTTCGACTCCAGTACAACGCATGTTAAAATAGATGAAGGTGCCTGGCATGTGAGAATCTTCAATCCCAAGAGTGAGCCAGCAGTCAATCTGGGGAGAAATACCTGCGAGAGAAAACTTCCACAGGCATTTCTTTTATTATGGGCAACCCCGATATTTTAGATAGAAGATACTTGAGGGTGATCGTGAAACAGGAAATCCCCCTTTAATAGCATAGGAAGGGAATTGAAAAGGGGGAATGTGAAAGGTAGAGGAAGGTAGCCAAGGGTTGACTTGGATCCCAGACTATAGTTTTTGGTTCCTGTTTCCGCTTAAAAGAGATGCATTAGGTAGGTCGGGCTACTGCGAGCATCGCATAAGTTATATAGCCTATATATTTACAAAATCGACCGCAGGCTAAGATTCACCATTAAGTACTTAACAAAATCTTCCTAAAGTCTCCGAACGCGTAAAGTTATTTCCTGAGAAATAGTAAAACAATACTCCAGAGGTGGTCAAACCGTGGCGCATACGCCAAACGTGGCGCTTTGGACTATTAAAAGTGGTGCATTGCATTCTTAAGCCGGTTTGTATTTCGGACGAGAAGTCATTTTACATGGTTAAAAAGCATTGCATAGGTAGGCATGTGCGGACCTCCTGTGGTGTAGTGGCTAGCGTTGCTGCCTCACAACCCAGGGGCTTGGATGACCGGGATTAAGACTGTTGGAGGATCGATACGCTGACCACGTGCCACTCCAAATTCGGAATGTATCATGCAAGATGACAGTCCGCAGTCGACTCGGTAGGCCCAGGCTTTCAATGGGCTGTAGAGCCAAGGAGGAAGGAAGGAAGATAGACATGTATTATAAATAATATAAATAAATAGAATAAATGGCCAAAAGTCAGAAATAGAAGAATTTAATAACAGGTCTTCTGGCAAACACACACACACAGAGAGAGAGAGAGAGAGAGAGAGAGAGAGAGAGAGAGAGAGAGAGAGAGAGAGAGAGAGAGAGAGAGAGAGAGAGAGAGAGAGAGAGAGAGCAGACAATTCCAAGTTCAAAGCTGATATCTTTCTCAGTATTAACAAATGAATTCCAGAGATATATTCACCAAACTCTGTCAACTCTAACAGCATCACCCTCTCGTACAGGATCATCATTCTTGACTTATGTAGATTGGTGCTTCATTATCTGCCGTAAATTACTTAATTTAACTGCGTCAAAGTTATTCCGTTTAGTCCACCAAGCGAAGCACATTCTATCCACATATCTACTTACCAACCTCTACCACGACGGTATAAAATGTGCCCGAATTATTTGGCGCATCTGAACTCGTCAGTCAAAAAATTGGCACTTGGTATGCAGAAGGTTGGCCAACCCTGCTTTACGCTAATCCACTTACACTTGAACCTATATTATGCTATTTCTGACCTCTGTAACTATTAATATAGTTCACTTACACAGACTTACACTTGCGTGTACCGAATAGATATTTATTATTTAAACGACATTCAAGTCTGACGTCTACCTTACACAAATAGCTCGCATTTATTATTGGCACGAAATATTTTAGCCGTTTGTCATAATGCGACTACTTCAATTCGATTTGTATTGTATTTGTGGAAACTGTTTAATTTAGAAAATATTTTACAACGCATTAATGCTGGAAGTATTCTTGGAGCCATTCCGGCCGAAGATGAAACAAATACCATGTAAGCGCTGTTTTTTTTATGATGACTGCCTCATTTTCATTACTAGGTCATATCACCGTTCTAGAAATACACCTAGTAAATCATAAATTAAGAGTCGATGTCACTTAAAGATACTAAGACAATTTGATGTCACGTCATGCAATCGCTTGCGAATGTTAATTTATGTGGCCCATGGAATGTTGTGGTTAATCTAATACCAATTCCTGGGAACCGAGAGGCTGTGATTGACTTTGGCACGGAAATATGTCGGTACGTAGTTATCTTGAGTTAAGACCTAGGAGAGCAGGTGGCTGCCTCTCGAGCTGTAACCTACTAGCATTAAACTTAATTAAATGGCCTCCCTCGGGAAACAAGGTGTAATGAATTCTGATTTGGCAGGTCTTTTTTCTCCTAATGTTACTAAGTAGCTTCTTGTTGGGGATCTGTCTCGTATTACGAAGGGGCTATTTGTGACAAGGTCTATCATTACGAGATGCCGCTCTGGCTCGCTCCGTGGTTCAGCCCGTGTACAGGTTCCACCAAAAGCTTGTACTCAGGATACGTGCCCCACTGGCTACTCTTAATAGTACTACCTTTTAATAATTGATTTTCACAAGTATTGGTTCAGCCAGACAATTTCCACTTTCGTCAACTAAGAATGTATATAATACACGGACAATAAACAATAATATAACGATTGTTATACTATCATAAAATAGTTTTGGATCATATGAATGTATTAAAATTGATTACTTCGGTTAAGTTTTTCCTAATGATATTTATAATTGTGAAAGGGTAATAAATAATCAGTTAACAAATATGTAAAATTGGGAAACGATAATAAATAAAAATAATTGTCTATATTACATCCAAACATCGAAAAATACTAAGCAAATGGTTTATAAAAATGTGGCGTTAAAAGTGATATTAAAACAGAGTTTGTGACGAAATTCTAACAAATTCAATAATTAAATTCTATCTATGTCTCAACAATTTATTGGGGATAAGAGAAAATAATATGCAGAAACGGAGCACTTACTTGGAAGAACTGTATCTGGCAACGTAAGGATCTTTGTTTTACAATGACAATTAAATTTGAAGTTAAGGGAGGTAGAAAATCATAAAATAACAAATACCCCTAATGAGGATTAATAGAGGGAAAACCAAGGTGAAGGAGTGTAGTGGAATAACAAAGGGTGTTATATTGGATATTTTGAAGACGGTTAAGTTTTCTGCTACTTAGGCAGCGTAATAATTAGGAATGGTAGAAGTATAGTAGACATAAAGGGTAGGATAGCTAAGGCAAGGAAAGCTTTCGTACACGGTTTCCAACCAATTGAAATGTCATAAAATATTTTACAAATTAATTTATTGCATCGTAATTAGTTAAAAGAAAAGCTTTCAGCCATTGGCCATCCTCAATCTGTAATTAATATACAACAAACACGTCAAACACACGAGATCAACCACTCCTTCTACTCTGTCGGACTTCATCGGTGTGTTTCATGTTGCGGTCGAATAGTGGCGGGCGCAGGGGTTCAGAACTCCTGGGATCAAGAATGCATATAGATGGAAGCATTCAAATTCGCAATTTCTGGATCTTTTCTTTTCACTTTTTAAATGGTTACTAATACCGTGACTAAACTCGAAATTAGTAAATTTTTGTCCCATTTCAAGTATTAGGGTAATTATTTTCAGTATAATTATACTAATGTGGAATCCACAAACTAGTACTTAGCAATAATAAGACCATTGACAAAACAATTTATTTTCAAACGTATACTTATTATGAGTTGTGACTTATTATGTTACAATATTCAATTTTTGCACTATAGTATGAAAGTAGCAAATTTGTCAAAGTGTTGACGTGAAATTGGAGATTTATAGTAGACTGTGTAGAAACGACTGTATGAGTTGCTTCATTAATTTTGGGGAACGAATATCATAATTCAACTTTTCTCTTAAATGTTATGTTATCATTCCCTAATCTGCTTAGCGTATTCCATCCTCGGTCTCCCTCTTCTGTTCTTAGCCCACACTTTCCTCTAATGATAATTTTACAAGACCCGCCTGTCTCAAAACGTGTCCTATTAATCTATCCCTTCCCTTAGTCAACTTCCTGCATATTGTTCGCTCTTCCCCTTTTCTGTTTAGAACTACACGGTTAGTGATTCTATCCACCTATCTGATTTTCAGCATTCTTCTATATCACCACATTTCAAAGGCTTCTATTCTTTTCCTTTCTGCAACTCCTACCGTCCACGTTTCACACTCATATAATGCATCACATTTTTATCAACGATTTCCTAATATTCACACTCATTTCACCCCTAAGTAAATTCCACTTTTTCTCTAAAGCCTTCCTTGCCTGTGCTATCCTACTCTTTATGTCTACTATACTTCTACCATTCATAGTTATTACGCGTCCCAAGTAACAGAATTCCTTAATCTCCTTCAAAATATCCTTTCCCAGTGTTATTCCACCGTTTCCCATACTACACTCCATTACCTTGGTTTTATCTCTATTATTCCTCATCTTGAACTCTTTATATAGGACCACGTTCGTGCCATTTAATATGGTTTCCATTTATTCTCCTTGCAGCATGATTCATTTTCCATATTCCATTTTAACGTTCTTTATCACCTTTCCTATATATAAATTAAACTGAATGGGCGACAGACCATCCTTGTCTTACTCCTTTTTTGATTTTTGCTTTTCTTTTCTTGATCTTCAATTCTATTTACTATTGATTGGCTTCTTTCTCGATATTTTATTCCTGTCCTCTTCAAAATCCTTAAAAGTATGTTCCAGTTCACATTATCAAAGGCTTTTTCGAAATCTACAAATGCCATGAACGCATGCCTGTTTCTTTACCCTGTCTTCTAAAATTAGACGCAAAGTCAATATTGCTTCTTTTGTCCCAACATACTTCCTAAAAAACTGATCTAATACTTAGGTTGATATAAAGGTGAAATGAAGTCACTCTAGCGTAATTTATTTTCACTTTTTCTCTTATTTCAATACACAATATTTACACCTTACAGTCTCCTTAAATTAGTAGTTTAGGTTTTACATAGTTACAAATATTATCAACAATACACAAATTATTGTACTCTCTGATGGTGTATTTACAATGCTATTTCCTATTATTACACAAAACACTTTCAGTAGACAATCAGACTACCCCTATCTGGCATTGGGGGTTAGTGGTTATGAAGAAAGTTTAACTTGCTGAAATGTAATTTCTGTGCATTTAAAAAGACATTCAAACTGGTTGCCGCATTGAAAAAAATTAATACCGTCATCGCACTCTTTTAGAAATGTTTTTGGCTGTAACTTTATCTTATAATCATTAAGAATGTATTTGCTGAAGTAGCAATTAGAACTAAAGGTTTCTATTTTGCTTTGGAAAATGTTAAGTAATTTGTTAATTTAGGCATGCTCGTTATTCGAAACAAAACATGCTGATTTCATTTCCCCCATTAGGATTGATGTAATAACTGAATGTTACGGGCTTCTTTGCTCAAGTTTCCAATTTAGTTTGTCTTATAGCGTTCACGTGTAATATGAATACATTTAACAGTATGGAAGGTTAAAGCTATATAAAAGTTTTGAATAGATTGGCTTCGAAAAACATTCACAGGAAATTACGATCTATTGAACATACCCTATCAACACGGGGGAAAAATAATTAAATTAATCGTTTAAAGATTAACTCTGAATTGTGATAAAATTAGTAATATCAACAAAGGTCGTGGCGCCTGGGGCTTATGTGCTTCATGTAAATGAATCTAGGAAGGATTACGTTTTCTCAATTTTATGTTTTTTAACAGTGTGAATTTATGTTTTGATTTCGAAGGCTTCAGCCAGCTCACCAGGTCTACGCTGAGAACATTATTTATTGAAGATAGTAGGTTTCCCAATGAATACGTTGGATAAACAATTCTTGGGCTTCGTAAAGATGGGTGAGATTTCCATCTAAACGTCGTGGTTTAATTCGATTATGACGCGGGAGGAAGCCCAAGAATTTTATATCCAACATTATTTATGTTTGGGATGATAAATACGCCCGCAGAATGGCTTTCATGCCCCTGTGCTGCCTGTAATCGAAACCAACTCCCACCTTTCCGTGCTATGGGCTATGGGCCAGTCAGAACATACCAGTCTGCGGTTTGTACGAAGTAAAAATCTCTAGTGTTATGAATGCGTATCATCTTGCTGCCGAAGTTTTTTGGTTTCAAAAATCAGAATCATTGTAAATCATGTAAACGGACATTACCGGTCCGTTCATCTATTGCCGAGTATTGGTAACACTACGCTGCTGTATTATTTTTAATTTTTTTATTTCGCACAGTTATCTTCTAAAAAAATATTACTTGAGGCGATGTAGCATATGACAGCAAACTCGACTCCCGTCAATCGGAAGGGCGTGAGAATAATACCCAATGCCCGACCTACCTGATGCAGGTTTTCTAGGGTTTTCCCTGCATCTCTTTAGGTGAAACACCGGGTAGGATCCCTAAACCATAGCCCGGGGGCCCTAGTTAACCCTTGGCTACCTTGCTCTACTTTCCGCATCCCCCCTTTTCAATTCCCTTCCTATGCTAGTAAAGGGGAGTTGCCTGTTTCAGGATCACCCTCATGTAGCCTGTTAACCCCCCCAAAAATGAGTTAAAAATACTCACGAGCCACTACTGAACAAACACTACTTAACAGATGAAATGTGGTGGGTCACAAATAATTTTCTTTTTCATATTGATGATTTCTACTGAGTCGTCAAAAAATAGACAATACAAACGAAAAATGAGAAAGCGTGGAAATTTTATAAGTTTACGACTGTTATTAATTTTGTACATTATTTGAGAACTATTGAAAATCAGAGATGTGTTAATTGGAAAATACAAGTAATACGTTTGAGATACATTGATTTGTGTTGAAGGTAGTAAGGTTTGAAAGAGATCGACAGTCAGCCAGGTAATTACACCTTTTTTTTTGCACGTGAAGTTTGGATACTTTTGGTTACTAGACCCGTAACAATCTCGTTTACCTAATCAAGTCGTCAAGAATTTATATTTGTCAAGGGCCGAAGGAGCCTACATTGCCTAGCCGAAAGTGTTAAAACATGTGATCCGCTGTACTTGCTAGAAGCCACATCGGAATGTGCGAGAGGGGAGAAGCATCCAAGTCTACAAAGCACAACGCCATTTCATTTCTTCGTGTTACGGGCAGGTTTCGCACTAACCTACACGCACGCTACGAAAGGAACTGTAGCATTACAACCAAAACGTTCACGAGACACTTTTCTCCAGTAACCACAAACGACAACTCGACTTATGGTTCTGTAAATTAACGAAGTTTCGATGTTCTGGAAATGTCAACGAAGAAATTGGTGCCTTTCTAACCCAGATCATCCAATTATATATATAGAAAGTAAAGATAATTTGACTAGGGATAGAGAACAGTAGTCGTCGACAGGCTGCAGCTGAGACATCCTGTATTGAAGAAGGAGGCTCAGGTCTTCGAAACTAAGACATGTTTCTGCTTCCCAGCCTGGCGAGAACTACTGTTAAAGTAACTCAACTGATAAAGAGCAGTCTCTCCTATCCAAATGAATTATTTTTCTCTGAATTCATACATTGAATATCGGTTATTTATATTTTAAGAGGGTGTAAATTTTAGTCATATATACATATGGTTTTGAACCAAATGATTTCAGTTATTTGCACCTCGCCTGGTCATGTTTATCCCTCTGATTAGAAATCGTTGGATAGTATTTAACAAAATATAGTGGAGCACAGCAGCGTCTTTTACATTCCTCTGGCACTAAAACTTAATGCATAAACCAGCGTCCATTACTTCATTTACCTATTGTTTGAATATCATTTGTTTTTATCAGGCAAATGTACATATCTTAGAAACGAATCAGAGTTTTCACACTTAATTCCTAGACTTAATATGTGAGTAATGTACATTAACTATTCGAGTCATAAATCGAGGTGTCTACATGCTAAAAGTGCATTGGTACCTCACACAGATAATATATAATCGTGTATTTACTCAGAATTTTAAATTCGTGTGTTTATTTAATTGCATTTACGTGATACAAATGTCTTCCAATTATTTCATAACTTTGATAGTCTTTGTGGTAGTTATGATCGTTATGTTAAAAGCTTTCTTTTTAGTTCACTGTCATCAGAGTTGTAACTAAGGGCGCGTGCATCTTACTGTTGTATCATCGTTGTATCATTTCTATTTCGACTATAAACAGTTCTAATCAAAGCCACAAACTGCTCACAATATTAACGAAGCGTATATCTCTGTCTAGAAATTCAAAAAGTAGTGTAAGATGAATGCGCACAATGATTTCCAGTCGTTTGTATTTTTAAAAATATAACTGGTGTTTCATAGTTCAGTCTATCCCAGCAAATTAAGATTAAACAGACTCGGCAGTAAAGAGTCGTTACTACGACAGGTCACATATTCACGAGGGCAATGTCCTGGAAAATATTCAATAAGCGAAAATGTCTGGGTTAAAAGGCGAGATTGCTGAAAATGTATCGGCCACTTGGTCAACGCTGACGATCCTTCGTTTACATTGACTGAATAATAGTCATAATCGTTGTGCTGGTCGTAGTTTTGTGGCGGCGTCTTTACCACGGCCTCCAGACGGGCCCGTCATCGTCCTTGACGTCGGAGGCGGGCGCCGCGACGGAGCAGTCGATGGGCTGCTCGTCGTCGTCGTCGTCGTCGGGGAGGCGGGCCGACGCCCGGCTGTGCTGCAGCAGCGTCTGAGCAGCCTGCATCTGCGCCGCGGCGGCTGCCAGCTGCACGTAGTGCGACGGCAGCAGGAACACCACCTGGCCGTCGGGCAGCCGCGACGGGATCACTTGCTGCAACAGCGGAACCCTACTCTAACCAAAACATAACATAACGTCACCTTCTAGTTCTTTTGAAAATGATTTAGCCCAAGGAATGTTTCAGAGCAGAGGGCTAAATATGGCAAACACAGTTTTAACTTCAAATCGTCAATTTTCGCCATCGAAACTGCACTACTGAATTGTCGTAATAAAAGACCTATTCCTATTTGTCCAATTGAGGACTTTTTTTTTGTTAATTTAATGGTATTCATTTATTGTTCGTCCTTCTAAATAATGAGTGTGAATAGAATCGCCTGCTGAAAGCCACTATTTATCCTTTAGTTTTGTGTCTGTAGTGCATTGGTGATTCCATATTTTCTTCTACAGTTGCTCCACACAGAAACTCGTTATGAATGCGACCAAATAGCACCAAGTCCAAGAATGAATCGACCACTACGAGCAAACATGGCACACACTTAGGTAATATTTCTTTGTATGGCACAATACACGTGGTTAGAAGAAGTTCGCTTGAATTGACTCTGTATACCAGCGGTCGGATACTCGTGGTTCTATGAGCCACATGCGGCTTTTTGGGCCACATACAATGTGATTGAAACTCAAGTAAAGTTTATTAAGTTATATTTAAAGAGAGTTGGGGAACAGTGTCGACGATCGAGTAACGTATGTTGAGATGGTTTGGACACACAGGGAGAGGATGAACGAAAGAAGATAGACACCATGAATATTCAAGATATGTGCAGATGAGAGAGTTGGACCTCGCGAATCAAACAGATTCAAAGTATTTTTAGGAAAGGTGTACTCTAATTACAATGTATCTTCGTATACACCTTATGTTTAAAAAATTGCGTATCAAAATATATTTTAATCATTCTGTTAATATTTTACTCTTCTGATATACGTGAATGCCGACCACTGCTCTATACCATATCGTGGATGTTGTCGAAAATTTCAGCCGTAGTCACCTCATATAACAAACCTGTATAGATAACACCAATGCCGTAGATTTTATTATTGCTTACTGACCTATCTTAATAAGCCAGTCTATAAAGTGATAAAAACTAGTCTTTGATTTCATTTCGTACAACCGTTTGTTCGCCAACAAGTAGTATCGAGGAACACATTCAAGTCATTTATCGCCAGTTATTGGGTAGTTCTGTTGAGAAAAGCAAGACCTTACGAGATCAATGCAGACAGTACAATTGTCCAACTATATTTCTGTGGATTATCGAAGTTGAAGTGTCATTATACTGTAGATACTAAATTCGCTTTTTTGACACATATGCCATTTGAAGAGGCCTCGGGCACGATAAAAGCGGCAAGCGCGAGGGGCGGGACTCTGAGCGGCAGAGTAGTGAGCGATGCCGGCTACGATAGAAAACCCTTGAGTGGCATCGTCCCCTGTTTAGTACAGGACGCACTGGATCGTCCTGCATTCCCCGTCATGGAGTCATCGTGTGAAGTAGCAAAGCTTCTCTTGCTCAGTGACAATAGTAGCCTTTTATTTATATAATTCACAAGGACTGTTTTTGTCCACCCTATGCAAGCCCTTTTAAAATCTACGTTCTCCCTCTTAGGTCAATTTTGCTGCACAAAGAAATTTGTTTTTCTACCATCTGTTATTTGTGTTCCATTTACTATTTCCTTAAAGCCGTAATTATTTCATCAAAATCATTTTATCGACCTTTTAAAATCTTGGGCTGATTTTCTAAACCATATGTTATTTTCGTTCAAGGTTCAATCAACTCTCCCACCATAGTCCTTCCAAAACTATTAACCATCCACAAGATAAAATAACATTTTAAGTAACTATTAACATTCCCTCTTAGTTTTATCACTCCTAGCCGAAGATAGGCGTAGTGTAGTCGTGGCAGGAAAAATTCATTTGATAATTTTTTTCATAAGACAAAGAAACAAGTTTTGTTTTTTATACTTATTAAATATAATAAATAAGTTAAATAATTAATTATTGGAGGGTACCAACGTTTCAAGACCTTTATTTTTCTTTTACTGCCATCAGAAATTTTCTTGACGATAATATAATATTGAAGTCGTAATGCATCCACAAGAACAGTGTGTCTGTTGCAAAATGTAGTATTGTAAAGTCGTACGTCATTTACTTCCAAAATTTAATCAATAAATTATGATTTTAAATAATTATATCAACACTTCCCTTCGCGTTTTAATTGGTTAAATTCTCGAAGCAGGGATTGCTAAAGATTAATGTAATATATTTATATAAAAAGTATACTAATTTTCTTCCTTTCCTTTTTTAACATTTAACAAACAAATTAAATAATTTTTTACTAACGGATATTACAGTGGCCTCGTCCTGTTTTTTTTGTGTCCCTGCCCCTCAGCAGGGGCAAAAAATTAATGTCCGGGGTGAACGATGAGCGGCAAGCTGAGCGGCGGAAGTTGAACCGCTCTGCCGCTTACCCTTATCGTAGCCATTGGAACCGCGAACCCAATGAATTGCATTGGAACATTAAAGTGAGCGGTGCCCCTCTAACTACCTGCTCCTTGCCGCTCACCACTTTTATCGTACCCGAGGACTAAACGATACGTACTCCAGCAGATATGGAATGTAATTTATTAGATCAAATCGTTCTTACTCAACATGATTCCAAATTATTTTAATTAAATCCGAGTAAGAAGGGCTCCACCAAAAATTTATATGCCTCGTGTTGTTTATCTGTGTTATGGCTCTGGGATCCGAGTGGTAGTTTCTTCTGGATATGAATGGTCTATTATTGATATTGATTTGGATTTATGTACAATTTTCAAACGTAGTATTTAAGATGGGTTATTGACGTTCTCACCTGTACGACAGACAAGAGTGGGTTAGATGTCACATCCAGGTCTGGGCTCGGAACGAGGTTGGAATTAGACGCTGGCGAAGCCGCTCCCAGACTGCTGCAATGAGAAAAAACACTATGTTTTAAGGTGACTACATCACATTGCAAAGATAGTCGTATAAAACATGAGAGTAATGCGAAATGCGTCACGATAGTACATTTACGTAAATTTCCTATGACATATATAATAAACGAATATATTTTAATGGTGACAGCATATATAAATTAAATTATATTAAATATAAATTAGTTGGTAAACTAAACCAATAGTTATGAAAGAAGGTTGCATAAGAATTCATAATTCAGAGCGCTAAATAACACCAGACCTATAATTTGGAATTCTTTCTTCCTTTTCAGGATATTGAGATTTACTCAAATTAATGAATAAATGGAAAAAGCAATTGGATAATCTACGTGGCCTGTTTTTAAAGCAAGTATCGGTATTTATTTAAGATAACAGAAAATTATTTTCTAGATATTGTATCATCAATTATTACCTTACACCTCACACTACATTTCCACATTTTCACCGCCGTTCTTCAGGCATTTGCCGTTACGGAAAATCAGTTTTTGTATGCGTTAAACAAAGAAAGGTGCCTCCTGTGATGAAAGCCAAGTCGGCACTTCCTGTTTTATATCATCACTGTCATTGAAATTTTCTCCATCCAGGAATTTCCTAAGATGAAGAAGCAGATGAAACTCTCTTGGCGCCTAATCTGAACTGTAGGGAGTGTTCCAGAATTGTATCCAACCAAATGATGCAATCAAATCTTGAGATTGTGTGGCAGGGCGTTGTCATGATTCCAAGCAAAAACATTACACGCCTTTCGTTTTGTATTACACGACGGAGGTTTCGTAATGTATCACTATAAACGTGTTTGTAGATTTTTGAGTTCCTGAGCAACAAAACATCTTATCTGTCCAAGAAAATGAGCGTAAATTCTTCACAAATTCACGACCTTCGTTAAACTGTCCATCCACTTCCTCACCATTCCGCCACTCAAAACACACCTCACACAATTGCTGATGAATGTTTGCTGGCGTGGAAATTCCTAGCATTCAAGAATCGAATTAATGCAGCGCTGCAGTAGCAAAAAATAAAGAAAATTACTAACTTTAAAATAGCACGCGTTTTTTGGTCTTTTCGTTTTTAATTTGACCTTTTGATTGTTGGTGATTTTTCTCCGTTGTGTATTTACTGTTTTTCGTTATTATTCCTGTCTTTACTCAGAAAATAGAAAGCCGGAAACAATAACAATAAATAATTGGTTGTTCCGCAGTTGTTCTTGAGAACTGAGGTATGCCGCTGATGGAAAAAGATGAGGTCTGTCTGTGTCTCGCGATTGGACAGTTGACGTTAAATCGAGTATGTCTGATCAAGTGATAGTTTTATTATCATTAACATTGGAAGACGGATAGAAAATAGAAGCAAATTTAAAAATTTCATTTCGCACATTGTGACGTTGTCGCAAGAGTGATTTCATTATTTACATGCGTAGCCGCCGCAGACATTGACACGCATGACCGCCGATACTCTCCCATAAGTGGAAGGAAACTTTCTCGGGTTTTCATGTGTCGAACAGCAATTATTGCGTGACGTCTCCACGTCTTATAGGCAAAGATGACAACAGAGCCGAAACAACGAATTTGGAGCTGTATGCCCCGATTTCGTTGTGCTTCCGGTGTAGAATAATTTTTACGTTAGGTAAGAGTTTTGACCTGGCTCGTCCGCGGTTGTTGTTCTCGTCGCCGCGGGAGGTGGCGGCGCTGGCGCTGCTGCTGCTGCTGGGCGCGGGTGCAGGCGCCGCTGCGGGTGCCGCTGCCGCTGCCGCCGCGGGTCCGGGGACGCTGCCGGAGCTGCTGTCGGGTTTGCTACTCTCTTCCGCGCGAGCCGCCAGCCCCAGGTCCAGGTCCAGCTCTGCCACGCAGCTTTCCAGATGCCGCAGCAGCCGTTGCTTCAGCGTGGAGTGAGGTTCGGGGGCCAGGAGCACCTCGGGCGACTCCAAGAACCGACCCACCTGCACAGAACAACGGCACTCTCAAAATATTACTCCCGGCTTATGAGGACTGCTGACGAAAAATACATTTATTAATTACTCCTTAAACCACCGGAACTGAGTATACTCGGTTCCCATAGCAACTTATATTCTTGGCTACCTCATCTTTGTAGGAAGCCGGAGTATTCTCGGCAGCAACGTCTATTGAGTCCAATACCAGCTGCTGTTAATGTGGTTGATAGCTGGCAACTCCAACCGAGTAATTTAGCAGCAACGACCGTGGGTATCGAGGACTAAGCTGTTACACCAACCAGACAAAACCACGCGCGTATAGACTTCTCAAATTAAGTCTAAGCTAGATCTTCCGTAGAATTAGAAATTTTACTACTCAAACAGAAATGATTGGTAAATGTTTATGTTTTTGACAGGTTTGAATGTTTGCATTTATTTTATCTTAATCTTCATTATCAACATTTTCTAGATTCAAGCAGTTAGTAGTTTGACTATATTTTCTAATTTAAAAATAAAGATTGTTGCACTATATCCTTTATAATAACCTTGTGCTACAATTATTTTCAAGTATTAAAAATGTTATATTGAAATTGCTGTCATTGATGCTCAATGCATGAAAAAACACGTTCCTTCTGATAATTTGCGTTTTCTAGGTAAAATACGAGGTATCCTTCAAAAGTGAAGTTTGTGGGGGTTTAAGGGTTAACAAAAAGTTTGCTATAATCTCCTTAAAATAAGACAATGAACGTATTATGGAGTGTACGAGACCATATCTCGCGAACGTGATATTCATTAATTTATTTTTCATCCCTTTGTTTAAATAAACAAAATCTACTAGGATTACGGCTGTGTTGTCCTCCTTGCAGATATCAGGGAGTCCGTGTGGTCCAAGGATTAGGAAAGACGGCATTCACGCCTGTTTGGTTACCTCAGGGACTTCTGCATGCCAAAACACTAATTAAATTTTTAAAATGTTTACTATATATCAATTCTAGGCCTCATTACAAGGAGAAATACACCAAACAGTCCACATTTTACTGAATTGGATTCCAACATATCAGGTGTTTGCCCACAACATATTTTCTGAACGAAATATGGCTCAATCTGAATAACAGTAAAGATATAGGAATGTAGAGACTACTCGCTAAAATGCACCTTGGCTTCCCTGTTACAAAAAGGAAAATGCCTCATAATTTGCAATGGAGGACGTTCGAGTTGGATTAAGTCGCTTCCGCTGGTATCAATCGAAAGAGAAAGAAGATTGGAACGAACACATGCATAGTCTTGGGTTTTAAAAGTGGTTCCTCACAACATATATTCAAACTCTTTGTTGCTGGAGGATTTTGAAAATATTAATATTTAGAACAGAACAACACGTCGCACTTAACATATTATGGTTCGCTTTGATCTTGAATTAAATGTGTATGCATTCACGAAGAATAAGAATGAGATACGAACGAGGATCGAAAAAGTAGATGTCAGCACTTATGTTTCCAACAAAAAAGCTAATGCTTATTCAAAGTAATGCTATATATATAGTGTTTACCTCTCTGGCGCATTCCTGGAAGCCAGCTCTGAATTTGGATAGAACGGAGCTCGATCCCAGGGCCTTTTGCCTTTGCAGGTGGCGCACTGTCAGCTCGAGGATATCTGCCTTCTCCAACTTGGAGTGCTTCGTGTTCTGCTGCAACATTAAACAAAACGGTCTTTTTCCGGGCAAACATTTACTTAAAAACGCTGCCTCATTTACACCTTCTCACATCTCAGAACTAACACGTTTCTTGTCTGAAAACGCCAAAAACATTAGATCGTAAAGATTTTCTGTTCTCTCTCGAAGGCGTTGTATTGTGTTAAGAGGCAGAAGAACTATGTAGTTACTGAAAAATCCAACTAATGGTTTTTGAGTATGTTTATTATTTTTTAAATGTTGTTCTTGCGATATTCTGCCCTTAGTCTGGTCTGATAAAACCCTCCATGCTAACTTATCCTGCGCAAGCTGTTTCATTTCGACATAGCTACCACATCCCACATTTTCCTTAATATGCTCAGCGTATTCTATCTTCGGCCTCCCTCTTGTGTTCTCACCCCAAAAACTTCCCTCCAATGCTATTTTTACAAACCCTTATGTCTCAAAATGGGGCTTATTAATCTATCCATTTTTTAATAATCTTTATTTTAAGTCGCATCTATTGTCTAGGTAATTAGCGCCTGTATATCTATCTACATTTTATTTTACTATGGGTCTTCTTCTTCTGATGGCTCAACAGCACTCTTGAGGGCCTAGGCCTACCGAGGCGGCTGCGGACTGTCATCTGGCGTGACACATTCCGAATTTGGTTTGATACGTGGTCAGTGTATTAATTCCCCATCAGCCTTAATCCCGGTCCTCACGACCATGACGACACAAACATCCAAGCCCATGCCAGGATTCGAACCCGGGACCCCTGAGTTTCGAGGCAGCAACGCTAGCCTTGTCTACACCACAGGAGGTCGGCTATTTTACTATGGGCCATTCCACGCCAAGTGTCCTGATTTGAGGAACGATTCCCGCGCGACCATTTCCAATTTTGATGAAATTTAGACAGTTTGTACCATAAAGCCTTAGATGAACATATGCAAACTTTTAGTTTGATATATGAATTTCTGGCTGAGGTACGAGCTTTTTCGTCTAAGTCTGCGGTTCGTAGGAGACGACGTCGTTTCAAAAGTGCCACTTTTGAACTTCATTATTGTGGCAGTTATGTTACCCCCAAAAAAAATAAATAAACAGAGGAAATAATCGAAGGGCGCTGCGGGAGTTTTCTCGCAGACGCTCCAGCCCAGAGTGACTGCGGGGCTCACCTGATCATGTCGGGAATGCCTCGCACTCTCCCTGGGTACTTTTTATCAAAGTTCTCACATGCCGAGACACCTTCACCTATTTTAGGAGGTATATGTACTGGGGTCAAAGACCTTGGGCATATGGCAAGAGCTGTCAGCTAATCCTATTGGATCAGTCGGCCAACTGCCTCCTGAAGCTGGTGGAGACACGGAGAGGGGAATGCTGCGACCCCACAGCAGGCTCGTCTCCCGTCATTCGGAAGGGCGTGAGAATAGTATCCAATGCCCGACCTACCTGATGCAGGTTTTCTAGGGTTTTCCCTGCATCTCTTTAGGTGAAACACCGGGTAGGATCCTTAAACCATAGCCCGGGGGCCCTAGTTAACCCTTGGCTACCTTGCTCTACCTTCCGCATCCCCCCTTTTCAATTCCCTTCCTATGCTATTAAAGGGGAGTTGCCTGTTTCAGGATCACCCTCAAGTAGCCTGTTACCCCCCCCCCCCCAAAAAAAAATAAACAGAGTATAGCAGACAGGGCGCTGCGGGAGTTTTCTCGCAGGCGCTTCAGCCCAGAGTGACTGCGGGGCTCACCTGATCATGTCGGGGATGCCTCGCACTTCTCTGGGTACTTTTTATCAAAGTTCTCATATGCCGAGACACCTTCACCTATTTTAGGAGGTATATGTACCGGGGTCAAAGACCTTGGGCATATGGCAAGAGTTGTCCGCTGATCCCATTGGATCAGTCGGCCAATTGCCTCCTGAAATTGGTGGAGACACGGAGAAGGGAATGCTGCGACCCCACAGCAAACTCGTCTCCCGTCATTCGGAAGGGCGTGAGAATAATACCCAATGCCCGACCACCTGATGAAGATTTTCTAGGGTTTTCCCTGTATCTCTTTAGGTGAAACACCGGGTAGGATCCTTTAACCATAGCCCGGGGGCCCTAGTTAACCCTTGGCTACCTTGCTCTACCTTCCGCATCCCCCTTTTCAATTTCCTTCCTATGCTATTAAAGGGGAGTTGCCTGTTTCAGGATCACCCTCATGTAGCCTGTTAACCAAAAAAAAATAAACAGAGAAATCCCTGATTTACCCTCGTAATGTCTTAATTCTGTTGTAATGATAATTTCTGCAGGCTAGTCATCGTAGAAATATTAATTTTTTTATTGATATTAAAGAGAATGACAATTTACCATCATCGTGTAGCCACAGCCGGAGACACGAATTTCTTGCCTCTGAATGGAAACGTCTCCTTGATGTGCGTATATTATTAGAGTAACTAGAATAATGAGAGTGGCAAAAGCCAATTGGACATTTTTGAATACGTCATTACAAACCTAACACTACATTTCACCGTTTTATCAAATTTTAAGCACGACGATACGTTTGATTAAGAACATCATCAAATCATGATCTCATTCTCAAATCCTTGATTGAAGACAATCAAAGGAAAGTGTATTTACTATGATGCAGCTTACCTCTAGCCTAGCTGAGTCCAGAATTAAAGTTTTCAGGGCAGCCAAACTTTGGTTGATCCTGGCTCTGCGACGCTTCTCCATGAGCGGCTTATTTGCCTGGAAAACAAAAAGAGACTACACTTCCACACTAATTTCATTCACGACACTATTGAGTGACTAATTTTACATTTTAAAATCGATTAGTGGTTTAATATTCTACCATGAACCCCGAATGAAGCTTATTTTATTTTCGATACGTCCTCAGGCAAATAAACTTCACTTTAGGAAAATTCAGTTTCCATTAGCGCTGTTTGCCCATCAAATCGATATGGCTGAAAATTAGGTTCTGCGCTTTTTTTATTGGGATGTTTAACGTCGCGTCATCATAGTCTGTTCTTGGCGACTGAAAATACAATCAATAAATGATACATATAACATTTTTTTTGAATTTCTATGGTTGCTGGGTTAACTTTCGTATATGCAATGGAATAAGGAGTTAATGAATAAAAAGTAAATTTATTTCACAACGCCTTAATTTATTTACTTGAAATTAGTCAATAAATCAATTATCTGACATTCATAAAATGAAGAAAAAACAGTCAAAAGGTTATTTTTTATCACTATTTACTATCACACAGTTTCTCAAAAGAAAGCTGTGGTTGATAAGACTGTCCAGTTGTTTAATTACAAATACCACATTGAAAACATAAGAACTTTTTCATATTCTTTTACTAAATTTTTACCCAACAAATTTAATTAATAAACAACTAAAAATTAAATGTACAGGTATGATAAAAATATTGATTTTAAATTAGTCTCAATTTTAATAAAAATCAAAATTATATTTGATTAATTACAGTTTAAGGCTAAGTTGAAAATCAAAATTCAATGTAAAAATTTAAAGCTACGTGGAATGAATGTTACTTAATGAGGACGGTATGCACTGGGATATTTGAGTGTGAAAACATTGTGAATATCGAATTTTGACAAGTTCGCTTGAAAGCTGATACATTCTGGAATCATGTGTACTTCCCGTCTAAAATTAGAAATTTATATATTTAAAAGAATATATATATAATGTATACAATAGATTAATAATTAAAAAAATTGTAAAAATTGCCTTTTATAATATACAATCCTAAAACAATTGTTCTAATGTTTGAATTAATTTGATCTTTTATTTGTAAAATGTCCCCCAATAAACTTTATATATTTTTCATTTTTTATCAAAATTAATGAAATAATATTTGGTTGTTAGTAAAATTGAGACTGTTTTTAAACCAAGGATTTTTTTATCCATTTCTGTACATGAAAATTACAACCAGTGATTTAGTACAACAAATTACTTGAATATATTATGGTTACATTACACTCAATAAAATCAGGTGCATTAACAACAAACTACCAGTTAAAAAGTTTAATAAGAGAAAAATGAGTTTTATAGTTTATGTTATATTGCAAAGGTACAATTTAAATTAATTGATTTATTTAAGAATTACATTCTGTGTGTTTTTTCAAAATCAGTAAGTATATTGCATTTTTTTTAAATATATCAAGGACAAAATTGAGGTCTTACAAATTAACGGTTTAAACTGTAAACACCTTATAAACGCGGATAAAAGAACATTAAAACAACACAAATGTTACGTTTAAAAGTATATATTTTTTCAAAGCACCATTATCTAAAAATGCACATGTTAGATTGATATAATTGGGGAAACTAATTATTTAACCGATAATTGAAATGCTACATATTCGGTGTAATCCGAATACATTCGATGTAAAAAATGATTCTAATATCTTAAACAAATTATACGAAAGCATTTTGTGACAGTGATTTATTATTGTATCATGTAATTATTTATCTCATTTTTTATTGTTGAAATTTAACGGCCTACAATACCAACACAGTCCAGGAAGAAATATTCTGTTCTTGTTTAAGTATTTATATCCATTCATAATGGAAGTCTATATTATCTTAACAGTTTAATTCAAATTATAATTTAATGAAATTTTGTATATTAAAATTTATTATTAACAACAGAAATTCAATTTTTAATATGAAAAATATTTATTCGCATGCAAATATCTGTCGTTTGTATGCGTTTTAAATTTCCGTACCATCCACCCCCGCCCCGAGGGGTGGTAGTGGTGTCTTACACCTACTGTCCTTGCCTTTGAGTCATAAGGAACACGTGTACAAAATTTGGTTGACTTGCACCACGCGTTTAGATTTGTATGTGGCACAAACATACACAAATTACACTAAAACAGTCAATTATATTTATAAGCAGAGGAAACTTGAACCATACCTTACAAGATAGGTTAAAAGATTGCCCCGCTTGAAAAAGTTATTTACATAATTACAGACTACTTTATCACTTAAACTAATAATCCTACTTTACGCATACATTTTGTTATATTTATCTATATAATTTATGCTATTATTAATTCCAAATTTGTTGTAGGTACAGTAGCACTCAAACATGAAACCCCAGGCCGTCCATATGGGTTTTCAATTTGATAGTATACATTGTGGTCCTTAACTTACACTTATATAAATTATATACAATCACATGATGTTTCTTAATTATTTTAAATATTTTACACTTGCATCAATTAAATTTTCATTTATATTTACAAAAGTCAGTGTTACAAGTCCTATTCAACCAATATGCTTTTTTTGTTTCGAAATAGATAATATTCTCAATAATCCTGTTTAAGACCTTTCTTTAGGAAAAAAACAATAAAACGCTCTTATTAAAACAGTTCTCCAAGTTACTACAATGCGATATAATTGTGTCTCGGAATTAAAGATTTTTTTAAAAGAACATAACTTATGCTCCTCTTTAATCATCCTTAACTATACTTCAGAACACGTATTAACAAGAACCTCTCATATTAACTTACCAATTTACCACACTTTTTCAAGTCACTCAACAACATCCTGTCCCCACTTTCACAATCCACCTTCTATTTCAATCATCCAGATGCGATTATAAGCATTCCGTAATGAAGTATTTAGGTCGTATACACAATAATCAATTCTCTTGCTCGTGGTACAGGGTGATTCCCTACCTGAAGACAAACTTGCGGGAGGTGTAGAGAATCACATAAGAATTCAGGGTCGTAATTGCAGTAGTTGCGAGATATGGTACAAAGACGCAGAAAAAAAGGACAGGAACAGAAAAACATTAATAGGACAAACAAAATTTTATTGAAAGGTTGTACTACAACAGGTGTTCTTATTTCTTCTTCTTTGGCTCTGCAGCCCATTGTGGGCTGGGGCCTACCGGGCCGACTGCGGACTGTCATCTTGTGTGACACATTCCTAAACGTGGTGTTCGTAATTCCGGATCACAAATGACGACTTCCAGCAGGATCACTGATCACGCGACCTTCCGTTCAGTGCCATCCTCCTCAAGACTGCCAGGAGGAATCTTCCAGAACGAAAGGAATTCCATGCAGCGCCGCTGTCAGGCCTTCCGGATGACTTCTGGTCGTAATCACGAACATCTGTTGTAGTACAACCTTTCAATAAAACGTTTTTGTCCCATTAATGTGTTGCTCTTTCTGTTCTTTTTCTCTTGTTCTTTGCACCATAGCTTGCAACTACGGCATTTGAGACCCTGGATTCCTATGTGATTCCGAGTCGTCCCTTTACCACTTACACCCAATGAAAGTGTGCCGATCTAGTAGCGAATCACCCTATATGTTTATTAGGGTAGGCCTTTTTTGGCCTGGAATGGGAGCCTAGGTCTTAGAAATGCACCAAAATTTCGTGGCAATCGGATGAATGATATAGGAAGTCGCCGAGCTGATGATTTATGAGGGACCTTTTCTGATCTGAAAGGGGGGGGGGAAGGAACCTAAATCTTCAAAGGATCGAAAGAAAACTTCTCTGAGGTGATCACCTTTAAACACCAAAATTTCAAGTCAGTCGGATGTATGGGATAGGAACTCATAAGGGCAAAATTTGCTTGTCACGTGTGTTTGAACAGGCCCGGTATATAAATCCTGAAGCTCTCCGATTACATTGAGTTTTTATTTTTGTAGGTGATGATGGAATAAATTCGATTTTTATGAAAAAAGTGTTGATTTTAGGGTTTGGAATCTATATATAAAGAGTGTTTGTTAACTTGGTATGTTTCTCTATTTGAGTGTGATATAAATAATATTTTTAAAGTTATTTTTATTATTGATTACAAACATTCTCAGTAAAAATAATGGTGCGCGTCACCCTACTGATATTTCAGAGAACAAAAAGGTAGGCAATACCTGAAGTGTACGGTTATTATTACTATTATCTTTAATTATTAAAAAACGATCTTATTGAAAATCACCAATTTGACTTCATCATCTAGCGTAACACTAAGGTAGGATTTATAGTTTAATTATTTTACTGGACATCTATCGTCTCTTTGTTTCTCCCTTAGGTCTCGAGCCTAAAATAACCGCAAAAAATTGTCGAAGCAACTATTCGTAATCGCGTAAATAAATTAGTTTATTTGAGTGAGAAACGAGATAATTGACACGAAAGGCCATTGCCGGGGCCGACAATTAGCGAGATTCGCTCCTCGCGGGTGCCGTAGTATTTCAAGTGTGAGTCACACCTTTATTAAACACGAATACAAACGAGAAGGTGGTTTTCGCAGTGGATAGTGGATAGTGGGTAGTGGGTAGCCGTCCTTGTCTCGCGTCTGACGCGTGCCGTGGAGTATCGCCGTCCTCGTCGCTCTGTCTCTCTCTCTTTAGCCGCTTCCCAGGCGACGAAAGCCCGCTTCACACGGTCACGCAAGCCAAGCAAAGAAACGCTCGTCCATGTTAGGCACACAAAAGTGCGTAAATTATGATCATCATTCTTTTTGTGTATAAGTATGGATATGCAGAGAGATTGATTAAAGACCATTTTTAAGACTTTACACGTTAAGAGGCATATACATTTACAAAATTGAATATCAAACCTTTAAATGACATAAAAAATAAATCATCATAATAATGTGACTAATACAATTAAGTTAGTGAATTTAATCTCATGCTAACATAAATAAAGTAAATAAGAGATATAAATTAAGTCGATGGATTACTACTTCATGACTTTGAAGAAGCCAAGTATGAATGGAATTGAAATTGTGTAATTAAAGTTACTTCTTAAATGGAATGTTTTATTATAAATTCTTTATAATACAATATAAAGTAAATTTTGATTGATACAGCTATAAAAATTCTATTAGCAGATTGTAAACGAATTTCATGGACTGCCTCCGATGAAGATGTGATAACACTGATCTGGAGAAAAGCAGTTATATTTAATTTTTAAAAAATTTTTTTTGGACAAACAGTTTGCGTACATGGATAGAAATGACTTAAATAATACAAATTGGAATTAATAAATTAAATAATAAAGTATTATTCTTGAAAAATGAGCTAACAGAGTAGTTATATAAAATTAAATTTTTTAGTAATTGTATAGTAATTAATAATTTATTTTCAATTAAATCAGATCAATAAAGCTATTAATGTACCGTTATGTTTAATTATTTGTATCGTCTTTTACATAAATTACATTTGTGTTCATACAAGACATTTACGTTAATACATTAAAAAATTTGATTATGGAAATAAAATGCAACTTAAGCTCTGTTGCATGCACAATTTTCAATACGTTTGAAACATTCTAACAGAATTTCTTACTCCTCATTGAATAAAAATTTGGCTTCAACAAGGCCACGAAGAGTGTTTTCTGTATCATAGGACGCGATGAAGACCCAAAGTTGCGCCGAAAAGTTTACTCATTTTTTTCTCGTAATTTGAATTATTTTATTTAATTTGTCAAGTTATAATTCGTTATTAACTGATTTATTTATTTTATTTTGCACATAGGAGTTTTTAGGTCTACTCACTTGCTCAAGCTCATAGATTATGCTATTGGTTGGGAGCACTATTACAATAGCATTCAGTTTGGTTTGTCTCTCTATATAGAAATCGAATTCCAATCTTATGAAGAGTAAATTAATGGAGCTGTGTCGGAGTTATGCAACCGCGCACTACACGTGTTCGCACCCGCCAGAAGAAATTGTTCTATGCTTTAGCCACAGTATCGTCGCGGAAAATCTGTAGCAGATTGTGAATGATGGTTTTTGCTACGGCGAGCTCTTGCTATATTTCTTCCCCCGTTGGCTACCGTCCCCGTCTCACCAAATATGACCTGCTGGAGAAATTTACCAACTGTCAGCCGACGGATCTCTCTTATCCTATATATATGAAATTTGTTTACCTATTCATTTTGGAGATCTAAACATAATGATTACATTGCCTTTAACACATTTCGAAAAATAAAAATAAGGAGATGGTAAATAAAGAATATACATTTTTGAGAGCGCCGTTGAATATCTAACCTGAAAGTATCTTCTTTTGAAATACAAATATTCAAATAACGATATTACACGCAAATTGATTTCTTTTACGATTTGTGAGCAATTATTAATTTTACTGGAAGTTATATGGAAGATAAAGAAACAGGATGGAGACATCTCTGATCGATTCGGGAATCGAACAGGGTACGTGGCGCCAACTGACTATCAGTAAAAATTAACTATTACGGTCCTCACAAGCTGCCTTTTGGGGAAAAAACGACTCCAACTTCGTAAAGAGTTACTAAATTTTTCTGAGGCTCAGAACACTAGCAAATATACTGATGTGAAAAATTTAATTTCAATACACCAAAGATAAGTTATTATAAATGAAATAAATTTTTGTAAGGGGACCCGAAACTACCGTGTAGTAAAATATATTTTCTAAGGCACTTACGAGAGAAAATTAACCTATAAATATTATACCAATCCAGTATAAAAAAGTTTAAAGAGCAAAACACTATTCTGCCATATGCATATTTTATAAAATTCACAGTAGGTATGAAGAATTAACAATCCGTGTACCATTCGTATGCTCAAAATGAAGTACATAAAGTAGATGTTTCAACCATCCATTGTGGTCCTTGTCAATAAACTACCTCCACTAAAGATATAAACACAAAGAGCATAGTAGAAAGATAAAATTAACCAAGACAATTTAATAAATCTTGATATAATTTATTTAGTTGCAAAGTGTCATTTTTTATATTGACAGTAAATTTGTTGCTTTTAACGTAAAACATTTCTTAAAATTCACTTCCTTATCTAAAACAATAATGTTAACAAAATTAAAACAATGATTTACTTCCAAGTAATTCCGTTTAGTGTAATTGAAACAGCGGCGATACGGTTATCAGTAGATAATAATTTAAATGTGTTTCAAATTACCTCTAAATTCAGAAACCTACGTCGAGTGTGTCGCAGCTGAACAAAGTTGGAATACAAATATAAAATTAAACGTCATCGGTTCAACCGATTTTTTAGTTCATTCCGTTCAAAAGTTTCGCACGTTAACTTTTTCTATTGTATAGATGTTTAAAAAGCAGTGACAGCAACAGCCGTCCTACTTACTTAATATCAAGTATTTTTCCGAAACGTCTGTTATTGGGACTTTAATACGAAAAACAGTTTTGCCTATCTATTAGAAAAATATTCTCGTTTCTATGTTACATACTATTCAAACATAATTTTTAGGACATTAAGTTTAATAATAAATAAATAAAAATACGGCCGTATTTGTTACACATTAGTATTTATTTATTAGTAAAGTTGACCAATTTTACAGACACTAGCCGAAAGGTAAGGTTAAATTGCGACGATTCTTCGACCAATTGGTGGACCGTCTCAAGTAGTTCTATATTGTACTGTACTTGAGAAGATCTACTTATTGATGGAAGAGACGTGGGCATATTCACCTTTCCATCAGTGTCTGTAAAATTGTCCAAAATATTCTGAACAACAGACGTAAATTTAAAACATAAATTTGTTTATTTAATTTTTTGCGGTTTATGAACAAATGTAGAATGTCTTTAGTTAGTTGTATTACAAGTGTAGGTACTTGATTTTAAAATTGCAATATAAAGAGCAATATCTAGATTAGAAGAAAGAGTACGTGTGTGTGACCGTGTGTGGCGGTCTTCGCTACAGTGGCGCGTGCCGCGTTCAGTTGAGGTCAGGCTGCCCCCCCCTCTCCTCCCCGCCCCCTCCCCCGCCCCACGGCCCACTGCAGCCCTGCCTGCCTGCCAGGGGCGTCGTGACGCCGAGCTCGCGCCGCCGCCGCCGCCGCTATTTACGCTACAGCCGCACCCGTAAGTTCTGCTCGCGCAGTCTGTGCGCTCTCCCTCTCACTCTAAAAAAACGTCCGCGCGTCTCCAACTTAAACATGCTCTAATTAGTTGCGCTCTTTCTTCTTGTGTACACATTGAACATTTACAACTATTACAGACGAACGAATAAACCGTATTATGAGTATCGTACGTATTAATCACCGAGGTTATACTAATAACCATTATAAGACACCTTTCTGCTTCGTAATTAATATTTTTATGACTCTGTTTTGGAATATACTGTTAATGACGCGTTTAATTACGATGCAAAACTTTCATGGGTTCAATTCCATGATTTGTAGAAGTAGGTGAACTCGGAGGGGAAGAGAGAGGAAATTTAGGCGACGTAATATAGGTGAGTGCTGAAAGACTAAACGAGTGACATCAGGGAAAAAAGACATATAATAGCCTGGCGCTTGAAACAGAACAAACCTAAGTTCGTCTTTTCGAGAGGCGGCGTATAGATTCAGTGAACAATCATGAAAATCGCCATCGTAACAGAGTTATCTACGGAGACACTCAAATAACGAGGCACGTCAACAAGTATTATTTCAATTCTTTTTTATTGAAATAAAAGCCGACTGTAAGTCTCATAGAAAACTTTTCAAAACACATTTAAGAGTCCAAGTAGTTTTCGATGTAACTGGTCATATTCAACCTGTTCTAACATATTCATTATACAATATATTATTACGATAATATATTGGTATAGTGACACAATGAGTAAAATTAGTTCTTCACATCAGAAACTCCACATTTCAACTTCTGTCGTTTCACGGTGAGATTCGTAGAATGTCACTCTTTGTCTTTCTGATGACATCACCCCGAGTGTCTTCGGCCGGAGATCCGACTGGGGGACTATTTTACCTCCCGAATATTTTACCCGAGAGGCTGTCATCATATTGTTAAGCATTTAGCGTTCCATGTCCGCGGGAAAATTAAAGACATGACAGTAGTTTCCCCTTGCTTTCAGCCGTGCTACAGTAACATCGAGCCATTCCTGGATCGGATCACTATCCTCGCGTCTCAAGCCCGTTGGCCCTCACTGTGTAGTGCTATAGAAGGATGCTGAAAATCAGATTGGTGGATAAAGTAACTAACCAGGAAATTCTAAGCAGAATAAGACAAGAGAGAACAATATGCAAGACTAAAAGGAGAAATATATTAATAGGGCACGTTTTGGGACGTAGAGGGTTACACTAAGCAGATTAGGGAGGATGTGGGATATGGTAGTTAATGCAGAAATGAAAAGGCTTGCTCAGAATAGGTTAGCTTGGAGGGTGGCATCAGACCAGTCAGTACTGAATACCACAACAACATACGAATTCACGCTAAATATCAACAATTTTGATTAACCACTCTTCTCCATACTCGTATAATATTTAATTATAACGTATGTTTCTAATTATAATGATATATGTAGATATAAAAGGAACAATAACCACAGTAATTATTAAAAAATATTTTTAGTGAACATCGTTCCCTTTGGGAATATATTTGAGACCCGTCAGGTTTGTTACGTCCCAACGTTTTGTTTTGAAGTTATATACGGTTCCTCAGGCAAGCTTAGAAAATTGATAATATTATTTGTTAATTATCAGCGTCTGAGAGGCTTAGCTTCCTCCCTCCGATCGCACATTTTGTCTTTCCCACAAGTGGGTTAAGCGAAGATTTGACCTGATAAATACTGAAGATTCAAGTATAGTTTAACTTGAACAAGAAGTTCTCGGGATTTCACCCGGGTTATGTCAATCATAGGATACGACGTTTCGAAGGCTATCTCCGCCATCGTCTTCAGGTAACCTGAAGACGATGGCGGAGATAGCCTTCGAAACGTCGTATCCAATGATTGACATAACCCGGGTGAAATCCCGAGAACTTCTTGTTCAGTCTATCCACCGGGAAAGCCTACATTCTCTAATAGTTTAACTTGCTTTTCAGACAGAACTCTTTATATAGACTCTTTAAGGCATTGTCTGGTACGCCATATCAGTAACAATGTGCAATTATTAAAAGGGATCCTGGAAACGCTACTGATGGGGAAATCGAAATAAAACTCACGGAGAAACCAGGTTGTGCATTCGCGTTTTTAACGTCAGGTGATCTTGACAAACGAAGAAGCACGGTATAAACCTCTAATATTTCTGACTTTGATAGTAATGTGAATGGAGCAGAAACATTCGTAGGGGAAAATATTTGATTGCAATTTTTTCTCCGCTTAAATTTTATTACAACAGAGACATTTATTGTATGAATGTTTAGTTTGAGACATCGAGCAATGCCCCCGGTGTGGACTCACATTATAGGCTACCTTCGTAGGACGATAAAAATTAATAAAAAGACGCGCGCTAAATCTTCTCCACCATAATCCTATTATATTAAGAAATATAAAGGACATTTTAGCATACTGTTTCTTCATTCTCAACAAAAGACTATTTTTCAAATAGAACAAAATAAATTCATTAAAACCCTTTACTAAGGTCACATTAAAATTTAATGTTAATAAATATTTCCGTTAAATCAGAAGCTTTATACCGGTCACCTGGAAAATTAAGAACTTATTTTACTATTTATATGCATGTATATAACATAAAATAATAAATACTTTTTATATTTTGTCACAAAGATTTAAATATTTTTCATACCTATATAAGTAATTTATTTAATTTATATTTTAGCAATATTTGCACAAATCTACTTCTGTGAAGTCGGCAATAATAGTTCCTCCATTGTAACGCTTGCTGTGGAAAGGATTATAAATATATTTTTCATTGTCAACTGGGGGAAATCAGGAAGTATCACATGAGCTTCTTTGTGAAAAAAAGGTTACTTTAATAGTAATATTTACCTGAGATTTAAATCAATCAATAAAATGGCAAACAAGCCAGAAACAATTTTAAAAGAAATAACTCAACGATTCGTTCCTCTGCTGTAACGAATTAGTTATAACAATTTTGGTATCGAAAAATAAAATTTATTTTCATTAATATTATGTAGTTTCAAGGAATAATATTATTTTTGAGAAGATTCAAAAAGCGTGTATCATTATTTTCAAGGAATAATATTATTTTTGAGAAGTTTCAAAAAGCGTGTATCATTTTCGCATAATGGAACCGAAAAGTTTTATTATCTATTGAAACTACATATTTTACAGGGCAGAATTAATGCACGTCAATACCAAAAATAACTGTATTTTCATTAATATCTGAATTATTATACCAGAAGAAGCTCCAAGAGATAATAAAATAAATGGAGGTAACAGGCTACATGAGGGTGACCCCGATACAGGAAACTCCTTTTAATAGCAATGGAAGGAAATTGAAAAGTGGGGGATATTTTTATGAATTTATTTTTTGGGTTAACAGGCTACATGAGGGTGATCCTGAAAAAGGCAACTCTCCTTTAATAGTATAGGAAGGTAACTGAATAGGGGGATGAGGAAGGTATCACTGGACGTTTTCGAAATTAAGTTTAAAAATTGAAATACTTAAGAAACATTAATTTTTATGTTAAGTGCTGTGAAACGTAAGCAGATATTATCGAAATTTACGTAAATGTTAAGTTGCATTGTAAATAATGATAACAATAATTGTAACGAGTCCTGGATTCGTAGATTTCGAAAATAATTAAGATCAAGAGTAGAGAGGCTACTATGCAAAGTTAAGCCAGTAAAAATGTGCTTTTAAAATCTGACGTTCTTGATTTGATACGTGTTTGAAACTTTGAATATTCATAGTAAATATTCCCTAATGGGTATAGTTTTATTTTTATTACCAACTTAGTTGTGCTGTAGTTAACCTGTTGCGGTGTTCGTAACCTAGATAGACGCTCGTAGAAATCGATCGCGGTAACCGTCATTGAAACTGTGGCATACTAGCTCAGTGCGTCAGCAATCTCTCAGAACTCTTAATTAAGTTGCTAATAAGGAAAGAAAGATGTTATCTCAAGACGTTGACTACAAAACATTTAGGACGAATAAAAAACTTTGGACGGATCTTAAGAAATCATCAGAGGTCTGAAACAAGAAATTATTTATTTTTCTTCATATTGTAGCGAATTTTTCTGACCAGGCACACAAACTGATTTAGTCTAATTACCAAGAACGAAGAAGAAATCAACATTAAGTTAGGTGGATTCTCCTCATTTACAATAATTACTTACCGTATGAAGTGTTTCATTTTAATAACGCTCTAGTTCGACGCAACTCGTAAGGCGGTCGTCTGCTGTCACTGCACGCCCAGTGTGGAGGGAAAAGGAGAGACGTTCCCTCAAATACACCTGGCAGGCACGGCCAGACTAAACGTATTGTAAAGTTTGCACGGCAATTGACTATTCAGGTGTGGTAACATCACAGTTCCACTTTCACGCGTTGTTGGCTGTCTACATAGGTACTTCTCATATAATTGACAAAGTTAATAAACATTCATGTAATTATAAGTTTGATACATTTATTTCAATTTTTATTGAACGTTTGCCTCCTTCCTTTCATCTGTATTCTTCACCCAATTAAATTTTTCCATGATCTAAGCAATGCATGAACATTTCGGTTACGTAAGACATGGTCAGATCATGACTTAAAATTAATTTTTAGAATGTAATTAATCCAAGATCTTGGGATTGTCTACAAATTATTACTAATGTTCCACTACATACGAGAAAGTTTTGTTCTTAATTTCGTAATTTATATCTCATATTTTTTAACAAGTAATGTACATCTGAAAGAGCCCAGAATTAGTTTAGTGATAATATTTCCAATGTATTAATTACTTTGTCAAAATTGATTTATTTCTAACTTACAGCCAGTTTATTTATTGGAATTTAACATATGCGAGAGACATATTTATTATTAATAATAAATTTCTGCACCAAATTACCAACAAATATTGAACTTGACGATGAGAACCGAGGTTGTAGAACAACGACACTTTTCTGATTATCAGGGGAAACACTGCTGACATCCAGCCCTACTCGCTCTTAATCCTCTGATTTATCACTGTTCAAACAAATTCATCGTCACGAAACAGCGCCAACTGCAGATGCTAGTCGGTAAAAGTTTGCCTCCGCTTTCATTAAATCATAACTCTATTATTTTTTGTTTTAATGTCTGATACCGTCAGGTCAGGATTTGAGTTCGGGTCAAGCGTCAGTTAATTATTCTTTATCACAATAATAATAATTTTTTAAACGAGTTCTAAACTATAAGAATTTTACTACGTTTCGTTTCTAATGAACGTTATGGAATGGCGTATTCATTTATTTTTTCTCTTTTACAAAAGGTTTAATGTCGAGGTGGTTGACTGAGGAATTATTTTTCGGTCTGATTTTAAGAAAATAATGTTAAATATGGAACAAGACGAGCTTTTAGATGAGCGTTTACGGTATGTCGACACTCAGCGGAGGGAGGGAGAAGAATGGAGAGAGACTACCCCGGATTCTGCATTAAACCATGAATAATGCAAGGAAATACTAAAAAAAACCTACATCGGGAAAACCTGATAAATCGTCCACGGCACATCCGATAATGAAGCTAGAATCCTTGCGCCGAAAGTTAGGACTGCTGACCGACTGCTCCAACAGAATAGATAGGAAACACATTTTCCCTAAAACCTTGCACCTATTTTTAACACATGCCACATTTCATCTACGAAATTAATAGGGATAATAAAATAAGTTTTACAGAAGGGAGCTTATCTTCCATTATACTATTATGCTGCTTGAATTGCAAAATTTTTTTCCTGTTAAGTGGAGGAGTAAAGTGACTGGAATTTTCCGAAGCACGAAAAAGTAGTCATTTTGGGCTAGTAATATTTTCCTGGTATATTGGATATCTACAGGATAATAATTTGAACAAGCATAGGTTTGTATGATATAAAACAAATATTTCACATTATATTGCACGAATACAAAATGTAGAAGGTGTGTGAAAATTAGACGGTCATGCACAAATTGCCTTTCGTTGACATCTTTACGACGTACACGTTAGAGACGAGGTGATTATCGCCTTCTGGTGTTAAACACGTCAGAATATACATTTACTGTTTTAAACTCCTTCTCGTCGTCATATACATACTATACAATTGATATATTATTCCTACTATTAAAATATTTTATGTTTAAGTAGATGAAACCTAATATAAAACTTTAGAAAGTCAATTCTATTCCATTTCAGACTCAATATACTTGTAAATGTTTTCATAACTACATCTGAAGAGTTTATAAAAGGAACGATGACGTCCAGCCAATTTTTATATTAATATCATGTTCAATTTTTAAAAATATTTCGACAAAGAATATACTTTTAGAAATTATCTCTACACAGTAATTAAAATACTTTTTTGTCATTTTTTTGCTTTCTTCTTAAATAACTAATTGAAGCCAGATAAACATAACTATCGACATATGCTGTCGTTATTACCCCAAATGATCTTGTCAGTCACAAAATTATAATAAGAAAACTAGTTAAAAATAATTTTATATTTTAAAAATTAGAAAAATTATGAATTAATTTATGTTAATCAAATTCGGAGAGTGATAAAATGATATAATGATTACATAAATAATATATGTTATATTAAATTTTTAATTACCAAATGAAAGGCTAAAATATATTTAAAATGCTTCATTTAAAGGTAATGAGTAATACAACTGTTGTAAACTGATTATACTGTTTTAAGAGTATCATTTTCCAAAAATTATTCAAAGAAAGTAGAATTAATTCAAAATTTAAAATGGTTCGCCTTTCAGGTAGGCAATTTTAAAGGCGTGTGTATGCTGCGTCTCTTCGTAGTACGCCCGGTAGACATTTTGAAATGAATTTTGATTGGAATTTACTAACACCCGACGCCTCTCGGGAGCTTCAACAGTTTAAGGAGATATCTGGACAAAATTGTCTGCTGCGATGGAATCCACAGTGAGGTTCAAAATTTCCCGAACCGGAGTCCCTGGCTGTGAACGCCGTGCTATTTTTATTTGGTTTCCTGACACCGCGGCACAGCCTGTCCCCAAAGTCGCCCCCCACGACCACCCACAGAGCACAACTGGCCCTTAATAAGCGAAGGGGTGCTTGGTGCATTCATCTACAGACCTTCCTCATCTCCACGCTGCTTTACGATATCAATTTACAAGCTCTTGATCAAAATTATCACAAATGGAACCGATAACTATCAATTTATTCTGTGATTCTTGCGGTCCTTACAGAGGTTGCTCCTTCTCGGTTCCCAATAAGACCTGCTACGCCGTCTTCTCAAAGAGATTTATAAGAAATTCCGTTCCAGAAACCCTCAACTGTTAATGTCGTTCTCCGGGGCGATCGCTGCTTTGCGACTGTCTCGTCACTCGTCACTCAGTCTGTGCATGGAAGCTACTAGCTGTTACGTTACTTGTGACGTCACGCAAACGCTTCACGAGGAATACACTGCGGCACCTCGCGGTAAAGATTTAAGCGTTTTAAGTAGCTCAAGCTAACGCTGGTTTTGTTGAACTTAAGATCAAGCCCACAGTTTTCGAAAGCTATCAATATACGTCTTTCTGGCATTTTAACTCTTCTCGTTTTACATCTATAAATCCTATAATCCAAACATAAAGCTTGAAATAATTGTTTTGCCATCTTGATGAGTATCAGAGACTAATAGATCTCTCGTTTATTGAAAAAAAAATAGAAGGAATAATGAACACTGAACACGTGTAAATAATCTTTTGCAGATTCAGATATTTATTACGTCAAACGTCTTCCAATTTTCTGTTTCATGTTGCACTAAAAACGATTGTTTATTTCAAAAACTAAATATACTACGTATTAGTAACAGAAACAAGTAATTTATTTAACATAGTAAGGATTGTAATGTCATGTTCGGGGCGTTTCGCCTCACCTGAAATATTTCACGCCATAGGTTTTGAGTCTTAAAACTATTATGCTTTTTTTCTGGTCGTATTTAATAGATTAAACATCCTTGAGGAAATATATTAAGTTGGAGTGAAAAATAAATCAATTTCAACCCAATGTCTGCTTAAACTCGTGGAGAAGAAGACATACATCGTATAATGTTGGAGAGAGAAGTTCATTTATGCTCCAAAGTACCTTGTAAGACAGTCAGTCAGTCAGTCAGGCGTTGTCGGGAGCGGCGGCCACGCGTGTCAATGACGATGGCAGTACTTATAGAAGATATCAATAAGCTGTTTCCATTCAGGGCGTTGCTAGATTTACACAGAAAACATCATCAACTACACTTATCATTATAATCATTGGCAACTTACATGAGTTTCTCATAACAAAAAACCTCTGAATACTCCAAGCCTTACTAACATAGACTTAACCTGGGCCTGAAATATTGGCGATTCATGAACACCAGTTGTCTCATACCTTCCATATCAGGGTCATACCATCCATAAAATTACGATGAAATCACAATGCTTTTTTAATTACCTAGTTATATTTATCTGAATTCATTGAATTATAAATGAATAAACCAACCAAATATGTGAGAAATATATTTTAATAAATTAAAAATTAGTAACTGACTTTTAAAATTTGCTCGACTTATCGTTTCTTTTTCAGGTCTAAGTCTAAGTCAGAATATAATTTATTTCTAGAAATATTAATAAATAAATATATTAATAATATATAATAATATTAATAAATATTAAAATTAAATAAGTATTAATAAATATTTTTTTAATTTATGTAATTGTTCCTGTAGAGATACAGAAAAGGAATTGTTTTAAGCAATTATTTTATTAATGTTATAAGTTTATATTTCATTACAATTTATTTATCACACATTTGCATGGTTTATTAATATTTAAAGTCTTTCCTGGTGAACGACAAGTACAAATTGCTCTCGGGTTTCCAACCAGGTTGAAGTGATAATCAGTGACGTTTCAATGTCACCATCTTCAGAGCAATGTACAATTTTATTAATATTTATTTGGCTAATCAAAGGAAGCAGGTATGCTTCAATTGAAGCTCGGGTAAGAGCGAATAGCTAATTTAGAAGAAATACAAGAATGGAAAAATGCCGACCAGACCCAGGGCTCGAATCCAGGACATCCCGCCTTCCTCTCTTGGGAAATCCTTGAATGCCACAATAAAAGGCAATCAATTTATTCTACTAAAAGAAACATGATCGTTTACAAAAGCTTCTGTCCCTTTCATTTTCATCTGCGATATCATATATGAAATAACGAATTTCAAATTACAATATCATGTATATATATATATACCCGATAGTTATTAGAAACATGCATTATTGGAAGGCATGGGAGTACACCAATAAAAGGACGAGGCACGTTGGTGGGGGAAATGAGACTTCCGCGTTCAGTTAAATCAATGACGGAATGCACAGTGGAGAGTAAGAATAGTATGGGGATTCAGTGACCACAATAAATAGATCAGATAACTACGATTTGATGGGCGTGTTGAATTTTGTCATGTGAAGAGGCTGCGCTAGAACACCAAAGCAGTTACTAAACTCATGTGCAAACGAAAAAGAGTAATGTACGTACAACTAATTGAAGATTGAGTCGAAATACTCTTCAACTGAATTCCTACTTTTAAATTTGTTTTTAACCTATTTAAGCACTAAATCGCATTACCGAAAATCAGTGAAGTAGTAGATAGCTAAAAAGTAAAATAAAAAAATAATATTAGACCTATTTTTTTCAAAGTAGTACAATGATCAAAATGACCATTCACAAATAATGTAGTTTGTAATATGTAATGCGAGTACATTTGTACGCCTCAGGCATCGTGGGATAAAAAAAAATCACTGTGTCACATTAAACGCCAGCGAAGCTCGAAAAGTACGGCTTGTTTGAATATGTGTCAATGTGTTTATATTTGTTTTGGAAACGGACCCAGATATTGAAATAATATTTAATTGCTGGGGCATATCTGGCGTTTCAATGACATACTCGCTGACTACTGAGTAATAATAGTTTACGAATTTAAATAAACCGTTCCTCGGATAACAATTACGACTTCAACTAGAATATTGTAGCGATTACTTCGGCAAAGTTTCGGGAATAAAAGAAAAAAACATCTGAACTTCGCCTTAGGAATAGAAATAATGTAATCGTTTGAAATACGGATATTTGGCCGTAAGAATTTGCTTCTATTCTGTTATTTAGTTATTAGTCAATATTTTTCAACTTCTTTCTACGAAAGGACAATCCTTGCAGATATCAATTGCGTTCCTTGGTATTTCGTTTTATAAACTGGAAAGAAAACGTAAGTTCACTTTCGGACTCGAATACTTTCACTCGTTTTAGGAACTAGTGAAACACTTTTTTCTTAATTTTGGTTACGTAAATAATATAAATGAATTAGTAAAGTCTTAGTCTGATACGTTTAACGTGACTGTCACCATGCGCCATTGTTTCTGTTAGACCTAGTACGATTATATAGAGTTATTTCGTCACCCGGCAGCTAGATGAGCTGGAACTGTTGATTTTCCCTCAGTTCGCAAATTTCCATATCATTATCTAGTTTATCAATCTACGTGAGACTTGGAATACACTCGTAGAACACGTGTTAATGTTTATTAGAAAGCAATTCATTTTCGTTTTCGGTTAAGTGAGCAAGCTTGGGGAAATATAATGACGAGACGAATATAATGAAATAGGCAGGCAGCAGGCAGGGGCGAGCCGAGCCGTGCGGTTCCGTGTTCCTACAATGACCGAGGGCAGTGCAGCCGATATTCGTAGGAAGCGTATTTCTTCGAGCTGATGAGGTGGAGGGGAGGCGTCGGCGTAGCGACGGGGTGAAATTAGTTATCGCTGGCACGCGTCGGGCGCAGCGTGGGCGGCGGGGGCGGGGGCGGGGGGGTGGTGGTGGCGGAGCGGGGGCGGGGGCGGGGGAGAGGGAGGCGAAGATAGCGGCGGGCGAATCGACCTAGCCACGCCGGCCGGACTGTCACTAGCATGGCTGCAGACACACTTCTAGCACGTCGATATTGACGAAGGACAAAGGAATAGCGGCCAAAAATACTCACTTGTTCGCCATTATCCGTTAATTGAAAGCATTACCACAATACTCTTCGGAAACTATTCTTCTTTATAACGGTTCTCAATGACAATCGGTTAAATTGCGGAGATAATAACAACTTGTCACCTTACTCGTAACCTAAGTGGAGTTTTCAGTTCCTCTGTAACTTTACTGCTGATGAAAGGATAAATATCCTTTGTTCAAATATGATGTATTTAATTAAATACATTCTACTGTGGCCAGTTTCCCAAAAAGTCATTAGTGTTTTGAGCCCGCAGTTCGTCATAACCCAAGGCGTTTCTTTTTCGGATAATCCAATTATTGAACCTTCGGCTTTGGATTTGAAATTTAGCATCATTTAATTGTAGGTAATATTTATTTTTCTGTTTTACAATTGAATCAGATGAAGAAATTAATCTACCTGTATCTGGCTTAACTAATAATATGCTAGGCAACTGACCCGCCAACTCCCCCATGAAGAACAGAGATTTTGAAGTGAAACCTTTTATGTGGCTTCAGGGTAGGGAAAGTTGAGCTGTTCTGAACGTAACGTAATGCGTTAGATGCATAAGAGTTCGTACCGCCAGGTTCAAATTAATTTTTCCTTAACTGAAAGGACTTGAGTGTTGTTGCAGAATCCAGGTAAACTTCCTACTGATAAGTTTATGATCCCGGTAAGAGTTAAGTTGTTGGGATAAAAGAGCGCAACGTGATGCGAGGTCAATTGTCGGGCTCCATCAACAGCGTGTAAATTTAAACACAGATGACTTATTATTCACTCTTGCAGGTGAATAATGATTTATAAATATTCCAAATCCCTCATTTAAATTCCCATCCTAGAGTGACTGAGAGGCTCACCTGATCATGCCGGGAATGCCTCGTACTCTCTCTGGGTATTTTTTTTATCAAAGTTCTCACCTTCACCTATTTAGGAAGTATATGTACTGGGGTCAAAGACCTTGGGCATATGGCAAGAGTTGTTCGCTAATCCCATTGGATCAGTCGGCCAATTGCCTCCTGAAAATGGTGGAGACACGGAGAAGGGAATGCTGCGACCCCACAGCAGACTCGTCTCCCGTCATTCGGAAGGGCGTGAGAATAGTACCCAATGCCCGACCTACCTGATGCAGATTTTCTAGGGTTTTCCCTGCATCTCTTTAGGTGAAACACCGGGTAGGATCCTTAAACCATAGACCGGGGACCCTAGTTAACCCTTGGCTACCTTGCTCTACCTTCCACATCCCCCTTTTCAATTCCCTTCCTATGCTATTAAAAGGGAGTTGCCTGTTTCAGGATCACCGTCATGTAGCCTGTTACCCAAAAGAAAATAATGCTATTAACGAGGAGTTGCCACCATATGGAATGACACCCCAAACATAAGAGACTGTTGTGCCGTCACAATAAACTCCTCTCCGCGTCCGCGTGGGACAAGTACCAAGAACCCGACCTACCTTATGAAGGTTTTCTAGGGTTAGCCCTGCTTCTCGTTTAATATATCCCGGGTAAGCCGCGGGCCCTTGTTGACCCCTAGAAACCTTGATATCCCATCCAAACCCCCGTCGTTTTCAAAGTCCCTTCCTATGCTATTGGACAGGAGCTACCACCACTTGGATTAACTTAATATATGTTGTCCAAACGAGGAAAATAAGTTTTTATTGACCTTGCTCTACATAACGTTTAGACAATAAACTATAATAAATTAACGTTTGGCTACCTTGTTTTCCCTTCCGCATTCGCCTTTCAAATCCCTTACTATGGTATTAAAGAGGAGTACGTGGAATAACCCAATGTTGCTTGTCACCCTCTAAAAAAGGAAAAAATCTTTGAATTATATTTTACTGGAACTTATTTATAATCCGGACATGAACTCATGCATCCATCCATTATTTTCAGCCCAAATTACCTTCAAGAACAATTAAAGCCAGAAAAATTTCCATCGTTTTACCTTTAAAAACCAGTTCTAATCCTCGTTGGTCTTCGAAATTCTTTTTTTCTCAATTTTAATGTATTTTATGTGTGGGACTAAAACCTCTCTAGCCTAAACTTTTTAAATGTAACACCTAAAAATATTATTTCCGAATCCATGACTTTGTGTCTCCATGTCTCTCGTATTTGAAAATCCATGAAAAAGGATACCTTAAAACTTTAGAGTCAATGAAACAATATTTTTAATTAGGATCCGCGTGACACACGGTGTTACAAAACGCACGTGTAGAAACTTTAGTACCCATTTTCTGGCGAATAGAAGTCATAAATAACTATTCCATATAATATACGAGCGAATGCAGCAACTCTACGTCACTTGTCTGTCTTGCACGTGATCATAACTCATCCCAAGGAACTCAAAAAATATTTATGTATCTATTCGGCAATTTTGGACGAGAGTTGCTTGATACTACATATGCCTCCGAAAGAACGAAACTCAAGTCTTCAGTTGTGCTTGGAAATAATTTGTCAGTAAAGTGATTAAGTTTTGAAGTGTAATTTTGTTCTGAAGTATTTTGAAACCATAGAACAAATCAGATACTTGAGAAAAAATGTGAAATTCAAGAATTCAAAGCAACTAACATTTAAAACTAATGCGAAAGTTGTTAAGTGATTTCTTTCTTTTTACTTGGAAATATATTACAAATTAGTTCTAGCATTGGTCAGATGGCGATGTATTTGATTCCATAACTATCGATACAGACTAATAAAGATGGATGATGGAAAGGATTACGTTTCCATTTTCAGTGACTAACGTTTCAAAAGTAGTTGCCACTGATTTTCGTTGTGATCAGTCATACTCCCCCGAAAAAGATCTAGAAACTGATTCTAGAGCACAAAACCAGGATTTTTGAACAGTATTTTTGGAAAGTCCTGTCATATATTTCTGTAGACTGCATTAATTGCAGGCATAAAAAAAGCGGCTTGCTGATGATGGGAGGGGAACGTACGCGTACGGACCTGGACACTGAGATCGATATTGATAATGTCTTGCGGCGCAGACCAAGGATTCGCCAGCAACGACCCTAATTACCTCCCATCGCCGTTGCTAGGTGCTGCTGGTACCACGTCCAATTACACCTACTAGATCATTTCACACTATTTATCTTCCATTTTCCAAGTTTCTAGAAAATTTTAGTTACTCTAGACTCAACTGAAAATATTATTTTACTGACTGAGAATTTATGACCGGTGACGCTTCTAATTAGTTAATTTTAGCCCCATTGTTCTTTATTAATTGAATCAATGCATATATATATATATATATATATATATATATATATATATATATATATCCTTCCTACCCGGTATAATATACGGATAAATTTAAAACTATTTGACAAGAATTCTTGTAACCTCAGTATGATATGCTTCGTTTTGCTCGTAGTAAATTTGTTGTGATATCAGTCCTCAGACTAATCCGATGCAACATTCCAAGCTATCTTGCGCAAGCCTTTTCACTTCCGCATAATATCACATCCCACATTCTCCCTAATCCGCTTAGCGTATTCCATCCCCCTTCGGTTCTTACCTCACACACTTCCCTCTAATGTTAAATTTACAAGACCTTCATGTCTCAAAACGTGGTCTATCTCTTGGTCAACGTCCTCCATATTGTTCACTCTTCCATTATTCTGTTTAGAACTTCCTCGTTAGTGATTCTACCACCCATTCGATTTTAGCATTCTCTTAAACCACAACATTTCAAAAGTTTCGATTATTTTCCTTTCCACAACTCCTAATGTCCACGTTTTACATCCATATAAAGTCATATTCTCACTTGTGACCTGAAAGTAAATTCCTCTTTTTTGCGAAAACCTTCCTTATCTGTGCTATCCTACTCTTTATGTCTACTATACTACCACCATCCCTAGTTGTTACGCTTCTCAAGTAGAAGAATTCCTTAACTGCCTTCATAATATCCCTCCCCAATCTAACACCCTTTGTTATTCCACTGTTTCACATCCTACACTCCATCACCTTAGTTAGCGTAGGTTTTTATTTCTTCTCCTTGCAGTAGGATTCTATTTCCATATTTCGTTTCAACTTTCTTCATGACCTGTTCTATATATAGGTTAAAAAGCATGGGCGACAGACTGCATCCTTGTCGTACTCCTTTCTGGATTTCTGCTTTCATTTCTTGATCTTCAATTGTAATTACTGCTGACTCCCTTCTTTAGAGGTTATGTATAAGCCTCCAATCTGGATATTTTATTCCTGTGCTCTTCAAAATCCTTAATAGTGTATCCCAGTTCACATAATCAAAGGATTTTTGTAAATCTATAAATGCTATGAAGGTAGGCCGGTTTCTTCTTATCCTGTCTTCTAAAATAGACGCAAAGTTGTTTCTCTTGTACCTACATTCTTCCTAAAACCAAACTGATCTTCTCCTAACTCGCTTGTCGTTCCATCCTCCTATATATTATTTTCGTTAATGTTTTGCATGCATGAGATACTAAACTAATTATTCTGTGCTGTTCGCATCTATCAGCCCCAGTCCTCTTCAGTATACGGATAATTATGTTCCTAAAATCTGCTGATAGTAATATGTAAGACATATTATATTGACAAATTTCGTAGTCTTCCTTGCAAATTCATTTTAGTTACAATAAAATAATTTATTTTTGTAGTGTCGCCTTGATAGTCTAAAGATACTGTTTTCAAAGTAACTAATTGAAATGCATACCAAAACTGAATGTATCAGGAAGTCTCAAGTAAATGGTCATACTTCTCATTAATCTACCTGTTTCCAAAACATAAGCTGACTTTAAACCCTCACACAAGTAAATTAGTCAACGTTTCAACAAAAAAATACAGTAGATTGAATTGAAAATTATCTGACATTCATAAACTGTAATATCAGTATCAGTTGCCAGAGAAGTCGGAAAAATTAAGTCTAATGGAGAATATCAGTTTATCAATAATTCGATTATCTGACATTCAAAAATTTGCAAATAAACAACCTTCTGTGGTGTAGTGGCTAGCGTCGCTGCCTCGCAACACTGAGGTCCTGGGTTCGATCCCAGGCACGAGTTAAGATGTGTGTGTGGTATCATACTCTGGTATTCACTATTCAAGTAGTAAAATGCGGGTTCAAATGTTCATCATCGTCCAACGTAACGTAGCTCCACTCCATTTGGGCTCTTGTAACAAGTCACACGTGACCCTTAAGGCACGGAAGGATTGGAATACAGCAATTCTGCCAATGTGTCAGTAAAACACTATTTATAAAAGTACATCAAAATTTAACATAAGTTTGAATTTGATTACTTATCTGTACGTGGACGAAACGTCGTAAAAGAACTTTAAAAAATGTAGTTTTAGCTGATATATGAGCTGAATTACTTGGGTGCAATTTTTGCACACGAAATTGATATCTGAACGTCCTAAAATTAAAATTCATTATAGTTCATATTTAAGATTGTTTTAAAACAAATGTTTAATATTCTATGTTTTAATGTCGTGCTGTAGTGGGTCGATTTCGTATTCAAATTCAAAAAACATGAAATTGAAATAATTCTCCGTAACTTATAAATATCAACATATCAGTTTATATTCAATCAGATTTCCATGCGTTGTTCTTTTCGTCTATTAACACAATAAGTGGACTTCGACGCTGCAAGAATACATAGTATACATGTTTCCATTTAAAAAAAGTGAAAAATATTTAAGCTTCAGAATCGCGCGGTTACCATTAAAGCTGGTAATTTTTTTTAAAAAACATTGTAATGTAACATCTCTGAAATGTTAAAAATCCTAACTATTTTGGATTAAAACCGAATATCATGAATACTATGTGGCTCATAAGAAGATTCAATTACAAAATATCCGTGTGTAATAGAAAACAAATGCGTAACAGAATCATAAAATATTTCAATTTACCACTGTTTATATTTTTAATGCATTATAAATTAAGAATTGACATTAAAAGGTGTAAATTTTAACATAAATTACAATAATTTATTGCTCAATTAAACTATTCCGACGGCTTATTGTAGAAAACGTTACGCAAAGATAGTAAGCGTCTCTTTTAGACCATTCTCCTTCTCATATTAAAGAAAATTAAGTCAGACAAATTTATGATTTTTTTCATAAACACATTTAGTTTGCTTTGAAAATAAATTTACTTCGTATAATAAAACGAATGAATCTTATTGTTATCATTTAGATTTTTTACGGTTCTGAAACATGAATTTCACAGAGAAAATATATCTTCGTATTACTTTTAGGGCATAAAATCGATTGCTATCGGCAATTTTTCAGCAATTAATTTTTTCTGATATTTATAATAACAACAATACACACGTTTAAAGTTATTATGCTTTCTTTCTTAATAAAATATAAATAATTGGTCCATAAATTAGTTTGAAGATAAAAGTCGAGTTATCCAAGAAAAGGAGTAAATAAAATAACGGGTATGTAACGGATATTGCAATTTCGTAAAGTCGCTAATGACTTTTTTGTTTATGCGACAATAAATAAATTAATAAAATAAATAAATAAATAACGGTTAACACATAGTTTTGCAGTACAACAGGAAAAAAAGTTTTGAAAATGAAGAACGTAATGAAGCTTTCGTTATGAATAAATATTATATGAAGCCAAAAATTGTTGCCATTTATCTAATTTTTTTGTTTTGGTTAAAACAAAATACTTACCCTCCCAGTGATATTTTTAAACTAACGATAACTTCATAATTTTATTTAAAATAACAATTGAGGGCATTCAACAATATTCAGAATGCTTATACTTTCGAGGACTCTATTTTCATCAATAATCTTTTGTTACCGACGAAAAAATTGAGGTTACAAATTAGTCTTGGGGTGCACGAAGTATTTAAAATTACCTTGGAAAAGTGTCGTATCTTATAGGTGCACACAACAATTATCTATAATACTGTACGTTGAAATTTAGAACATAATATTCTCAGGACGGAAAGTTACTTGCTGAAATAAAAGCATTTTCGTGCAGGGACTGGCGGAGGTATGGCGGAATAATTAGAAAGTCATCAAACTTACTGCTCACGAGTTACACCTGTGAAATATATCATTTCAGTGCAATTTTAAAAGGTTTTTGATAATGTGCGTCGGTAACTTGCGAGGAGAACAACAGTAGCTCAATTACGTGTACGACTTGAAGTCAATAATATTCAATTTAATAGCTATGAAAGAAATACTTTGCGACCAATTTTTATATTAACTGTAATTATTTACTTAAAATGGGTCAATCGTATTTTGCGGCAGTGTAAGTCATTCTAAGATATTTTAGTCGGACAACTAATCAACCAAACGGCAGAACTTTATTAACTATTAGTGTATAAGAAATAATAAACAACACTTCCTAGACCTCTATACATAATCCATTTCTTTAATAAAAATGTGTAACTACCTGCCTGATATGGAATATTTTGATCACAGCTTCAAGTAAGTTCGTAGTCTCAGGTATTTGGGTGCACTTTGGATGATTAAAAGAAAAGGTGTTCCTGCACAGAACTGCGTATGTTACAAGACAATGATAGTATGAGGCAGCAGAGAAGCATTCGAGGCTCAGGCAAGAGGATTAGGATAGTCGTGGATTAACTTGAGATGCCCGCGACAACTGAACTCCAGCTATATACATAGAATTAGATAACAACTCATTACAGAGATATTATGAACATATAATCCTATAGATAGTATTAAGTCAATTCTGTTTTTATAAGTACGCTCTCAGTCTCGCACGTAAAGATTTTAATGTACATCAACAACAAATTAATTTACAAATATATGAAATATATGGAACGACATCTTACAATAACTATTGAATTTCTTCGAGAGTACTTTGAAAACAACCTTAATAAGATGAGGAGGAGGCAGTATTTTGTTCTCCTGAAATAATTACAGTTTCCCTGAGTAATTATTATACATTTATTTTATCGATTTTTTTCTCCACGATATTGTTTTTGGGTAAACTGGTTACATGACGGTGATCCTCAAACAGGCAACTCCTCCCCGGGCTGTAGTTTAAGGATCCTACCCGGTGTATCACCTAAAGAGACGCAGGGAAAACCCTAGAAAACCTGCATCAGGTAGGTCGGGCATTGGTTACTATTCTCACGCCCTTCCAAACGACGGGAGACGAGTTTGTTGTGGGGTCGCAGCATTCCCTTCTCCGTGTCTCCACCAGTTTTAGGAGGCAGTTGGCCGACTGATCCAATGTGATCAGCGGACAACTCTTGCCTTATGCCCAAGGTCTTCGACCCCAGTACATATACTTCCCAAAATTGGTGAAGGTGTCTCGGCATGTGAGAACTTTGTAAAATCCTAGAGAGAGTACGAGTCATTCCCGACATAGTCAGGTGAGCCCCGCAGCCACTCTGGGGAGGAATACCTGCGAGAGAATAATCCCACTGGCACTTACGAGATTTAACTCAAAGGGAATTTCTATGATCCTCTGGATAGTAAAAGTTGGTTGGAATGAAACTGCAGTAGATGTGATTGATTTACTCCAGTTATTGTCACAGCCAACGAGAAAGGTTATTTACTGGTTTACGTCTAACGACATGGAGTTCAGCTAATTTTTTCGGTTCGCGGAGGGAATCAAAGGGTTGGCAGGAAAGAGAAGAAAAGTATTTCGTGAAAAAACTGGTTTTCAGCGGTAATGAGCAAAGCTTGTAAGCTCAGAGAAAGTGTCGTATGGCTAGACAGGACGACCTAGCCAGGCTATGGTGTCAGTGCAGCGGGGAAGGGCTTCAGATCGATGGGGCGTCTAGCCGCTAATGGACGCCCGGCGTCGTCGTGGGCAGCTCGCACACAAAGACGTACGCCCTCACTTCGCTCTGCACATGCGGAAGGCGCGGGTCGCCGACCATTATTATAATGCAGAATGTTTACAAAGCTCCTGGCGCTCTGACTGGAAAGTTCAGGGGTGGTGTTCATTAGGAATACGGATAGTGTGGCGCGCTGATCACAAACATCTCTTACAGCCACAGTTGAAATTTACTTCTAAGTTACGACCACATCGTGGCCTGACATCCGATATCTCAATTTCAAAGAATAATATGCTAAAACTTTGAGTCGGCAGTGATCCAGTCGTTCGACAACCTGTTTCAGAATCTATCAAAGAAATCAGGAAACGCGGAATTCCATCTCATCGCCGATGTACTAATGACACATCCAATATTATCCTTCATTCGCATTTTTCATTGTCACGCTGCTACTCTGTCGTCAATCACCTGCCTCTTTCAGGTACCAGGCTGAATCTGTAAATATTTTTTCCATTCCTACACATTACGTAACTATGAGTTGGGAGATAAATTTTGGCTGTTTTTGAACAAACTGTGGACTAGAATGAGGATGAACAGTCATAGGAAGATGTTAGTCAGATTCACCAAAATATGCTGTAAATTATCTGAAAATATTACTTTCACCATCTCAATACAAATGACATTTGTTTCTTAACGGCCCGAGAGATCTAAAATAAACGATTCAATAACAGGATTAATATTGTATGGTTATCACTGGTAGCACTACAATTTGTCAGTTTTTGCTTAATTTAAACACTGAACTGTACTACGATTTGGCTCTCATTTGATATTTCTACAGGTATAAAAGTTTTACATGCTAAAAATTTAGCTGAAGAAGTCTCAAATGAGAGATGAAACGTAGTACAGATCATTATTTAAATGAAATAAATACTAACAAAGAGGCTGTTCCAATTAATTTAATGTTTATTGTCAGATAAACTATTTATGAAATTATTTATATTTATATTAATTATTAAAAATGAAATTACTTTTATAAATTCTTTGTTGAATGTATCTGTTTTCGGTGAATCACAAGGTCCCTAGTCAACCCTTGGCTACTCTGCTTTACCTTCCACATCCTCACTTTTCAATTTACTTCCTGTGATATTAAAAGTGAGTTGCTTTTTCAGGATCACAATCCTGTGGCCTGTTACACCCCCCCAAAAAAACTCATAAAATATGTGCGCACTTACTCGTAAAAGTTTCAATCACACATAAGGTATGTACTTCATGCTTGATTATCTTCACCGAAGTAGCAGAAATTGAGACTTATTTTTTTGGAATTTATATACCCTTCGGAAGAGGTGTTAGTCTACGTAAGAACGTAACCCAACTTCTGCCAAAGTAAAACATTATTTGATTTTTACTCCTGAGGATTTCGCTTTCTTGTACCATTCAAGCGTCCAAAGTTACGCTTGTTATAGATTATCTACATCAGAGGAGAATAACTTGTAACACGATGTTTGAGACCGAACTGATAAGAACTACTAAGGGCCAGTTATAATGGGACCACGTGATAAATAGTGAGCAGTAACAGCTTTGTGGACGTAGGGTAAATTTCAACTTCTTATCTATGATGGAGAATATACTGACAAAGCAGCATACGATTAATTCATCCGGGATAGAGGACCATAGTACTGTGAAAACTCTACGTATTTAAAGAAGTACTAACTTATCCTTCATATATAGTGCATCTTTGTATGACTTCTTGAAACATGCTCTTATGGGAATTAAGAATTCCCAGGCTGTTATTAGTTTCCCGAAATTATTTTAATTTTCTGATGAATAATATATCTGTAGATTGTATCTAATCGTTGATTCTTTCTGGATTTACTGAAATATTGACGACAGTTTGGAGCATCACTATTATTTCTAATAACCGCCTACCGTTTTTCTTTAACAGATTCCTTACAACTGATTGTTTGAGTATGATTTTATGATTTTAACCTTTTATGTTTGAAATGAATATGAGTAGAATTACAATGGTTTAAAATAAAAAATATTATATAAAAATGAATGGGATTGATTTTCGTGAATTAAGAATTTGGCAATTGGAGATTGGCAATAGGTTGTATGGTTATGGGAACTAGGAGCAGGATTGGGAGACTATTTCAATCTGTAGAGTGGTCTCGGGGGAGTTGCTCGTTCTTGATTGTGACGGCATGTGAGAAGGTCAAATGAGCAAGGTGTTCATTTTCCAGCAAATAAGTTTAAAGAAGTCGGCTGGGACCAGCATGACATTCGAGGACCAAGGCGAATTCCAAGCAAAGTAGAAGACGGTAATTATTCCGTTTGTAGCCTTTATTTCGATTTCCTTGTACTGCCAATTTCAAGTTTCGGGTTTTGTTTCTAAATCTGCTTCTATAAGGAGTTCGTTAAATATGACCTGAGAATAGATCTCATTTTTTTAAAGGTTAGCTTATCGATGGTTTAATATTTGTAAAAAAGAATTTGGTTAATGAATTAGTGTATCATATCAACTAAATGTATATTTAATGCGTTTCCAGATCTCTATATAATATTCATGATTTAAAAACAGTATATCCCCATGTATCCATTTCAAGTTATTGACTTTATATGATTACTGTACTGAAATATTCTCTCCTATCTTGTCATGCAATATTTTGTTTATCCACTAATACACGCACTCAAAATTATTTATCACTTCAGAAAACCCCTTTCATCCATCCATAAAACTAAAGAGATCCCTACTTAAATATTCTAATACCGATTTAGGAACCTCCTCCATTCTGCCTCTAGAATGTAAACCGTGGTTTCATGTCACTGAGAACGTCCTCACAATAACGTCGTGATAATCATTCATTTTTCAATACACATGTAAACTTAAATATTTAAGGTTTTGAGTCTGAATAAAATATTATGGAAGATTAATGTCTGAAATGGTACAAATTAAATGTAATTGTTCATCGATAATGTTAAAACCTATACAAATAATCTCAGCGACATTCATCACTCCATTCTAAAATAACCTCTTTGGTCTCATGTTATGTATGTCTTTGTTGCAGTTTACTTGCAGTGAACACTTGATGATGACAACTGGCTAAGGAGGAAACATACAGCAATAGAATTTTTGGCGCTAATAATATTTGCTTTGTAATTCTTAACTAAGCTATTGGCCACTGTATATTGTTTATAGACTAAAAGAAATTGGCCAAGAATTTTCCTAAGAAAAGGGAACAATTTCAACGTAACAGACTGGTATTTATATGGCTCACTTTTCTTTTGCTCAACAACGGCAATAATACCTGAACAATACAGCCAATTCAGTCATAATTAAATATTAAAATAAATAAAAAATTGTAACGTATTTAACATAGTGGCGATGCTTTCTTTGGCATATCTTCAGCTGAAATAAAACATTTAAATAAGTAACTTATCTCAAGAAATTAAAGAAATTATTTTAAGTTTGATTAACGTGTCGAAAATGTATGTACTTTAAAACATTTTTGTTTAGATTACTGAGATAAAATATTTATTTTATTCTTTACATGCAACTGAAGAGGTTTCAAAGAAAGGAACGACACATTGTGCTATGGTCAATATATTTAAAATTTTTATTACATATAAATTTTAATTCTGTCTAAACTGTCTTTTTTTAATTGTTCGTTTCACTAAAGTAAGATATTCTCAACTGTTAACAATAATAATAAACATCAGTGAACAATATATTTTTATTTTAAGTCGCATCAACGGATAATGTCATTAGCGACTATTTTACCATATTTGGGGTAAAGTTTACTCAGTTTGAGAACACAAAGACGCACACAAACACCTAAGCTCTTACCAGGAATCAAACCCGGGACCTCTGTAGTACGAAGCAGTGACTAGCCACTAGACTACACAGGCCAGCTAAAAAATATTATGTTGCGAAATCTGCAACCGTTAATGATAAACAGTCGTAAAATGGCGTCCCAGTCTGCAATTGACATTCATATTAACATAATATCACATATTTGATCCTCTTCTTCTTCATGGCATTGTAGCCCGCATTCCGGTCTTTGCCTACCAGGACGACTGTGGACTGACATCTTACATGAATATGGAGTGATACGTGGTCAACGTATCGACTTTCCATCAATATTAACCCCAGTCTCCGTGACCATGACAACACAAACATCCAAGCCCATGTCACGATTCGAATCCGAGACCTCTGGGTTGTCAGGCAGCAACGCTAGCCACTACACCACAGGAGGTCGGCATCTGGGCCAATTATGAAACATTATTCGGGTGTGAGTTTATTTGAACTCTCGCAGGTTTTTCTGGGATGCCTCTTCTTTCTCTGGTTTTAAAAGGTTCTCACTTACCGAGGCACCTCGGTTTCTTTTTCAAGGTGCATGCTCTGGAGTCGCAGACTTTGGCGTACGGTAAGAGATGCCCATTTATCCTTTTGGATCAGTAGACCAACTGCCTAATAAATTCCAAAATGCCACATGACGTATTAATAATTTGGTTTGTTCATTAGCAGCACATGCATAATGAGACCTTGCATTAGCTCAGATAAGGCATCTGAGCTGGCGGAGTCTCGAGTTCGAGTCCCGATTCGTCCTCATTTTTCGATTTTTGATCTTCTAAATTCAGTTTCAAAACCTATGGCTGAGCATCAATTGGAAGCAGTTCTTCTGTCTTTACATGTATGGACTTGAAAGCGACAAAACTGAAGGAAATTGCTTGATAAGTAATAATTCCAGATCAAACTTAACTACGCAAACGATTATCGGATAATAGCCAACTTTGTAGTGTCATTGTACTCAATACAATAATTATATACAGGCCTGTGTTCAAAGATGATTGTTTTCCCAACATCTTTTAGTAATTCTTTTCACGTCCACGGTAGGAAGTTATTTAGCTTAATCCTGAAATAGGAATAGTAGCTTACCCGTCTGCCGTCTGGGGCGGGCCTAGAAGTGTTGCTCTTGGCGCTGTTGCCGCACTGTTTGCGGCTTTGTTGATGCTGTTGCTTATTACTGCTGCTGTTGGTAGCACTGGCCGGTAGCCGGGCGGTCATAGTCTCAGCCCGATCACGCACTCCGCATCTAAAAACAATTTAGAGTTATTGAATTTTTTATTGAGTACACGTTTACCCCAATGTTGGAGTCTAAAATCGTTTTACTTTCCGTCGCATCATTCGTTGAGCTACACCTGAAGCGTAGCGTTTAATATTCTGTAATCTAATAGCTGTATTTATCTGACTTCATTCAAAGAAATTAATTCACCAGCTAAATTACACTAAAAAATAGTTAAAACACGATTAAAATTAACTATTAAATTAATAATTTATCAGTTCCAAAGCCTAATAATAGCTAATTTTTATAGTTCTACCCTTTCTTGAAAGCAAACGCTATAACCATATTGAATTACTTGATAATTAGGGTAATAATTTTTTTAATTTAGCTAAAATTAATAAATAAAATTTCCGACCAATTTCCGAAATTATTTTTATTCTTAACAATTTCCAAAGAGGAAAGAAACGTTTCGATACTTATTTATACCTTCTTCAGGTTATTATCCTAATAATCAATGCATAAGCTGTCACATTTTAAATACAACAATATTTATGAACATAACCACAAATTTTACAATATTTTGAAAACGTCTCCCCGAGGCTATACGACAATTTTGCCACAACTGAGCAAGTATAAAATTGGTCCTGTTTATCAATTGTTACGCACGGCTTGGATTATTTAGGATGTAACTAATAAAATATAATTTTTTTTTCAGTCACTTCTACTTTTCGAATATAGGAGACATTTCAATATCATAGATGAAAAATGCATAGAAACTCCTAAATTCTTCAGTCTTTATGTAATGGAGGACTAATGAATCAACGATACAAGTTAAAAAGTTCGTTTGTACTTAAAACCACGTCTGGATTATAGCGTTAGTTGCACGCATTTATAATAATTTTTCTATACATACTTTTTTTTTCTAATATGTGAAACAATATTTGACTTAATAAACTTGTTCAAACTGAAATAGAAGAGGAGGTTCTTAGAATGAAACAAAGTTCCGATAATATGAATATTTGTAAAGATGAAGGTATTAAAATTTGTAAAATACTTAATAAGTTAGTTTAAAATTCTCTGGTATTTATACCCATGGTTAGTTCAACATTTTTCAAGTTTTGGAGAATATTAAAACTTTTGCGGAGAATTTTAATCGAATATAATAAAATATTATAATTATAAGTAATCGTTATATTTCCAAATGCTCCTCACAATGCACGTAAACTATCCATGATATTATTATAAACACAATTTTTCACCTTTTCAAAATTAAATTACTTTTATTTTCCAGTTTTTAATTTTTACCTTTTAACTTTGCTACACATGTTTAATGTTTGTTAATAGTTTATAATTAAAAGAAGTACACATGGTATATTGCGTATCCCTTGAATTATGATACGCCAATGGAAATGTGAGTAGAAGTCAGGAAATCAGAAAAGGTACCTTTCTACAATCAAACCTTTCAGTTTATGCAATTATATTAAGGAATCCAGAACGTAATGAATAAATGATGCTCGTGTTTCAAGCTGGTCAACCTTTTAAAAAAGGTTCAATGTTTTGACGGCTAGGTCCACCTGTTGACGATGGTGGAACTAATCGGTGAAACGTTGTACGATTTTTAAATGAAATCCCGTACACAAACCCAAGCACCTTTCTTCCACCATTTTCACCGAAAAAGACTTTAGTCTCTAAAGCGTTCACTATTTTTAAGGTTATTCGATTTTTACTCATTCGTCGTAAAAGATTAATTAAAATCGAAGCTTCTGATGAAATACTGCTGTTTCCAAAATAAGCAAAAAGAAGTAGAATAATTTATGTAATTAAACTTCCAGAATTTCTTCATCTTTCGGTGACGACTTATTTCTCAAACACGTTGTTAACAACGTGTTAACAAATAAGTTTTAGTAGGTTTAGTGATAAATATGTTTTACTTTAACAAAGATAAACATTTAATAAAAATGATTCGCAATTATTAATATGGTACTAGTTGTTATTAGTCAATTGTATAAACGCATAATTAGTCAAAGTTTTTATGACAAAAATTTGTGTTTAAAAAATGCCTCTTTTATGTTATGAACAATAATATAATTGCAGACAACATTTGTTTGTTAATTTGTGAAATAAAGATTGCATGAGTTGCAACCTTAGATTCTGTTTCTGATATATATAATTTCCATGTACTCCACAAGAGACGGGGAAGAGTGATTGGGGTCGCATAACAATATATATATATATATATATATATATATATATATAAAGAATGAAAACAAAATACTGTTATTCATACTGAGAAGTTTGTGCTACACAGTTAGACCTTATTTTAAACGGTGAACTAAAAAGGCTAATGCCATTAGTAAATTAGTTTACATGCAATTTCATTACGTCCTCGTAGAGTGGCCGATCACGGGTTTACCACAACATTTACTCGTATTATTTAAATAGTAATAATTGCACCTTTATCAAACTTTTAAAGAGACTGGGTAAAATAGAGGATCGCTTCTACCTTTGTTACTGTCAGTTGGGCAATGACACTGACATATAATTATAATTTTTAAAAAATGTAATCTAATTTCGATTATATACGATGCTGTTATCACCTGTGAATTTTAAAGTGTTCTAATAACTTTCTATGGATTTATAGGACCCCTAGTAGAAAATTTTATCTCTTAGTTTTTAATGGGCAAAAAATTGAACATGATCGTGAACAAACTTGCGTCACTAGTTTACATTTACCTGAATTCTTTTGATTATAGAAATAAATGATCGATATTTCTGAAATGGAATCTATTGCATTTTTCTAAGCTGAAACAGGATGGACGTTGCAATATATGTGAGGCGATCTAAGCAGTCGATTAGAAAGTCCTGCAGAGGCGATCACGGCTTCAAAATCAAATCTAGGGCAGAGAAACCTGAATTAGGCAAACTATCTTTTCTTAATAACTCAATCGAGGACAGAAACAGTCTGCCTGCAGCGATTTTTGAGACGCGTTCTGACAGAAGAATAAAATTTAAAATCAGTCTGGGTAGGATATACATCTAAGCGAATAAGATTTCGTTATTTCAGGAAGGACAGTTATGTAGTGAATTACATTTTAATTTAGAATCTATTTCTTATATGGTCCATTAATTGCATACTTATTTGCAGTAATAAACTCGCTCTTTCGTTCATTCTAGATACAGGGCAAAAAGTTTGGATCCGTACAGGATGGAGGACATTCAAACCTGGACTAAATTCAGAAAAAAATAATTGAAATTTTCTTGCAAATGAGTTAAAGACTTGGCGAGTAGAAGGGAACGGTTAGACTTCGTGTATTATGCCGGGTTAACAATAACAAACCGACCAGAACAAATGTGAACAATTTTCTTTTACGCCCCACTTATCTGAAAGCGATTGTTTTAGAAACGTTAAGCAGAAGGAAAAGAGAACTGGTATAGGGAAAATTCGAATTCGTAATTGGAATAGTATAACTGGAAACGTGCTAGCGGCCTGATCATAATTTTTTTTAAATAAATTGAAGATTTGTGGTAGGGATTAATTGTAAAAAAAATTGAATTTGGTGTCAATGAACCAGAGATAAATATAAAATAAAATAATATTTGTAAAATTGCATGGTCTTTGGAAATGGAAATTTAAGTTTCGTATTTAAGTCATACCACTGAAAAGAAGTGCAGGGCACTGAGAAGAGGTGCATAGACCGGCAGAACGTTATTTATAGGTAAATACGTAGAAAATAGTTAATGGACCAGTTTATGTGGAGGATAGAACTGTTTCTCAATTTATTATTTTATTTTTTGTTGTACATTATATATACACAATATATATATATATTGTGTTTTCAACAGTGCGATGCAATAAATAAAAGTCTTCATATATAATAAGTGAAGCTGAAACCCATATTCTTGCTTCGATAATTGAGGATTGGCTTAAAACTAATTTCAAGATTCGGGAGCATGCTCCTAGACGTGGCGTATCTTTATAAGCGAACACTTCTGTTCGGTTTTCCCTTAAGTCAGGTCTGGCCGCCCCTTAATCCTGATTTCTATTTGCTCCAGGGCTTCTCCGAGCTACCAGCGTTGTGGGGGTAGGAGTTTCCCCACTTTCACTATGGCAAAAACCGACGCTCAATAAGGTATAACAAGAAACTTGATAATCAATTTCCAACTTTCTGTTAATCTAATCTTGAACATGATTGTTCCAATGTATAACTATAGAATGCGAAAAGAATCGTTTCTCGCATTCGATAATTTGTTCCGGTTTTGGCTATAACTTATCTTTCCTGTGCTATTAAATGGGAGTTGCCTGTTTCAGTATCACCCTCATATAGCCTTTTCACCCCCTCCCAAAAAAAAACAGATTTCTTATAATTCTGACACTATTTATACGAAAGTGCTGAATTGTACACTCTTTTCCTGTTTTCAAAGAAACCATTTTCTATTGTCATTGTCCGTTATGGAACCGAAAATACAGGGAATATCAAGGGTATATAACAGTCACGCATAATGAAATCTAAAAAATTTATAGACGAGTTAATAAAGCCAAAAAATTGGCTTCAAGTATAGAGGAATAGTAAATTTGTTGGGTAAATAATTAAAATACTTGTCAAGGCATTGAATTCAAAATATTGTATTACTTCCAACTCGATTAATGAATAAAACAGTATTTAATATTAAAAAACTACAGTTTTTATTATTTATGTATTCAGAATGTTTGACAATATGCTCATGCAAAATTAATTAAATAATAATGCACTCTCAGTATAGGAAGTTTCTATTTAATTTTTAACCATTGCCAGTAACAGTAACTCACTGGTACTATCTGTAATATTCTATAAATTTTGGTGAAGAAATTTAAATAAGTACGATTTACTGCAAAGAAAATTATATTTATGTTGTCAGGCTACACGAGACTGATCCACTTAATGGTAACTTCCCTTTAATAGCATTGGAAGGAATGTGAAAGGAGGATGCAAAACGGATAGCAAGATAGCCAGGGGTATAGTTTAAGGATTGAAAAATTATGAACGATAAGATGCAACTGATCGACGAGGAGCGACATAAAAGCTGTACATTGCACGGAGAATGAATATACGCCACAAACAGTGGAATTTCAGTCAATAAGCTCTTAGCGTTAGCCCAAAGTCTACGACCCGGGAACATACACCTCTAACAACCGATCGAGTGCAACGGTTTAAATTTTGAAAATCACTGCAAATATAGAGAATTGATGGACCATTTTAAATTTCGAATCACAATGATAGGTAACAGTTAACTTTACAGACGCAATTAATTATAAAATTTCCAGAAGTCATTCAGTGCACTGCAACCTAGTCTTCCATATTCAAAAAAGACCAGAAATATACGCAACTAAAAAAGGAGGGAAATTAGTCATAAATAAAAGAAATAATTATGTAGGAAATTATATGTATTTCAGAGTTTCGTTAATTAATAGCCTTGAATTGGTTTATTTATTTGGGATTTCAGTATTTAAATGAGTAAGAAGGAACTAAGTTTGTCGGAGGAAAGATGTTTGCCAATTAACCGTTAAATGAGACAAAAAACTTTAGGTTGCTGGAATGAGTTATGTGGATGGAATATACTCATAAAATTAAAATATTTGCACATGTAGAGTGTAGAAGAAAACAATATAATGAAGATTTTACTCATTTGGAAAGACTATTTATTACAACAAAGCTATGCCTGATGGCACGAAGTGGTGGTACATGTTCAAAGTGAGCGACAATGCCCAACAAGAATAAGCTATTTACCATTAAACAGATAAAAATTTAATTTCTGTTCGTAAGAAGGGGACATTGTTACACAATGATCACAGTGTACCTTCACTTTCTTGACAAGTGCTGCTATTTTATGATTCCTAGTGTACTACGAAATTTTTCTTCAGTAGTGTCTAAGCGAGGAGCAAGAGACTGATTTTCAATGTGCTATTCTTTTCAAGTCAATTAAAATAAAAATTTTCTATAACTGTACTATTGCGCTTTGTGTCATTCTTATTGAATCAGTGCTTTTAACCCTAGCGTAGAATGTTGAGGTAGTTTCTTTTCAGTAGCACTGAATGCTAATAGGTAAGTGATGTTCAATTAATTCGTTCTTTGTTACAGGTCTGTATTACATGAAGTGGAAAATACTATTCATCTTGCGTCAACGAGTAAAGCAGTTGAACCTGTTCCTGGTCCCCTAGAGATGAGGATATCTATAAGATGATCTTGGAGGTGTTTCAATATTAAATTTCATAAATTGTGTGTAATCTTAATAGTTTTAGAAGATGCATCAACTAATTATGGTGTCAAGAAGGTATTCATAGATGAAGAGGAACCAAAAGTAGTCAACTTTATTAAAATATTGTAATAAAGAATTATGGTCTATCCCAAAAACTGGTCTGTGAATTGGCCTATAAATTTTCTGTCGCAAACGAAAAGCGATTTACTTCGACATGGAACAAATGTAAACTTGATAGAGTAGAGGGGAAATACATATTTTTTAATGATTATGCCAAAAGCGAGTCACCAGGGCACATAATTTTGAGTATCAGTATAGGTTATACTAAATAATTGTGAGAGACAATTTGTGAAAGAATCCGATCAAATATTTGATGTGGTAAAACAGCCAAACCCAGCAGAATGAAGTGTTCCGGCTATAGTTGATAAATAGTTTATCTTCAAAATATGCCTTTTTAGCTTCAACATTAAATTATTTAGTCAGCTAACTTTAAGTAAATTCTATCTATTTGGTTAATTGCCAATGAATATTACGTTTCTGGTAAAATTTATATACTGATTTATATTACACACTTGTACAAGGAATAAAATTATTATACTTTAATACCATGTAATGTATTGCAATCAACAATAGATAACAATTTTTAAAATAAAAATGTTGTTTATAATAAATTTAATCTATCTTATAGGTACAAGATACACTTGGGCGTTATCACTGGTACAATATGGTCTTGTACCATTGATCACGTCAACAAAATATAAATACAAATATTCTGTGACTTATTATTGCTGAAATTATTAGAAAACACGATGTGTGAGAAATAATGGTGCCAGCTGTCCGTAGTTTAATAAAAAATGGCTTTTATTTAAATAATAGCTAATTACTTAGCCATGCCCATGAATTAATTTATATTAGCCCGCAACAGTATTTAATTCTACGAGGGCGTCACATTTTTTGAAAATTTACCTTTTCACGCCCCCTACTTTATGAAATCTGAATATCACCATAACCACCGCGATGACTGTCTTAATCCAGTCAAGAAATCTACTGGTACCATAAATAAGCACATATATACAGAAAAATACAAAGAAACAGTAAATTCGGTCTGAATAACGAGAAAGAATGTGTGTAGATACAAGTACAAATCTATGAAAAATAAATTGAGTGTGTGCATCCCTATTCTTTATATAACGTGCCTCAACCACTCACAAGGCGACTTAAAAAAATTACATATTTATTAACTAATTAGAAGTATAATTAGTAAATGTTAGTAAAATAAAACATTATTTTAAGCTTAACAGTAATTTAATTATTTCGTTTAACAGACTACGTGACGTCATGATCTATCCATTTGCAAGTTATATACGTATTTAGGTGCGACCTTTATTTAATGAAAAGGGGGAAGGAAGGAATTTAATTCTTCGAATGATCGATAGGAAACTTTTTTAAGGTAATCAGGAATGCACACGGGCTAACTTTATAGGTCTCAGTGTGTTCGCACGACGCCTGGTATATAATATCTGGAGCGCACCGCATAAATTTACCTTTTATTTATATAGAAAAGTGTACATTGGGATCCAAGATACAAACTTATCCTCCAATATCTAAAAAGGCAAATGGAAAATAGACCGGTTTAGCCCGGTAAGAAAAATTAAAGACTGTTACAAGAGGTTTTATTAGAAGATATATCGAAACATTAATTGCAAGATAATGGAGAACCTATTTTTTATATGTAATCAGTTTGAATTTATATTAGTATTATATTTTGGTGACTTCATGAGATGCGGTAAAAGGTTTTATTTCAGAAAATGTGGTTGTTGTATTTATGCAGAGTTCTTTCATGCATCGAGAATACCTTGATTTAATCTCATACATATTACGTATGCACAATCATATACTAAAATGCGCCTCCTACCTCTGCTCGTATTCAATTGGTTTACTTGCAACATTTATGTTTACATCGAGTTCCAGCGTTAGATTCCTGGCATGGGCATGGGTGTTTGTGCTTCTCGTTCTTACGGAAACTGGGGTTAAGACTGAAATGAGAATCACTCTGTTGACCATGCGGCATTTAAAAAAAAATCGTATTTTGTTCTGAAGGACAACAGTCGTCTCGATCGGCCAATGTCATAAACAGAGTGTACCGCCAATAAGAAGAGAAGAAGAAGTGTGAAGTCATATAGTTCTAGTAACTATACGATTCTGGCCTACCAACCGGAGGAAAAGGTTATGGTCCATAAAATTGTCTCGTAATGTCATTTTTGGACAATTATGGGTACGTCTAAAAGTTCCTGTAGGATGTCGCGTCGTAGAGGCTGCGAAATAAGGTTGAAAGAGTATCACATAACATATATTTTGTACTATCAACGAGGCTGGTTCGCATCAGATTGCAGTTTTTCATAAACGAAAATAGATCCGAAATGAAAATTCTGATACGTATTTCTAATAACACTAGAAACATGTTCATGATGTAGCCCACTAGAAACATGTTCATGATGTAGCCCAGTAGGACCCCTCCGTAATTTTATTCGATATTTGGATGTTTTGAATGATCTGAAGATTCAGCAAAAACATTATGGCTCGGCGACAGGCGGGTAAAAAGTGACTTTTCCCGGCGCCAGGCTGCCGGACGGGGGACATGCCTGTTTGCGGATTTATAATATTAACCTTGTTTTTCTAAAGGTACATTATCCTTCATATTTTCCGAAGGACACTGTTCCCTGTGTTTACACGCTGGACGAAGGACTCATGAGGACTGGCGGAACAAATATCACGTGGGATAACGTTTTCCCTTCTTGAAGGGATATACGAGTTTAGCTAGGAGGCGAGAAGCCAAAAAATAGGTAGAATGGTTCTAGACGTTGAAAGGGGAAGGAGGTAGAGAGGGAGAGTTGTTCAAGACGTTGAGAAGGAGAGGTGGAAGGAAGGAGAGTTGATCTGGACGCGAAATGGAGGTGGAAGCTGGAAAGTGCAAAAAGAGTTGATGTTTGGTGTGATTTGTTGCTCTTTAGTGAAGGTATTGATAACATGTAAGGCTAGAGGGAAGAAGGAGCAAAACTAGGTTTTCCTCAATCACCAGGTTCAACCCACTTTCAGCCAGCAGAGGGAAAATCTACAATTCAACCCGAACGAAGAAGGAAGTTCCGGTCGCGTAGTAACCTACATCAAGGCACGAACAAAGATAAAACAGGTTCGTCAAATGAACGAAATCTCTGCTGCACGTGGTTACCCCAATGAGTAATTAACCCTGAAATTTAAACATCATCCCCTTATCTGTAATAGCGCGCAGGACCCATTTTAAATTGATTGTTGTTTATGAATAAAATTATTATATCATATCCTGAAGAGTAAGCAATTTCATTAAATAAAAAACATATTCATTTACAACGATTTAAATTGATTTGATACAGTCAACGCGTTTCTCATTTTTTATAAATAGTTCTAGATGATTAGCATCAAGTACCATTCTAGAAATCCTATAATGTATCCCTCACTCATCGGGCAATCGAGATTTATTATTAGTTTTTTTATAAAATTTATTATTAAAACATATAAAAGACATTTTACAAACAGCGTTAACTATGTACGGAAACTAAGAAGTACTTGTTCAAAGTCATAAAAATATTGCTGATGAATCAACTTCATTGTCATCGTAGTTCCCTTGAGCATAGGCACAGAGATTACGTACATGTAACAGTGACGGGCAGGGAGAGAGACAGAGAGACAACTGAACAGGGGGGACTTATTCAGCAGTAGTTAATTAATAGTTATAACATACCGGTGAAAATTTAGGAAAACTGTTCCACATTCAAGCGGAAACCATGTAGGAAAAATGAGAAAAATCAGACCGGAGCTGGAGCTTTTCAGCACATAAACCAGCTTCGTTCGAAATTAATTTGTGGGCATATTGAACGACTCTGCTATGTTCACTCCGAGACCACGGACATCTTAATTCATTAAAAAGTGGCACGCTGTTTTATGGCGAGTGAGCCGCTGCAAGTCTTCAGAACGCTTTTCTCGATTAAGGCATGTGCGGTGTTAAACGCCGACCTACAATAATTGCAGCACATATTCCCGACTGGCAACGAGGCGATTTAGCAGGTAGCAGGGAATAATTGCACCTTATTTGTGATAGGCACAGACCCCGTAATGCGTGGGTAGCACGCGAACATATTATCGACACCGGCAAATTGTGACTTTGGGCTGTGAACGCTATCGGCATGCAGCAAATGCCGCGCAGCGCCACGCAGCGCCACGCCGATAAAGAACGCGACCGTAAGTGCATCCCACGCTTGGATGCACCCAAAATAGTCGCGACACCTCCAAATTAAGTGAATAGCGCATTAGCGCTTCATGTTAAGCGCTCATAAATATATAGAGAAGATGACTCATTTTTGACACTATTTTCTTGACAACAGAAACTCACTTTATTTATTACACTACTTGCAACCAAACTTTCGTAAAATTTAAACTATCTATAAACTTAGTAACTTCTACAACTGAACGTAACGTTAATATAAATAGCAATAGAACGTCAACTCCGATGGTCGACTTAAGAGAGAAGCATCTGGGGGAGCCGAAAGACGTGTCGCTAGGGAGCCATTTGGAGCTGTAAAAGATTAACGCCATAAATTAGACAACTGACGCCATAGAAGAAACATCCCATATTTAATATGAATTAATAGATTGGAGTTGAAATTGTTTAAAGATGTTTAAATTTATATATTATTTCTCCAGGTTAAATTATAATTTTCTTAGTTGATGCTTAGAGGTATTTTTTTACAACTAACGTAACTTAAAATCGTTGAGTGCCAGTTTGCATAATTCTTAATAATTTAGACGTAGATGATTTGGCACACTATGATTCCAACCGATGGAATATTATAAACTTGAGTGACAGCAGAATTTAGGAAAAATGTAACATCTATAGGCCATTAGAAATGCTTCTCAGTACGTCCTTCAAAGCCCTTTTTTGTTACACAACAGACTATATCCCTCAGAGGTGAGCAAATATAGTCACCATAAATATAAGAATTAATGATATAGGTCGTTTGGATTGGTCAAGTTTTGCGTTTTGAATTCAATATGTTCTATTGGAACGCAAAGTCGTGTGAAGCGTGATCATGCCCCAGATTGTCGATGCGTCATGATAGTACATTTACGTGAATTTCACACGATATAACCTATAATTAAATGAATATATCACACACATATGTATAAATGATAAAATGTATAGGATTCTATGAATGGGTAAACAAACGATATTCCTGACACCCTACTACAAATGTGTTGACCTTCTTACTATGTTATACAGACTGGAACAATATGATGTTGACAAAACCATGCATATGTATAAATAGAAACTAAATAAAATAAAACATATTCATATTCCGAAGGTCATGGCTGCAGTTACCAACATAAATTTGAATTATTGCAACATATTAAGTCGAGATATATTTAAGTCATACACGATAACACGTTCATCAAACATCAGCAAAATTATGACAAAAAATGCAGATGAATGACATTAAATTTCATCATTTAAAACAAGATTTGTATTTAAAGTCATAAAATACATTATAAAGAGTCATATAATGTTTTGTTCTAGGACGCAGGCACAGTTGAAACGCAAACAATGGAAAAGTCTGTTGTTTCTGCATGGAACACAGCATGTATGAATGACTTTTTAGTTTCGGTTTACTAACTATATGTTACGGAAGTACAATTACAGCTTAGCCGTTTTATATTACCTTCCAAATTGGAAGCAATTCGTGTGATTCCAAATGGCTAAACTTACGCACAACAATAGACGCGCATTTGAAACGTGATAAAATTGTGACAACATATCAGCCGATACCTTCCATCACGCAATTACCATCCGGAAATTACTTTTTAATAATATTCACAACACAATATTGCCGGTGACGAACTATTTACCATTTTAACTAGAACAACTTGAAAAGTATTCCGGTCGAAGCATGAAAAAATGAAAAAATGAACAAAATTTAGCACAGTGGTTAACCTCGGTGGAGGCCTCACAAATAGGTTATATAACACTTTGCCATACCAATACTCGAAATTAGGAAATTATTTAAAATTTTGGGAATTGCGTGGTTGTGTTTGCGCGTGTGAAATAATTGAGTTCACGTAGAGGCTAGTTTTGAAAAATATGAAATTAAAGGCAGTAAAAAATACTTTCACGTGTCCTATTGCGTCTAAAAAACCTATTAAGAATCGATATGGTTTAATTACGTTATTAAATATTTTTATTTATTCAGTGCTTTTATTTTGAGAGAAAGGCAAATACATAGCTGAAGCTTATTGAATAAAATATTATGTGACTATTTGTTAAAAAAGGAAAGTTTCTTTCGAGTCAAGAAAATTAAAAATAATAACAGTGACTTCATATTTTAAGATTCACTATATCAAGGAATAATGGTTGACATTGGGATTAGCTTGATTTGAATTATATACAATTAATTATTTTAATCAATCCGTTAAGAGAATTGTAAAATGATTTTTTAGGAACATTAAATGTATAACAAGAAAATATTGCTGCGTCTGTTTTTAGAATTACGTAGTTATCTAGCTAACAAAATATTCCTTTGACGTTAATATCGCGCTAATTGGGGAAAAAGTATTGTTATATCCACAGAATATTTTGAAATATAATTAAGAAAATGTTTCTAAGTTATTTAGTATTTTTCTTTTATTAAATGAAGGCAAATGCAGGCAGGCGTTGGTCGGCTTGTGAGTGCTGAGTGCTCGTGTACTCACTTCCCCTGCGCGGCGCTGCGTGCGACTGCTCTGTGCGGAGGCTCTGCGCTGACTGCAGGAGCGGCAGCGTCGCGTGCCAGCTGCAGGAGCTCGCCCCCTGCCCTGCCTACGCACGCACGCACCCCCACCCCTCACACTCACACTAGCCTCCCACGCCCTCACATAATTTACCCAGCGTCACAGTTCGGGATAGGCAGAGTCTCTCTCTCGCCTCACCTACGATATCGCGCGGAGCCGTGACTTGAAGGAGGGATCAAACGTAGCGTTCAGCACGATTCAGGCTCAAGGTGTACGTAGCGCTCTCATGGTGGTGTCCATGTTCATGCCACTTTGCGAGACAAGCATTCGTTATTACGGTTCAAGTATTAGGAAAACTATATAAAAAAAACAGAACTTATTTCAGAGCAGAAGAAATTCTTTTAATAAAATCTTAGCATTAGGCAGAGATGGAAACCTTTTTGACATTACAGGCCACGTTTAAATGAAGGTTGGTCACGACGGAGCACACCATGTGGCCACAATTGCCGACGACACAACTATTGTAGCCGCCGAACTCAACTCAAACGTTTGTATGTATGTATTTATTTATTAAATCTACAAATGGGCACAGATGCCCGGTGGCAGATATATAGAACTTAAACAATAATTAATAAACTGGCCGTAAGGACCATATTTAACCTATAGTTGAAAGTATAATTATATTCAATATAAATAAATAAGTGTGGAATCATATTATTAGAAATAATTTTTTTTAAAAAAGAACAGTATTGTTTTTGCCTGAAAAAAAGAAACAAAACAAAAAAACTGGAAATATATTTCACTGTAGTATATTTTTAGAGATTTCGCAGCACTGATCACTTCACTACACTACACTAAACTTAGATTGAGTCGAAATTTTCTTTCTGTTAGAGGAAGTTCCCCAAACACTCCTGCAGGCAGATTGTTCCAGTAATTAATTGTCCTATTTAGGAATGAGTATTTTCCAACGTCTGTTTTTTGGTTCCTTGCTTGTAATTAAACAGGTGATCACTCCTCCCCTCCCGTTCCGAGTCGATTCTTTCATTCTATCTCGGATTCCCTGCCAAGGTTTTTGACCTGCAAAAGCTCTGTAGAAAATGTGTAGCCTAGCTGTTTCTCTTCTTGTCTGTAGCGTGTCCCACCCTAGTCGCTTTACCTTTTGGTTCCCATGCCCAGGTCCTATTTGTACGAATTTTGCGGCCCTTCTTTGTACCCTTTCTAAGGATTCTATTTGACCTATCCTGTACGGATCCCAGCATGCTGCACTATATTCCATAAGTGGGCGTACTAATGACAAATATGCCAACTCTTTAGATTTCGCATTCCCCTTCTTGAGTGTTCTCATATTAATGATGTAAATGAAATATATTTTTCTTTTGCAAATTGTGAATGATAAAACGGGGGGGATAAAATATAAAACAAATTGCCATAACTTTTGAGGGTCATGTTGATACCATCGATTAAATGTTGGCGTTCTGCTGTAAGTGTCGTGCTCATTTGAGGTTGGAAAGTAACCATGCAGAGGCCCACAAAAACAGGTGGAAATCATAAGAAAGTATTATCAAAAGGCGCGCTCGGTGCTCCAGTTGGTTCGTGACTTGTAACCATAAGTGGTTAATGCTGACGTAAACAGTGCTTTCTTCAGAGAGATCAGTGCTACATGTCACACAGCGCTCCAAACCATCACTCGTTTGCACAAAGAAATCCAATGCAAGGTTATTTCACAGATGGTAATATGCACTGGTCTTTGTATTCGTATAAGGTTCTGTGAAATCTTAAAACAGAAATAAGGCACGAACGAGTCGTCACCTTCAGACAGGGGATACCAGGAATCCATTCAGTGAAATAAGACACATGACGACATTTCTATTATGTAATTTTATTATTATTATTATTATTCACGTAGTGGACCCTATATGAATCATGTGAACCTCTACGGGTTTTACTGCGGTTGCCTGTAAGATTTTCATTTTCTCGCGCATTGCTTTCTTTGTCTCTTCTGGCCAAGTTGTGTCGGTCTCTTTGGTTTTTGTCTCTGCCTGGTCTAACTCCTTGTCTATTTTGCTTCTGTATATGTCTCAATATTTGATATCTTTGCTGGTGAGTTAAGCATTGGCCAGGTCTCTTCGTACATGATCAGCCCATGTTGTATGTATTTTAAATTGTTTTATACTGTTATAATCTTAATTTAATTATTTCCTATATAAAGGGCTAATAAAAAATTAAATACTTGCTAGGTTTAATTTAAATTCCTTAAAATAACACAAACCCCTTTCAATATAACCTTTAATGCTAATGAGACTAGATAAATAAGTAGTATGTTCAACAATATTCCCGCGAAAATTATTAGTGCCGTTAATAATGGACTCACGCTTGTTAAAGATCTCACTCTGTTGATGTAATGTACAAATGGAATAAGAATAACTGTGGGAGCTTACTCTCAAGGGTATTTCTCCACAGAGGGGGATGCGTTCTCCCTCTGGTTTTAAGGTTCTCAAATGCCGAGGCACTTTCATTTCTTTCGGGAGAAGTACGTACTGGGGTCGAAGACCGTGGGAATACGGTAATAGTTGTCCTCTGTTCCCATTGGATCAGTCGGCCAGCTGCTTCATAAAATTGGCGGAGACACGAAGAAGGGAATGCTGCTAACCCACTGCAAACCCCTCTTCCCTCATTCAAAATGGCGTGAGAATAGTACCGAATAGCCCGACCTACCTGATACAGGTTTTCTAGGGGTTTCCCTGAATCTCCATCAGGTGAATCACCGGGTAGAATCTTTAACCTATAACACGGGGCCCTAGTAAATCCTTGGCTACTTTTCTCTACTTTCCACATCCTTTGCAATGCATTTAAAGGGAAGTTGCCTGTGTGTAACTTTCGGACAATCCATCCGTATAATCACACTGATGTGTTGTAGGAGAGGAGACATGACAAACCATGACAAACTGACACAGGTTAGAGTAAGAAATAATTATATGAAATATATTTATAGTCCATAAAAACAAACTCGTCATAAGCCAGAAAATAAATAACTGAAAAACAATTACAACAATCAAAATATATTATCACGACGTTTATGTCCTCACTTCGGGCCACATTAGGAGTACATTAATCGTTAAAAAAACGAAATATATGATACTTCAATTATTTATTGTAAGATAAAACACGCTTTCTGCTTGGGGGGAATATCAATTATCAAATGGTAGAAAAACTATGGTTCTATTGAGTTAATGATGTAGAATTTTATTGGCATAAAGTTGTAATTTATAATTTACAATTCCAGTCTACTCTAAACGTAAATTGAGTTAAACACGAAAAAATGCACATATTGTTGAAATCAGTACAAAAGTAAAATAAATGAACAACAAATAAATTAAGTATAAAATTTAATGACTACATACTATATACAAGCTTAGATTTATTCTTTGCAGTTGTTCTCTTATTGTCTTCAACACAATTTTATGTACCTAGTCGACGTTTTTCTCGTAAGATATTGCAAAGTTAAAAAAGTAATAAGCCGTAGGAAAGTCTTATGGAACTATATATATTGGCCGACTCAATCGAATTTGAACCCGTAACTTGAAGCTCCGTACACATCAATATTCGCGTAATTGTGCATATCGATGGAGACACGTGATAAGAAGTATTGGTCTGTATGAATACGTGGAGAGGGAAAATTTTCGATATAAATTAGAGTTATGATAACATAATCTACAGATGAATCTAGAGATTGTTTTGAAGGCCATAGATAATACTTTTACGTAAAATATTTGTTTAAAATATGAATATACAAAAGAAATCAATCCTCAGAAAGGAAAGTAGTGCCGATTAGAGAGAGTACAATTTCTTAGATGTTTATGTTTCCTATAACGATGGCTATCTGCAGCTAAATGGTTGCACGCGTGACGGACCTTCCTATTATCGATTGTGGCACGCGCCGCCGACACTTATACAGAACTACACTGGGCTAATGTCTGAATTGCCGCCTATCATAGACACTTCCAGGAAAAGATAACTTTCAGACATAATATCGTGATTTGTTATAAGAATTAATGCTACACAATATAGAAAGAAGAAATTAATTCAGAAATCCGTTAGGGCGCCAAGTAATTTTTAAGGGGAATTACTAATGTTTCTTTAAGATTATTTACTATCGAGATATGAGAAATTAATTACTGAATTACCGTGTGGTTGTATTAGTTACTTCCATTAGACACTAGACAATACATTGCAACCCAGTACAACGTATCTTGAAAAAAAAATCTGTTAGAAACGTCTCATCTTTATTGTTTTGTGTGATTTTCGACCAAGTGCAGCCTGCGGAAATTTTCCTGTTTTTTGCAAACTTTCTGTTTTCTTGTAAATACTCTGTAAATAATAAATACTACCAGAAAAGAAGTTAATTAACAAACTAAAAGAGCACAAAATTTCGTACCAAATGAATTCGTCATTGGTAACGTGTTATACAATCAATTTAATAATTTAAAAGTTGTTCTTAAAACTTGCTTTTGACTCGCTTATCTGTTCTTTTTATATTTTTAACCTGAATATTTTTTAACGATGGAAAACTATTGGCTCTTTCCTTTTCACTTTGGCTAATTGTAATGCCTAAACATTTAGCTATGCTAATCAATGTAAACCGGACTTGTAACAGGAATAAGCAAGAAATAAAATATTGAGGTACATAATGATTATTATCACTGTAAAAAATATAGTCAAGTGGAAGGCATGAAAAATATATGGTAAGATATTTACAATAATTAAGAAATTATTAAGCGTTTAAGTGAACCAGGTTGGTCGTCAATACTAATTTCTTGAAGAAAGAATGACTATTATTATAATACAATATATGTATATGTCTAATAATATACAATAACTATACAAAAATGATCTAATGAAAGTTTAAATCATTGCTGATTTATCTATGATTGGAACTGTACCTGATTCCCCTATTATCAATGATTTTTAAAATTAACCCCCCTCTCCCAACCTGCTATAAATATCACAATTTTGTAAAACTGAAATGTTGTTTAACATACAGCTTAGGACCTGTAAGCAATATAAGTTATCTTCCAGTTCACTGTTAATTATTATACTAATTAAATAAATCATTAATACATTAATGATTTTCCTTAATTTTATGGTATCACTAGTTAATATGAAATTATATTCATATTAACTGATCTTCAGAAAGCCTGTGGATATAATATTTACGAAACAGGATAAAAATTAAATTTTACGAAATGATAATTACAATATTAATTTTCTTACATTTTCCTCAGTTCTACATGAGTAATGATAACTGAATTTGTATTCCTGAACGCATCAGTTATACGAACACATATATACGTTATAATAAAACGCTGTTTGTGTTACAGATGATCTCAACAAATGTTTAACAGTAGAATAAACCGGTATATAAATGTTTCGCTGTAAATAGATATACACAAAGATAAATAGGGAAAATATCACTAAGGATGCCCTAAATAATCATAGAGAAAATGTGTTTCAGTTATTGTTTTCTATCACACACAGAAATATGCCAGCGACCATCTTCAGATAGTCAAGACACAAGATTTATCGAAATAAAATCCTAAAATGTAATGGATATTAAAAAACTCTTTGTCGGTCACTGTTTTATAAGTTATTTTATTTCGAAAGTGGCAGCTTTCTGCAGAGTCACATTTTTTTAAATTTACCTTTTCACAGTCTCTATAATCGAAATCGCACAAATGAACCCTAAGAATAAAATGTTTTATTTAGCTGGTTAGATGTAATATTGTCGAATGATCGTGCGTATAAATCGTAATTAAAACAATGACCCTTTCACATTTGTAAAAAATGTGTAATTAATCGATATAAACTCAGTATGCACGAAATTAGAATGCTCGTAATATATTAACTTAGCAATTCCACATTGCAATGTAATAACAATTACAAGCTACGACGCAATGAACTTGGGCATGTATTGATGGGTAAGCCAAATGTCACATTATGTTCAAACGGTCAGGTTGAAAATTTTTGGATATGCTTTTTTATGTGAAAAAATCAAAAAATACATAAAATAAATTTTAAATCGAATAATGTCTGCTATTAAACACAAAATTAAAATAATTTCCGACCAATTTTTCAGACAGTTTTTATTTTTTATTTAAATGACGTTTTGGCGCATATTCGCATCTTCTTCAGGTTTACAATCTCTGAAATACATATTTAAATTTTAAAATACTTTTATATAGCATACATATAAAGGAATAAACTAATAACTCACCAAATTATTGTTAAAAATACAATTATTAAAAACTATAAAATTGTTGTAATCGTCAATTTCTTTTACACAAAGTGAGGCAGCAGCACTAAGAACTTATCTAGTCAACAGTTTGCATAAGACCAAATGATGGCCCATCTGGTAATTAGGGGTTTGACCTGTCGTATTGTAAATTTAACAACCTTTCCCCGTGGCCTTGGGCTAGCGGGGCTACTCTCACTATGCTCAATATCAACTTTACAAAATTTAAAGTAAGAACACAAATAGGTTTTTATCCTTTAAGAATAATAAAGTCAGGATTATATTCTAATAACAATGCTTTTACAATTTATATAAAAATATTTATACAATTTTTTATTTTAGAAAATATATTAATAAGGATTAACATAGCAGTCTATCCATTAAACAAAAATGTAACACATGTTAACAACTGTTAAAAATTTTAAACAGTGGACTGTATACAGGACTTAATTTTAACATGTCATTATGAGAATTCAGGGTGTTCTTGGTTGTTTTAATAAATAACATTTCTGAAATATTTCTCTTAAATAAATTTTCTTCAAAATCCAAAATTTGTACATTATCCCAATCAAACTCATGGGATTCCTCTAATTTGTGTAACGTGACAACATTATGGTTTGTTGTTTTAACGTTATTTTTATGTTCTTTTAATCTAGTACCTAGAGCTCGTTTGGTTTGCCCTATATAACATACACCACAATGATGTTGACCACAATTAATTTTGTAAATTACATTATGTAACCTTTCTTTTTTTATTTTATCTTTTCCTCTTTTTGCAAATTGGAGTTTATTATTAATTTTAAAAACTACTTTAAAATTGTAACTAGTTAAAATCTTTTTTAATCTCTCACTTATTTTTCCATAATACGGTAATGTGATAAACTGTCAACTGTTTTTATTTTTCTAGTATTATTTGGATTATTATTATTGACGTTGTGGAAATTGATTCTTTTTGTATTATGTTTAATAATAAAAGTTAATGGGTATGAATTCTTGATTAATTTTTTTACTATCTTTATATTTTCATTATGAAATTTCTTATTTGAGAGTGTTAATGCCTTTTCAATAAGATTAAAAATCATAGCTCTTTTTTGTTGTATTGGATGGCTAGATAGAAAATATAAAACACGGCCCGAATAGGTATCTTTCCGGAACCAATTACTTTTTATAATCCCGTGATTGTTAGTTATTAAAACATCTAAAAAACTTATGCTACTGTTATTTTCTAATTCATAAGTAAACTGTAATTTCTTATGGTAACTATTGAAAATTTTTGTTATATTATTCACTTCATTCTTATGTACAATACAAAAATACCGTCTACATATCTATGGTATCTTATTGGTTCAGTGTTAGTTTATTTAGACTAAATGTTTCCAAATCTCTCATAACAAATTCTGAAAAAATAGGAGATCAGGAGACCCCATTGGACTAGCCTCAATTTGATGATAACAATTATAATTAAACAGGAAGAATGTAGAATATAATAACATATTAATGGCATTTATCATTTCGTTCCAAGGAATTTTACTGGAAATTTGAATTATTTCCCAACGTGATTTGATACTGTTAATGACATCATTAGGATTATTAGTAAATTAAGAGGTAACATCAAGTGATAGCATATCGAAATTCTCTGGAATATTTAAATGTTTTTATACCCTCAATGAATTCATTGCTATTTCTTACTGTAAAATTAGTTTCATTTAATCCAAAAGTTAAAATATTCTTTAAAATTTTTGAAAAATTATGTAGAGAAGTTCCTATAGATGATACAATAAGCCTGTAATGGTTTTCTAATTTATGGATCTTTGGAATGGCGTAAGTTCTGGCTAAATTACCCGAAGTTACATACAAACGGTTAATGTCGACAGCATTGATGTGTTTTTTACCTTTCCATCTTTTTAATAATTATTTTTAATTATAAATGAGTTTTTTAAGTGGATCAGCGGTAATCGGTTTATAAATTGAATCATCTTTGAGCAAACTGTTAACTTTCTCTACATATTCCTGTCTGTTCAATAAAACTTTGACTTTACCTTTATCAGCTATAGTCAACGAAAGGTTAGGGTTGTCTTTCATATATTTATTAGTTTCAAAAATATTGTTGTGTAACTGTTTCGTAGCACACGGTATATGAACAAATGTTTTTGACATCTTTTTTGAATTTTGAATGGTTTTAACACTTTTTTTCATAATTTCATGCTTAATATTACTTGGAGTCAAAAATAAGCTAGATTAAATTTTCTAATATTTTCTATTGTGTCTTTTTCACTAATATTTCTCTTTTCTAGATTAAATTTATCACCTAAAGATACTACATCTATTACATATTGTGGTATTACATTATCAGTGAGATTAACAAACCGATTTTTATTACTCATATTCGATTGATTAGTCTTAACTGGTTGCATAAGGTTATCAAATTTTTTCTTGTTCATCATAAATATTTTTCAAAATTTTAATTTGCGAAGAATAAAATTAAATTTTGTTTGGAAAATTAAAAAATTTCAGGATCTCGTCACCTACCGGGTCAAATCATAGTTAACAACCATTCAGGTGATCCCATAAATACAACAAGATACATTGGATCAAAACCGGTTTAGAAGGGGAAGAATTACGAACACAAGCAGATAGTAATTTTATTATACATTGATATTAAATGTATTAGCAGTTTCTTCCTAAGTCTCTCTATTGTTATTTAATTGGTATACTTATATCATCTGAAAAATGAATAATGTTAGTGTCTTAATTAATAAATTTTCACTGAAGCAGTGAGAATAATGACTCGGCAAATAAATTATTTGCAACAAATTACGTGTAATATGTATATTGTGGTGTGTTGAAATAACTCATCTTATTAATAATACATTAACTCATTAACATGTCGATCTATACTTCAATATTCCACACAACAAATGTTCACAAATTTGTGAATGAAATCCGTGAAAGGATAGTGGCATATTTTTTGAAACTTGATAATCTTCACGTTTTTTGTTATTAAGGTCAACGCAGATTTTCGCAAATAATACATCACAAATTATTTATAAACTGTTTATATTTTAACTTTATGTATACATTTTTAATATTCGTAGCTAAATTTTCTGGCAGGAAAATATCCTCATTTTTCGTTACGGTTCGGTTGCCTGTCGCGCCCCCTTTTCTGTTTCGGAGATTTGTGTCTGCTTTTGTGATCCAGGTGCGATTGTACGGGTGCATAGTCACGCACGCCACAAAATTCTAGAACAAGCGTTAATTTTTTATGAAAGTTGGACGTCCGTCGCCGGCGGCGATTGGTTGGGAAATCTAACCCTGACGCGACTCGACGCGACGCGACGCACAGGTTCTCCGCACACTTCGCGCGTTCCGCTCTGTTGGATCGATTCCAGTAGAATTGCGCCTCTGTTTTGTCCGGTAAAACCAGCTGGTGTGATGATTATCTCGAGATCATAGGGCAGCTCAGTTACTCAACACATCACAAAACCGTCCTTTTACCTGACATTTTAACTCGGAATTGAGAGATTTGTTACAACAATTTGGCCCCAAGTCGCTTCAGACCAATACAATGATAAACAAAAATATTCTCGTTTCTTCACGTATAATTAAGACAAATATTTTATACGGCCAACACGGAGTTTATTTAAGTAAAACAGTGCAAATCCTGTACTTCTCATTGTCATGAAAACTCAGTCCTAATATGTACATCCCATTTATTTCAGTGGTTTATCTCTGTTTTGGAGAACTTTTGAAATGATGACAGAGACCATTATCCTAAATGAAACTTACCAGAGTTGGTCAGAAATTACCAAAACTTAGTTGTAGCACTTTTCACGATTTCTAAGAAGTACCATAACTTTTCCATCCTTATACAACGTGTTGTTCTATTTTTCACGATATGGATTTTTGGAGTGGCACGTGGTAGCGTAGCGATTCCCCTTCAGTTTTAACACCAGCCTTCCTGACCATGACGAGCATGAACATCCATGCCCTTACCGGGCTTCGAAGCCGGGAAACTGTGATGCTACACTGTCACAACTACACCGCAACAGGTCGCTTTATTTATTATTTTCGGTCGTGAGAAACGAGTTTCGGGCAGTGATTTAAGACTTTCATGAGAAAGGCATTACAAATGAAGAAATCAAGTGCTCGGTTTCAGAAAGCGCATGGCCATGCCCCAATAGTCCGAATCCGTTAATTGGTTCCTTGACTTTAAATGAAGTTGGATTTTAACAAGTGGTAAATACGTCCGCTGGAAATTGTATTCAAAATCCACGTTGTGGTGCTGAGTGACCGGCGAATCAAATTACGTGATCTTATTGAGGCCATAAACAAATCCCACGACACAGTGGTTTAAAATTTTCAGGAAAAATAATACAGGCTATCCTGTGGATGATCCCGAGGCTGATTTGCTTTTTCGTTCCAATTATGAGGATTTAGTCCGTCGAATCACAATTACTGATGAAACATGAATTCACTCGAGATGGACAACAATACTAGTAGGGAGCTTAAGCCAAAGAACCGACCTCGGAGATTTTAGGGATTCATGCGGATTTATTTACATTGAATATTCACAAAAAGGACAATAAATAAATAGAGATTATTATGAGCTATTATTGAACCTGTTGAGCCAAGCAAGAGAAAAGATTGGTGGACAATTGTACTATTTGGATGGTGAATAATGCCCTGTTTTAGTTGGAACTTTTACAGGATTGTTATACTGTTACGTCATATTTGGCATTTTGTGAAACATTTTTCAATTCTGTCCCTTTAGTCCTCAAAGTATAACTAGTCAGAATACCGGGACCGAGTATACTCGGTTACCTTATCTTCGTAGAAAATTCTCGGCTACAACGTCCATAGAGTCCAATACCAGCTGCTGCTAACGTACTTGATAGCTGGCGTTTCACTTAGCTGCAACGAACCTGGGAATAGAGGAATCAGCTGTCGCACCAGCCGGACAATACCACACGCTCAAAGACTTCTGAACTGAAGCTAGATTAGTGAGCCGGTCTTCCGTAGAATTAGAAGTTATATCCCATAAACGGAAATACTTGGTATAGTTTTGAACTTTTATTTTCATTTTTCATACTCATAAATCAACATTTTCTAAATTTAAGAGGATAATAGCTTGACTGTTTTTCTAATTTACACATAATAATACTTGTTCTAGAATTTTCTCTGTAGCTAAGTTGTGCTAATCTCTTTAGTGGCTTCAAAAATATTAATCCACAGCAATTGTCATTGATTCTCAGTGGTAAAACGTGTTTCTTTTCAGAGTTATACGTTTTCTTATGAAATGTGAGGTATCTTTTAAAAGCACTTAAAAAGATTTTTGACGTCGAGGGTACATACACCTTCGAAGTATATGGCGGTTTAAAGGTGAATACGGTTTCGTCACTCTTATGGATGAGATTTGTTTAGAACAACTTCTTCTGTTCTAGAGTAATTTGTTTGGCGAATATGTTTTAAAACGTAGGGAATCTCGGACGATCAGTTCATTGAAGATACTGTATAATAATTCCAGAAAATATGGAAACGAGCTTATTAGGAATCAAGAAACGTTATATGAAGAGGATACGGAGTGGAGAGTACACATTACAATACCAGAAATGGTTGGTGGAACAAAACGGTCTTTTCAGAACCGAAAAGTCGAAAAAACTGGTCACTTGGTGCAAATGAAGGAGGATGAAGGATAGTGGTTGACGGAAACTATGCCGGAATTGAAAGCAGAGTGTGTGAAGTCAGTTTAAATCTACACAAGGGTCGAACTTATTGGTTACTTGCTATTAGCCAAGTTGCTGTTTGTTATGCAGGAAGGATTACAAAAAATAATTCGATGGCGTCAAACCATATCTTATCTGTTCTCTGGTCGGCAAATAGTTTTCACGATTCACCACCAGAAATGTCACGCCTCATATTATCGTATTCCAGATAGGAAGTGATTAGTGTCCAAAATATCGCCATGTTTTTAAATACTATTTCATCAATTATAATATTGAAGTTTTTCATACATTAGAACAGTTTGGAGTTGCGTGAGAAAAGTATCGTGCCGTGGCATTGTTTTCGCGAATGCTGTTTTGTAAGGCTTTCGGATATCGACGTTTTATAATTATCTCATTTGAGGGCGCGGCGTGAGCGGGGGCGCCTTCTTAATCTCGGCCTGACAGCCCTTACCAGCCGCTCTCGCTCTCGCTCTCGCTCTCACTCTCGCGCTCGCACTCGCTCTCGCACTCGCGCTCGATAATTGATGGGGCAAAGCCGGCCGTGTTTCCGCGCTCATCCCCGATGCACGGACTCGCACCAAAAATATGCCTCAACAGTCGGCCAACCGGGCCGTTACACCCGATTTCATTAAATTAACCGCTTTATTGCTATTAAAGCGAAAGATGAAAACGTGTTCACTCTTGGCGGAGGGGAGATCACGGCCGTGACCACGAACTGATAACTACTACTTTCCTCCAGTTATATTTACACACTTTGCCAAAGTGAATTTACAACCTATACTATAGAGTGTTTCATACTGAGCGGGACAAAAATGAAGCATACTTGTGAACACTTATTTAAATCAAACTTGGCAACTTTTTTTGTGTTAATACAGTTCCTGCCACATTCCTGATAGAATATCGTTCGTAAGAGTATGGACCACTTCAGTTGCTCTAAGTCCTGGGAAAATGAAGGCACGAGCACTTAACAGAGCCCCAAAGGAAACAAACACATCACGATGGGTTAGACTTAAGGATCTCAGTGGCCAACAAAGCAATTGACTCATCCAGCGATGTGGTAGACTATCGTTCAGGACCTGACGCACTCCCAGGACTTGACAAACTCGCTGTTGATAGATAAACTTGTATAATTTTAGTTTCAAAACTAATGCTGCCTTGCTCCAACCCGATGGTAGGTAGCTGTGAGAGAGTCTCTCGCAGGAATTTCCTCCCAGAGTGACTGCGGGGCTCACCTGATTATGTCGGGAATGTTTCGTACTATCTATGGATTTTTTTTTCAAAGTTCCCACAAGCCGAGATACCTTCACCTATTTTGGGAGGTTTATGTACTGGGGTCGAAGACCTTGGGCATAAGACAAGCGTTGTCCGCTGATCCCATTGGATCAGTCGGCCAACTGCCTCCTAAAACTGCTGGAGACACGGAGAAGGGTATTCTGTGATCCCACAGCAAGCTCGTCTCCCGTCATTCGGACGGGCGTGACAATAGTACTCAATGCCCGACCTACCTGTTGCAGGTTTTCTAGGGTTTTCCCTGCAGCTCTTTAGGTGAAACACCGGGTAGGATCCTTAACCCTCAGCCCGGGAGCGCTAGTCAATACTTGGCTACCTTTCCTTTTCAATTTCGTACCTATTCTATTCTATTAAAGGGGAGTTGCCTGTTTCAAGATCACCCTCATTTAGCCCGTTAACCCATCGGATCAGTCGGCCAACTGCCTCCTAAAACTGTCTGAGACACGGAGAAGGGAATGCTGCGACCCCACTACAAACTCATCTCCCGGGAGAATAGCACTCAAACGCTCGATTTACCTGATGCAAATTTTATAAGGGTTTCCCTGCAACTCTTTCATGTGTAACACCGGGTAGGAGCCTTAGACTATAGCCCGGGGATCTAGTCAACCCTCGGCTAACTTTCTCTATCTTCCACACGCTCCCACCCCTTTCAATTCCCTTCCTATGCTATTAAAGTGGAGTTGCCTGTTTCAAGAACACCCCCACATAGCCTGTTACCCAAAAAATAATCTTTACAGCTAAATAAATCAGTAATAGAATTTGCAGTATGCTATTCGTTTTGTTCCCTTCAATATGAAACATTGTTTATATTTGTAACATTTCACGATCTTACCTCACATACATCTCTCTAGTGCTAATTTCACAAGACCCTCATGTCTCAAAACGTGTCCTATTAGTCTATACCTTGGTCAAAGTCCTCCCCTATTCTGTTTACGTTCAAAACACTTTATTCCTTAATAGTATTTGCACTGTACCGTATTTAATGAAGAACTAGTTGATTTAGTATTGTTGCTGTGTAGACTTTTGTTTTCAACGGCGAGATCTCCAAAAATAAGCTCAATCCAGCTAATTCGCGAATCTAAACTAATAGATGCTTCTGCATGCTCTGGACCCCTATTTTCGTCACCGTCGTCTTTGTTGGTTTCACTTCCGTTATTATACATTTCTTGCCAAAACGTTATTTCAGCTTCATTAAACATTTGAACACTTTGGTCACTATCACTTTCCAGCAATTCATTTCAGTCTTCTTTATCGAATTCTTGAAATCCTGCTATAGATGAAATAAAATTTCTAATTTCATTGGTCTGCTGCTGATGCAGCTGTTTTTGTTCGGAATCATTATTGTCGGTTTTTTAAATTTAGCAGAGTTGGGATATTTCACGTTTCGGAGAACTGATATTCCGATAACCGGCGTTTGACTGCATCTGCTTTTAACCCAGATTTGATTGTCCTTGAAATTCATTAAAAATTTTCGTTACCCCGTTGTTGCGTCCTTAGCTTCTTCCTTCATCGCCCAAAATCTTTTTCTTTCATCGTTTTAGCTGCGCTCTTCTGCTTTCAGAATGATCTGGAACTCCTCCGATTATGTCGTGCAGTAAAAAATTTATCCACAGTGTGTCTCATTTACCCTTTTCTTGAACATGTTTATTTTTTATACGTTTAGACCACTTTACTTTTTCAATTTTCCTCCAACAGCCAACAGCCTGATTAGCAACATATAAGTAAGAAAGCGGTTGTGGGAAGCACCATCATAACTATCTAAATTGACAAAGAATTTGACGAACGTGAGACAGGATTCTCGGAGTGTTTCTGAACCATTAGGAACGTTATGATATAATCGTATTAGATTTCTGTAAGTTTGACACGTTTTCTAGAAAAGCAGTGAAGATGGATATGGGCTACACATAAATTTTTTTAGTAAAAATAGAATTGGTGGTTGTTAGATTTTAATATTTTATAAAATATATAAACTTTTAAAAAATTAATACCGGTTTATGATTTGAAATTTTTTGACACATAATTTGGTTTCTATATATGAATATGGTATAATACTACCGAAGCTCCGTTGGAAATACCTACGGGTATCCTATTGAAATATAATTAACTATTTGTCACAGTGGACTAGCCCTGAGGCATCGATAAGAATATTAAAATCATATTGATAAAATATTAATACCAAAACTATCAATATATATATTTATTCTCTTTGAGACCTCTAATTGCGGAAATAGAGAATTCGTTACCAACTTTTGCACAAGTAATTAAATAAATAATAAATAACAGAATAAATTACAGTACAGTTTGAAGTCTAACATACCTTATACTAGTTACTAACATTGTATACATAGACATTTATTGTTTGAAATATAACAATATATATTCACTAAAACTACGCTTAATCAGGATCTGGATTCATTTCCCGTCGACATCTACGAATGGATATCGTCATGTAGTTTTACTGAAAATAAAAACGAGGCAAGAAAACAGAATTAGAAAGGGAAAATGTACAAACAAACCAAAGTAGCATATATTCAGCAACTTGGTAGACCAAACCTTTTTGCCGCACGGAGTCCGATGTAAAATTCCCGTACGGCGTAGTATCATTTAAAAGTAAAGTTGTACCCTGCATGACAAATGTATTCTTTGCCTAGGAATGAATATTAAATATCAACAGGAACTTATAAGCATTTCTGTAAGAACGACCATATTAGTAAAGACGTATTCTCTTCACGTCGTTCGGAAGGGCGTGGGTTAGGTACCCAAAAGTCTAACCTACTTGATGCAGGTAATCTAGGGTTTCCCCTCCATCTGTTTTAGGTGTACACTAGATAGGATCCTTAAACTATAGCCCGGGGTCCGTAGTTAATGCTTGGCTGCCTTCCTTTCCGTTCTACTTCTCCCCTTTCAAATTTCCTTCCTGTGATACTAAAGGGGAGTTGACAGTTACTGGATTACCCTCATGTAGCAATTATCCTTATTCTACTCCTAATGATTTCACATAATTTAGCAAGTCATTAATATATATGCAGGGAAATCATTTTCATGTACGAAATTACATAGAAAAGATAACTACAAGAAAATTTAGAAAGTACTGTTTTTTTTAAGAGAAACACGACTCACTACTCAAATGGAAAACACAATGTATTCTGTAAAATTTGATGCCAGGATTAATAACAGCGGTTTATTGCTCACGTGAAACGTTATTAAGAACTTTAAACTTGGATTATTTTTTTGTCACTTTCGTCACGCACATCTGTAAAACCACATTCCATATTGGGAATCGAACTTACTCAGTGCCCAACACAGTTTCTCAGACACTTGTCGTACCGGGAAACCAATTTATGTATGTCTTTGTCGAAGAAAGATGCCGCTTGTGATGAAAGCCAAGTCTATACTTCGGCCGCAACGCAGCCACTGTTTAGTTGCCTAATCCACATCCTCACCATTCACTCATTATTGCTTACCCATACGTGTCAAAATTGTCTATGAATGCTTGCTGGTGCAACATTCCTTGCATTCAAGAAATAAATCACTGATCTGACTTGGGACGGTCGTTCAATTGTTATGAACATTGAGAAGTGCTCTAATAAAAGAAAATCTCAAACTGATGATTTGAACGTAAAATAAAATATCTGCAAATTAGTGTTGTGTTAAAAAATGCAGGTGCCTTAAAAACAACCCTCCTAGTATTAATTTTATCAACGATCCTATTTCATGTATTTTCAGGCATGCGCTCTCCGAGTTATTTACATTACTATTTATGTATATTCCTAAATATTAATTGTATTTATATGTATGTTATTATATTTATACATAAACAAATCTCGAGTTCGCTACCGGGTCAGTTGAGAATTTATACACAACGTTTTCATAGATTGCGCCAACCCGGTTGCAAACCTGAGAACTGTTTTTATATCATCTACACCGGAAAACCCTCGTTCTCTAATAATTATATTTATATTTGTAATTTGATTTGTGATTTTTCCTGGTCACTTCTTGTTTTTTTAGAACACTGAGTTGTCAAATCGGTTCTATTGTGTTCAATCGCAAATTCACAAACAATTACCTAAAATAATCTTTATTTATAGATTATGTCGCATAGTAGCTATAAAAGTTGAAATTCCTTACTGAGAAAATCCATCCATTTATGTTTGAGATAGTCTTGTATCTAATAACGGTAATATAAGGGTAACCTAAACAATGGTGATTCGTTAATTGTGACAGCCTTTTGAAGTTTGGGTAATAATGCATGTAAAGGTAAGATACGAGCTCCTTCAGATTATGAGTGTATTTCACATATAGTAGAATATCGCCCAAGTTCCTCAAGTAGGTGAAGCAAGTCCAAATCCAGAAGGAGATTTGGGAAGAAATCGCTTGAAATTGGAGGGCGACAAAGGAAGCATAACCCTAGATCATCATACAGAGAAAAAGAGCGTGAAAAGAAAAGCATTATTTAGGAAGCGTAAGGTTATTGATCTGCGTTCCTGGTTGAGTGGTTCTGGTAATTGACTGCGAAGTGTTTTCCGTGCGTTGCGGATAATAAGCCCGCATTAGGCCGGAGCGGGTGCACGCTTTAGTTCTGCAGGCGAAGGAGGCCGGCGGAGGTGGCTTGGTCGGCGTCGTGACGCCCCCCTCCTCCTCTCGCCTCGCCTGCCTCCCCTGCCCGCCCCCTCCCACCCTCACGCCCACATCCTGGTCGGTGCTCAAATTGCCGGGCGCGAGCCGAGCTGCGCGCCAGGAAGGGCTTAAAGCGGACAGACCGCTGCGCCCTTAAACAGAACGCCGACGGCGACACGCGAACTGCGCACTCTCGCACACGCTGCACCGTTCAAATTACCAACAATGCTCGCTCGCTATTGCCGTGGAATCTAGCAACAAACGAGTCATTTCGTTGTAACTTTCAGCAACAGCAGAAATAAAAATTCTGCAATATTTTATTGTTAGCGCAAAATATATCCTAGGAGAGCCAGGACGACTCCTTAACTGCCACATCAATTCCAGTGGCAAATTCATTTGGGAGGCACGTGATCAATGTCTCCATTTACTCATCACTCGCATTATTTGCCATTTTAAGCGGTGGCAGTCTACATTTGCTGAGCAACTTGCGATACACAATAACAATGGGCAGAAACTAATTCGATTTGTCTGTAGCCTGGCGACAAACCGCGGCTCCTCCTCGTTGGGAATGCGTGAAACTCGGAGAAAGGAAGCTTTGTGAGTGACGGAAGAAGCCACGTTACGAGGAACCACATGGCTCATTCAATATTGGTAACGTACGTTGAATTACTATTAAAAAAAGTATAAAGACCTTATGAAAACTGCAAATGTCTCATAAAAAAATAAGGAGTTACAAATTTTAATTTACATTTGTTTTTCCATTAGTCCTCGAAAGAGGAAATAGGCTACATCGATAAAATAAATACAAACTTATAAGAAAAGATTATCTTAGCCCTTATTGGACGTTACCTTATTATACACGATTATCACTAAGTTGCAAGTTATTTCGGTAAGTATGCGAAAAATTATAAGATTATCACTAACCACCTGGGTTCAATTCCCAGGAAAAGTCGGGATTTATCCATTTTGAACTCCTAAATTTAGTTTCATTGGCCTTGGGTGAGCTTCAATCGAAGCCATCCTCCCATTTTATTTTTTTGCGTATAGAGAAATACATAGATCCAAATTGACTTGTACGGTTCACTCCTCTCATGGATTTATTTTCATTCATTAAAATTTGAGGTTTCTTAGATAGACTGTACTTATATTCAATGTGACACATAGAAAGCAAGCATTTTCCATTACGTGGTATTCAGTCCTAACACTGGTCATATTCAACCCTCCATGCAAACTTATCTTCCTTTTCATATACGCATAACTACCACATCCCACGTCCTCCCTACACTGCTTAGCTTATTCCATCCTTTGTCTCCCTCTTCTGTTCTTACCCCACATACTTCCCTCTAATGATAATTTTACAAGACCATATATCTTAAAACGTGGCCTATTAATCGATCTTGGTTAAAGTCCTCAATACTGTTCGCTCTTCCTTGTTCTGCTAAGAAATTTCTCGTTAGTAACTCTATCCACCCATCTGATATACAGAATTCTCCTACAGCACCAAATTTCAAAGGCTTCTATTATTTTCCTTTCCCCAACTCCTACCGTCCATGAATAATTTTGGCAATAATTTCCTAAATTTCACACTGATATTACCGGTATATAAATTCCTCTTTTTTACGAAAGCCTTCCATGCCTGTGCTATCCTCCGCTTTATGTCTACTATACTTCTACCATTCTACCTTAGTTATTATGCTCCACAAGTAGCAGGATTCCTTAACTTCCTTCAAAATATCCCTTTCCAAACTATCCCCTTTGTTATTTCACTGTATTTTATACTACACTCCATTACCTTGGTTTTCCCCCTATTATTCTTCGCGTTGAACTCTTTCTCTAGAACCACGTTCATGTCATTTATTATGGTTTCCAAGTCTTCTTTTGACCCCCCTAATGCTACAATATCATCGGCAAGTCGTAGTGTTTTTATTTCTTCTCCTTGCAGCATTATTCCTTTCCCATATTCCGTTTCAACTTTCTTCATCACCTTTCCTATATATAAGTTGAACAGCATGAGTGGCAAACTGCATCCTTGTCTTACTCCTCTCTGTTTTCTTTTCTTTATCATCAATTCAATTACTACAGACTGGCTTCTGTAGAGGTTATGGATAAGCCTTCTTACTCAAAATTTTATTCCTCCCCTCTTCAAAATCATTAGTAGTGTGTTCCTGATTTCAACGCAAAGTCAATATTGCTTCCCTTGGCCATACAGTCTTGCTAAAACCAAACTGATATTCTCCTAACTCGCGTTTTATTTTTTTTGGTTAACACACTACACAGGGTGGCCCTGAAACAGTCAGCTCTCTTGTAACAGTATAGGAGGAAATTGAAAAGGGGGATGCGGAAGGTAGAACCAGGTAACCAAGGGTTGACTAGGGCCCCTGCGGTAAAACTCTAGAAAACCTACATCAGGTAGGTCGGGCTACTATTCTCACGCCCTTCCAAATGACGGGAGACGAGTTTGGTGTGGGGTCTTAGCATTCCCTTCTCCGAGCCTGCACCAGTTTTAGGAGGCATTTGGCTGACTGATCCAATGGGATCAGCGGACAACTCTTACCGTATACCCAAGGTCTTCGATCCCAGTACATACACCTCTTAAAATAGGTAAAGGTGCCTCGGCATGTGAAAATTTTGAAAAAACCAGAGAGGACGAGGCATTACCAACATTGTCACGTGAATCCCGCAGTAAATATAGGAAGAATAACTTGCGAGAGAAAACTCCCAAAGGCATCCTTGGTTTTGTATTCTATTAGTCGTTTCTTCCTCCTATATAATAATTTTGTTAATATTTGGTTGTGAATTATAGAAGTTTTAAAACATCAGATGTTTTTTGTAATTTTATGTAATTAGACTTATGGGAAACCTACGAGTATGTTCTTTCACTCGGATGTTAACTTTGCAATATGAGAAATAAATTTGATAAAATATGTAGAGTTTCGTCCAATATCCTGTGGTCTAGTGGCTAGTGTTGCTGCCTCACAACCCGGATTCGAATTCTGGCAAGGGCTTGGACTTATGTACCAGAATAGTCACGGAGACTGGGATTAAGACTGACCACGTATCAATCAAAAATTGGATTGTGCCATGTAAGAACGGATTGTTTAGAACTGATGGTTCTGACCAGTATCTCAGTGACGTATTCCGTTTTGTTGAGTCACATTTTATATTTATGACAGAAAGTGGCAATTAGTTATTGTTTATCAAAAACGTTTTCTTGTCGTACAAATACCTATTAATTAATTAAGGTGGTATGTTATAAAATTAAGTGTATTCAACATTGGCTTTAGAGCGTAGGAAATTTTGCGGTTAATCTCTACAAAAGGAACTAGATTTTTTAAAAAAAATTATTCATAGGCGCACCGACTGCTAAAGATCATTAGCAACTGTCTTCGATTAGGGTAACATGTTCATGTTAGGACATCACTGTATGAGAACTCAAACACCACACACGTACAACTCCTAGCCTGAATTTAAACCCGTGACCTCTGTGGAGCGAGGCTGCGACCCCACAAGACATCGGCAACTAGAATTATTTCCCTTAGAAATCGGTTTCTTGTACTCGCTTCCTTATCTATTATACGCCTTAATTTAATTTATTCCGTCCGTTACAGCTTTACTGTCAAAATCGAAGACATTTAAATATATTAGATAAATAAATATTAAAAACATAAAAAATGTTAGTAAAAGGAAATTATAATAAATATACAATATAAAAATAAAATTATGAATTAGAAAAATCTAAAATATCAAAAATTGATCAAAATAATTCAAACATGACAAGTAAGGAGTAAATATAAAAATATAAAATTAAAATAGAGAAATAATATTGAAAAATAAGATTATGAATAGAAAAATAGCTGAATGTGGAAACACAATGGACCATTTTAATATTTTGCCGCTGGAACACATTTTGAGCTAACGCCGTCGTATCCTCCATTCATTAGGAGTCAATAATTAGCGACATATAACAGATAACAGTGCAGTTCCGCTTGTCTCATAGAGGGGCTCGTACGTGTAATTGGTTCAGCAAAGTATTTACAAAAAAAGATAATGCCCTTCCTATGCTATTAAAGAGGAGTTGCCTGTTTCAGGAGCAGCCTGTTACACACACACATACACATACAAAAAAATAAAGCACTGAAAAACATACAAGTTTGCTACCTATGTGTCGCTCTTTCAAATACTATAAATATATATCACAAACAATTCGTCTTAATTAAAATGTGTTCCGTTAATAACTTATTTATTGCGCTTTCGAACACTTAAAACTAACTAGACTTGGAATGCTCTAGCAGGGCGTCTACATATCAACGATTGTGTTGTTGGCCTACAATAAAGCATCACCGCTCATGGTCACTATATATACGGTTTTATCCCTCTGTATAACATATTCGTGTGAAAATTTTAGTAGTATATACTTACATGATGCAAGCTCATATATATATTTCCACCGTTTATAGTCCACAATCTAGAACAGACGTAAATCAGAAGCGTAGTCGAGCAGTAAAGTGTTATTCGTTCTGGCAAAAGATCCAGTAATATAGGAGTCATTACTAATGTCGATAATTAAGAAGGTATTTGAAAAACACTTGGCATGAACGAGTAGTATCTGTAAGTCATAATTACATGAAAAGGCATGGAAAAATATTTTTAATTAATAGATCAGCATAGAAAAATATCGACTTGACTGGGCATACAACAGAAGACGTCACGTCAACTCCCCTGAGGTCACGATCTTCTACAATTTTAGCAAATGAGATCCTTCGCGGCGTTTTCCATACTGATCCTTTATAGTATTAAAATAAATTAATTAAGGGCCAGTTTTTATGTAGATCAAACGATGGTTCGGAACCACATTTGGGACTTCTTCTGATGCTAAATTGAAGAAATAAAAATTGTCAAAAGTGTAAAAATCTTAACTTGACCACTTTTAAGCGCAGATTTAACCGAAATGTGTACATTGCCCTTCCAGGTGCCCAACTTTGGATTATTACAGATTTGGTACTTTTTTTAAAATTTCTAGTTAAATAACTGAAAGTCCCCAATATGGTGACGAAACGCTGCTTAATCTAAGTAAAAACTTTTTCTAAAAAACTGGTCACTAACGTATTTTAATTAATTATTAGATTGTCGGACGTTATTGCTTTACCCTGTATAAAATAATGAACAAGGGATTGCGGCTGGAATGTCGTAGACCAACGTTTCCTTTGTCTAGCTTGTCCGCAGGATTCAGAAATACTATTATTCACGCCTCATTACTTTCCTGGTGAACTTCGACCTATAAAACTTCGATTTATTTTAATTATTACATTACGTCAGTTTATTGAATTACTTTATTTATTTTATTAAAGATTTTACTTAGAAGTACATTCTACGCCACAAGAAAGTTGGTACTAAGACACCAGTAATTTAAGGAACGATATCAACATATTAACTATGTTCTCCTTAAAGCAACCACAAGTATCCTGCGCAAGACTTTTCATTTCCGCATAACTATCACATCCCACTTCCTCGAACATCTGATTAGCCTCCCTCTTCTGTTATTACCTTCTAATGCTAAATTTACAAGACCCTCATGACTCAAAACGTGCCTTATTAATCAATCCCTTCTCTTGGTCAACGCTCTTCATATTGTTTCCTCTTCCCTATTCTGTTTAGAACTTCCTCGTTAGTGATTTTATCCATCCATCTGATTTTCAACATTCTCCTATAGCACCACATTTCAAAGGCTTCTATTCTTTTTCTTTCTGCAACTCCTATCGTCCACGTTTCGCCCCCATATATATTGCCACGCTCCATACGAACATTTTTAGAACCGTTTTCCTAATATTCACACTTATATTACTTGTAATAAATTCCTCTTTTTCGCGTAAGCCTTCCTAGCCTGTGCTTTATGTCTACTATACTTCTACTATCCTTAGTTATTACGCATCACAAGTAGCAGAATTATTTATCATATTATCATTTTGTAATTAATGATTTCTGTTATAAATGTAGGTATTTTGTTATGTTGTTTATATATTCCTTCCATTTTTATAATTTAGATATTTCATAAAAATAATTGTATTACATGAAATTTTTATTATTGTACATTCTATATGTTTTATAGTACTGTTTTGTGAATCAAGTATGTACATATTTTGTTATTGAATTTATTTATGTTTATGAAGAGTACGATTTCCTCAAAAGAGGAATAAGGGAAGCAGCTAATGAAATGAAATCAAATTACCGGAGTATTACTCTTTTCCCCCTCGTACATCCTATTTATCTACCCTAGCTGACTGAATATCGCATGCTTCCTCAAAAGCGAAAAACAGGAAAGTATAATTTTCCTCTTCGACTAGGCCTCGTCTCGTGTAGTTTACGTTGATTACTGAAGGAACTTGGAAATGGTTTTGACACTATTTTGAATCATGTTTATACCTACCTTTATTTCTTTCCTCTGTAATAAATCGTTGTTTGGATATGATTATATCATATTTTATCCAAACATAAAAATAAATTGATATGAATATACCACGAAGAATTGAATTTAAACTTAATATGCTTAGTGGTAATTACAGCAAATATGTTTGTGATACAAATACAAATTTATATGTTTATTTCAATTGCTCGGAAGTTGACATACAACCAGTTTCCTATCATTTAGGCAGACTGGGACAGGTTGTAGGCAAATACAAATCATCAGAGGTTGTAACATGAATACTTAGAGTATATTTCTTGTGTCTTGTAACTCGTCTCTAATTGAATATCTACAAAAAATAACTTTCAAGTTAACCTACTTCACACTTCCACCATCTTATTGCGACCGTGGTCGACTTATTTTTCTTTCCACCAAAGTGCCCATTATATAAATTTCTGGACGAAAATTTTCCAGGCGGAGACCATGCTCCAGATTTAAGATATTTGCAAATATACGTATATTTTCTCACGCTGTTGTGCATGCAATTTATGAAATCATCTATCAGCTAGAACGTTTTCCTACGTCTAGAATTCTTAACATTTACCGAAACTATTCTCGACTCCTGCTTTTTATATCATCCTTACTTAAGGTTGACAAACAATTTATGCAAATATTAACAAAAAAGTGGCGCTTTCACGCCTGTTTCGGCATTTGAATGGATATGAGATGATGATTCAAATTTCATAAACATGAATTGCATTGGTTTCTGTCGTAAAAAAAGTTGTTTTCAATCTCCAATCGCTTTGTTATGTTGTGCTTACACCTCATCATGAGGCTCAAAGCCATGCATTTTGAAAATACAAGCGTTTATTTTACAGGAATGTTGCAACTCTACTCAAAAGCTTTTTGAAGAGCAGCCGGACAAACACAATTCTGAATATGTATGCCGCCTTCACATTTGAATTGGAAAAAAAAATTGGACTGATACCAAAAAATGGACGAGTTTCGTGACGCAGAAATTTTTTGCGTCATCAACTGCGTCCTTTTACATATGTAACAAACCACTTTAACATCTGCTTTAGCCAATTAAGGGTGACATGAATATAAAACCTGATTTAATTTTATAGATCTAATTCACTAAGGGTTCAGATAAACTTTCAGTAACCAAGCAATTATGCTAGTCAATGACTTCCTATGCTTCAATTATTGATTTCTATACGACAAAAAATGCTTATTATTCCTAGTGAACTGATTAAAATTCTGGATGTGGGCAGGAATAAGTATTAAGACAGTTTGCAATAGTTGCAGCTTACTATTTTCGATTATGTTACTTTACAGAAGAGAAATATGATAAATTCGTAATGACGGGTAGAGATTGTTGTCCTTATCTATTTTCAGTAAATTTCTGCTATAGTTAAAAATAGTGCGGAATATTACGAAACATTAGAAACATTTTAAACATTAAAATATCTAGACCGGACGGGAATTCGATCTCGCTATGTCTCGCTTTCCTGGCTGGTTCTCTAGAGTCTGAGATAATCCTAGTCGATTCTCTATCCGATACAAGATCTCTGCATTCCTTGTATCATGATTGTTTAAGGATAACGGAATGTACTGATAGCGTGGCTTTAAATTAAAAGACAGAATGAAGTATTGTGTAAAATACCTGAGTCAACCGAGGATGAAAACCCGGGACCAAGCCATAACACGCAGTCTGTCTAACCACTAGGCTACAAGGGTCCGTACCTCTATCTCAGGCTCACCTACAATTTTACTATCACTTTATTCACTGCCAAATTCTAGGACACCTGTGCTGAATGAATATAGTGTGACAAATACAATTCTCGTGTTTCAACCCGGGTCAAAGTTTGCTTACACAACGTACCGACAGGAAGCTCCACCATCATCGTGAGGTAGAATGTGAGTCTACCTGTCGACGATGGCGGAGCTTTCTGTCGAAGCGTTGTATAAGCAAACTTTGGCCCGGGTTGAAATCTGAGAATTATATTTAGAAAAAATTCACCGGGAAAGCCTTCGCTCTCTGATATTGTGTAAGTTGTTCAAAAAGAACCATGATTTAATTCAAAGATAGATAAATTGAAGTTGCCCCGGTTTCGATTCCCAATCCGGTTGAGATTTTTCCGTTCTGAATTTGTAAATTGATTTTCAGAGACTTCATGGCTAACTTCAAATTAAAGCTATACACCTGACTTTGTATTGAAGTAAAACTAATTTTTAGGTAATTTTGATGTACACATGAAAATAACGTTTTTTAGTCACAATTATTGACATATACCTGGTTTATATATGATATTCATAACTAACATTTCTGGATGCCTATGAATCAGATAGTAATTATGCTCAACTGATCCTACTGATTGGGCTGGGAATTTGGAACACGAATTAACGTCTTACACTTCTCTCATTTTTAGGCAAATGCCTACTGTCCTACCGCAGTCCCCTATTCTTCCTTCCTCAGGGTATACGTGTATTTAAATAGCAGGCACCTTACTCAGAGACCAAATATACTCTAATATGACCTTTGAAATTACCAGAACGAACGGATTTTTATACCTGACGCAAAGAAGTATTTTTATTGTTTGAAACAGTTTCTCAAACATTCCTTAGCTTCCTCGTTGCTGCTGAATTGTTTTTTGGAGTTTGAATCAAAATGGTGAACGCAAGTTTCGTCACACATTAAATTCTTGTTTAGAAAAGGGTCACATTCGTTTTCATAACGTTCTTTAAGGTCTGCACAAAATTTTAGTTGTTTACTTATGTCGTTGCATTAATTCTCTTGAGGTCCACTTTGCACTTGCCTTACTGTACTTAATCTTGTTACTCATAACGTTATGAAATGTGCAAACACTTACTGTAACCTTTTTGCTGTATTGTCAACAATATCGTTGTCAATACGTGTTTCAAGCTAAAGACTTGATTTTCAATTGGCCGTTCAGTACGTTGCGTGTCTGTCACCAAGGTTCGGCCGTTTATAAACTGTTCTACTCAGTTATAATTATAAAAAGTTATGCGGATCATACAAATTTCACCATACTGTAATATCATTCGACATTTTAGTCAAGTTTTCCCCTTCAAAAACCGGATCATTGAATGTTGTTCAACTAATGTAGAAACTAAAAGCCACATTTTAATTGATCAATGAAGTCAAAAGTATATACACATAATATCCCTCATTGACCTCGCTACGTCAGGCTCGATTATTAACGCGGGCGGCGCCCACGCTCCTGCAGCTGAAATCACCCTGCTCCGGTATTTAGATGCCGCGCCATTGTCTTTTGCTACAGACTATTTTATATTATTTCTTTCAACATTCATGCACTCACACGACTTCTTCATTTCTCTTATTCCATCTTATGGCAGACTTTTTTCCACGAAAATTCAGCCCCCGAACAACTTCCCAACGAAATTGGTAACCGATCTCCGCCCTCCCTTTACCTCCTAATAAGAGGTTACATATTCCTATTGTATCAATCAGTGTTCGTCTTAGCTTTAACAAAGTATGCGCTTTTGTTCCGTTGGCCAGGTTGAATGTCGCCTTGTTTTGTAACAAATGAATGTTTTCAATTTAACTAACTTGCTCACCGCCGCCGACACATTGATTATAACGAACAATTGCAGTAGGAGTATCTTCAGTATTCATGCTTTATGGATTATGATGCTAATGTTCGCAGACAACTCAAAAAACAAACTGTTAATTTGTACTACAATTATAAGTGCATCACTGTAATTATTGACCAAAACAAATTACAATTTTATATCTGGTTGAAACAGAAATTTCTTGTATTATTTTCATGAAAATAATTACTGAAGTTACTATGTTTCTTTGAGAAACAGACTAAGGCATACTTAGCTTCGGAAACAATAACGTCATAACTATGCCCTAATTTCTGTTTTAATGAAAAGGAGGGGGGGGTTATTTTTCCTTAATTTGACCTATATTAACGAAGAGTATCATCTTTATATTTATAATTAGTTTTGATTTTTATAGGTTAATTTGAATATAAATAAATTAAATGTTATATACAATTATTAACTAATACTAATATAAGACAATTACATATTTACAATCACTATAGTCTAGGAAAATAATTTTCTAAGCTTCATACTAGCAGAATCAAGTTGTTAATCGCAGGTTGCCAGTGAGTTTATTTAATTTCGAAACTGTCTGGCGATTTTACAATTGGCCTGGGTAGGAAGGAGTGCTTATTACCGTGGTGTTGTCTGTTTCATGCTGGTTGTACCGGTGGTGCGAATGACTGACGAATCCTGAACCCACTGGTATTTTTTGCGGCGAGATTAGTTCGTCAGCCATGAGATGAAATTTGCCTTGTGAGGAAGTTGACAACCTCACACCCAATACGACGTACGACCAATCGGTTATGTTCTACACACGTATTGATTTCACAGATACGTTATACTTCGTGTCTGGACCCGTAGAGCCTCCTTGGCTTTCTGTCGCTAGCTTCCAGCCCCTACGAGTACCGTAATTCGCATTGTTCTAGGACCAAAAATCTGCCCTTGTCATTAACGCTCAGGAAGTCAGTGCGGAACTTGCAATCCTTGCTACCAAAACGACTTCAAAAATTATTATTCACAAAATAACGAGATCACCTTGATTTTTCTAATGTTAAATGTATTTTAACATATAATTATAATGTAATTTAGCTTATTACATAAGCGACAACTACACTGTAAGACTGATTTGATTTTGATTTTTATTCACCAAATTATTGAGAGATATGCTCAAAAAATATTTTTCACATTGCAGTCTTTCTTTGCTAAATATCTTTATAGTAATAATAAATTAAAGTTGGCATGATACAGGAATTCTATTTTCTAATTTTGAGCCTACGAAATATTAAGAGTACATAGTATAAAAGAGAATCGTGTAATATTTTTCAGTAGCTTAGACTGGACTTTTCGTCCAAAATAATCCAAAAGAGTCAAAATCGGCTTAGCGTCATGGCGTACAATTTCCTAACGATATGTGGACATTCATTAGTAAACTATTACAAAGTGAATGTCTGTTAGACATTTATTTTGTTCGAAACTGCTCAGAAGTTTCTTACGCATTTCATATACATTCCTTGAAGGTACGAAAGAAAACTTTACATTAGCTACCAGTCCCCCCCCCCCATCCCTCTCTCTAAAATAACATTTTTCTTCTTATATGGCATATATGTGTTAAGCTCTGAATGTAACACAAAACAACATTCCGCGTCACTGAGTCCGTAGTACGATAAGAGGAATACTGTGAGAGACGCATTTGGTAAACTCTGGTCTTTCTTCTCTGCCCTGTATAGTATACGCAACCTTTCCCATCCATTTAACCTCCTCCGAATGAATGTTTAACCTACTTTGGAGTGGTGTGGAAAGTAACTCTCAAATATTTACAAGTTTCTGACATCGTAATTCTCTTTACTGAACTCGTAAACTCATTTTCTGGATGATTTAATGAGATGTGATAAAAAGTAAATTATAATTTTACTTAAATTTTCTCAAAGTGTACGTAAATCTCAATCAGAGTTGTCTACAAACGGTAATGTTTTTATATACGTTAGAGTGGGGTAAAAGTACGCAGTACAGGTTATAGTTGTTTCCAATTACGGAAGATTGGCAACACTGACTCAGTAAACAAGGTGTCTTTCTGATGTAATATTTTGATTTCTTACAAACTACATTTGATAAGTACAATTGAGTAATTAATTCACAAGACATTTTAATAAACTCGTTTCTGTTGTGTGACGTAATATATGAGACATTTAAAATTCTTCATTGATGGCATAATTTGCTGATAGCTAACAAAGTGACTCATGGGGAACAAGTTCGCACATGACGGGGGCAAAAGTTGGCATGCGAAATTTTGCCCCAATTACCCTATTAAGATTTAAATATTGGCTGCTTCAGAAATATGCACGTGCTATCGATTCCTCATCACAGTAGTCACAAACTTCAGCCACGGCACCGGCGCTTGTTTAAAGCAATCAAGACGTACTTCGCTAATAACTGGCTAGTATGTAATCTAGGAAGAGTCATCACACAATTTCAAGTAGCAAAACTATTTGGCATTGCCTACTGTAGATCTGCTTCAGCGGGAAAGGCTGTCAGGGCTGTTAAGATGTGTGGTATTTTTCCTGTCGAGTTTGCTGTGTTTACGGAGGAAGACTTCGCAGTAACTGATAAAGAACTTGATAAGGAAACAGTCACCTACAGAAATAGACAGATCAATTAAGCAGCCTCATTATCTGGAGCAGCAGATGCAGTTCCGCCTACTTGTGGCATCCAGCATGGCAGACCAGATTCGAATGCACTGCTTTATCAAAACTGTTCATATTCTGACTCGGATTATGAACCTAATGTAGACGGTAGCAAGACCAGTCTCCCCGGCAGAAATCAGGCCACTTCCAAAAATGAAGAACCCCAAGCGAAGAAGGAAGAAAGGAATAAAGCGTGAAATAATTACAAGTTCACCTTTTAAGAATAATCTACAAACCAAAGCTGATAAAGATGACGTCGAAAGAATGCCTCCCATAGAAACTACAAGGCCAGTTAAGCGCATAAAATATTTTCTAATAATGACACTAAAAGAAAAAAAGGAATGCTGAGAGCACAATAATCTGCCAGGATGTGCAAAGGTGTACCCCGATCCTCCATTCCAGGACTGCATCATGTGTAAGAATGCGAAGAATGCATGCTCTTGTTTCCAAGGTAGTGGTTATTGCATTTGTGACAACTGTTGAAAAATTGCTAGGAATTTAAAGCAGATGTTTATCTTGCTAACAGTAAATGCAACTTCCTGTGTAATTTTCCATATATTTTGACTTATATTACCTATGTAGTTGTTTCTCAATCTCTCTGTTCATGCGAAATTTCACCCCACTATAGACGCACTTTTGCCCCACAGCAGGGGTAAAAGTGCGTTTTCGATATTGGTTGAAAAAAGCTTATTGAATGAAACGTATTCAACATACAATTAAAATCATTATGGAATTCAAAAGAAAACAGTTTGAGGATTTTGTAGTATAAATATAATTATAATGCTTTTGGAAAAGGATTTATACAGGATTGAGCCCAACTCTACTCTAATTTTAGGTTTCTATTTGTATTCCCAGGTTTCCTTGAATGGTATGCAGAGAATTTATCCTACAAAAGTGGATTCTTTCCTTTGAATATGTCCTGTTGAATTTATTATATTTTTTAATGCTGAATTTTTAAACTTGTCTACCGGTTCATTATGCTAAATACGCATTAAAGTTGATGATACATTGAGTTACAATTTTGTAATTATTTCACTACCTATGAAATCCTTTCAATTAAATGAAATGGTATTATATTCATAAAAATAGCAGCAATTCTTTTTTGATTACGAATTTGTGGAAAATTTTAAAGGCAAAACGATAGGTACCGAGGGATAGACTCGACGCTAAGTGTTGCGAGTGTTGAAAGTAAAAACTGTCTAGTCTGAGAAGCCGAGAGCTAGGAGGGAGGAAGGAGCCCGACCTCGGTAATTGCCCGTAAGCAGCAGCAGTGTGCCGGGCTTCGCGCCGCTTCGCACTCGCCTCGCCTCGCCTCGCCTTGCCTGCCTGCCTTCCTTTCCTTTTGTTCGTCCGTCTCTCTCTATCTTCGCTCGCCTCTCCCCGTCTTTATCGCGCCCAATCGCGTGGCTCTGGACAGCGGAAGACTGCCCCTGGGCCTGCCAGCCAGGCCGCAGCGCCCTCTATTCCCCGTTCACAAAATTGAGCTTTATGAATAAAAGCCAGAAGCCCTCTCACTTTTCAGTTCACAAAACGGGAACGCTGCCGATTATGGAAAAGTCAACTCCATATCTCACGAGAAAGGAAAAGATTAAACACGTTGTATGAGAAAATTAAATTGCAGGTTTGTGGGTAGATTAAAAGACAGCTCACTGTCATTAATTTATGGTTTTCAATTATAATGGTTAAAATAAAAATAAATTGTAAATGTGAGAAACAAGTAAGTATTTCTCATCGCAAGAGTCAGACTGTTAAGATGTTTGGATGCAGACCAACTTTACCTAAAAGAGAGGACTGCTACATTTTCCAACATCTGAATGTATTCGGCGTTTAAGTAATGACTGTAAAGAAAACTAAATCTTTTATTACAGCGTTTCTTTTTATTCTTATACTATTAACGCATTTTGTTCAACAAAGCGTCATTTCAACACTACAAATGGAAGGGAGCTTTATCGATACGGAAGTGTCTTACGACTAATTAGACTAATGTATTTAACTTAAAAGTTTAATTTTAAAATATCTTATTAATTGTTAAATTAATCACAAGAGAGCGTGATATTCATTAAGAAATTTAATGCGTAATACTATTTTCTCCACTCAGTATGTTGGACTGGTTACAACAGATAACCAAGATTCTAACTTAGAGAAGTCAGACTGTATATGAATTTATATTAAGAAACAACTTCACAGAATGTGTAACGTAAGATGACAGTCCGCAAACGACCTGGTAGGCCAAGGCCTTGAATGGGCTGCAGAGCCAAAGAAGAAGAAGAACTTCACAGATGTGTAGTGTGAAGTAGGTTTCACGTTTACGGTTTGTTGATCCACACTTGGATGCTTTGATGTAGACTGAATCTTGAAGTCCGAGTTTGCGGCACCTGATGAGGGATTCTGCGTTACGCTGATGGATCACCAAAGGAGTTCTCCGCCAAAATATCTCGGATTTTGATTTTTGAAGATCGACGCTCCTTAATGGACTGATCTCTTTCACGTCCCGGACCGTTGTGATCTCTACTCCGAGTCCACGGTGCGTGCCCCTACCTCAAAACCATTAAAATAAACACTGCTAACATGGGTCGCTCATAGCCAGCCAACAATGTGTTCTTGTAGTCTGGTCAGCCGACAATGGGTCCTTTGAGGCTTCTAATAATCTCGGGTGGGTCCTTCGGGTCTCCGTGACGATTCTGCTCCTTCCTTATGAGTCCTAAAAATTAGAACATGAAATAAAGTGAACAGTAAATTGTATGTAGCCTGAGATACTGGTACGGAGCCGTTTTTGGATCAGTGTAGCATAGGGGTTAGAGAGACTGTGCATTATGTGACGACCCTGAGATTTACTTACCGGTTGACTCGGCTAATTTTCACAATACCTCATTATGTCTTTTAATTTAAAGCAACGCTATCAGTACATTCAGTTTTACATAATCAATGATTATAGCCGGCTTTTATAAAAATAATTTTCAAATCAATAAAAGTGTTTTACTTTATTAACCTATTTACTCTAATACTTATTCTTCTTTCTTGCTTCTGTCTCCGTGTTGTAATATTTTCCTTAATTCTTTTCCAAACACCTGTACGCATTATTTACGAAAATAATATCAGTTGACTATCTAGTTCTAAATTTATCGAATGTGGATTTTCTGGGGAAGTTATTTTCCGACGAGTAAGATGAATGTAGAATTTTCAGGTTCCTATCTGGGTTATGTCTTAAGTGAAACTCAAGTACGTCTCCTATCACTCACTGTATTAAGTTGTCTGGTTATTGATTTAGTCTGGTTTTCAAGGTTCTCACATGCCGAGGCACCTTCAACTATTTTAGGAGGTGTATGTACTGGGGCGAAAGCCTTGGGCATATGGTAATAGTAGTCCGCTGATCCCATTGGATCAGTCGGCCATATGCGTCCTAAAACTGGCGGAAACACATTTGAAATGGCGTGAGAATAGTACACAAAGACCCGACCCCTGCATCTCTTTTAGGTGAGTCGTCGGGTAGGATACTTAAACTATAGCCCGGGGACCCTAGTCAACCCTTGGCTACTTTGCTCTACCTTCCACATTGTCCCCTTTCAATTCCCTTGCTATGCTATTAAAGGGGAGTTGCCTGTTTCAAGGTCACTCTCATGTAGCCCTCATGTGTCCTATTATGAGTCAAAAATGTATTTGACGGAATGTTGGATTAATTGTTTATAATTGTTTCTGAATTTGATCATTACGGAGAACGGTTTTCAAAAATGAAGCCGAAAGTTGAAACTAAAATCACTCGCCAAGTGACGTGAATTTGTGTCTTCCTTTAGGCTATGCCTGAACATAAACCTATAGAATGCAAAGACAATAAACTTTAAAATAGAACCACCGGACGATACCACGTTGATTTTCATTCGGTTATCTTTGATGGACCTATGGTCGTCACGGACACGTTTCGGAAATATTTAAAGGACAAAAGCGAACTGTGAGAATTGCAGCCTATGCTCATTGGACTGAAGGCTGTAAACATTTATTCAGAGAAGTGAATATTTAAACCTTTCTCCGTAAACATATACTCGAAATATTGAAGTTCGCGAGGAGCAATATCTGTAAATATGTAATAAACAACGCAATTCATCAACGGGATACACAGAATCGATCCGATCGGCCATTTGAAAACATTAGTTTCGCATCTAATGAATGCAGACTTTCCCGGTGAATCGATTTAATAAATGATTTTCTGTTTATCAACTGCTTCAAACTGATACTCATTCGGAACTTAAAAACGACTCTCGATAGGTAATATAAATATTCAAATTAATTTAACGGAATTCAACGATTATTATAGTCAAGGAAATGTCTCTTGACAAAAAATTGACCTGAGTGATAAAACGAGAATTATTTATTAAATCAGGTTAGCATCTTTGAATCAAGTATTTCGTAGAAACCTACACATTAGTTTTCTAAGTTTAGATTAAATCTGAATGAACTAATATAACTTGAAAATGAGTAGAGTAGATTGTATAAAAATCGAAATAAATAATTATAGCGTTCATTTTCTTTCACCATACTTTATTTACAATCAAAACACTGCATATAAAGCCGTTTGTATATAAAATATGTCTGGATTTATCTACTTGTCTTAGTTGAAGAAATATCCTTTGACGAATCAGTTTGTTTTCTGTGCTTTATGGAGACAGATGAGTTATAGTTCACGTATTTAATCACACTACAGTAATATGTTGACAAAATACAATGAAACTATTGAGAAGGACGCATATTTGTATAATATTAATACAATATTTAACTTGTATTTCTATTAAGCATATATGCGTTAACGTAACCAATTTACTCAAGAGAAGGATAATGGACAAAATAAAATAAATAAACAAGTCAAGTAATAATGTCACATTGTTGCGCATGTCCTATATATCTGAAAAAAGAAATTAAGAACATCCAGGGTGCATACTCATATTGGATTTATAAAGCTTACTCAGACAAGGATTCTTTTCTGAAATTTACACAGCCATGGCAGTGTTTAACGTATTATAGGGCTCCGCTTTTAGAAAAAAGTGTAAGGCGATGTGTTTCCGTAATTGACAGTTATCTCCTCTTTGCTAGGCTGAGTATATGAAGGTTTGGCGGGGCACTAATTTCTATTTGTGATTTAAAGAGGGTATCACCAAAATGTAACCGAATGACTTTTACTTTAAATATTAATAACACAAATGGTTAAATTACTATTTTTAACTGTTTTATTTTTATTTTGGGTTAACAGGCTACATGAGGGTGATCCTGAAACAGGCAACTCCCCTTTAATAGCATAGGAAGGGAATTGAAAAGGGGGGGTGCGGAAGGTAGAGCAAGGTAGCCACTGCGACAGAGAGTAAATAGTGAAGCCATATTGTGCGAAATGCAATATGGCATATTTACTTGTATTATTTGTTTTAATGATTGGTGACGTCACAAACATTCTCATTCCTGCTCGTGGGAATACTTTTTTTTAAAGCTACAATGACTTCTACGTTTGTGTTATGGGATTATCACTACCGCAATGTTTCGCCTCGTTTTAATAATATGGATTCTAAGTTTTGTTGCAATTTGTCCATGGGTTTAATTATGTATAAAAATATATAGACAAAATTACAAGCATACATCCCTGTTTACTATATAGATATCACCTTGATATAATTGCGTAATTTAGCATTAATCTTATTCTATTTTCTTGTAGAATAAAAAAGGGTATTTCATTCATAATAGTATCTCATGAAAACTGATCCGTGGGAACTATTTCTGTTTTCAAAATTTAAAAATATGTCCTGTTTTCAACTGTATAAATATTAAGTATTGCAATTTATTTTCAAACCTAATGGCTGGGAACAAATTTGTGCGTATCGTGCGAGAAATTAGTAATCTTGATATTTTGTTAATACGAGTTTTGTAGCCTAGGGTGATACTTTCACGATGAAGCGCAGTCGAAGAGGATTAATTGACGATAAATACGGTTTGGTATCTGTGAGTGTGCTGGAAAATGAAAACTGTGATATAGTTAAGAACATCCTGAGCTTAGTTCTGGAAGGCAGCATCACGTGCTAGCACATAATTCGTTTCAACCCTTCATCGGAACTCAAGGAGAAAAAAGATTCTCGGGTAAAAATAAAATGTGGAGTTGTTTTCGTGAGGCTATAAATTCATCTTTCACGATGGCCGGAAAATTATCAGTTCCTTTCCCTGACGAACTTGCCTAAACATTAGTACTTACCAGACTTCTGAAACTTTTCAGAACTTCTTGGAAATATTTATGAATAAATTACGATGACATTATGGTTCCTTACATTTTAATAGAAGAAATGTTTCATTTGAGTCTTAAAATTGTACATTGAAACTACTGCGGAAATTGTCATATTTATTTTAGAGGAACCTCAAGTTAAGTTTTTTTCCTAAAAAGTTAAGCTTGATGTAGTTTTAGGATGTTAAAACATTTCAGGTGGTAGTTTATTATCTGAGGTATTTACTTACCAAAAATGGAAATACTATTTTAAAGTGCATATTATAGTTTATTTTATATGCATAACACTTGGACTTGTGTGCCTCAGAAATTTAAGTGTCATAGACCTGTAACAAACTGAAAAAATGAATGAAAATTGTTAATTTTGTCTGTGCACATTTTGATCTATAAAATAATGCAAAATTAATTCGATTGTGACGGAATGCGATCAGTGAGAATTTTACACATGCCTTAAAGATCATCAGGTTTCCTACTATTAATAACGTACATTTTTTAAAACATACAAAAACTATTTTTCTTGTACGATAAAATTTGAGAATTACATTGACAGTGACATAAGTTAATGTGAAAAGAATCATTTAGTAAGTACAAAAAGTGCAATAAATAAAATAAAACATAATTCACTAAGTAGCTAACTCTGAATAGAAATATCCCAAGGAAAACAAATGTTTCTGGAAACAGCAATTATGTAGTCTGTTAAGATTGTGCGGTATTCCCTGTTCCGAGCAAAAATAATATTATACATTAATTTTTAGCAAATTATCCTCTGAGAAACAGATTTTTTATTGATAATATCGGACTAATCGTAAAGTAACAAAACATATATCCGCTGAAAATAAGAATTCAATACTCCACTGTAACGTAAAATGTATATCAATTTGAATATATATATATATATATATATATATATATATATATATTTAACACGATATAAAAGTTTATTATTAATTATAATATGCAATATTTTTAAATGAACAAACTGGCCATATGCCAGATAAAATTTATTAATTGGTAAAAATTTTAATTTCACATTTCTTCCTGTGATTATCAGTTGTACATTGAAGCAATTTAAGTAACACTTGAATGAAAACGTAAACTTAATATCTAATATTAATCTTTAAAATATTTATAAATATGTACAGAAATTAATTTAATAATATAACTTTTAGGATTATCTTAGTCCGTCACATATTGATCAATATCTACGGCATTAAAAAATCAGACATCTGTAAAATTTTACTTGAAAGACAGCCGGATGCGTCGAGATGACGGAAACAGTTATAAAGTCGTTTTAGATTTCAAAGACGGACTTGCATAAATTCAGTTACAACTAGATTTTGAATATCCTCGTGCCAATCTCTCGGACTGGACGTTGCTGATGTAAATCAGGAGGAGCGAGGTTCAGTCTAAAATCAGTCTGAGAAATGGTAAATCAGTTATGGTTCGGCTTTTCGTCTGAACCCAAGCTCATGGGTCCTCGAGGCTCAGAACTCTTTACTTTATTAAATTATATCTTCAAACTTTTATAACGTCTTTTGATTCCGTTAAAGTTTGGGTGGTACTCTGAAAATAATAACCTCACGTATTGAATATTTGTTATTTTCTCTCCTGAATTCTTGAATCTTGAATCGGGAAGAGATGACAACGGAATTTCCAAAGTCCAACTCCCAAAGTGACTCGTATGGTATAGTGGCTAGCGTCGCTATTTCACAACAAAAACAGGTCCTGGGTTGTAATCCTGGAATAGGCTTGGATGTTTGTGTCGTGATGGTCGCGGAAACTGGGATTAAGACTGCTGGAGAATCAATAAGCTGACCACGTATAACCTCAAATTCGTAATGTGTAATGCAAGACGACAGTCCGCAGTTGACCCGCTAGGCCCGGGACTTCAATGAACTGCCCATGGATTGCCGACCCAGAGAAGAAGATAAAACTTCAGAGTTAAACATCCTTCTTATTAGCTTTCTCAAGTCTTAGGAATAATATTTCATGTAGGTGAAAAATTTTGGACAAAAATTTTCATAATTAAAATTGTTTTATTAATTAAATTACATCACTACATTTCTTTCCATTATTTGGAACCTCCTCAGGTGATAGAAAAATAATCCAAAAAATCCAAAAATTGTTAATATAAGGTGTTAATATAGCTATTTTCGTTGGAAAAAGTGAAACTTTGAAAACGTTGATTTTCCCGACGAAGATGCAGAATGAAGAGTTCTCGCGATTCCATGCGGGTGATGCAGTTTGTAGTCCACAACGTTTCCATGGCTGACACCAACATCGTCTTCAGGTATTAAATTGAGTTGAAGACGATGGCGGTGTCAGCCATGGAAACGTTGTGGACTACAAACTGCATCACCCGCATGGATTCCCGGGAACTCTTCGTTCAAAATGAAACTTGTTCTGAATTTAATGCTAATCTTGTTTCTAAAGCATTTTATGGATAAAATATTTATTATTCCTAAATTTAAGTGGCTATGTGCTAAGTCTAACGTTCTGCAATTAATAAGAAATTATATTTTCCACATTTTCATTAAAATAATACTAAAGTTACTCCAATTTTCACCCGATTAAATTCCTAAATAACATCGAACCGTTGAGAAATTATTTTCTATCGTTTTTTTGTCAGTTACTAATTATTTTCTCATTAATGTGCAATTTACCTATTTATTTCATGAAATCAACATATTAAACGGTTTCAACTGGAGTAGCAAATAACAATTTCAATAAGAAATAAATGTTATCAGATGCAACATTCGAGTAAAAATAGAACCTGTTTGAAAATACGTTTTTATTAAAATAATTTTTTTGGGGTGATCAGACTACATGAGGGTGATCCGGAAACAGGCAACTGCCCTTTAATAGCATAGGAAGGGAATTGAAAAGGGGAGATGCGGAGGGTAGAGCAAGGTAGCCAAGTGTTGACTAGGGCCCCCGGGCTATGGTTTAAGGATCTTACTTGGTGTTTCACCTAAAGAGATGCTGGGAAAACCCTAGAAAACCTGCATTGGGTAGGTCTGGAATTGGGTAATATTGTCACGAATTTACGAGAGACGAGTTTTCTGTGGGGTCGCAGCATTCCCTTCTCCGTGTCTCCATCACTGTTAGGAGGCAGTTGCCCGATTAAGCCAATGTGATCAGCGGACAACTCTTGCCATGTGCCCAATATCTTTGACCCCAGTACATATACCTCCTAAAATAGGTGAAGATGTCTTGGCATGTGAGAACTTTGATAAAAATAAACACAGAGAGTACGAGTAACTCTCACAGGCATTCAAACAAATAAATTTTCACTACTTCCACTGATATATCCTTAAACCATAGCCCGGGGGCCCTAGTTAACCCTTAGCTACCTTGCTCTACCTTCCGCATCCCCCCTTTTCAATTCCCTTCCTATGCTATTAAAGGGGAGTTGCCTGTTTCAGGATCACCCTCATGTAGCCTGTTAACCAAAAAAAAAGAAATAAATTCTAAATTTGAGTGTAACAATAAAAGTAAACGCTTCTAACTGGCGGAATTGAGAATTTTAGTCGATAGAAATCCTGGAGAATGAAATTGCCGAAACTACTATCATAGGATTAATGCCGAGACTACAGTTATGCAATATGTGAACGTGGTTTCTTTGCATTATAACTTACAGAAATTTAATCGAGTAAAGAAATATCTTAGACTAAATAAGCACGCTACCATAAAAGAGTCTAAAACATCTCGGGACATTAGGTGAGTGAAAATATCGCTGGATGCAGTTAAAATCTAATGCGGTCAAGAAAACACGCGGTTAAATTCATGCCCTGTACCTTCAGGAAGTCAAAAATTATCCCGGAACTATAATAATGTCAAATACTCCCGGTACCTATATTTTTATTAATATAATTCCTCAATCTTATCATGACAATCACCAAACTTCCAAGAATGTCTCTTGCTTCCGCCACTAATTCAAAAGGCATTTCTGAAGAGCTCAAAATTTAGCGTCACCTTAATTTATTTAAAACACATTTGTAACTTTAAAACCGTTGAATGCGCGCTAACTTGCAAACCTGTGCACGACATCGCAAACTTGCGTGAGCAGAAGTATGAATCAAAGTTCACTGAATAAGACAAGTGTAAACAATTATGAAATCCTCCACGTAATAAATACACAAGAAATTACCAGTATTGCCATTAATTCTATGAAGTAGTAATTTGAAATTATTTCGTCAGTCTTTACACATTATGAATAAAATTCATTAAATTATAATGGTTGAATAAATTTTTCGAAGCCTCTTATCCTTTAGAATTCTTCCTTGGTTTTGCAGGCCCATTCAGGGTCTTGACCTACAGGGTTGACCGCAGACTGTCATCTTACATGACGCATTCCGAATTTTGAGTGTCAGGCCGATTCTTCAGCAGTCTAAATCACAGAATTATAAATTCAAATTAATTCGTAATTTTTTGCAATTATAAATATACAAAATTGAAAATACCTGCCAGAGGTTTCTACTTATTAATCCATTGATTTATATTAAAAAATATTACCTGTCATTTTTTGTATTGCGGGTAATAGTTGATGAAATATGCAAGAAGCAGAATGTAAATAAATAGTCATGCCACTGCATAAAATTATCTATCGAGGATTTATCTGTGTTGTATCTCTCTGACTTCAGAAACGCACACTAACACTGCATATTAAAAAAAATTAATTCCATCCCCATTTATGCTGGGGGTTTCTCGCCCCCACCTAAACTATTTTTCCGCCCCCACCTATACTAATTTTCTGTTGTGTTTTTTTGTGAATATTTGCGCCCAAGTTCTGTTTTAATTCTTGCACTTCTTCAAATTTGTATTAAGTGCATAAAACACACAAGTATACAAATACACATCATCATCTTTAATTATGTAGACAGAATAGTTTTTCCAATACATCAATTGATTAATCAGATCTTCATTTGCCTCGAATATAAAATCTAACCTGAAGGTTTCAACCTATAACGTTTTATGTACAAACGAGTATGAGTATTTTGAACAGGCGAATGCTCTTTTTTTTCTTTCTCCATGACTCTACAGCCCATTGAGGGCCTGGGCCTACCGAGTCGACTGCGGACTGTCATCTTGCATGACACATTCCGAATTTGGAGAATGCTCTTTAGACTATTAAATTAAATATACTCTAGTGATATAGATTAAGGAAAACTGAGTGACGCGGAAAATAAAATCATAATTAAAAAAGAGGAAAGTCTGAAAATGTTTAAATCAGTTCCTGCAGTGAAGAAAAGTGTAGGGCAAAGAGAAAAACTGCAGGGAACATTAGGATTCCATAATAGATTTTAATTTAAATATATAAAGTTTTATGGGGGATAGCAGAATAAGGGAAGAGCGAATAATATGATGGAGTCTAAGACAATGGATAGATTAATTGGCCATGTTTTAAGACATGAGGGACTTGTAAATTATCATTAGAGGGAAATTTGTGGGATAAAAACACACGAGGGAGGCCAAGGATGGAATGAGCTAAGCATTTTAGGTAGGGTGTGTGATGTGGTAGTTACGTGGGAAAGTAAAGGCTTGCGCAAGATAGGTTAGCATGGAGGGTTGCATCAGACCAGTCGTAGGACTGAATGCCACGACTACAACAGTTTTATGGATTGTTACGCTTTGTTTTTCGCCTTTCTTTTTTCTTGTTCAATAAAACTTAGTGTATTAATTTTTTCAATGGAATAGATCTATATATCTGTCTATAAGTGATAAATTCAAGTCTCATTTAAACCTCTGTATTTATACAAAATTATATATATATATATATGTGTGTGTGTGTGTGTGTATAATCATCTCAGAATTTTTATCTCAAATATGAAGGTATAGTTAGCACGTCTTTTACACGCCAGTACCGCAGACAGTCTTTTGCATTTTTTAACCACAAAATGAAATTGAGTGTATTTGTATATCAAGTCGGTTGTGATTTGTGTAACGAATGCAAACGCTGATATTGGAGTAGTAGTTTGTGGCCGCGTCGCGACTTGGCGGTCGCCCTGTGCGCCGGTAATGCAGCACCCTGCCCTGCGGGGTAGGCAGCACGCCACGCTTAACGAGCCTCGCCGTTGCGTTGCGTTGCCTCGCCTTGCCTCGCCTCGCCTCGCCTTGCACAGGCCGCGCGGAAAACATCCGCCCCAACTCTCCATCCCTTAATTACGCTTCACAACTACGCCTAATTTTAATATCCGAGTTAGGAGTCAACGTCGCCGACGTATCGACAGGAATGGCTTACTGGGAGAGGAGTAATGTACCATCTTCCGAACTTGCATGAAGAATTGACGTGTTTATAAAGGAATTGAAACATTACTTATAAGTTCAAAGAAGTAATAGAGCGAAGAGAAAAAAATGTCCATGTTGTTTCCACATCCATTTAAACCACAGCGATTTGTTTGCCCGACGCTTTCGGGTGAGATATCGGCGACTGTGGCAATGGATAACATATTCGTAAGGCTTAGCTAAATAATTCAATCTCTGTACTATTTCTGGAGAAAAATTATTCAATTTAAAGCATGCAGCATGAAAGCTGTAATCCTGGTAGGCATAGTGAAATCAATTACTTACACGTTGTGTGTTGAAACTGTGATGAATGTTTTTAAAATAAGTAGGACAGGTCGAAGCGGAACGGGACACTAATTGTTTATATTATTTGTAAAATTAAGGAAAATGAAAATTGACTTTAGAAAAGTACAAAGATTAGTGCATTCTATTACCTACATAATGCAAAATAAATAAAACTTAAAACAAACAATTTAGATTTTTTTATGAATTTTTAAAAATAAACTTACAAGTTTTCAGTTCTACCTAGGGGTGGACGGACGACAATTAGCGCGATAACATTAAATTAAATTTAAGAGAAATCTTTAAAAAAATTGTGTTTTATTTCTTATACTTTTCGAGCGCACGGTTAACCGCTTCATCAATTTTTCGTTTCGCAAAATTTTTTTTCGCTCCAGTACTGTTTTTGTGAATTTTTTATATTTTTTCCCGTTTCTTTTCTTTCTTAACGTATTATGCTTGGGTACAGCATTCTTATAAGTTGAGTCTGCCAGTTTTTCCTTTTTTTGAGGAAAACATAACTCATTATCTTACACAATAGTTTCCCGTTCCACCTCGCAGGATACTTACAGTTTAAGGTTTTTCGCCGAGCCTTAATACAAGCAGATTTAAAAATTATACGTAACTTACATAAAGTTAAAGACACCTAGTTTATGAATATATACCATTACAGACTTAAAAGCGAGGGGTTTTGTGAATTACTTTCTGTCAAAATGTTGTAAAAATAATAACGGTACAGATGTAAGACGCAAAAACAAGAGTTCATCACTAGGTGAAATCAGAACTTGTTCAAGTCGTCTGCCAGGACTTCTTCTGATTATTTATTATTAATTATTACCTTACACCCCACATTGCTTTTCCAAACCGTCATAGGCTTGTTCAGACACTTTTTGTTACGGAATCTCAGTTTTTGTATGCCATCTAACTTTTAGTTTTATTTCACCACCAATAGAGATAATTATATTTTTGATTGTTTGTTTGTCAAGCTAACACTATCAGGTAAGAACTCAGGGTTTGAAGTTCGACATAAAATCCCCTTGGCTCGAATATTTCACACACTCATAAAGAACATATATATATATATATATATATATATATATTTACAACATAATTAACAAATAAAAAAATTTTAAAGTAGTTTTGATATTATGTAACTCTAATAATAATTATTTGATTCTTTTTCACAATTATTTTTCAATTCAACTGTTAATGAAATATTTTAATGCACAATTATAAATGTAATGGATCGTATGTACTATTTTTTAAAATTTTTAATATTCATTTAACACAAGTTGGTATCACATTCCTTCATACGTAAATTAGACATAATTTTGATTATGAGTTAGCAACGAATTTCATTAAGTCTGACGCCAAAAAAATAGAAATTCTAAATTCTACGTAATTCTCCTGAAAAAAGAGCAACTATACCCTATTTCCATTGTCTGTAAAGAACCTGTCCCAGGATATCTCGTATTTTCTGCAAGTTCTTTCGCGGCGCTGCTATGTCCAAAAATTTCCCCATCGAATATGCAGCTAAATTCTCAAAATATGATGTAAAGCAACCTTTTTTTTTTAAAAAAAACGTCCGTTATATTGAATTTTATTGGCACTTAATTCTCGATTGAATGCCGATGTTGCTCTCTCCAGCATCGACCGGTAGTGTCAATTTTAACATTATCTATTTTTTACCAAAAAAACAAAAATGCAAACATTTTTATATCAGCAATGAACTGAATATTTTAAATGAAATTTAGGTTATTGCCAAGTTATTACAAACTATCACAATGAAAATAAATTTAGAATAGATATAAATTACCAGACCCTATAAGTCTTGACAAGGACGCATGAAGATATTCTAGGGTAGACGCAAGGTGCATATAACAAGTCGGGCGAAGATATCAAAGATGAACCAAGACCTCGCAAGCTCACAAAAATCGCGATTATATTTTAAACGGAACGTTACAGTCTTCGTCAAAGATACATGCCAGCTGTGGTGTCTGCACTTCCTGTTTCACGCCATCAACCTTAAAACGATTTCTACTAAGGATTTTCTTCAGATGGAGGTATATGAATTCCAAATTCGGACTGTAGGGACGTTGACCCAATTGTTCCCAAGCAAATGATGCGCTCAGATCTCTATTTTGTCTGGCGGCGTGTGGCCGGGTGTTGTCGTGAAACAAAATGATTCCTTGCGAAAGCATTCCTGTCCTTTGGTTTTATATTGCATGTCGGAGCTTTCGTAGTATTGAACCAACAAATCAACTTGTGTGTACCAGATAACCGTGCACTTGTTCTGGCGATTGTTTGAATTTGGGGAATGGCGAGAAGTTGAAATGTTTTGAACGTTTCGAAACGCTGTAACAAATGGAAGACACAATGTGGCAATGCTTCACAACTACGTTTGCTTCCTCGTGGATGGAGGATTTGATCGTGTATGTTGAAAATCGCATCTGCAAAGCTGCATCGACAACATATTAAAATGACTTTCTTTAAATGCAGCCATTATATAGTCATCTCGACTTCATTTCTCATATAAGTGAAAAAATAATCTCGGTCATATCGGAAGTAAATTCGTGGTGTTACTGTACTGCAAGTCGTAAAATGTACTGGAACCTTATGAGTTCGACGTACAAATAGCTTAGTCGAGAAATCAAATTTTCATTACTTGGTTATTTTACATGATTTTTATAAATACTTACATCAATTACTGAACTTTGACGAAAGTGAAATTAAAATTTTAACTGATTTTTAACTTACGAAATCTAAAATTATGGAATATTTCCTTTTTTATCATCATTGGTGCAACCCTTGCAGATGATGAAATCGCTCTTCAAATAGATTTAGATAAGATATGGACAGAAATTAATAAGATGAAAATAAATCCATCTATGGTAAAAAAATAATTTTACTAAAAAGAAAATGGTCATCCCTGGTGTATATAAAATAGGAAACGAAAAATTGCCGCTCGTTGAAATGTGTAAATATCTAGATGTAACTTCTAATAAGAAATTAAACTGGGGAGAACCCTTAAACTTTGTAGCGCGGAAAGGATGGAGGTTGTTACACTTCATAAACAGGATATTGAAGAAAAGTACAAGTCACTTCTCTAGTCAGACCTATAATAGAATACGGGGCAGCAAGTTGGGATCCTTACAGACCGGAGCACACCAATGTCCTGGATAAAATTCAGAAACGGGCTGGGGGTTTTGTATGGGGGCGAAACTAAATGGGAACCACACGCTGATAGGAGGAAAAAGGCTAGACGTGGGGAACTCTACTAAGCTTACACGGACGAACCGGCCTGGTCAGAAATAAGGGAGCGGCTAAGCATACCTAAAGTTTTCACTAAAAACGACCATAATTACAAAATAAAGGAAAGAGACGAAAGAATGGATGTGGAAAAATATTCCTTCGTAAACAGGGTGATAAGGAACTGAAATTCTTTGCCTGCAAGGGTACTAAAAGCTTTCCAGAAGAATACAAATGTTTTCAAAAACAAGTTAGGAACACTGAAAAGTGAGGTGCTTATTTCGTAATAAAAGGGACGTGGAATTTTTTAAAAATTGTATTTTTAATTTTTTTCTGTAATTTATCTCTGTTCTTTTAATTTATCAACAATTTATCTTTATACTTTAATTTTATTAATACTGCCGCTGGGCAAATGCTCACCTGTAGTAATAATAAATACAATGCAGAAGTAGTGTGACGTGTAACTTAATGATTGATAAAACAGTTGAAAAATATTGTTTAGGTATTTTTAAATAAGTATAGGCATTTACTTTAAAAACAACCTTATTATTTTGTGCAGTTATTGAACGTTAAACTGCCGTCCAAAGTAGAAACGCAGTAAATAAATATTTACGACTTTTGAAAATATTTCGCAGATAAATGTATTGTAATTAATTTATAAAGACAAATTCATATATTCCTTGGTACGGATAAAACCATTTTAAACTAAATAAGGGTTTATGTAAATGTCGAGGCTCAAGAAATTTTATTCCTTGATTTCAAAAAATAATTTTTTTAGATTTAATTTCTCCTTTCGACAGCAGTAAATTAATGCAGATACATTATTTGTATTGTAATTTGTTTTCTAACCTATTGAATAGGACCGTTTGCGCTGGTCTTCTCTTGGGTTTATTATTTACTCTTTGAAATGTTCGCTATAGTACATATTTCCAGAATTAACTTTTCTTAATATAATACTATTGACCGCGTACCTGTAAGATTATCTTTTAACCAACTCTTGTCAACATACATTTTAATTACCTACTATCATTCCGCGTTCTTAGAAACGTAAATTGGGCTCATGAACTACAATTTCATGATCTTTAAAATTGTGGCCGACGTTATATGCGATCCAATATAATTACAATTACAGAAAAAGCACCTCAGTCGTTTTACAGCAAAGTAAATCACTGACCAAGTAGTTGAGTCATTTTCAGCGGTTGGTAGTTTGATATTGGTAAGAAATTGCTCTTTGTTTCTATGTTTATAGACGTACAGTTGCCTGTTTCTATATAATTTCTTGGCATTTGTAAACAATATTTACTTAAAATTTAACTAAATTCCACTTCTAATATAATTCCAACTTTTTTTAATTTTCGAGAACGCAGTGCCATAACGTAGGAATACCCTGTGGGTAATTAATCTCATTTTGGTTTCGTTCGCCCTGAATTGTGGAAATACGGTATAAACTGTACCGCTTATCGAGTTAATTGTTTAACGAGCTTCGCTAAGGAATAGTTGGGTGTACTTATTCGGCCGTTTAATTGTACTCATTAGAACGAACTGCGAAAATACTGTTTACTGAGTTTAGCTAAACGACCCCTTCACTGTTTAATGGAATGTGGCCAAATTCACGAAAATTGCCGTGTTGTTGTCAGAAAATGGCAAAAATGGAGACAAATATTAGGTCTAAATGAAGGGAAAAAATCCAGAAAAGGGAACAGGTAGAAAAGAATAGTATAATTTTTTTGGCTCTAAATTCAACAACCTCTGGCCAACTTTGTTTGGGACCCATGGATTTTAAAGGATCAATTGCAATGCAATATTAGACAAAAAATAGTCTGACAAATTTGATACTAGCGAATTCACAATTTTCCCGATATTGTAAAAAAAGGGAAAAGTAATAGTACCATCTGTGTATAAAATTAAGTCAGAAGGACCTATGTATTTACAGTTAACATTCTTTAAAACAGTCCACAACGACAGTTTAACAATGAAAAATGTCGTCAGCTAGTCATAATTTAATTACTTATATACAGCGGTTGGACTAAAAAGTAATAGCAATAGGGTACGGCTTGTTGCTGGTTGGCACCACTGTGTACGTGTAAATTCTGCGACGCTGCTGCATTGCCCGGTTGATGTGTCACGTTTTGAGGTCATCTTGCAGTATATTATATGCTTTATTCTGCGACGGTTAACACCAGTGATCGGTGATTTCGAAAGAGAACAAATCGTTGGAGAGCGGTTCGCGGGAGAATATGTGACGAAAACGGCTCCATTGATTAACGTTCCACGAGCGAGAGTATCCACAGTAATGAGGGCATTCACAAAACACGGTAAGAAATCATCAGAGAATAGGAATAGTGGGTGAAAGCCGAAGTTAACTGACAGACAGACGAACATTAAAGAAGATTGTGATTAGACAATATAAACTTCCGCGGCAAGTCACTGCAGAATTCAACACTTACTTGACCAATACTTTCTTCACAAAAACAGTGCGGCGGGAGGTTCCCAAAGCTAACATTCATGGAAGGTCTGCAATTTCGAAACTGTTAAAAACGGAAGCCAACGCAAAGCTGCGAAAGAAGTGGTTCCACGATCATAAAACCTGGCACTAGATGACTGGAAGAATGTGGTATGGTCCGATGAATCATCGTTTACACTGTTTCCTACATACGGCCGGGTTTCTGTATGAAGGACACTAAAATAAATCTACGATCCGGCCTGTCTGCTTCCTACAGTCAAGCACGTGTGTTGTTCCGTTGTGATTTCGGCGACTGTTTCGTGGTATTCATTACCCTTACTGGCCGGATTACTGAGATTGAATATCTCGACATCCTCAACAATGAAGTGCTTACTATGACTAGCATATTGCTGCCAGACAGTGCTATATTCCAAGATGATAAAACGCCCATACACACAGCCAAAAGGGTTCAGGCGTGGTTTGTAGAGCATCAGAATGTCATCAAATATCTCCCCTGGTCAGCACAATCGCCAGACCTCAACCTCATTCAACCGTTGTTAACTTCGAATAAAATGAGCTGTGTGAGGTATTAAAAAAATTCTTTTTTTTAATGGCATACATGGCCTGGCGTATATCACAGTTGACGAGAAGAAGGTACATATTTTAACATTGTCAAGATAGGTCCTTCAGAACCAAAAATCATTAAAAACCTACTAGAACAATATATTCCAGGAAAATGTACATTAGAGATGAGAAGCGAAGCGAGCAGGAAGCCAAGTACCCTAGTGTCATGAAAGGATACTGTGTTTGCATTTAATGGACTTCACGAATGGGACAACATAACATTAATAATGAATTGAATAACAATTTTTTCTCACGTTGTCGCCAATTGTTACCGTATTCCAGTAAACTTGCCGTCTGACATTCCCCCATATAAACACTTGAAACGAATATTAAACCAACCTTTGTCCGTTTTTGTAGACAATATATGCGGTAGCGTAATTTTTATGGAAATTTATTTATGATTCATTCCTTAATTTTTTCGTCATATTGCACCTTTGATGTGTATTTCATCTTGCTGATGGATTGCTCGATATAATTAATTCTTCACTAAATATATATGTACATAAAGAACATGGAGAAGGTCGAAACAGTTGCACTGCTGGTGTAGTGGTATCATGCAAGATTCCCATTCTTGCGACTCGGGTTCGATTCCCGGGCAGTGCAGTGGTATTTTTGATAAGAATTCGTTTGGAAAAATACCAGGTCTCAGTCAATTAGTTTTTTGAAATATGGAACGACGCATAGTTGTGTCAGATTAAAGCTCTTAAATCGCAAAATATTATTGCGTAAATCCTTGGATTTCTGATTAATTTTATTTTGAGTTAATCTAACTTTACTATTCTACTAATATCTACATTAAAGACTGAGTTTTTTGAGATGTCTTCTTCATTGTCTCTAGCCAATTGTGTACACAAATGTGAACAAATCTCAGCAAAATATATTTCTGAAACAAAATTTGAGTAATCAATTAAGCCAATACAAATTGTAAAATTAGAACCACTGTCATGGTATATGCAAAATTAGTTATTCCAAAATTGATAAATATTATTTAACAATGATACCTCAAACTTGAATAATAATTATACTCATTTTTTTCTTTTAATATTTTTAACAAAATTTTAAAGTACTGTTTTGTTATAATTTTATAGTTCATATTAAAAATTAACTTCATTATTATATGATTGACAAATTGATTATTAGTTTGAAAAAGTGCTATATGAAATATTATACCATGCACGTTCAGAAAAGGTGTATTTGAAAATTTTACAGTATATTGTCGATACACTTGTTGACTATTTTACAACATACCCGTCATACCGTTCAAAGCGTATAGTAAACCGTGTCAGAAGCTTCCATATGCCCTCCTCGAAAAACTCCCCTGCCAGTTCCTTCCCCCAACTCAGAGTTTTTTTCCTGCTTCTGCTCGTTGGTTGAAACGTTGATTCCACCCATGGGTGACTTCAGTGAGATGAAAAGATGATAATATAAAGGTACCAAGTTAGGTGAATACGAAGGTGACTCAATACAACCCAACCAAATGCATACAAGAGAACCTCGGCGGCGAAGGCTGTATGAGGACGGGCGTTGTCGTGTAAAAAGCACTCTAGTCTCGTCAGCATTTCCCTACTTTTGGTTTGACTGCTCCTTTTGAGTTCCGTTGTGTAATTATGGTCTTCTCCTAAGGGATTCGACTAAAATGATACCTTATTGGTTCCAAATCATCAATAAAAATGGAAGAGCTTCCACTCGTTTCTTCGTCATGAATATTTTCCCTGCCTCCAATAAACAATAAACGTTCTATGCCACTTAAACACACTCATTCTGTTCATAAAACCTTTACCATAAACCTTTTTGATTTGTGAAGTGTTTTTGGTAGATGTTATTCCTTCCGAAAGTAGGAAGCGGATGACGGGACGCGCTCAAGATTGGTAGGATTTCTTAGAGACATCTTTCACGCAACTGGACACTACAACGTGGGTTTACGCATGGTGGAAGATCTTCTACCAACTCCATCTACCAACTCCCAAAAAACAAAAACCCACAGCTCGTTATGGTCACAGTACACTTACTTTATATTGGTTTCTCTAAGCGCTTGCTATATTAATTTAATTTTATCTTCTTCTTCCTATAGCATTCTAGCTGGGATTCGGGCCTTTGCCATCTCTTAAATGTTATCCATCTTCATTTATTTTACTGTTTAAATTTGATTTATTTTGTCACCAGTTTATATTGCTTAGTTAAACTGAAGAATGATTTTTGTTAATTTATGTTTCAACAATAATATAGTTTAATTATATGCTTCAATGTTAAATAGTACTATTTAATTATTTTAACAACTTAATTATGTCAATGGAAAATTGAATAATTTTTTCTACTAAATAATGCTACTTTAATTTTTGTATCAAAGAAACTTGAAAAAATTTGTTAGTGCGTGATGAAGTGCTAAATTCGAAGCCGAACCCAGTAGTAATTGAACAAAACTTCTATTGTTTCTAAATTGGTCGCCTTACTTTATATTATTATTTTTTAGGTACAAGAGGACGCTAAGTGAAATATTATTTATAGTTTTTCCCCAGACCATATGTATAGTACTAAAAATGTTTTTGTGTAAACGTATATCTTTTTCGAAGTGGCTAGCGCGATTTTTAATTACTGTTGCATACTTTCATCTGACTGAATTTTTTTGGCACACTTTCTTAAACGAGTTATTATTATTAATATAAATTCCTGACCAAATTCGAGCTGGTGCAGGGATTTGAAATCGTGAACTTGATGTATTCTTTTAGGCATACCATTAAAACATTAGAACCATACAGGTTTATTATTCTCTACATATTCTTATAAAGTATTTTTTAAATTCCATTTTACTTTCCTCAAACACAATTTGACGATCTGAAAATGAAAATACTTTAATTGCAACAAATAAATTGTTAGCAGAAGTGATTTTTTATTTGGAATTTCTTAATTTAATTTCTTAAACCTAAAAGTCGAGACGAAATGTCTATTTTGTTAACAAACTTTCACTGTTAATGTAATTATTGGATTTAACAATATATTAAATATCAATTTTATGACTTATTAGAAGCACTTAAACTTCTATTACATAAAATGATTTTTTTCTTCTATAGATTAATTAAATTGATCTAATTTTTTTTCTAAGCATGACGTGATGACCGTGTATAGTTTGTGTAGAACTTCAACTGTAACTGTAAATAAAGTTATTCAACTAAAAAAATATTAAATATCCAGTTTATGATTTATTAATGAATTTGAAAATAGATATTATAATCATAATTGTTGTTGTTGTGGTATTCAGTCCTAAGACTTGTCTGATGCAACTCTCCAAGCTAACCTATCTTGCGCAAGCCTTTTCATTTCCTCATAACTGGTACAACCCACAAACTTCCGTAATTTGCTTAGCGCATTCTATCCTTGTCCTCCCTCTTCTGTTCTTATCCCACACACTTCCTTCTAATGCTAATTTTACAATACCGTCATGCCTTAAAACGTGGCCTATTAATCTATCATTCCTTTTGGTCAACGTCCTCCATACTGTTCGCTTTTCTCCTATTCTGTTTATAACTTCCTCGTTAGTTACTCTTTCCACCCATCTGATTTTCAGCATAATGATAATTATTATTTTATAATTATTTGGAATTTAATTTGGAATTGGGATTTAACCTAAATTTTTGCGACAGAATTTTATTACAATGAATCAGCCAATAATAACATGTAAGCTATGCGCAAAGTTATATGTAAAATTGTGTAGAATTTGAAATTAGAGTGCTGTAAGCAATAGTGCTACCGTCGTACATAATACGAATTACCTAATTCGACTGGCGTCGAATACTTGCTATAATCCTTAAAATCTCTCCAATCAACGCTTTGCAATTTTCCCTCTTAATTGCAGGCACTTTTTCCCCTTCTTTACGAGGGGGAATCGGTTCAGCAAATGGCCACTAGAGCGCAGCGCATAACGGTTTACCGCACCACCGTTGGTCGGTAAAACAGAATACTGCTTTGCAACAACAATTCGTTTGCCTATTTTGGTGACGTCAACGAAACCTAAGTTGTTGGAATATTAATCCAATTCAAACCACTTTTGAAAACGAATAAGTTTCATCAATTTTATTCATGATAAATATAAGTAATTGCTCGAAATGATTAGTTCAGTTTTAAATAGTTACATTTGTGGTTAAAAAAATTAATTATATCAGAGTTTAAGTAAATAAATAGCACAAACGCTAACATGATGGCAACATTTTCTTTTTAATATTTTGCAATAACCAATAACATTTTTTCATATTGATTTGAATTATTCGTCAATTGTTACACTTAACTGTAACTATTCGTGGTATTCTGTATTGTTTCTTTAAAAAATCTTGTAAACTAGTGGATTTTGTATTCCCGCACAGATGAACTTATAAGTAAAGGAGAGAGATCCAATTGAATAAAAGTCAAGTTTTTAAATAAAAGACAAGTTATTTAATATTTTAATAAATTAAATTACCATACTTTTTTGTATATTTGCGGAAATGTCGTGTTCGTCTAGTTTTTACAGGCATTTATTTTAATATTATTTCAATTAAAATTCATAATTCGTAATAAAAAAATTTATTTACAATTATGATTCTGTCAGTGTTTTAATTCTATTAAGTTGTGGTGTGACGTAATTGCCTTTTTAATAGTCTACTAATAATTCAAATTTCTAGTGGAAATAAATTATAAATTTCACATTACACTAAAAAGTATCAAATTTAGGTCAAGTGGGGACAATGAATATAGAAACTAGTTCAATTAAAAACATTTACAATTTCTTTTTTACTTTTTATTGCTATTATTAGCGCAGCTCAGTCACTTCTAAACACGGAACTACTGCGATCTAGAAGGCTTTTAAACATGGTCAATAATTAATTATTTGTTCTTAAGGTCGTCTTTTACCGGTGACCTGTAATGAGACAACATGTCTTTTGCATTTTTAACTATCATATTCTTCAATGGTAGCTAGCAATAGGATAGTTAGTTTTTGATTATAACAATAAAGTCATTAACTTCGTTTATAAGTCTTAAAGATTGATCTTAGCAAAAGCGTTGTTATAAATAATACCTCAAAGAAGGGAGGTACATGAAAATAACCGAATTGAATGACCATTGTTTAATTTGTGAAACTTCTAAAATAATGAGTTTAGGTTCGCTTCCCGTTAAAAAACTTCTTTACAAATTGCATGTGTACTGAATTAGCTAAAAATTTTGCAACAATTTAGATTAAAATTATAGGCATTTTCTACCGCTATAATTTGCTAAACATTTATGAAATTTTTTCAAAATTTAAGTGAATTAATAATTTGAAATATAATGTAGTCCTATAAGTTTATTACCCTTAACATTTCGATACTCAGATAAAAGTTTTAGTTTAGAAGGTTGAAACCCATAAAATAGAATGTATTCCAATCATTTCAAATGCTTCTCACGGACCAGGCTGTAATTCATTGTAGTGCGTAATAACTCTATGATAAATTTGGAAGATAAAAAGATTGTTCTAAGTAAAGGATTTGGAATTCCTGTCTGTCGCTAAGGTGGTAGGTCCGACACGCCTGAGACGAGATGATGATTATTTTTTTAGGTTATCAGTCTACACGAGGATGATCCTGAAACAGGTAACTCTCCTTTAATAGCATAGGAAGGGAATTGAAGAGGGGATGCAGAAGGTAGAGCAAAGTATTTAAGGGTTGGCTAGGGCCCCCGGGCTGTGTTTCACCCTAGAAAACCTGCTTCAGGTAGGTCGGACATTGGGTACTATTCTCACGCCCTTTCGAATGACGGGAGACGAGTTTGCTGTGGGGTCGCAGCATTCCCTTCTTCGTGTCTTCACCAGTTTCAGGAGGCAATTGGCCAACTGGTCCAATGGGATCAACAGACAACTGTTACCATATGCTCAAGGTCTTCGACCCCAGTACATATACCTCCTAAAATAGTTGGTGTCTCGGCTTGTGAGAACTTCGATAAAAACCTCAGAGAGAGTACGAGGCATTCCCGACATAGTCAGGTGAGCCCCGCAGTCACTCTGGAGGGAAGTGACTGCGAGAAACTCTCACAGGCACTTTATCCGATCTCAACGAGATGATAAACAATAGCCAAAGGATTGAAGGAAAGGATGAAGAATCCTGACCGTGTGATCGTCTATCTTAGAAATATACAAAACTCAACTCTTTCCCGAACAAAGTCAAGGTGGGCGCGAAAATCAAAGACCAGCGGTGATTGGTGTAGCACGGACATATGACTAAAATTATATAGTTGTGGTGGGGCGGTATTCATAGGGACTAAAAAGTGAAATACGGGTCGAGATCTTGAAAGATCAGTATTCATCTAGATCGTATACATTGATATCTCTAAAGTTGGCAGTAATGATAGTTCATCAACAAATAAGTTTTTGGGAGGGAAGAGCATAATTTGTTTAGACCTCTAAGATTAACACGTTAAACGAGCCGATAGAGAAGTCGTCACTAATTAATAGGGCTTCATCGCCCGTGCTTCCAAAAGGGAGACAGCCTTCAGCTGCTGGGTTTCCGGAATTTGCCTGCCGCACTTCATCCCTGACCATGAAAGAATAAGAAACACATGCGTGAATACATTCGTTTTTTTTGTTAACAGGCTACATGCGGGTGATCCTGAAACAGGCAATTCCCCTTTAGTAGTATAGGAAGGAAATTGAAAAGGGGCGATTTGGAAGGTAGAGGTAAGGTAGCCAAGAGTAGCTTAAGGATCCAACCCGGTATGTCACCTACATAGATGCAGAGAAAAACGTAGAAAACCTGTATCAGGTAGGTCGGATTATTTGACATTATTCTCACGCCCTTCCGAATGACGGGAGACGAGTTTGCTGTGGGGTCGCAGAATCCCGTTCTCCGTGTCTCCACCAGTTTTAGAAGGCAGTTGGCCGATTCAATGGGATCAACTCTTACCGTATACCAAAGGTCTTCGACACCAGTACATACACGTCCTATAATGGATGACGATCCCCGTCATGTGAGAAACCAGAGATAGTACGAGGCATTCCCAACGTAGTCAGGTGATCCTCGCAGCCAGTATGGGGAGAAAACTACCACAGGCATATCTCTGACTTGGACGAGTATAATAAGAAATTCTGCTGCACGATACGCCAGAAAGTTAGGACCCTGTGATAAAAATTAATCAATTGTTAGGGTCTAATGAAAGTTGCCCAGTTTGACAATAATCAAATAAATATTATGTATTTATAATGCGCTAACCCATTTTCTGTATTTAATGAATATGCAAATTGATAGTATTTATTGTAGTTACTTGACCTGAAATTCAGAATTTCTAGAAATTCGTAGAAGTATAAAACGTAGAGGTAGATATGCAGTATTCGTTACATTTCTACATAATTTCTTAATAACTTAATAAGATTATATTTTTATTTTACTGATACAGGACGTTCAAATTATGAGAGACACCTTACTATTACTTGCAATTGTTTCTTTTAAAAGCTTTATCGCAAACCACATTGTCCCACAACACAGATTATTTGGCCTACTTCCAAATGTTTTTATGGTAGCCTGACCTACTACCCCGTGTATAGGAGCATATAACTTTCTTAGTCTATGGTAACTCTTTCCTCTTGTTGCGTGCCGTGCTCTGAGTGCTTCCCACGCAGTCATTCCTCGCATGATCTCTTCTAGATTTCTCCTACAAGATTCACTTTACAAGTCAGCGTGTGACTTATTTTTTTCTCACAAACCTGAATTTTCCGCTAACCGATGGATTAAGGACCAGGTTTTATCAATTATCCTTGGTTGGAAAAATTCGTTTAACATTTTGGGTGGCATGTTGTAATTATTTCCCCATCTCTTTCGTTGAACATCGCATGAATTTTCGTGAATAGAAACATCACGCTCAAAACCTTTAATACGTTTCCTTTAAGCTTTCGGAACAACTTTATCAATTTGAAGTATAACTAATAATGTTATCAATAATGAACTACACTGTTCACTATTTCTGTAATTTATGCTGACCGATTTCACACCGTACTTTCGACACCCTTAAGACTTCTGATATATGAATTATTTTCTCTAGTCACTATCATTAATTTCCATTCTACTCGAATATTGCTCTTATTTCCGCTATATCGTTCGCATCTTGCTCATTTCATGGCCTTTTCCGTCTTTAATCTTATCTTGGAACTTTCATCAGATAGAAGAAGTAAGAATAAAATTTTACTGTTTGGTGTCCCGATCAATTATTTGGGTTTTAACTATTTTTTATAATTAAAATTATAGTCGCAACAGCCCTGGACGTTCTTGGCGACTACAAATTTATCTACAAAAAGAAACAATAAATTACATAGAAATTACTAATAATACAATGTGAGAAAAAACAGATAGTTGTAGAACAGATAAAAAATCGGCTCACATAAACTGCTTTTTCTACACTCCAATTTCTACATTAAAATTAAGAACAGGGTTTACAAAATCCATATTTGCTTTCCCACAATTTATGTTGTTTTCTTAGGGTTATATATGACATTTTAGTATCAATAGATTTTCGCTTTATAAATTTATTAGTCAGTATCCGAAGTGGAATGCGTTCCCGCAGTCCCAACTAAATTAATTTAATTCCTCGATATACACGTCCGTTTATTCCTTACGTAAGACTGGGCAACTTCTTTAAACTTAAAATAATTCAAAATTATACCTGAGTCTATAAATATCCTGAATACTTAATTATTCCTTGATTTTACCAGTTAGGGAATGATCAGAATATCCGAAAATTTCATTTACAACCAATCTATTCTTTGCCGAGAGATTTTTATTCCATTTTTGCACTTACAGATGTCATTTAAAATAATTATCTCATATTCTCAACTTTTTGGATATATTTTATTATTTATGCGTATACGTGTAATACATCTATTTACTTTTTTTGCTTGCTAGCTGATCTCTACTGTAACATGACTTATTGCTAAGATTAAACAGGTATCTAGAAATGATTTGTTTTAGATTTTTTTTCGCATTTGTTCTCTTTTAGTAAATACGGGTAGTTCTATGATACGAATTAGATAGAGAAGTTACCGATAAACAGCCCAAATATAGTAGAAATATTAAAACCACACAAAGTTGTTGTTTTACTCACGTGGGTTCAGAATAGTAGTTTTAACCAACTGGCGAAAGCAACAACGATTTCAGGAACTTTCTGTGGCGTTTATTTTATCAGTTAAATTTGTCTTAATTGGCTACTACTTTATCTATTTAATACAAATGTAATACCGATATAAATAAGATACGGCGACTAATGAATACAAAAAATGTAAATGAATATTTTAATAATATATTTTGTTTAAATAAGTTTGTTATTAATAATATATACAATTGTAAATCAATTAACGCCTGTTTTTTCACAATAATTAAAATATACGACCAAATTAAAGATACAGATTTTATTTAATTAAACCGACTCTCCGTCACCAAGTTTGGGGCATCTTCAGAAAATTTCTTCAAATCTTCTATTTTAATGGACAAATACGCCAGTTTTATACATTTCCACTTCTATTTATTCAAAAAAATTTCAAAATATAACATTTGAAGAAATTACGTAAGAAAGTCGCAAACATCGTGACGAAACGTCCATTTAATTGAATATTAACTTTATGGTTGTAAATTTCTTTGACTTTATATGTACAAATAATAAACCGTTATACTCCTCGTTATAATAACAGGCTATAAGTGTGGATAAGTAATAATTATTCACTAAATACTTTATGCAAAAAATTGAAATAAACATTGCGCAACACAAATTGTACTGCAGGAAAGTTAAGCAATTATGCATTCCTTTACATTCCAGTGGCGTAATATTCCACTACAATTCTTCAAACATGAAAATAAAAACACATTTAGGTAGATCTATGAATAACGTGAATATTTCTATTATGTAACTGTCTAGGATTTCTTATTACATTTGATATATACCTGCGTATATGCCAAGACTAAAATGTTGTGATTACTTTGATAATTTATGTTACGTCATTTGTATCAATAATTCCAGAATTTGTTGAACTTAACCTTTTTCTTCTCCATATTTATTCTTATTATGTCTTTCCTATTATATGAAATTGTCGTATCAATTTTTCTAATTCATCAGTAGAGAATTTTGCTGTGTTATTTGATGTTAATATTTTCAATCAGTTTATAGGAGATGTTTCTTTCCTCCCAATTTATTTTTAAATATTTTTTTCTTGTCGACTTCCTGTGGTGTAGTGGCTAGCCTCTAGTTGCTGCCTCACAACCCGGAGGTCCCGGGTTCGAATCCTGGCATGGGCTTGGATGTTTGTGTCGTCATGGTCGAGAAGACCGGGATTAAGACTGTCGGAGGATTGATACGCTGACCTCGTGTCACTACAAATTCGGAATGTGTCATGCAAGATGACAGTCAGCAGCCGACTCGGTAGGCCCAGACCCTCAATGGGGTGTAGAGCCATGGAGAAAAAAAAAGATTTTTTTTGAATGTTATTTCGTTAATTTTAGGAAATTAGTAGGGGAATTCGAGGCAGAACGGGACACTTACTGTTTAACAATGTTTGTAAAATTATACAAAACTGAGAAAAATGACTTCATAAAAGTATAAAACATTAGTTTATTTTATTACTTACTTTTTAATTTCAATATAGCGTAAACAATCAATTTCATTTTTTTTATGAATTTTTTAAGTGGGTACGACGAGAGGTAAAATCTGTGGTATTCACACATACAAGAGCTGTTTTTAAACTGAGTACCGATGTCTATTTTAAAAAATTACAGAAAAGAATTTTCCAGTTATTTTATTATCTATCATTACCTTGCGCCTTCGTCAAAGAAAACTACCAACCGAGATACAATTCAATTTTTTACTTCATCAATGAATTGTTTTGCTCCAAGGAATTTCTAGAAATGAAGCAGAATTTCTTCATCGCTTTCCTAAGTTGTCGCGTGAGAAAAATCGTGCTAGCATCAGATAGCTTGTCTTAAGATTTTTGGCCAACCATCTTGAGCATACTTTTCCATATCCTAAGCGTTCTGCTACAATGTTGTAGAGGACTAACCTTGAAATTTGTGGGAAATGCGAACAGAAAAGCATTATGGTGAATTGTATATCTCGAGGCTAATGTTTTCTCTCACAGCTTGTACCAAATCATCCGTGATCACAGACGGTCGGCCGCAACGCGGTTCATCGTCCACTTTTCGTGACTTTCGTAAAACTGTCCAGTCAACGTTCTCACCATTACTTCACTCATTATAGTTCCCCATACACCTTACATAATTTCCAGTGAATGTTAGCTGTTAGAACATTCCTTGCATTCGAGAAACGAATCAGTGATATGATTCACAATCGGCAGATCGTTTCCTTGTTTAACAATTCAAAAGGATCTACCAAATGGAAAACGAAAAGTGACGATGCTAATGAACGGGCGATGTGATCGCGCACGCTGAAAATCGCCAGGCAAAAATATTATATTAAAATGGTACTTATTTTAAAAGCAGCCCTTGTAATATCAGTATAAAGCAACCTAATGTAGGAAAGAATGTAGAAAAATGAATAGGCATTACATAAGAACTGTACAAAAGCATTTAAAATATGTTGCGCTTTGGTAATTTGTGAACCATGTTATGATTATCAAGAAGAGGACCGTGAATAATCTCAGGAATAATATTAAGAGTCAGGTAACAGATAAGAAACATAAAATCCATATAAGGGAGAAAAGTTTAACAGCGAATAATCATCGAAATACTAAAAATGTTGATTGGCGAAAAGATTAATAAAATTGTGGTTGATAAGTAGGGATTAAATGGGATGCCTTTCAGTATGGAGGACAGGTAAATAAGGCAGGTGCTGACCAGAGATAATAAAGATACGAATTCGGCAGGAACACATGGGAGAGAATATTCTGAAATAATGGATCCCTAAATTAAAGTAGTAGATGAAAGAAATGGTTTGCTAATTAAAAAGGTTCTAGCTTTTAACGAAGGTGTTGGCAACATCACTTAAAATGTCGCCGTTTTCTTTAACAGTCATTCTGTACATATTTCGAAGCGATTATTTTTACAAATTGTACATGATACAGATACAGTATGTAGTCTTACGGTTAATATCATTAGCTCATGTATCGATGTTTGAGTACTATTTAATAGGCCTACACAAAATTACTTCAGAGATTTTCTAGCACATAAACCGTAACACCAATCGTATTTAACTCAATCATAATACTTGGTTTTATTATGAGTTACGAAAGTATTAAGTAACACTGATCATTGTCTTAAAATCAAAATATGCGCAGAGAAAATAGTTTCATTTTCATTGTTATATAGCTTCAAATAAGCTACGGGTCAATAATTTATGAATCCGTTCTGTACTGCGGAAGTATGAATGACAGCATTAGTATAATCTGTGTACTTATCTGTAAGATATACAGTATACTTGTACTGTAGTAGTTTTTAACGGACTTACACCAAACTATTTTTTTTTCTATAAATACAATACTTAATTCAAGCAATTTTTCACCAGATTATAATTCACGTTCTGGTTTGGGAAATTCTCCGAATAATTTGATTTAAATACAATCACTGATCAAAATTCAAAAGTAGAATTTTAATTCAATATGAAATACAGACGTTTCGTCCCCACTTTTTGGACTTTTAGCGTAAATATAAATAATTGATATCCAAATAAATAAGTATATTAAATAAGTACGGTTACTTGCAAAACATAACAGAACATTTTGTGCTTCTACTGCAAGTTCCATGGCCGAAATGACGGAAAATATTGCCAAAGAATCAAATCACGAAACTGACATTGTTATAACTGAATTTTTTAGACCACTAGAATTAAATTTCAAAGTTTAGATAAAGCAATTTTAACTTGCAATAATTCAAGCCAACTATTAAATTGAATTTTTTTCGTATCTGTTTTTAAATTTATAGTTTTTTTTAGGGCGGGGGTAAACACCTACATGAGGGTGATCATGTAACAGGCAACTCCCCTTTATAGCATAGGAAGCAAATTGTAAGGGGGATGTGGAAGGTAGAGCAAGGTGGCCAAGGGTTGACTAGGGCCCGGGCATACCCGACGATACACCAAAAAGAGATACAGGAATAACCCTAGAAAACCTGCATCAGATAGGTCGGACATCTCGGTACTATTCTCACGCTATTTAGAATGACGGGAGATGAGTTACATGTGGGGTCGCAGCATTCTCTTCTCCGTGTCTCCACAAGTTTTTAGAGGCGGTTGGCCTACTGATCCAATGGGATAAGCAGACAACTCGTACCATATGCCCAAGGTCTTTGGCACCAGTACATACACCTCCTAAAAAATTGAAGGTGCCTCGACATATCAAAACCTTTAAAAAAACCAGAGAGAGTTCGAGGCATTCCCAAAGGTGACCCGGCAGTAATTTATATTTGATATAATATGAAGCATTTCACTTATCACCCGAGGGTAATAATTGATTTCTCTATCTAAATTTTTTAAATTACTTCAAATAATCCTGTCTGTATTGAAATATACAAGTGTGTTTAACACGTATTGTTTATCGAAAGGTTGTTTTAAATTTTAAATATAGTTTGAAGTTTGTGTTTCTTCTGACCTTTGTAACAAGTTCTACTGTCTGAACACTCAATTTTATGAACAACATTGCGTCTTTAACATCTTTATACTTTTATACATTGAAATTATTAAATGATCTAAATATTACGTCAACACCACAATTGGCAATTACTTAATTTATATTTCCTAATTATGATAAAACAATGAAACCCATATTTTTTACTATAACTGGTTGCGGGTTTTCTTATTTTTATAAATTAAATAATTCAATCTACTTATAATATATTTGTTGATGAAAGTTGGAGGATTAGAATTTAAAATGGAATATTAAATATTTTTCCCAAACTCTGGCTGAAGAATTGGTGAGATAATATGACAGCCTGGTCTACCAAATTAGAAACCATATTTTCTAATTCAAAAGTTGTTAAAAAAATCTTAATGTTTCATTTTAAGTTCTTTATGTGAATATTTACAGTTTCAAAGAGAGAAGGATAATGCCTTCAGCTAGAAAAGTTTTTGTTTTACTATTCTAGATGACGATGTTTCTGAATTTGTAATGAAATAATTGCTTAAACATTTTTAGAAGGTCTAACGATTGTCTAGTTTGGGAGAGGTGACTAATTAGGAACATTACCAATACAAGGAGTGCAGTATTATTAAAGATTAGTAAGGACATTAAAGTTGTTTGAAAAAATACATATACTTAAATAGGTTTTTAATGGCAGATGCGTTCAATACCCACAGCTCATTAAAAATAATTGAAAAAAGAAAGAAACCGCGTGTGAATAATTTTACCTAAAAAAAGAAGTGAACAATTGACAGACAAAACTAACTGATAAAATAAGGGTCACACGATGTTTCTGTAATCCTTGATAGTTTAGCCAGGTAATTCAGAATCGTAAGAGATGTAAGAATGTCACATCGAATTTGAATCACCTGACGAAAGCGACACGGATTATTTGAATAGTTGAGTGGTATTGATTTTATAACTAATTTAGGCGTAAATTTGTACATGCTACCTTTAATATTTATTTATTTATGTAGGTAACGATCCTTTAACTTGTCTTATTTCCTCACTAAATACAAAAGTCCAAAATAAACGTTAAATATATAATGGATAATACATTTAAGTGAACATCTCATTGACAAAATAAAGAATATTTGAAGATTAAGTAGGCAAATTAAGACATTATTAGATAAAAATAACTAATACGTAAATAATAACATTGAGTTGGTAAGGCAATTGTGAAGAGCACAAATTTGTTTCACGAGTTTTCATTAACCATAATTTGTTATAACAGCTGATATTCTCTAAATAGTGGGGACTTAAGTGTCTTTGAATATTTTTGCACTGAACTCCCCATGCACACTCGGACGAAATAAGAGTAATTTCATAAAATTAAATACTTCAATTTACAGTCGGCCTATTAAGAATTTGTTTTATGTGTGTTATTGCAATATGGAAATATATTTCCCTTTATTCAGAAAGTTAAATTGACCAAGTGTAAAAAAATGTGTTATTTGAATTTAAACTTATATAACGCACTAGGTTTTTGGCTGAAAACTGTACATCTTCTGTTTGTATCTTTCCCACAATATTAAACTTGTTCATTTTTCTTAATAATCATCAAACTTAATAATCATAACAAAATTTAATACATCATCTTTGGTTTCCTGAAAATAAATTTGTTCCTGCTATTTGTAGAAGAAGAAGAGACGGAAATAGCAGTCTATACAAATCAATCCTCCCTATATTATAAAACACACTAAAATGAAAATAATTATGGACAAATAAGAATCGAATACATTAAGCAGAAATAGTAAACGATTGCTATGCGATGTATAGTTATAGATTAGACAGTGTTTTCTAATCCTTTTTTATCATACCCCACCTAAGTCTACTTACGTAACATATAAACAAAAATTGAATGATTTCCAAAATTAAGTCTAATTATAACTTTTTCAGAACAAAAATTGGGTTTTAGGAAGCAATCACTCGGAGATGAAAAACGGTTTTAATCATATTTATAAAAAATCTAATAGACATATAATCAGCCCACTACTTTTCCCACACAAATTGGTGGAGGAAACTTCATGGGCTTCATTAATAGTTAAAATTGTTTGTTTCTTTCTTTATCATCAAACTTAAAGACAGAAAAATAATATTTGTATTTTGCAAAACGCGGAGAGAAATTCCTGAAAAATATATTATAAATGAAGTACACCTGAGAATATAATGAGAAATAATATGAAAAATAACGTTTTGGGCAAGAAATGATAGAATTCTTTTGCTATTGTTTATTAATACAGAAATACGCATGTGATGTATTTACCAAATTTGCAGTCAGAGAGTCGAGAAAAATGGAACATGAAAATATTGTGAAGCACGAGGGAATTGTTGGAAACTATTTCCAAATTAATTCTCCGCTTGAAAGGATTTCACAGATATTTCAGGCATAGGTGGGATAAATATTCATCGATGAAGCGAATGACGTCAATAGAGAGAATCGCGTTTGCAAAATGAAGTTAAGGCAGCAACTGTTTATCAAATTTTATGACTTTAGACCACTTATTTAGAGATATTAATAACTGATCTGTAATTTAACATAAATCTCCAATTTTCATCCTCAATGTATTTATTTTTCAATTGCTTTTGGAGCTGTTGATTTTGTAAAAAGAGAATTCACAATCATATTCGGAGCAGTAAATTTAATTAAAAAGTCAAAACATCTCATAACAAGTAATCATTGTTCTTATTTCGATGACGTATTGGTTTTACATAAACAAAATAATAAACTGACACTTTGGTTTTTGTATTGTATATTAACAGAAATAGGAGGGAGCGGGAATAAAATCCATTATGTGCGAATTAAAACATAAAAGCAGAATAGTAATTGTTGAACTACACAACACATAAATTTAATTTAAATAAAACAAAGTAATACACAACATTTTTAGGATCCAAATTGTATTGTGAACAATAGACCCGGAATATTTACTGTTACAATATCTTTAATTAAAGTGGTAAAAGTGTAATCAGACGAAAGTTTTAAAATGTGATAGTGAGATTAAAAAGATGAAGAAGAGATTACGAAGTATTCTATTGTTCCTTCAAATTCGTTCACACGGGACTTGGACAAATAACACCGACGATCCCTTTCTTGATCAGATTCATTTTCTCGTTCACTCCTTTTTTTCTCATAGAAATGAATAAAATACACATTTAGATTTTTTCACCTAATAATTAACTATTTTCAAAATCAGCGCTACAATCAAACAAAAGTAATAGACATAATTGAATATAATCTATTTTATTAGTAAATACCTAGGTGCCCGAAGTTGCCCGGAAATTGATTTATATTAGCCCCCTAGACTAATTAATTCGCCAGTAATCTCTTTGTCAATGCGTGATTAAACCTTTAGTGAGAGTGTCACATTTTTGAAAATTTACCTTTTCACGCCAAGATGACTCAACACCTTAATCGAGTCAAGAAATCTTCGGGTGTCTTAAATAAGAACAGTAACTTTAAAATAGGTCTAAAATATGTACAATAACGAGAGAGACAATATCAAAAGTATTTCTTCACGCCACATACAAACTCAAAAATACACTGTAACCGTCAATTATATTTATAAAGAGAAGATACTTGAACCATCTCTTCGGTCTGATTACCCTGCAATATATCTAAGCAGACTAAGAGAAGAGAGAATAGGGAGGACTTTGACCAAGAGACGGAATAGATTAATAAGCCACGTTTTGAGACATAAGGGTCAAAATTAGCATCAGAGGGAAGTGTGTGGGATTAGAACAGAAGAGGGAGGCCAAAGGATGGAATGCACTGTGCAGATAGGGGAGGATGTGGTAGCTATGCGGAACGAAAGGCATACACAGAATAGATTAACATGAAAAGTTACATCATATCATTCTGAAACCTGAATACAACAACAACAAACATTTATATATTTACGAAAAATAAAATTGAGTTTTCTTCATGGATTTTATATAATCAATATTTTGAATTATTATTAACCAATTAAAAAGTATAATTAATTAAATAAGATGTTAAACTGAAGCATTATTTCACGCTTAACAACAATTCAATTATCTTGCTTGACAGGCTTCACACGTGAGGGCATAATATATCAATTTGCAATGTCTACATGTCTTTGGGTAGAACATTTCTGGCCAGAAAGGAAGGGAAGGAATGAACTTAAACCAAGAAATCGATAGAAATTTGTCTGGGACTTTCAACACTAAACACCAAAACTTCAGGGCAATCGGATGAATTATATAGGAACGTCTCAGGGCAAACCTTATAACTCGCAGTTGGTTTTATACAGGTACGGCTTTGGCGCGGCATTGTCATGGGTTTATAGATATTTTTATTAATATGTTCTGAACCCTGCAATATATCGAAATGAAACATACACGAAAATTCATGTTAAGCGTTTTAGTCACTAAAATTTTCCTTGAAATCTGTCGGGCTGTTTCGGAGCATATTCGAGGCAAACTTCCAGACAGACAATTAAATTTAATTTATTGGCATAGATTATGGTTAACAAGATCGAAAGTTCTTGACGGAATTGAAAGAAATATATTGCGACTTAAAATGTTTTGTCTCCCCGTAAAATTATTGTACTGTATTACCATATTCATTTTTTTTAAATATCTTCCTTCGCCCTACCCAGTTATTGAGATTATTCATATATAATTGGAGTAATACTGTGTTTGAAATGAGTTATAACAGCCTCTTTGTCAGTTTTCATTTTATTTGTTTTATTTTTCGGCCGAAGGAGTTATGGAGTGGGAGTCATCAACAGTTAAATTTTTATACCTCGAGAAGTCTCAAATGAGTGAAACAAGTGGACGAAAAAATGGTTAATTATTTAAATAAAATAAAAACTGACCAAGAGGCTGATATAACGCATTTAATATTTATTTAAATGTCAGATAAACTAATTATTTACTGTGTTTGTTTTAAGGGAAGAATGGGTTAAGAATCAGAGCTGAACACATTAGTCTGTACACTCTTTAACGAAACAAACCTATAATATTCAGCCTATTGTAGGGATGTCGGTCAATGACTTCGTGCCTGACTGATAAGGTTTGGGATTTTTTGCTACAAATTTAAGATGAACCTAGTAGGTTTATTTTTTTCAGGAGTATTCGGACTCTTGTGCCCAACTCTGATCCTTAATCCATTCTTTTCGAAACGTAGGAATAATTATTTTATCCTTCTTCCACCCACTCATAATTTTTAGTCTGTAGGTTACGAAACGCCCGATAATTTCTTTACTAAATATTTCATCACCATTGTCAACGAACTTAAAAACCAGAACTTCTGGTGTATTAGAATTTTGGAGAAACGCTGCTGTATATAATTATGGGCATGTATTTTTTCTTGTATGCAGTGGTTATGTTCATACCGTCGTTTTAATACAGATTATTCGTCGAGTATCATCAAGTAAAACGTGTAAAAAATACAGGTCATTTTCTACGATGGTTATTTGAACTGCTGTTTCGGTTCTTCGCTACTGCGCAGCGCTAGCGTCGGCCGCAGCGTGCCTCTTGGAGCTATCTAGCGGCCGGTGCGTGCATCATGCAGTCAATATCCGCACATCTGTCAGTCAGCTCCGTAACTCACTTATGCGCTCTGAACCATTCGTACAGTGTGTCACTCTACGGACAACAATCACCCCGAGACACGGACCACCGCGGTTGCAAGTGATCCGTCGCTCATTACGATTTTGTTAGGAAAATTGGCTGGAATCAATGCAGTAAACACTCGTGACTTTATCGTAACCGGAAACTGACAGCTATGAAATTTCGTTCTTCGGAATAATTCTGTGCACAGTTTCGATGTTTTAGCATGACAACTTTTATGTTGAATGCGAGAAAAGTGTTATTGTTCTCCGTACAGTTGTAAATCCCGAGCGAGACGGCCGGAACGTCAACAATGAAGCTTCTCTGTTAATAGCAGAGGTGAGTTGGCCAATTTGCATACATATGTATTTTGTTTATCTTTTTTCCATAACAAATGCCACACTAAAACATGTTCCTGACTGTAGTGATGTACAGATGCCTTTGTCCATTCGCCATCAATCCGTAATGGTTTTTCCTGAAATGCGCTAATGAATAGGATCTTAGGAGACTTCCACAATGAGAATATTTGTCATTCATTCTTTAAAAATATTGTACACGTATGATATATTACCGTTCATCATAAATTTTTCAATTAGATCTGTTGAGTAACAATTAAACTTTCTTGGAACTTCAATCCTCTCTTTAAATGAATAGAACAGCCAAATTAGTCAGTAATGATAAAAGCTGCAACGGCGCGCAATGAGGACACATATAAATAATCTAGTTTAAATTTCATAATTTTATTTATAAAACTCTATATTTGCACCTGAAGGGGTTCCAAAGAATGGAACGATAACTGGTATTATTTTTATCAACAGCTACGTATATGTATATTTTTAGGTTTTTGTATTAATTTATTTCAATAACGTCTGATAAATGTAACTATTAGTCCTCTTTTTTTATTTTTCATTAATGAAAAGAAAGGAAAAGAAGGTTGATTGAGCCAAGTTTAATTATAATTTATAGTGACTCTCAGATAATTTCTATAGCCGCCATGTGAATGAAATACCAGTTTATCCTATCGCCTCAGACGCTGAGAGGAATTTGTTTAGTTGGAATCAATAGCGTTAGCATGCGTGTTGACGAGGCCCGAACTTGCAAGTGTCGGACAATAATTGTTTTCCAGTTTTGTGGGCATCATTTGTTAGGTTTGAATGCTTCAGTATTATGAGAATTATGCCGAAAAGAGTGCGACCGTTCCTTCCGTATTTTGGGAAAATTATGTTAAAATGCCACTAATTACCCAATAAATGAGCAATATTGTTGCGTACGTGAACACGTTTCGCTGTTACTTTGTTTTCACGTATATTATTCCGTCTTTATTGATCACGCAATGTGAAAAGAATACGACATTTATTTCGAAGATGAAGTTGCTCATTACGATTCTCCACTCGGGGATTTTTATAAAGCTCTTATGGCTGTTTGTTGTTATTTATGTACAGAAAATAGCATAAATTATCGCTATTTTTTAATGAAAATCGAGTCATGTCTTTTCAACTCATTGCATACGAATACACTGGCAGAGAATTCTGCTGCTCTAATCGATGATTTTTTTGCGATGACACACAAATAGTGAGTCGTTTTCCTCCGATGTGGCTTTTAGTCTTGTATCCCTCTAAAGGACGTTGTTATTGATAATAAAGAAACCAATTACAAACACTTTAAAAATTTATGCACAGACGGCTGGCTATTTTACCCCAAAATATTGGATTATCAATTATTCTGCATTTTTTTAAAAATGAAACGAGTTAAAGACATGCATGCTTATATTAATTTCATTTAAATCAGTGTCGCATAATAATAATATACTACTCATGTAGAGAAAATTTACGTTGTATAGAAGAAAATAGTTTTACCTAATTTCGTTGAGTGAATATCTTACAAATATATAAAATAGAATAATAACTGTTGAAACGTAAAAATGTATTGAAAGGGCTTCAATTCCAATTATGGAGAAACAAGGCACGAGGTAGCTAATTATGACCGGACGCACTTGTTGGAACGTATTCGGAAACGAATTAAAATGTTTTTCATTTAAACGACTAACATAAAAGAATTACCATTATAATAGTCTTACTACACGCATTTAGTTTTTTGCCATTAATGAACTGTTTTGAATGAACAAATTGGGGTAAAAATATCGTTGGGGAAATAAAATATACGTAGATCAAACCCAATATAAAGATTTGAAATCGTTATCGTCATCCTATTGGAGATGGAAGAGTTTATATAAATTTTCAAAACCGACGAATTAAAGACGAGGATTGAGGATCATAACAATAAGCTGAGACCTGCGGAAGAAGCAATTGAGTTGTGCTCATGCATGGAACTACGAGATTAGTTAAGTAATCTTATTGTTCGTAGTGTTATTTAATCATTAGCTTTTATTCGTGCCACCGGAATATATATCATTTTTTGAGTCTCGTCATTGCTGATATACGCAAACGATTTCACATTAGAGGACTGGAGACTCCTTTTAATTACTTGACTAGTGAGTGTGCTGCGATCTCTGCCTTTTGGCACGATTCTTAACCTCCACTGTGCCTATTACAGCCTATTCTTTTGAAAAGTGTTTCAGACTTTTCCTAAGCGTCGTTGTCTTTCTAATATTCCTTATTTTATTAATACTTTTAATTTTAGAATAATCTTGTATGTCATCGGCAAACTAAAAGCTTTTGTCTTTATAACTACCCCGGCTTACTTCTACAAATATCATTAAGAACTTCTTTAATTTAAATAGTGTGCCGGAACCATGTGCATTTTTAAGAACCTTGAATTACCCAATTTTATGACGTTTTCTTTACAGCGGGAGGAAAGGCAAGGCTTTAGCTATGACATTTTGAAGGAAGATTCCTTAACTAGTAGTACTCTCATCATATCAACATATGAATTGTAATTAATATTGAGCATTGTAATAATGTTATCGAAAATGTTCGTATCAAGGGTACGCTATATATTTCTGTCGGTCGTGTTAAATCAAACAATGCTTATTCTCTGAGATTTAATGTAAGGAACACAGGAAAAAACGTTACTATTTGTCGTAATGGTAAATCCGGCTTGTGTCTCTTATTAAGCCATTAATTATTGGAAACACTTTCAGTCTGGCCTTAGTAATGACAAGGATTACAAACGATGATTGTAACGTCTACTTTATTCTAAACTTTATGAATTGATATTTTTGGAATTGTCTTTTCATATTTGAGTTATTGGAAATAGTAAAAGTTATTCTGAAACTTAAATTTAGTCAATACGTTTAGATACATTAACCAAATATATTTAATTTCGGTCCTAGATTTATCTTACAGTTTCACATGTCTTTATCATTAAATAAAAATTGAGTACGGGTTCAAAAGTTTTGTTGATGAAAATTTAACAACTTTATATTTTCAATACTTACATTAATCTGATATTAAATTAACACCAAAATCAACCAATACGTCAGAAAAACACTATATTAATAAACACATTATATGGATACGATACAACGATTCGTCAATAAATTCCGGCACTTCCAGTAAAAAGATTCATGACCAATAATATTCACATTTGGTCGTTTATTTGTTGAATAAGAATGTGTTTTTTGCAATCTTTAAATAATTTAACACCAGAAGTCCTAAAACTGTGGAGGAGACATTGCAACGTGTCTATGTAATGTGACAGCGGATTCAGAGAAGTATTTCTTTTGGGGGGAAGATAAGGAGTGATAGGTTTATAAAATTAATATTTGATTAGTATAATAATAATTACTTAATCCAACTCTAAATCACTTCAATCTACTTTATTTATATATTGGTGGCTTACCCGAAGTGTGCAGATGGCAGACACCTTGTTGGGTTTCGGATTATTTAATTTTCGCAGGCACCACCCCCTTCATTAGAAGATTAGGTAAACATTCCGAGTGACGGCCAGCCGTCAACTGCACCAGTTTTCTGTCTCTCTTTCCTGTCTTTATTAATTATTTTAATTAACCTGGCAATGCCATTCTCTGACTTAAATATATATTTATGTATCTATCTGTATATATTCAGTTATAACTAATAGTTAAAAACACAAGTTCATCATGGAATGACGACTTTACCTCTCTTGATGGGGAATCCCCCCCGGATCCGCCACTGTATTTGATATAGTGATGAATATAGTGATTTTCTGACTTACTGACTGTATTGGTTGCTTATTTGTTTACTTTCCGAGTGATTAAAAATCTAGTACGCAGTAATAAACCTAATTGATAAGTTGATATTCAAATTGCTTCAGTAAATGTTTTGAAAGCTGTTTAGGGTTTTCCCATTCAAAAATAAGTTTTTTGACTAATTCTTCCTGGTTACAGACCGATGTCCTGTTCGGCTACCCTCACGTAATCATGTAAATAATATACGTTATTGACTTTTTAAATATTGTATATACTATATCGAAATAGGCACAACTGAGAATCTGTGTGTTAATAGTTTATATATATAAATATAACAGACCGAGGTGACGTTGTGTGATATTCGCAAATCATTTTTATTGTAAAGAAGTTCAAAGTATAATTTACGATTATCAAGATTTTTAAAATATACTTAATTGCCATTAATTTTTTCCATTTGACGGTTTAAGAACACGTGGCCTTAAAGCCGGTACTGAGTGCGTTATTAATGACCATATTACTTGTGCTTCGTGACGGTGCTTCTGTAGAGAAAGCCATTGAGCAAAGAAGGCGAAGCAAAACATTATTCTGTCACGCGTATCGTATGTAATTCATTGCAACTGATACTATTTAATTGGCATCTTGAAATCGTCTTGGGTGGCGCACTTTAAGAGTCAATAATCGCAATGCAATGCATATACGTGCTGTCAGAACTACATAGCCCTTATTGCATGTAGAGAATATGGAAATATAAATATGAAAATCTGTTGAACCTTTTTTGAGTTTATCGCTCTGTAACGTACGTCAGCGTGCTATTTGTGTATTGTTGATTGAATCGGTTCGAGTAAGGCACTGTTTTTGTCGTAGAGGCGGGCATTGCCCTGCAGCCAGACAGAACAGGTGCATTCTCCTGGCTGGCTACGAGGACACATCACACATCGCACTCACACTCTAAATACTGCACGACTGAAGAATCAGCCAGAGACGGGTAATTACCATTTCACTTCTCCACGTTTTTCCCCTCTCCCGTCGACATTGCGTCAGCCATTCACTCGTTTTGTTTATGTTCACTGAAGTATGATTGCAAGCAATGCAGCTCAAACATTAATCAGAGGATGTTTGCCAAAGAAATAGAATACTGGTTCAATTAGGTTAACTTCGAACAGTAAGCTATCCGAGCGTACAATGTTATTCAGTTACAAAATGCATGCGATTCACATCGCAATGAACAGAGTTGTGTACTTGCTTTATGTCACTGTATCAGCTTGTAATTTGCTTTTGTAATGGCATAATGTGGATTAGTACTTGAGTGGAGGATTATATGTGAAAGGACTGGTTTAGATTTTTTAATTTCATTTGTCGTCCTTTGCCATCACTTTATAAAAAGGACGGTATGTTTTGCTAACCATAATTAATATTAAAAACATAATGCCCAAGAGTATAATATTGATAAAAGAATTATGATGAAGCCCGTTACTTCCACAATCCGTGGACCTCATTAAGTGTGCGCAACAATTGAAAGAAACAAGCAACAGGATATCAAAGAGATTATGTGGGAATACGGTCTTAAAGGTTCTTAAGATTATTTGTATCGATTCTAACATTACTTGATGAACAATTGGATTTAATACGTAACATTAGAGACATTAATCTCGCGGAATATCTGATTTCAGAATCTAAAATTTCACATTATACCAATCAAATCTGTACTTCTGTAACATGACGTGGCAAGGGACAGCTGCGTAGTAGAATTGTGGCGTGTGAGATTACTTGTCACTTAGTAAATAGACCAGCTCCTATTCACTCGCACTTGTAGTTACTAATGCTTAGTACTAGTCACTTCGTTTACACGTGTGTACAAAGTACCAGTGACAACTGAATGCTTGTCACGCAGTTCTTCAAATTAGAAATAAGATCCTCCCAGTGAATATTCAATTCCCTCTTTGTTTGTCCTATGTAATAAATATTGCATAAATAATTGCATAATAAAGGATAAAGAATTATTTATTTTTAATATGGAAAAGGAATCATATTGCAAGGAGAAGAAATAAAAACCCTACGGTTTCCTGATGATATTGTAGAGTTTCTGGAGTCAGAAGAAAAATTAGAACCATACAAAATGGCAGGAACGTGGTCCTAGAGAAAGAGTTCAGCGTGAGGATTAATAGAGGGAAAACCTAGGTGGAGTGTAGTATGGGAAACAGTGGGATAACAAAGGCTGTTAGATTGGGAAGGGATGCTTTGATTGACATGAAGGAATTCTGCTACTTGGGAACTATGCTTGGTCGAAGTATTGTAGACATAAAGAGTAGGATAGCACAGGCAAGAAAGGCTTTCGCAAAAAAGAAAAATTTACTTACGAGTAATATAAGTGTGAATATTAGGAAATCGTTGCTAAAAATGGAGCGTGGTGTTATATGGACGTAAATAAGGGACGATAGGAGTTTCGGAAAGGAAAAGAATAAAACCCTTTGAAATGTGATGCTATAGGCGAAGGCTGAAAATCAGATGGGTAGATAGAATCAGTAACGAGGAAGTTCTAAACAGAATAGGGGAAGAGCGAACAATATGGAGAACATTGACCAAGAGAAAAGATAGATTAATAGGCCACGTTTTGAGGCATGAGGGTCTAGTAAAATTCGCATTAGGTTGAAGTGTGTGAGGAAAGAACAGAAGAGGGAGGCAAACGATGGAATACGCTAATAAGATTTGGGATGTGTGGTACTTATGTTGAAATGCAAAGGCTTGCGCAGAATATTTTAGCATAGAGGATTTCATCAGACCAGTCTAAGGACTGAATATAACGACAACGTTTCTACAGGGGGGGAAATCGAATTAATTGATTTATTCACTACTAGAGACTAAAGCTAGAAAAATATTCAAAATGTTGCTATGTAGTCAGTAAATCTCTCTTGTAAAATATAAAACACCGCATCAAAGTACAATAATGGAAAATCTCTACCAGGTGTAATGATATAGAAAAGCACACTCAAATAACCCAGAGTACGAAATACAACATTTTAGGACATTTACATCGTTCAAACTAAACGAATCACTAAAACCAAAATCAAGACGTAGCAGACCAATTTGCAGCTTCCAGTATTAAAGCATTCTATTATTACTAGGCACAGCCTTTCGAATAACCATTCGTTTGAATTGAAAATGAAAGCTGTATATGTAATTAATGTTAGACATATCTCGGAAACGGCATATATCTGATTAAGTAACTTTACTTTAAATGTACAAAGTGACAAGGACTCTCCATGCAGAATGTATGATGCAGTCGCATCTTTCAGAATTCTTGTATCTGTTATAATATACTCTTGGTCTATGTTATAACTGTTAGTTTAATGTAAAACTGACAAAATAGTATTGAAAAATTTTATTTTAATTCCTCTATAATGGTCTGTGTTGACCAATTATAATTACTAAAAAAGTGAATAAATAATTATTGGTATAACTAGTAAAATGTAAAATTTTCATATCAAATAATAGAACGTAATAAGTGAGAATACCTCAAAACTAATAAACTTGCATATGTTTCCATTTTCTGACATTCTGTCGTTAATCGAAACGTATGCAAAGCCACGGATAAAGACACAGAAAATGAAAATATGTTTTCTATAAAATAGAATGGTATGTACAAACACTTCGTTATATTGCGAAAAATCTGCAGAAGTAAGCAATTCTGTAAATAAAGCATAGAATATATTTAGAGGCCGGAAAATTAAATTTTTAATACAATTAATTGAAGTTTATTTTTTTAATCACATTCAGATTTTCTTGGAAATGAGAGCATCTGTCGCTTTTAATGTAAAGCGATGTGGAATATAAGAATAAATAAAATATTTTCTATTAATTTTTTGGGGTAACAGGCTACATGAAGGTGATCCTATAACAGGCAACTCCCCTTTAATAGCATAGGAAGGGAAATAAAAGAGGTAGCCAAGGGTTTGCTAGAACCCGCGGGCTGTAGTTTAAGGATCCTACCCGGTGTTTCACCTAAAAGTGATGCAGGGAGAACCCTAGAAAACCTGCCCCATTTTCTCTCGGGATTTGAATCTGTGTGTTTTGGGATATTCTACGATAAGGATCCTGTGAAAAATGAATTGATTCCATTTTATGCGCTGATAGGTGCTAATGAGATTCAAAAACCAGAAAACAAACTCGATTCATCGATTAAATCAGGATGAATTTTTTCCCCTTCAAAGTAATACCCTTCACATATAATACACTTGTAATAGCGCTATTTCCATTCTTGGAAGCACTTCTGGAACTCCATTTTCGATATAGCATTCAGCTCCGTTAGCGGTTCTATTTTTATCTCTTCAATGGTGGAAAAACGTCGCTCTTTTTTAAGTTCTCTTCAGTCTTGGGAATAAAAAGAAGTCACAGGGAGCCATGTCGGGCGAACACTGTGCCTGAGTCAAAACAACAGTTTTGTTTTAAATCAAAAAAATCACGAATAACCTGTGAGATGTGAGCGGGAGCATTATAGTGATGCAATTTCCACGAGTGCTTTTTGCCACAATTATGGGAGTTTACCTCGGATTGCTTCACGCAAACGGCTTCCCGGCACTATTCCATGTTAACAGTATCACCACTGCAAAAACACACAATGCACTGCGCCATAGAAATAAAAAAGACGGTGAGGACAATCTTCACATTTGGTCGGACTTGTATTTTTTTCTGTCTTGACTTTTTAGGTTGCCTCCATTGTGACGATTGGGCCTTGGTTTCGACGTCACTTATCCATACATTCATGTTTTATGACTTGTTATAACCGTTTGATAGGAATTATGGGTCGTTGTGGACTTCATTCAGCAATTTCTGAGCGATGCCTACGCATCGTTCTTTATGGTCGAAATTCAGTAATTTTGGATCGCATTTTGCAGTCCCTTGTTTCATGCCCAAAATATCCTAAATATTTTATTGGCATAAGCTATTTGATATTCCGACGTCAAGAGCAACCAATCTGATATTGATTCGTTGTTTTTTTAAATCATTTTCTTCACTTGTTCGACGTTGTCATCGTCCTGGCTGGTCGTCCTCATCGAATTCACGACCTTCGTTGAAACATCTGTACCGCTCGTAAACTCGTGTCGTACTGATAATAGATTCTACGAACATTACGTATTTGGTTCTGAGTTTTGTGTTTTTTCAAGTAAAATTTTATACAAATTCATTGATCCATTTTTCTAGATAGTAAAAATTTCTGAACTCATGTAAAGGCGCATAATCTTTCCGACTGTCAACAGTTCTCAAAAATACCTTCGATTTATTTATTAGTAAAATGACGTATTAGACTTATAATCTTTTTATTACTGATTTTTTGGACCTTTTCAACTTTCATTGTTAATTTATTAATTTAAATTTATTTAGTTTTTTAGGCATCACATTAATTTACTGCGGTAGCGAAAATTATTCTAGATCGTTGGAGTTGACGTATCCGTTTGTATGAACTTCTACTCCGAGGGAAGCGCCACCTTTGTTGTATTTTGATAAAATTTCAATACCGATATATTTTATCAATATAATTATTGACTGTGTGCACGTGTATTAAAATAAATCGTCGTGGTTTCATTTTACAGGTTCACGATGCCGGTATATTATCCTTTATTTAAAATGGTCTGGAAAACATTCGGCAGAGTATGATATCGGAGTAGAAATGATATCATTTCGGTTCAAAGTTTAAAATAATGAATATTGAAAGTTGCATTGTCTCATACAAGTACGTTTCCAAAAATTAGCATATCAAGCTTCTGCGAAGTCATGGAAAACTTTAACCGTCGATGTAAAACTCTAACAATTGTTTGAAATTACAACGGCTTCAATAACATCGATAACAATCGATTTTTCAGCCATCAATCTCGTACATTGCCACTTTTTATAATCACTTTAAAGTTTGGACCGTAATCTCGATTTATTTGTAATGTTGAACAAAAATCCTTTGAATTAATAGTTCGCCATGAAAAAGATATTTGTTTCATGGTTTATGTCAATCAGTACAGATTATTTAAAGTATTCGTTAAGTTCAATACATAAAATATTTTACAATTACAAACTCAACACTGAACAGTAAAACTGACACATTAAATAGAATGTTTCGTCTACATTTTTGGACTTCTAAGTTTCATGATCAAATTTCGTCTGGTGTTCCATTTCTTGAACGGTTGCAAATATAACTATTCAATAGATGTCCACAAGTGAAAATTGCAACACGTCCGATGTAACTTTTTGTACGCCTAGGAGATCAACTTTTCTTCTAGTTTGTAACTAGACTAGATATATTTTAATCAATTCGATAAATAGAAAATTTGTATGTAATGTGTTGAATAGTATAAAAAATTCTGATTCAAAGACAGAAGAATAGCTTCCAATGTCCATTTCTTCTTTGATGTCCTAGAATGGACTGTGAAGAATGTGATTAAGGTATTGTATGCGAGTCTGAACATCAGTTATACAAGGAATGAAAGGATTTCTCAACGTCCGGGGTTCGACTTGGATTTTCTCAAATGATAGAGCACCCACCTGGAAAGCGGGAGAATCCGGGTTCAAGTCTCGGTCCGGTCGAGATTTTTTCATTCTGATCTAAGAAATTCTGACTTATTTGTCTGTTTTAATGCTTATTTGCACGTAAACTTATCCACTATCTTTTATTACCATTTACATTGATATCTAAACCCGCACCTTCCGGTTAAATTTTCAAGCAGTAATTGGGATGCATAATGTGGTGTAGTGGTTAGTGTCGCTGCCTCGCATTATGTAGGTCGAATCTCTGCGTGGATGTTTGTGTTCGCCATGGTCACGGGAAACTGATGTAAAGGCTGATGGAGAATCGATACGCCGGTCGCGTAACACCCCAAATTCCGAATGTGTTGTGGAAGACGAAGGTTAGCCGTTGTTTCAGTAGAACAATGAAACAATAATAATAATGTAATTCGGCATGTTATGAAAAATATATATAACTGTTGAGATTTATTTCTTATATATTTGAAAATAATTTAATATATCATGTATTTGAATTATAATTAGATATAAATAAAATATTGAGCTTAATATGACTTAATTTGAATAAATAACATACAATAAAATGGCCAAAAGCCATAAATATAAAATTAATTCAAAATCAAATACAAGACTGTGGGGACCTCTTCAGTCGCCTATAATATGCAATTAAAATCCAGGGCGAAAATTTATAATTCGAATTTTTGATCAGTTTAGTGTATTTAACTTATAATTACATATGTTTAACGGGCAATAATCAGGCCTTTATAGATATTCAAATTTATAAAATAATTTTTATTGATAATGATTAATTTATTAATTTTCGATGTTAAGTATTCTGTCGGTTAATCAAATTTTTATTTACATTCTATGCGTTTGTTTGTATTCTTTTTTTGAGGGGGGATGGAGGCGGGCACGGATTCGGTCAAAAGTATGAATCATATAAAGCTATCATAAAACCAATGAGACTAATTCCTATATAGATGCGACAACGTGCGATTTATAGCAAATTGTATTCAGTTCTGTTTGCTGATACTGAAATGTAATATTACATGTTCATCGGAAAAGAAAGCCGATGTTGCAAATTTGTATTACGCAAATAAATATGAACCGATGTTTTGAACTAAATTTTTAAGACAAGTACAAAGTTTTATACGAAATTCAACACGTTTCGGAATGTGCACCATTAGTCACTCGAGAGACGTCCAGACGATAATCAGTCTCACTTCTCGTCTCTGGAGTTACAGTTAGGTGGCTGATATCAGTAATAAGGTTAGGTTCTTTAAGTATCCTCCGAAGGGACCAAGAATGGGTTCATCTCGCCCGACACATGAGTTGGGAACTTCCCCTTCAAGGCTTCATGCATAGATGAGAAGAAACGAGTAGGTTCTGTTCTACTTGAAAATCATCTTATTGCCAGGTGGAGCTTCCTGTTCATCAATTTGTGTAAATAGTGATAAATGATTCCGGCTATGCTGCTGTCTGTGAAAAAGAAAGTCCAACAACGAGGTCGTTGAGCAGTTCATTCATTTTGGAGAACTACGAACGTACTGGTGGATTTCCGTCGGTTCCTGTGAAAACTTACTTTCACTACATTTCAACACGAGAATTATTTTCTTGTGTCAATGAATTCAAATATTATGAGGTTGCAAAATCAGGACATTCTTTTTCGATAACCCTGTATATTCTTGTTTTCCCGTAAATGCGATGTCCGAAAATATTATTTAACAAAATGGGAAGGATTTCATAATACAAAACAAGTCGCGCCATTTCTTCTTGTTTCCTTCTGCACGTTATTGGGTTCCATGTGTGTACGAGTATTTACAGTCCCTTTTTAGGCAGCGATTATACCGAAACCGCACTACAAGCCTGCTCCGTGCGGTTTAATGAACATGAAGTGCCTGGCTCTGAGTTCCTCTTATTCGACCCGTGTGCATGCATTCGGAAATACGGGCAAAGCCGCATAGCGAAATGAGAATAGTTCACATCACTGCGCAGCTTAACCCAGTTCCTTTAATTAAGTCAAGTCGTTATTAAAGAAATGCTGACATGCAGGCCGTCGGCGATGAGAGCCACTTTGGCGTCGTGTTTCGCGACGGAGTCAACAAACGACCAAAATATTTGCATCTTATGGCGCAAGTATCCTTATACGCATGCAAATCGGGTTCGACCTATACGCTAAGTAACGTTTAAGTCGGGTTCAGGAGATTACGAATGTTTCTAATGGCTTATTACAGATTAGAAGAGCTTGGACAGATTAGGATTGTTTACCTTCGCACAGGAGATTATACAAGTTGTAGGCGAGTACTTTAGAAGATTAAATAATTTTTATTTAGAGGAGGAGGTACTTTCAAGATTAATTTCCTGTGGGCAGCGAAAACTTCCTGGACAATCGTAAGAGTAAAGCTTTTTGTCATTCTTCTTGCGCTTTCATGCGAGTACTTTTGTTTCTACTCATGATTTTATTATATAAAAACGTAATCCACTAATGTTTTTATCCCGTTTACATAAAAAACGTAAAAATTTGGAAATTATGATTAAATTACACTACATTTGTGCACTAATAAAGTATTGCCCTAAACTAAACGGGAGGGCGAATTAGAAGTTGTGGTACGTAGTCTTTTAGCGGTTCAATACTCGTATGAGCAGACGAGAATCTCGTAGTTATCGCTAGAGGATAATGTTCGAGAAAATTAACTCAGGTGTGGAGTATCTTACTGCGTTATAAGCACTTTGCATAGATACACACAATGGGGTCAGTCCATGCTAAGTGGTCAAGCACCAGTTGCTCAGAAAAAAATTGTTCGTGCATTCCCTCATGTTTGGGTAGTTCAAAACTAATTTTTTTATTTGATTTATTTTAGGTCGCATAAACTACGAGGTCATTAGCGACCGAACTGACTTAGGGTTACAAAAAGTGAATATGTTATATTGCATCATAACAATTAATTGTTTTCAAGAATCTTATGACTCATTCTTCGTCGTCCAATGAGTAGTTGATCTGGTCTGGGTTGTCTTCTCCGAGGACCATTACTGCAGGAGTTAAGAAGGATCTCCATGGTGGTGATTGTGTTGCAGAGATCGCAGATTGGATGTCTGTTTGTTTATATATTGTATGTTAATTTGGAGTGACCGGATATTACTCTGGAAAGGACTTCTTGATCTCTTCTGGATGCGAGGATAGCGAGGAAGTTGTCAACTAATTTATGGGTTGGACTTAATTTTAGAAGCGAGCAACTTTGATTACAGAGATGGGTTAGTTTTGGAAAGGTGTGTTCCCATACATCCGAGAATGTGTTGACGTAATTAGGGGAATGGGACGGAGGGGGGGGGGAAAGATGAGTTGCGGTTTTTGGTAGCTGGTCGACGGAGATCTTTCCTTTTATTCCCTGGTGTGCCGAGATCCAGGCCAATTTTGCTTAATTTATATTGTGTCCGGTTTAGACGTATCGTTTTCAAATAAACTGCATCGTGTTCAGTACATTCAGGCCTACAAATTGAACCTCTATTTACCTACCTAATAATATTTTTTGTGTACTCTGTGTAACACGAAGTTGTTCATGCAAAAATGAAGCACATTCAATTTTCATATGCTTATTTCTTCAAAAAGAAACAGTTTGCGAACCTTAATATTTTCCCCCATACATATAATAATTTAGTTACTTTATATAAATTATCATTTGTTAGTGACGTACCCATGACAAATTACAACTTAAAAAAAATTGTATTTTCCAATTTTTCCAATGTTTGAGTTGCAATATTTCTCTGAGGCATACCGATAAAAATATTAAAGTTGGTACAGTATAATTTTCAACTTCGGAGTTTGTCAGTCATGATATTTGATTGGATATTAAAGTGCGTCCGGTCACCAAGAGTGAATTCCAGGCGAGTATGTTTCCACACTATAATTTGTGTTGGCACCCAAACGTTTCATTGGTTTGAAATGAACAACTTAGGTCTGTACTTTTTTGTTTTTATCATTGAAAATTTACCTTTTACGCCCCCTATTTTATGAGAGCTGAATTTCATCATAACTACCGCGATGACTCGGTATCTTCATCTATTCAAGAAATCTACTTGTATCTTAAATAAGCACATACATACAGTTAAGTACGCAGAAACAGTAATTTATTTTTATAAGGAGAAGATACTTGAACCATCTCTTCGGTCTAATTAACGTGCAATAATGTGTGTTGATAAGTTATATGTTTATGTCTACAAAAAATAAATTTATGTGTGCGGCCTGTATTTTGTATAACGTGCCTCAATCATTTGAGCCGCCATTTATTTTGTATATTTATCAAGTAGGTAAAATTTTTCAAGAGCGTCCTTGCCTCTGTTAGCATGTGGCGGCGCCGACGACGTTCTTGAAAAACTCATAAAAAGTATCATTACTTAAATAAAATGTAAATTTTATTTAAGATATTTGATCATCTCACTCGAGAGTCTACGTGAGTGCATAATATCCCTTCTTGCAATTTCTGTATGTCTTTAGGGAAGGACCTTTTTTACCTTGAAGTTGGGGAAGGAAGGAACCCAAAACTTAGAATAATATAAGAAACCATTTGTGGGGCGAACTCCAGTAAACACACACAAAACAATCACGGAAAACAGATGAATAGTATAGTAACTCATAAGGGCAAACCTAATAACTCGCATTGTCTTTGAGCATAGAGTGTGCTGCATAATTTGCTAAGGACTGCCTGTAGGAGCTTTCTCTCGTAGGTATTTCTCCCAAAATTCATTGCGGGCTAAACTTTGGGGGTGACGTGTACTCTTTTTTTATCAAGATTTTCACATGCCAAGAATAATCTATTTTTGGAAGTATATTTTCTGGGGACGAAGACCATAGGTATACGGTAGGAGTTGTCCGCTCATCCCATTGGACCAGTCAGCCAACTGCCTCCTAAAACTGGTGGTTACGTAGAAGGGAATGCTTCGACCCTAAAGAAAAATCATCTGTCGTGATTCGGAAGGGCGTGAGAATAGTACCCAATAGCCCAACCTACCTGATGCAGGTTTCCTAGGGTTTTCCCTACATCTATAGTAAATGAAATACAGGGTAGGATCCGTAAACTATAACACGGAAGCCCTATCCAACTCTTGGCTACCTTCCACATCTCCCCCTTTTGTAATTCCCTTCCTATGCTATTAAAGGGGAGTTTCCTGTTTCAGGATCACCTTCATGTAGCTAGTTACCCAAAAACATACTTTTATTTTTATTTTTGTGGCAGTTTATGATTCATTATATTTATTACTCTAATTTAATTGCGTTGAATCCTGGATTTATTGACTAAATCATTACTTTAACGTTATGAGTTATAAATAATAAAGATTCTTCGTCTTTGGCATAAGCTAAAATCGAGTTCCTTAATAGTTTCGTATTATTATGTCGGAAACCTGAGGTTTTGTACGGTATCAGCATTTTTGAATATCTGTAAATACTGGGAGTTTTTGTACCTTACATTAAAGGTACGTGTCGGAATAGGAGCCAGTAACTTCGAAGAAAAGTGGGAACTTTTCGCTAAAAATTTCATCCTCTCTGAAGCACAAGCATTAATGTAGGATTGACCCCGACCAATCCTCAAAGACTCATTCCAACTGCATAAAATGTTGAAGCAAATGTTATTGCTTGTGACTAGTTGTTCCAGCTGGGAGTTAAGCTGAAGTTGTTAGCAAGCAGCCTTTTGGCCGCAAAGCCTTGGAAATTAGGAGTAGCTCTGCTCTGTTCTGCTCTGCTCTGCGGTAGACAGACTTCGGATCCCTAGAAGCGGCCAGGAATTTCAGCTAACGACTTGGAGAGTGCATGTTTCTGCCTAAAACACCGTTCAACAAAACAACAAGTTAACAAAAGACCCTTTGTTCTGGGATTCTTACAAGTAATACCGGCTGATGCCTACATTATCTCATACGATATGCCATTACCTTGTCCCACTTCTTTTACTGTACGAAGGATAAATGATGAACAATTTTCTAATGTGGTGGAACGATAAATATTATGAGGGACGTCCAAAAAGTGTGACATTAACCTCAGGAGTCAAGCTGAGTTGTCATTACAAGTCATTATTAAATACTGGCGTTGCCCGGTTATATATATTAATATCATCCTAGTAAAGAGTTAATTCGATGTGATTCTCTCGGTCAAAATCCGTTTTAATGACATAGAGACTGGCACCCTCGTGTAGCCTGTTAACCCCCCGCCAAAAAAAACCTATAAACCCATACACCAATTGGGAGGGGGTTCAGCTTAAAATTAACTGAGATGAGAATAGACGGTACCTTAATCCAGTCAAGAACTCTTCTGTTGCATTAAATACGCTCAGTGCCGTTAAAGAACCTAAGAAATCCTTCATTCTTTAACTGAAATATATGCGGGATGGTTTCATGGAATTATTTATCCTAAGGTCGTTAAAATTAATTCCCGTACCTTAAAGAAGGGAATAATTGTCCATATAAAATAAGGGAGTCATAAATATTTTCGGTATCTTAAGTAGCCGAAAATGTATCATATGTAACACTGAAATCTCTGAAAATTTGCTTTTTCAGAAAATAATTAAAATATTTTCCCTCTAAATATGCTTGATATTTGCAATTGATTCAGTTATATGTTATTTAAAAGCTTGTTAGCAAATTTAGGTCTTTACCAAATTTTAAATTAAAATGATATGAAAGGTTGTGTTTTAACGTCCGATTTTGTAATAATAAGTAAAAATTATCGACTAATTTCAGACTTTATAATTTAAATTAACGACTAATAATAAACAAAGTGTTTATTTAACTCGTAGAATGATTCATCACCACGTTTTGGATTTTGTCAGGCAATTCCTTCGGTATATTGAATTTTAAAGCAAATTTACAAACAAATAGAGGTTAAATGATAAATATTCAAGTAAATTTACATACAAATATAGGTACAAATTCACATTTCGGTTTCAACTGCCCTTGGAGGCAGACCATTATAATTTTTTATACAATGCTTTTAATTTTTTGAATGTGTGAAATATAATAGCTTTGGTTCTGAAACTGTTAATTGTTAAAAAGGCAATATTTTTTTTTCCTAATTAGCCTATATTTTTCTTTCAATCGCAGCAAATAAATAGTATTAATTTTTCATACCACATATTTTGTTGGTGAATCTATCAGAAACGTTATTTTAACTTCATTTCCCAAAACCAATTTTGGTAAAATTCCTATAATGGATATATAACTATATATATATATAACTTTAATAGCATTAGTTTAAACTTAAATGGTCACCCCAACGCCAATTGAATCTTTCCAAATTATTTTTCGTATAAATAAAAACGAATTGAAACAAAATCCGTATTTCCCTTTTTTTAGTCATCAAATCATATTAAAATCAACATCACGTCTGTCTATGACATCAATTCACGAAATCATGGAAGAAAAATTATTAAAAATATTATTAGCACATTGGACTATGTTCCAAGAATTTTTCGGATAATGTATTGGCCCTTAACTGTTCGGAGGGTATATATGGATACGTTCGGAAAATGCCGAAAGTATTTAAAGTGATCATTGTTTGAAAATAAAAATGGAAAATATCAAATTGACGTTAATTTGTGTGTAGAAGTGTACTAATTGGTCGCTAATGATAACACAATTATTTAAGATTAAAAATAGATTATGTAAGTTGTCAATTGTAATTGACGACAAGAATTGTTCACAAATTTGTTTTGAAATTTAACGTTGATGGCTTTACCAAAAGCCTCTTAAAGAATAAATTATACCTTTATTTCCTACGACTGATATAAAAAAATATTAAACATTTAAATCAATAATGAGGACGTTAATATGCTTGAATAATTAGATACTAGTGTCTGCAATTAAAAAACGTAATATTTTCAAACGCTAATTTTGGAAAGAACTGCGGTAGAGTGGTGCTTTGCTATTAAGAAGGCATACTTCCCCGGGGAACTTACAGATTGTGATTTTCTCTTATGAGGAACCCAAGTAGCCCCATTAAGACCCAAGATTTTTCATTAATTTAAGCATAGTTTAGTAATCTATGTCAGCCATGATTATAGAAATATCACTCACTATATGCTTTACTGTTATGAGATTAGTCTCCTCCGAGAAATGACTTCTTTGTCGAGCGATTTTCACTTCAAAATTATACCAAGCCCGATTTCGTTTATTTTGTCTTTCTCACTAAATAGCTTCAATAATTTCTTCCTTTCATAAAATAAGTAAAGCAGGCATTATATCTTCTAGTTTGTTTCTTAATAAATAAATCTACGTACTTCGTGATTAAAATTATATTCTAGTAAAGAAAGTTAGACAGTGTAGTTGGCTTCGTGAGTATCATCTGGAGAGAAGGTCGAGTTTCTTGTTTTACTAATTGGCCTTAAAGGCGAGCGGTTTAAAAACAACACCATACCACAGACCAAAGAAACATTTAAACAGATCTTCGTTAAGATTCGCAATTATAAGTTTAAAATTGAGTAATATAACACCAGTAAATCATTAATAACTTGAAGTTTATATATCCGTTACAAAGAAAGCATTCTTCTTTATATATTGATGCCGTTGTCAACATGGCTCATGTGGAATAGTAACATCAATTATTGAATAGTTTATAGTTAACTATTTGCTATGATGTATGGGTAACAGGCTACATGAGGGTGATCCTGAAACAGGCAACTCCCCTTTAATAGCATAGAAAGGGAATAGAAAAGGTTGTGGAAGGTAGAGAAAGATAGCTAAAGGTTTACTAGGAGCTCCGAGCAATATTTTAAGGATTCTATCCGGTGATTCACCTAAAAGAGATGCTAGGAAATCACTAAAAAGCCTGTATCAGGTAGGTTACTATTTTCATACTCTTCCGAATGACGGGCGAGGAGGTTGCTGTGGGGTAGAAGCATTCCCTACTCCGTATCTCCACCAGTTTTAGGAGGCAGCTGGCTGACTGATCCAGTGGAGAACTCTTACCGTATGCTCAAGAGCTGCGACCCCAGTATATACACCTCCTAAAACACTCGAAGTTGTTTGATTATATTAAGATACTAGCTGGATCCTGGCCGCGAATTAATTTATATTACCCCGCTGTAGTATTTAACTCGAGAGCCTTTGTCAACACGTTATTAAATCCTCAGCGAGAAAGTCACATTTTTGAAAATTTACCTCTACTTTATGAGAGCTGAATTTCGTCATAACTACCGCGGTGTCTCAGTATCTTAATCGTGCCACGAAATCAACTGGTATCTTAAATGAGCACAGTAACTTAAGTCTGAAAAATGAACAATACCGAGTGAAACTATATCAACGTCCCTAACTGCGAAAAATATTTATTCGCATTCACATATTTGCCGTTTATGGGTGTTTTAAATTTCTGTACCCCAGACGTGGCAGTAGTGCCTTACCTGTACCTGTATAGCCCTTGATTAATTTCATTCACAAGGAACACGGGTACAAAATTTGGTCGAAATTACTCCACACTTTTAAATTTGTATGTGACACATATATACACAAAAATGCACTGAAAGTCAATTATACTCATAACGAAAATAAACTTGAACCGTTTCATCGGTCTGATTACCGCAAAATAATGTGTACCAGTATATCTACATATCTGCGAAAAATAAAATTAAGTTTGTGCGGCCCTGGTATTTATATAAACAATCTGCACTGCGTCTTACTAAACATTTTGTAATATTATTAGCTAATTACTTCTTAATAAATTGTTAGTTAAAGTTAAGCATTATTTCACGCTTAAAAGCAATTTAATTATCTCGTTTGACAGGCTATCCGTTTGCAATCTAAATCTTCAAAAGATTGACAGACAACTTGCCTGGGATAATCAGTCCAAAACACCAAAATTTCGGGTTAATCGGATGATGAACCTTGCAATTAGAGAGAGAACGAGGCATCCCCGAATGTAAGCCCCATCATCACTGAGAGGGAAAGCTCCCACAGATATTCCTTCTCTACTGAGCCGTCAAACTGTGTTGATGAGTCAGTTTCCGCTTATTTAGCATCCATGAGAAACCGTTAAGAGTCTCCCCGTAACAAAACGCAGCTTCAGTCTACGTATATTGTTCTTCCTTGCATGAGTAGAGCCGTTATTTAGAGAAGGCGTTCCCTTCCTTGGTTCGCTTGACAGGATCGATTCGCTATGTCACAGGTATACTTAGTGGCACCTTAATCGTTCCTATCAGGGATATCGGTACACGTAACGCTAACGCTCTTATTAACAAAGACTTCATATCCATGGACATATAGAAACATTGTTAAATATGCTTTAAACGTACTGTTATCATCTACCATGCCTTTTGCTCACTGTGTTTTTCTTGTACCGTTGGAACTTTTAAATCTGAATGTATTGTGTGGTTCGTTATGTACATGGGGCGTTTACAATTTGCCGGAGGAATTTGGGTTGGCATTATTTAGTTGCACGTCCCAATAGATCAATCCCAAGGCCAATATTTGTTTGATTACAGCTTTATATACTAGGATTTTATTGTCCATAGATAACCGTGATTTTCTTCCTATCAGCCACAGACGTTTTCTCGTTTTTATCTCAACTTTTCTCTTTTTTACTATATAAATTTTACAAGTAAATTTACTATCTATGTTTAGTCCTAAATATTTTACTTATATTGTTTGTGGAATTTGTACATTATTTATTGTGACTGAGAGGAAACTGAATTTGAAATGTGCAGATTTATTCCGGTTAACTTTTATTTTCAATTTTTCTAGCCATTGTTGTTGTTTGGTTAGATAAGTTTGTGTTATATTTGAGACTGTTTGAGGGTCCTCGTGGCAAGAGAAGTGGCTGTTTTTTATGTTTTTTTACGTGTGTAGGTGAAAATCTTCGATACGACACCGTGCAGTAGTCCGTACTGCACGGTAGTGTGGGATTCTTACCCACTATACTACCTCGGGAAACCGCCATTAGGCATTACTTCCCGAGGTGATTTGTCCTTTTTCAGGTTCCGTCCTTTGCACATAGCCTTTGTACTGTCTGTGGCTGGGCACTTTCTTCTTATTTTATAACTAAGTTTAATTATTTGCAAATAAATACACTCCAAGTCTTATCCTAGATTCATATAACATTTTTATATTTACACCTAAATCTAACTAAATACTATAAATTCGTCCAAGTGTGTGTACTTATTGTATTAATCCTCGTCTGCGAATGTCCCTATTGTTGTACTTGCGGTAGTGATATATCTGAGAAGTACATAACAAAACATACCGGAGTGGGCCAAGAATACTACCTTATGGTACTCCAGATTTTATCGGAAAGAAGTCGGATTTTTTCAGTTTACTGTAAATTGGATTTTTCTGTCGTTCAAATATAATTTAGGAGGTTGAAGTATGCTGGTGAAAAGATACTCTTGATTATATAAATTAATCCTGGGTGACAGACGTAATCAAAATCCTGGCTAAAGTGAGGAAGTTTCTAAGAGAACTCGAATTCTATCCAAGTAAGTCGCGTTTCTTGGTATCTCGTAAATTAATGTGCCTTGCGTTAAGGAAATGCTTCTTTTAAAAATGATTTCTGGTGAACGGGACATTTTACTTCGATTCGTAGACAAAATTATTTATGACTGTAATTGTATAAATGCTGCCTTGTTCATGTTAAATTTGCATTACAATAAAATGATTTATTTCCTGTAACCTGAAAAGAAAATTTCCATCTGTTACTATAGATAATTGGTTACAGCGCTCTCACGTCTGATGCGGTTATATATATATATATATATATATATATATATATATATATATATTCATAGAAATAAACGAATACGTTGCCTGGAACTTATTGACTACAGTAATTCAAGAAAACTGCTGTTATAAATTGTAATTGCATTTCATTATTGTTTTTCTCATTTATGCTGTGGCTGTTACTGTTTAATCCTGTCCTGTACTATTAAACGGTTTTACGATGTGTTTGAAAATTATGCCTTACTCGTTTAAAATTGTGTATACTTCTGCGATGCTTACTAATTCAATAATAATTAGCAGCGTGCAGTATTTAAGTTGACAATCCAACACGTGATTTAGCTGGTATTGCGTGCGTCACTTTTATCAACATTTACCTTGTCACGCCTACCTATCCCGACGGAATGTGTATTTCATCATAACCAGCATGATGAATCACCGTGCTTATATCGAGAAAAGAAATCTCCTGGTATGTTAAATAAGCACGCTCTTTTACAAGATTGACACAGTGAAAATGTCCCCGTTACTGTAACCGAGTTAAAAACTCTCCCTGTACCCTAATGGAGTCAAAAATAGACGTGTTGATAAATACGCTCTGCATTTAAGAAAGTAAAAAATTCCCTCATCTTGCCACGATAACCCGAAACAGTCCACTTATGTCTCATGTTTCCGTCAAATAGGTCGTGCCACCAAACAATTTAAAAGGTGTTTCTAAACAACATACAATTTAACATATAGTAAATTTAATTAAATCACGTTGCATAACATGAATTTTAAAATAAGGACAGGATGAATAATGGCCTACTGTATAAAAAAATGTATAAAATGTCATTAATTCTTTGGAGTATTGAGTATAAAAGCTTAGTCAGCCTTAACACATCGTCAACCAAATTTGTTAAATTATAAGGATTAAAAGTTTTCGTATTTAACTATTATTATTAATTACAAATAACTAAGAAAACAGGTAACCCAAGATTCACAAAAATTCTCACTTGAAAGTATTTCATCAGTCTTTACAATTAAATTAATAATCTTTAAAAATATTGTTGTTGTGGTATTCAGTCCTAAGACTGTTATGATGAAACAACTTCATGCTAACCTATCTTACGTAAGCCTTTTCATTTCCGCATAACTAGCACGTCCCACAGCCTCACTAATCTACTTAGCGTATTCCATACTTGTCATCACTCTTCTGTTCTTATCCCACACACTTCCCTCTAATGCTAAGTTTACAAGACCTTCTTGTCTTAAATCTATTCATTCTCTTGAGCAACGTTCTTCCCGTATTCTGTTTAGAACTTTCTCATTAGTGATTATATCCACCCATCTGATTTTTAGCATTCTCCTATAGGACCATATTTCAAAGATATTCTTTTCCTTTCCGTAAATCCTATCGTTTCGAGCCCATATAACGCCACGTTCCATACGAACATTTTAGCCACGATTTCCTGGTATTCAAACTTATGTAACCCTAATTAAATTCCTCTTTTTCGCGAAAATATTCGTTGCCTGTGCTATCCTACTCTTTATGTATACTATACTTGAACCATCCTTCGTTATTACGCTTCCCAAGTAGCAGAATTCCTTAACTTCCGTCAAAATGTCTCTTCCTAATCTAACACCCTTTGTTATTCCACTGTTTCCAATACTACACTGCATTACCTTGATTTCCCCTCTATTAATCCTCACATTGAACTCTCTCCAGGACCATGTTCATGCCATTTGTGACTACAATATCAACGGCAAAGCGTAGGGTATTTATTTAGTCTCCTTGCAATATGATTCCTTTTCCATATTCCGTTACACATATAAGTTAAAAATATTACTTACGTTTTTATGACAATTTGATATTTCATAAAGTTTGTATTGTAGAATATAATTGGGTAAATATTGTGTTTTAAATTACCGCTGTGCTGTAAAATTTATCGTGGTTGTAATAATAAAATATGCAAAGTATGTATTAAAAATCTTTTATTATTGTTTTATTTTTCTTCTGCGTTTTCGTGGTGTTAGTATTACGAATAAAAATGATAAAATATAAGATAAGGAGTATGTAACCAAATAGCAGCCATATTACCCACAATTAAATATGTCGGATTTCCCTGTATTCTGTCATTCTGACTGCACATAATTACGCATGCTGAAACACTGGCGTATTTTTTTAAAAACTTTAGTTCGTTCCATTTTCCTCTCCAAGTTATATAGCAATTTGATCACGCGTTTAAATTTGAGTAAAACACATCCAAACAATTTCTCTTACATTTGTTATCGTTATTTGAAATAATTTCATAGATCATTCATAGATTCCACTTTGTTTCATTGAAATCATCAAATCGCCCTCCAAACATCATTGTCGCCGATAGTTGCAAAGCGATTTATTTCTGTTACGGAGTGTTTTCGAGAATTTTCCACGATAACGAGATCTGGCCACATTGCTTCGTATCTGGCGGTTAGATTTAGATTTGATTTAGATTTATTTCATTTTACGTCAGTCCTTTACTGAGGAAATAGGGAAGACAGCTGATTATTGCGTAGATAGATGAAAAACGCAAAAATGAAGTACGTACTATTAAAAATCAGACATGGGGATCCGAGACATACATACAAAAGTAAAAAACAATACATTTAGACATAATAAAAGACACAAAAGAAATACAAAATCAATATATAGTAAAGTATTATATATTGATGAAATAGTACATTAGAAAGTGAAAATGCAAATAGATTAAAGTGAAAAGGATATATACAAACGAGAAGTGAAAAATCGTTACGTAAATGTTAAAATTTTTTAATGTCTTGTAATACAGTTATAATTTAGAATTTTTCTATTCTTAAGTATACTTGTTATTAGTAGAGTCAATTATTTTCATCAATTTAATATTCAAAATTAGTTCCTTTATGGGGGAACTGTAGCTTTAAACCTGCAATCAGGTTTTCGTAAAATTATTTTAAATATTCGTATCTACATTTTGAAAAATTATGTTAAGTTGAAAGCATTCTTTATCGCTAAGACTGTGCACGTTATCTGAGAGTAATAATCTAATTGAATTGATTTTAAATAATCTTTGAACTCTCACAATGATATAAATATAGGGTGTTTCAATAAGGGTGGGCCGATGTTGAAATGGAATAAAACAAGCTGTGTGGCAGGTAATAACAAAATTCTTTTTTTATTTGAAAGGACAATGTATTCCCTTTTTACATAAAAAAAAACAATTTTGTTAATACTTCATATTCCCTTTCAACTTCGACCCGCCTTTATTGATAAACCCTTCATGTTTAGAAGTATCATGCTAATTTGTAATTTTTCAGTGATATTTACATATAGTATTCACAATTATTTACGTCACGATTAATAAATAATCACGTGGTTATTAGTTTTTCCTACAATGGAGTTGAAGCTTTGGGACAGCGACTGGAACTCTAATGTTTTCTAAATATAGTCATTGCATGTTTTTTTTTCTGGTAGTGCCTTTAACGCCATGGTGTATAATGAGAAAAGTATCCCCCCGTGTTGTACTCGAGTTCTCTGTAATTAAAATGCAAAATATTCAACACTGTAAGAGGATGATTAATTACAACTGCTGGAGGTTTTGCTCTACAACACTCTCTATCTAGGTGCCTTAGTGTTTCTGAAAGTGTGACCTCGATTCAGAACTTTTGAGTGCGTCTTTCCCCGTTGGTTTCATCTGGTGTATTTCGTCATATGAAGTGGAGCAGTTGCTTCCAACTCCTGAATGAGGTCTCAAATGGCGCGCTTCCGGTCGCGGTTTATGTCTCCGCGTAGCAGTAAAATGAAGAACGGTTCTATTGCAGATTACACGCAGGGGAATAAAAGCTGTGGCCGATAAACTCGAACGTAACCTGCCGAGGCAATTCGAGCGTTAATCTGGGAAAGATCACGTGGCAGCGAATGACTTGTTGGACCAGAAGCAAATAGTTTCCCGATGTTCCAGCTGACTGATGTTAGGTGCTCGCTTTATCAGGGACTACTAACATGATAACATTCATGACCCTAGGTCCAATACTGCGGTGGATTCTATAAGTTCCGATGAAAGATTTAAGATCCTCTGTAGAGGGGAAATGGAGCGGAAATTATAGTCCAGATGGCTTTTAAATTATTCATTTTTCTAGGCGCAATTGAAATGTCTTCATGTCGCTTCTAAGTGATAAATGATTGTGTACGTGAAATGAGACGTTTGTGTTTATTAGGGAAATTAAATATTCCGTATTTTTCGTGGAATAACTAATAGTTTTGGTTGTCGATGAAATTTCAGTATACATCGGTTAACCGGGAGACTTTTGCAACGTTTCCTTTCTTCCTCAAAACTACCCATGTATAAGAAAATAGTTTCAGAATAAGACTCAGTAGAATACAAAAAAAATCTCAACGCAATCGCAATTTTGCGGAAAAAATATAAAGATACAAATCACGTAACACCGAACTGTTTAGATGTAGAATAGTTGGAGTCAGAGTTGGCCAGGATGTAGGCTGCAAATGCCTAGAGTTTATTTAGGGAAGTACACTTGGTGGGACTCGTGGGTTAATCATGTCGCAAGAAAAGTCTAGAACTCGCTACATTCTGTTGTAATAATAATAAATAATGGAGAGATGTAGTGTATGAAATGTTAAATGGACCGTTAATATAGGCGAACATATTCTCCATTTATCCCTCCTATGAGCAAATAGAGCAATTACATAAAATAGTTAAAATTTTTATCTTTAAGAATACACTAAAACAAATCATCTTAAATATTTACACTAACTAAACATTTAACTAATAATACTAATCGACACTATTTGTTTTAAAAAAGACATCACAATATCAGATTCTAATATCTTAAAAGATTTTTGCAAAAAAATAGTACACGTATTTAATACAAAACTATAGGTAGCACGTTTTCAGCAGGACGATCGACATAAAAATTCGCTTATTGTGAAATAAATACTAGTTAACAAGTATATTTTTTTACACTTTTCGACAAATGTGTTATTTTTTGTGTTATTTACGTTCTCTCTCAATAACTGTAGTACACACTTTTACAGTACACCATAAGTGCTTACATCTGAGAATCGAACGGCTCTTTTACTTACGAAAATATTAATATTACGTATATCTGACATGTGAGCGGTAAATATGTTTATTATTGTTAGATTTTTCAATTATAAATGTCTAAACTAAGTTACCCAATCGTACGTGCCGTAACGTAATTGTGAGTGAAAATGGATTCTTTTGCGATCGATACAGAGAAAAATAGTGATGACGCGTGGGAAAAAAGTACATAACAAAGGAGTGTTCTTTCCTGTATACGAGGCCAAGTTACTAGTTATGGGTTTAGGTTGGGAACGTTTAGAAAACAAGGAAGAAAGGTAGTCTGCAAGCATGGAGGGCTGTTTTTGATAGCATAATAATACCAAAGTATTTAATTAATTTATTCGTAAGCACAAATTAGTATGAAAATACTAGAAACAGACGTAAGAAAATTATCGTTTCAAACAGGTTGCACCTTTACTACAGAAATGATTTAGAGCTAATTCAAACATTTGTTTCTTTCATCTACCATATTACGTGCAGTGTAGGATTAACAATTCAGAACCTAATTATAAACTGTAAATACACTATTATATCAATGGCCGTGACTTATCTTCTTGTAATATTGGTACAGCTCGATACAATCAGTTCGCAGTTTCATAAAATTACTTATTTCACAATCTTCCGTTACTCGTCATATTCACCCGGGGAGAAATTGTTACATAGCTACAGTAGTCATCATGCTGCTTTAATATCAACAACAAAATTTAGAATCGAACCGTACGTGAGTTCAACAGATATAGTGCGTAATTATCTACCAAGCATGATAAAGTGGGAAAAAGTTTGTCAAATAAGATAAAAAAGAAAAAGTTTCACATGTCGCGTGTCTCCCAGTCTCTGTCCATATGGTTCAGTTTTTCTAAATTTGGGATATGGAGTTTCTTACCTATTCCAACTGGGCTCGTAATATTAAGAAAGGAGACTGTGAGGTCGAATAAATTAACAGTAGTTGTTAAACGTGTAAATGTAATTTCAGACAATAGTTCAATAGGTTTCTTAAACACAAATATTTCAATGTTGTAAATTAATTTCAGATGAATTTCGAAAGCTCCTGAGTTGTTAAATATAATTTTTTAGAGGACTAACATGGTTTTAAAGTTTTTAATTACTCTGACTTCATAGTCCATATTCACGAAAATTCTTTGTAATAATTTTTAAAGAAAATTGTATTTAAGAGTATATATATATTCACAAGAAAGTATCAATATAGTTTGTTATACATTTTAACTGCAATAATATTTCATATTAGATGCACTAAATCGTAATTTTCAACACGCAAATGTTGAAATTTTTAATTTTTTCCCCTTATTTGAACAAACGATTATCGACAAGTATCTACCAGTTTTGTTTCGTTTCGATTTATCATCTCCAAATAAGGTTAAATTCTTCTTTTATCTTTTAATTATAACATTATAGTTCTTAAAACTTTTATCCATTTTGTTAATAGAGGAATGCGAATCACCATTAGGAGCTTACATTCTTAATATGCACTGGGAAGAGTTCACATTCAAATTGTAAAACATTGTAAGAGGCTATTGCATATTCTGTTACAAATATGAAACTTGTACTTGTACTAAAAATGATATAATCAGACCAAAATTAGAAAGTTTAAAAATGAAGCTTGCCCTTTAATTATTTACGAGTAGCCCAATTATAGTTAAATCAATTTTATTTATTCAATTAATGTATGCTTTTGTCGGAAACGTTTCATATTGATTTGTGGCGCAGGCCCACTGGAGGACACAGATGCAATAAGTAGAGTGCGTCAGAACATGCTCGTCTGTCGAGCGCCGAAAATTAATAGTTTTGGTGAGAAACGGGGATAGAGTGTGATAAATGGATTTGCTGATGGACGATGCTTTTGAAACTCAGCTGAACATTAATGATCCGAAATGCCCACAGAGGTCAAGTCTTGGTTCCTCCATGCGTTCACCATTGACTTTCTTCGTCTCAGCCAGATAAGACTAATTGCTCTATCGTCTCGTATGCTGTGAAACGGCAATGTGTAAATTTACACCCTAATCGAGAAAGTATCGTAAATTTGGGGGAGCCGCGAATACTTGTCACGATGAAGAGCACCTTAGAAGAGTTAGCGTGCAAACTTTTTTTTTTGGGGGGGGGGGACGTTAACATGCTACATGAGGGTGATCCTGAAACAGGCAACTCTCCTTTAATAGCATAGGAAGGGAATTGAAAGAGGGGGGATGCGGAAGGTAGAGTAAGGTAGCCAAGGGTTGACTAGGGTACCTGGGCTATAGTGTAAGGATCCTACCCGGTGTTTCACCTAAAAGAAATGCAGGGAAAACCCTAGAGAACCTGCATCAGGTAGGTCGGCCATTGGGTTCTATCCTCACGCCCTTTCGAATGGCGGGAGACGAGTTTTCTGTGGGGTCGCAGCATTCCCTTCTCCATGTCTCCACCAGTTTTAGGAGGCAGTTGACCGACTGATCCAATGGGATCAGCGGACAACTCTTGCCATATTCCCAAGGTCTTCGACCGCAGTACATATACCTCCTAAGATAGGTGAAGGTCTCTCGGCATGTGAGAACTTTGATAAAAAAAAAACAGAAGAGTGCGAGGGATGCCCGACATAATCACTCTGGAGTGAAGCGCGTGCGAGAAAACTCCCGCAGCGCCTTCCTCGCTAGCGTGCAATCGTTGCGACCAGTTCTTTATTGACGACAGAGGTTGAAGAAAGGAGAGTGTCTGCCAATCATCAGACGTAATTTCTGTTGGATTGTGGGCCGCAGGCTGGAACCATAGAATAGAATATTCTATGTTCTGTGGCTGGAACCGAGAGGAACACCACGCAGAGCATCAAACACCATGGCGACATGAGCAAACATGTTTTACATTTTATTGCTGTATATGCTTTTACTATTTTATGTATTTTAGCATAGTAAAAGTGTATAACAAAAACTAGTCATAATATGGTTCTGAAACGACAAAAAGTTTATCATAAAGCCAATTTACAATATAAATAGTAGTATTGATGTAGTTTAATTAAATTTAATAATGTTTAAAAGTTGTTTTATTGCTTATTAAACCCATAATCGGTCTATGATTCATAATCACAAGTTTTACTCTACTTTTCTGTAGTATTTTGATGTGACTAATATTTGCAAATACAATATATTTAGTAAACTCTCTGATTAGCAGTAAAATAAATTACAAATAAATGAGTTGAGTGAATATCAGGGGGATTATTGAATAAATAGCTATTTTATTGTCTGTAAAATTTAATCAAAATGTTCAAACTTTAATTCTCGTGTTAGAGTATTACAAAAATAATAAAGGATCTCACTGGAAACACGTCACTTTTCTAGTTTTTGCTATACTTTCGTCGCGTGTAACATAATTTAAGGAATTCCGGGCCACATCTGTTGTCGGAGATTGAAGTGTGTTCTCCCTGATGAATATACATCACAGAGCCCGAAAGTGGTTCTTTTGGAGGAGGTGCGTCACGGCCTTTTGTTCTGGTAACTTTGTCTTTCACGCCCAGCGCGCCCGTCTCCTCCGCTGCGACGAGCCTCGACCACTACCATGCTTAAATTATGCTTCGTATGTGACTTGTTCGTTTTAATAGTCGGGGCCAAGTTAGCTATACCGCTACAAATTCGCAGTTCAATTCTTTTGTGAGTACATGTGTGTGTTCTTGGCAAAAAAATTGTCGAAAACTGCAGTTATTGCCTTCCTAATATTACACTGCCTAAATATGATATGGTGTGTAAAAAAAAGGTTGTTTCATTTTACTTTCTAGGCAAAGTGCAGTCATTTGAGATACGTCCCAATAATGGCTAACATGAATGTGAACCACGTCGATAGGACTTCAATCATTAGGTTTTGATGATGCTGAGAACACACCCATCATTGCGAAATATTACGGTACTTATTCAGAAAGGAGGGTGTTCGATAAAATGAACTATTTTGTTAAAATTCTGATGTCACTTGTGAGGAAAACTGTGGCAGATGTGACATGACGTTTAATTTATTGTGGTAATTCTGAAATCAAAAAAGGAGTATTATGTATTAAAAATAACTTATGAATTATATTTCCCTTAAAAAGATTTATAACTTAAGTGTCATACTCCATTCTTACATGCTATTCATTTATGACCAAATTACATACAAAGTTTTATTATTAAATCGAAGTTTCGTCACCATATTTGGGGTGTTCTCACAATTTAACAATAAATGTAACAATACTGGACAGTAGTTATATATAAATATATATTATAGTTCTATTGTTGTTGTGGTATTCAGTCTATAACTGGTCCTATGTATCCCTCAATGCTAACCTATCTTGCGCAAGCCTTTTTATTCCCTCTTAACTAGCTCAACCCACATCCTCCTTAATTTCCTTAGCGCATTCCATCCTGGGCCTCCCTCTTCTGTGCTTACCCCACACACGTCCCTCTAATGATAATTTTACAAGACCCTCATGTCTTAAAACGTGAGCTATTAATCTATTCCTTCTCTTAGTCAACGTCCTCCGTATTGTCGCTTTTCCCCTATTCTGTTTAGAACTTCCTTGTTTGTGATTCTATCTACCAATATGATTTTCAGCATTCGCCTATAGCAGCACATTTCAAAGGCCTCTATTCTATTCCTTTCCCCTACTCCTATATAACGCCACGCTCCATACGAACATTTTTAGCAACGATTTCCTAATACTCACACTTATTTTGCGAAAGCCTTCCTTGCTTGTGCTAACCTACTCTTTATGACCACTATACTTCTATCATCCCTAGTTATTACGCTTCACAAGTAGCAAAATTCCTTAACTTCCGTCAAAATATCCCTTCCCAATCTAACACCATTTGTTATTCCACCATTTGTTATACCTTGGTCTTCCCTCTATTAATCCTTATATTGAACTCTTTCTCCAGGACAGTTCTATTATATATTGTAATTTTTGTTTTATTTTCAATATTTTAAATTTTTTATCGTTTACTTTAATTGTTTATTAATTGCATTAAACCTCCCACTTTTACATATTGTTGTTAAACCACCCACTTTTACATATTCTTGTTACATTGTTGATTTATATTCTTGGGTCGCATTTCGGTAGACGCGGCCGTTTCAAGTACTCCACTTCAGATTAAAATACAATTCGAATTCTATTTATGTATAAAATTTTCGAAATTGTAACTTTTGTTATTATTTACCATTACTAATGTTTTATTCGGATTTTTTTAAATAATTTTTGGTATAGTATTTGTAGTAAAATTTGACCTGAGGTGGTCCAAAGTTTGGCGATTTTGTAATTTGGTCGAAAATTTATTCAAGTTAATTATTTCGAAAACACTTTAAATGATTTACGATAGAAAAATATTTCGCCCGAACCGGAAATCGAATCCAGAACCTGTTAGTTGGTGCTCATAGCATTTAGTGCTGATCTTAGATTGAAAGTCTTTTTATTCTTTTAATTTATAATTTTACATTGTCGGTGCCTGGGCTATTATTCTCCTCCATTTTTTATCATAAATAAGAACAGGAATAAATTACTAGACTTAGACGCCCGAATGCGACTGAATGGGAAGAAAGACATTCCCTGGATGACGAACGCGATCACACTGACCAATTCAACTGGTCTTAGTGACTGCAGCCACCCAACATACTATACGATTTTTGGTTCAAATGCGTCCACGCTCTTGTAGAATCTCGACGTTGGAAGCATTGACTAAATACAAAATCATATCGTCTCATAAATACACCACCTGCTAAATTTCAAACTAGCAATTAACTAGGAATTATTGGACTGGATAAAACAATATAATCTCTCAATATTATTACATAGACTTTTTATATACTCAGGGCTATAATAACGGATAGAGAAAGATCGCAACTGGACGTGAGTGGCTCAATGGTTAGGGCATCGCGTACTAATAGATAGATTTGTTGCATTCCATTGGGAAAATCTCGGTGATAATGTTTAAAATACATAAAGTTAAGGTATAAAAGTTATATACAACAAAAGCGAACAATATGGAGGACGTTGAGTAAGATAAGGGATAGATTAATAGGTCACGCTTTAGGACACGTGGGTCTTGTAAAATTAGCAATAGAGGGGTAAGAATAAAAGAAGGAGGCAAGGATGGGATAAGATAAGCAGATTAGGAAAATTGTTGGTTAGCATGGAGCCTTGCATCCGACCAGTCTTAGGACTTAAAACCACAACAACATACAACAAACAAAAGAAATGCAAAACTAAGAGAAATATAAAAAATATATACCACTCCATTATTCCTATTAAACTATATATAGTAAAAGAAGTTGTGTCCTACTAGGGTCTACGCATTTTTTTGCCCTAGGGTTCAGTAAAATGACATTAGATTTAAATAACAAAGACTTTTCCCGTTTTTTAATGACTTTATTTTTCACATAATTAAATTTTATAAATACCAATCCCATTTTTTCTATTAATCTCTATTATAAATAGTGATTCGTTTTTCGTTTTATGTTTTCTACCTGTAATTGAATTATTTTATTTGGAAAAGAAAATTTTCATGCATCAGTCCGCCGTTTCTTCTGTTTTGACGTGCTTTAACGATCCGTTTTAGATAAGTGGGAGGTAAAAGAAAACTGTTCATATTTTTCCAGGCCGGTTCGTTTTTGCGTGCCCCTAAGCGGACGCCGTGGGTTTGATTTCAGGTCGAGATTATTCTACACTATCCCGTTAATTAAGTATCATAAATTCTTCACAAAGTTGTGATGATTCTCAAGAACACCTCAGTGAATGGTTGGACCAACGTAAATAACTTAATTAGATAAAATATTTGTTCTTAACATTATTGAGTGCTTTTCTTTTTGTAATCTGTGCCCTCTCCTTTCCTCCTACTTTTTATTTATGCATGGACGCGCACACACACCCATTACTCATATTAGAACCACTGCATTCACAAGGGATATTTGTAAACTAATAATAATAAATTGTTAAGTTTGCTATCAATAAGTTGTAATGCAACGTTTGGTCCCACTAAGCAAATTGTTCCATGGACACATTATTGGGACACAGGTCTCGCTAATTATTTTCTGTCTAATGACCAGTGTTTCTTATGCGTTTTAGGTTGCTGAGTACGGGAAAAATGCTAAAAAAATTCACCACTTAAGATTTCACCGTAAATCCCGGATTACCTAGGCTAAAAACACACGAAAATAGAATATATTGAAATCTTTTATTTCCTTCCATACCAACGTTCTTCCAAAGTCATGATGTATTCTAAAAATTGTACTAATATACTCTTAGCAACAGAATTACTCAGCGTGTAAATTATGAAAGGACCATATGCGGGGACTAAATACCCATGTTCTCTGTCATACCAAAGCTCGGCACGGGATCCAGAACGAGTAGCCAACAAGAACACTAAAGGAAGGAGTAAAAAACGTCCTCTTGGAGTCTTTGGTGGACCCCACTCCTCATCAAACTTGGAATGATGAAGCAGTTTGTCATGACACTGCCAAAAGTTGTTGATACGTTTACCAGGATGTTTCCTGACTGTCCGAGCAAAAGCTTACATTCGTATGCCTGAATGACTTCGAGAAAACGGCATGGAATTCCTAAAAGAAATTAGTAACAAACTTTTTGAGAAACAAGAAAGATCCAAATTTTGAAAGAAGCTGAGACAACATGCTGTCTAGTTTCAAAGACCTGGGATGCTCAGTGAGTTTAAAACTGCTCTTCTTGAACTAACATGTGGACTGTTTTTTCCCCAAAATCTTGGTGCAGTGAGTGAGTAGCAATGAGAGAGAATTCACCGAGACAGAAAGGAAATGAAGCAAGGTATCAAAGACGGTGGAATATAAATATGATGGCCAACTACTGTTGGATGCTGGACGGAAAAGTGGAACAGTTCGAAAGGAAGCTTCGAGGGATACAAATGTAGATATTGTAAATATTTTTAAACCCATTGATATATTTTATTCTTTATAACATTAAAATAAATGAGAGTAGTACGTGATATTTGTTTTTTATGTATGCTGATTTTTAGTAGATTTTCTTTCCCACCTTTGAAAAGCGTGGAAATTTTGAATTCAGCGCATCCAAAACTAAACGGCACAAGTGTCAATTTCGAGGCTTGTGCCATGTAAGAACCCGGGCTTAATATTTAGCTCATGAATTTGTGTAAGTAAAGGAAATATGTTAATTCTACGTTGAATTGTTATTGATACCTTTCGTTATTTTGCATTGTTAGACATAAGTACTTAATTTAGTTATTATAGATGTGCATGACCTCTGAAGACGCTTAATGTACGTGACGGCTGACGGACTGTACCATTACGTATTTGGAAAGACACGATTTGTAGAAGTTAGTGTACTTCATCCATAAATAATTGCGCAACGAAGAAATTCCCGAATGAGGATGGCTGAAAGTGCGATTGTAACCACATTCTTTCACGTTACTAAGTACCCAGTTGGAGATGCTGACAAATGAACGTTTGTCCGCTCACAATGTGTGTTTTGGAACACATTACATGTTGATTGTAGGTGTGCAGAGGTGGATGGCCTGTCTGGACAATGAAGCGTGTCTGGGCCTCCGCCTTTGTTGCACTTGTCGACCGGTTCTGGCAGAGCAGCTCCGTTCCTATCTTGCAGCCACTAACAATCTCGACGGAGCACTCGGCTCAATAGATCTCACAAATGCTACATTTTCTCAATATATTCCTCGGATGGCTCGGTTCAAGACGTTATTATTTTCTACTGAGCAGAGTTTTACTAGCTGGCAGTAAGGAAGTCATCTCGTTGTCTTAGGAACCGCCATGGAAGTTATGTAACACAGAAAACAGATCTAAACACTTCAAGGCTTCTTGAGTATTTAGGGTGCGTATATTTTTTTGCCCTAGTTATCCGTTATTTCATATTTAAAACATTTTTCGCAAGAGCTAGGAGCTATGTGCTCGGAAAGTTGATGTTAGTCATTAGTTATGTTGCGAAAATGAGGCTTGCACACGTTCTTCTTTCAGAAAAATTGCTACAGCATGTTTATCGTCTTCCTAAATCATTTGATTCGGTGAATAATACTTTGTAAATATATGAACTAAAACCTTTGGTATTCCAAGACATTTGAAGAGTTCGTCTGAAAGACAATCGAATACTACAGCTCTATAGTTCTGGTATCGAAGTACTTAAAGGGTTTTCTCATGGCTCTCCTCTTAGTCCATTTTATTTAATGACTATTTGAGCCTTAAGCAAATAATAGCATAATCATTTATTGTTTAAAGATGATTTTTTTTTCAAATTAATCGATTCTATAGAAGTTGCTTTTGTGTTTCTAAAATACTCCCGTTGAATTAGTTATTTGGTTTAATTATTATAGTGGCCTTTCACATCCTGATATTTGACCATTATTACACCGAGTCGTACTAAAAAAGTTAATGGGAACGTCTTTACAATTACGGTACAATTTTGTCGATTGTTAATTATGTTTATTTATTATCATGACATGAAATTAAATTAAATTAATTCACTAAATCGTGAATACGTTTTACAAGTGGTGGAACTGGTAAAAAGGACTTTCCCAGAATTATAGTCACTTAGTATACATCATTCTTCCAATTGGAGTAAATTATATTAAGGAGGCATTAAATGTTAGTATGTTTTCCCCATAGTATACTTCATTTATAATCTGAAAATGATAAATTGTCCCTATAAAATGTTGTTATATTATTATAGAAATAAACTAGAAAGTTTAAAATCATTTTTCAAGGTTTATTTTATGCCGATATTTTTTTAGACCTTCAATAAGTAAACTTATTATTTTCAATTTGAAGTTGAGTTAAACTCAAGTAAAGTTATGGTGCTAGGTTTATTATTTAATTTTTTATTGTATTATGGGCGGTGCTTTATACTTTCCTTTCTTTTTATGATCTTCTTTCCTGCACGCATTATAAATCTTCCTTGTGTAACCGTATTACATGTGCCACCTTTGAAATTTTCTGATGTCTGTTTCTAGCATTTCCTCTGAATTGAGTTTCTTTATTCTCAATAAAATTCATGGACAGACTGCATTATTAGTTTCCATTTACACTTTATTAGTTTACGTTTACGTTATTAGAATGTGAAAATATATAAATATAAACAATTTAGAAAAAAAGAAGGTCTTAATGAAACCTACGATTCTGAACTATATGAAATACATAATGATATTACATTCAAATTTTAATTCTTGTAAAACCATTAACGAGACTACCACACAGATTTTAATATCTAAATTTTATTTTTAGGGTTTACGTCTTCCTATCAAGAGAATAATTTGTATTTGGTCAAATTACCGTTAATGATTACGTAATACCTCATTCTACTTTAAATATTATCTACTCTTACAGCCGCTGTACTGGCACTTTGCTTCAACACATTCAAATGGAACGAACACTGCTGAATTATACATAAATTAACAATGTTCTTACTATTTAACAATACTATGTCAAAAATGAACCACTCTTCTGCACTGTAACCATCTACACATGACAATGACTAAGTGTATTCGTAATAAAACGTTTTGTTTTCCTGCGTACATTGACTTCGACAAGGTCGCGAAAGAATCGCTTCTAAGCCATGACGTCGAACAGACGACCAAACCTGAAGTCATGATAATCCCATTAGGTAGCTGTAACCGCAGAACTTTTTATATAAAACTTTTTGGCTCGCTGCAATCGCTGAAGAAAAATGCTGCCACATTCATGAGGGCTCTTGTGGTTGGAGACAGACCTCACTCACGTTTATTACTCGTACTTATTAAAAAAATCACGAAAACATCCAATTCAAGGTTCTCCTTCTACTTCAGTAACAGTAAACAAACCCATTTTGTGTAGGTTGCTCATTTTTAGATTTACGAAAAGTAACTTCATTTTATGAAGTTGTGCCGTTATCCGAAGATAGTGCCAGAATCAGCTATTGCCTAATTTAGCCACTTACTGCATGACCTTTATGCCAGCGTTTATAGTTCGACAGGGATGCAGTCTGTCGCCCATGCTGTTTAACTTATATATTCAACAAGCGATGAAGAAAGTTAAAACGGAATATGAAAAAGAAATCATACTGCAAGAAGAAGAAATAAAAATCTTACGCTTTTCCGATGATATATTAGTATTTGGGGAGTCAGAAGAAAACACTGAAAATGTAATAAATGGCATGAACGTGGTCCTGTAGAAAGAGTTCAATATGAGGATTAATAGAGGGAAAACCAAGGTAAGGGAGTGTAGTAAGGAAAATAATAGAATAACAAAGGGCGTTAGATTGGGAGGAGATATTTTGAGGGATGTTAAGGAATTCTGCTACTTGGAATTGTAGAAGTATAGTACATCTAACAGAATAGAATAGCACAAGCTTTCGAAAATTTTACGTACGGGTAATATAAGTGTGAATGTTAGAAAATCATTGCTAAAAATGTTCGTATGGAGTGTGGCGTTATGTGGGTTCCAAACATGGACGGTAGGACTTGAAGAAAGTAAAAAATTAAAGGCTTTGAAATATGGTACTATATGAGAATGCTGAAAATCAGATGGGTGGATAGAATCACTAATGATGAAGTTCTAAACAGAATAGGGGAAGAGCGAACAATATGGAGGACGTTGACTAAGAGAAGGGATAAATTAATAGATCACGTTTTAAGATATGAGGGTCTTGCAAAATTAGCATTAGAGGTAAGTGTGTGGGGTAAGAACAGAAGAGGGAAGCCAAGGGTTGAATACGCTAATGAGATTAGGGAGTATGTGGGTTTTGCTAGCTTGTGTAGGATAGGTTAGCATTGATGGTTGCATCAGACCACTCTTAGGAATGGTATTCTTACAAGTCAGTACATACAAGTATATATTTGTGTTAATAATAATTATAATTTATAAAGCACCGTGAATACAAGCAAAAAGTGTAAAATAGACATTAAAATAAAATAAAATTCCTGAAACAGTAAACAAACTATTACATATATTCGATTAATGAATTGGTAGAATTAGAAGAAAAGGTCTAGTAACTAGTAATATACACCTGATGGCTCCTAGAGGCTACTTGAATCCCAGATTAGGGATAGGGTCTATGAAATATAACGTAATTCTAATACTTGGTATATTCACTATCTTACCGTCATGTAATCTCGATTTTATTACTAAAAGTTGTCGTGTGTCTTATGTTGTGATACTACTTCTGTAATCTAAGTTGATAACGACTGTATCGGTGTCATGAAGCCTAAAGTAAACGGATGTGAACTTATTTTGTAACATTACGACAGCCAGTTTATGAAAATAACTTCGTTTAACATATTAAATTTAAAGCTACTTTCAGAACGGAGAGACTGATCGATCGCTGGGCTTTTTACCCGCGCCTGTCAACTTTCCTTTGAGAAACTCCGTAAATTACTGAAAAAAATTGAGTTTTCGTGTCTTAACGTGTTAGTAACCTAAGAGGGAGCGACTTATTGGATATGAAAGAAATTGAATTCCAAAAAATATCTAAAAGCCTTGGCTGTGACAAAATTGGTATTCCATGAGCTCGTTTAGTAAGTGATATATACGCAGTTAAGTGACTTCCATTTGATTTGCAAAATTTTAGATTGAGAAATACATGCATCTCTTAGCTGACATATGCTCGTGTCTTGTTATGTAATATGCTTGCCATTTTGAGCCAAGTAGACAATATTTCGCGAATGTTTTTGTTGTTGGAGTGCCGCACATGCCCCGTTGTGGTTAGCATTAGTCGGGTGACTGGACTGGATTTAAGAGATAATATATGAAGGAAGAAATTACGCCTTTGTGGCATTTCCTGTACATGTAAGTGCCTGTAGTAGCTGAACTTTTGCATCTGCGAAACCTAACTGCATGACGTAAATCCCATAAAGCTGTTAATAGAAAGGGCCAAAGTCCCGGAAACTCCCTCAACACGAACTTCTTCCTCAATTAGCGCTGGAAACCAGAATCTGCAAAGGAAACGGATTTCTTGTGTCCACTTGAGTTGCTTCGACAGAGAAAGTAAGAGCCAAAGCAACGATTCAGCAACAGATTTAATTTACCGAACGATAGTCAGCCAAGAATTTAAAATAAAAGATGCACATAAAAATAATTATCGAATATTATCATGAAATTCATTAGTTAAGTTATATATCTGATGGACAGAATTACGAAACAAAATTTAATTCCTCAATTTCTGAAATGATCTTAATGGATGTAATTACCATATGCCTTTCAAGGTTACAACGATAAATGAAGTGAATGAAAACGTAATATGCATTTCTCACTCTATTTACCAAATAATTTTTTCAGTGAGGAAATTCATGATCATTCTAAACAACAAACTACACGAATTACAGTATTGCAAAAAATCTTCCTATTTAAGTAATATCTTTTTGTTTTACAAGAATATTAATTGCATTACTAATGTATTAATATATACGTTAATTAGTTTATGAAGAACTATGTACTTTCAGTTCGATTTCCAAAATATTTTATAAATTATGGCGTAAAGTTAGGAAAAAATAATAAAACTTTAAGTACGTCGCTTAAAATAAACCAACGATGTAACAAACTTGAATTTATATTTTTGCTATAGACTTCACAATTTTCTTATCTTATGAATTAAATCTCTGATTTTACAACTTTCTGTTATGGACATTGTAAAGGGATGGCTGTATATTTCCGGATTCTTTTTACCATTTGAATATATGCATATTTTGTTGTTGTGTATGTATGTCTTTATATATTTGGTTAATTTCAGTAATCTTGTGTGTAATTTTAATTACTCTTAGAAATTCTGAAATATTTTGTAGATTTGAAGCATTTCTTTGAGTCATTCGAATTAATAATAGTGTCTGTGTGTCAGATAAAACTTGCAAAGTTTCGCTAGATTGACGCTTAAAATCTACTCTGGTTGTTTTTTTTCCCGATGTCGGAGTAATTAAGTTGATTAATTTTTTTATTGTGTCCAGTATGATGTATGAGTATGTCGAAAATTTACTAAGTTTTCTTCTCAATCATCGGCTTATCCAACACCGTACTAAAATAGTAAGCGTTATTGGCACCGATCTCACATAAATAGAACTTCCCGTAATCGATTGATATTGGTCGTGGCAGTAACATTCCCTGGGAACCATCACCACCAGACATCAACCAACCTTTATATTTTTGTTTATGAGGCTAGAGAAACACTGAGACGTACTGAAGAAAGGTTGTGGAACTTGTGGCTCGCAAACATTTTCTCCAATAAGTTTAAGTCTGTAGATGGAGAATGGAAATTCTTAGAATAAGTTGGGAAATCTGCATTATTTCAAATTAAATATAAAGATTTATTTTTAACATTTTAATAGTGTGTAAATATTGTTAACCACGCTACGCAGGCATGTTAATGAGAACTGTTTCGTTCATTACAAGCATTACGCGTTTCATCGCCTTAATGTTTCCTCCTGGGACGCCAAATCATATAATAAGAAGGGATTTCTGTCTTCAATTCGTTATAAGAATTTGAACGCGTAGACAGATTGCAACAAATTTTGGTACACACAATGTTAAAACGAGAGAAATAACACAAGGAAAAATAGGAAATCAGTACACATAGAAGCATAATGATGAAAAAATACGAAAGATATTTGAAATGCGTAAGTTTGAAAAATGAAAACACACAGAAAATTGATGTCATATAATACCAAAGATTTTTTAATACTTATGTTTGTATACACATTCTATATTTCAAACTCAACATTTACGAAATACTAACTTTAGGAAACATCCAAGGGTGATAAAAACCGTACAAAAGATTTTTTAATAATAAATTTAGAGTTTACAGGTAAGGTTATTCGTCTAAATATCTTTTACATGTTTTGGGATATTATTATCATGCCATGCACAATTTCATAATCCATATTTACTAGGTTATGCGTGTATATTATGTATAGCATTTATCATTGTTGAAATATGGTGAAACAATTTTGACCATAATTCGTAACACGAAATGCAACTATTATGTGATTAAATTCTAATTCAAAAATGTTTGGATTTAATTTTATATTAAAAATGATTTAAATCGACGTGTACGAACCGATGCGACATACAGCATTCGTTCGGTAAACGGGAGGTCCCGTGATTGATTCCCGGGAGACGTCAAAATTCTTCCATTCTGATCTGCTCTAAAAATTATAAATTCATAGATTTAAGACGACAAAAAAAAGAGTTCAATCACAAAGGTCAGTCAAGTTACTATGTTTCACCCCTATTTATCGAACTTCAGCACTATGCAGTAAATAGGGTATCCCGTTGTACCCCGATATCCCGTTCAGCGCCGAGTTCTCCTAAAGGAGTCCAGTAGCAAACAGAAAGTTTTCAGTTGGTAATACGCTCTTAATTTTAGTTTCTAAGAGCGTTGGCTTGTCTAATGTAATAATTTGAAGAATTCTTACATTTAATTGTATAAACTTTATTATGCGCTTGCCACTGATCATGAAAGTTCATAACAATGGGTCAAGTTGTTGCAGGAGCCAGTGACGTCATTTACGTTTCAGAAATAATGTTCTCAGCGCTGCTTAGGAAGCTAAATATTATTTTTAAGTAATTATGTATCTTTGCTTCTACAGGGTTTATGAAACCACGTAGAATTGTATCAACCTGCGTAAAAGGATATTTTCGTCTACTTGTTTGTTGCATTCCTTCTTTGCCACTTGAACTCCCAGTTCACCCATTCTCGGTTTGAACTTTGAAAAATACTACGCAGAGTTTACGGGACCGTTATACGAACCTTTATTCGAAATTTAACTTTTTCAGCAAACATATATTCATTATAATAATTCCAAACGCAAGATAGTTTTAAATTCGTATTTTTATTCTGTTTGGGCCGTAAATATCTCTAGGCAGATAATTTTCCGAGGTAAGGCATTGTTATCTTTAGTCTACCTCGACGCCTGGTGACTTGAATCAAATTATTTGCCGTTCGGATAGCAAGCATTTGACTGACGGAGTTATGTATTATAATAAACTATTCGTCATTTGTTGAACAACGGATCAACATGTTATTTGTTGAGAATTTTATTTGTTTGCATTTTGAATATTATTTTGGCTGAGCTGTTGCTTAAACTACACGGTACGTTGTTACAGATTTCGGCGTTCAGCATCTTCATTAGCAGACTGGTCTCTGATTTGCTTGAATTTTTTGGTTAGTAATATTAATTTTTTGCCGCATTATATTATGTTCATTACATACATATAAACTGTGTTTAAGGTTAATTGGATATATATTTTGCATTCCTTACAGTCACGTAATCTTGTTAACAGAAAGGTCAGTGTTATCGTCCTTGCGTGTGTTGGCTGTAAAGAGAGTTGTTTCCTTTTGGCCTAAATCCGGTAGAAGAAATCTTGGAGGGCACGACAGAAGGTCTAAGCTCATCTAGTTCTCTTTTATAGACGAAGCGGAGAGTCACGTGTGCGTGTTCCGAATACTACACATTCCTCTGAATATATTCTCACTCATTGCAAACATTCTGTGCACGGTAACTTGAATTTGGTTTGCATGTTCAATCCTGATGTGACTTCCACCCTAATCTGACTCTTTTTTTTCTATAAGTATATAAAAGTAAACGTGAATGACTTTATATTTACAAAGTTGGATACCATAAATATTTTCCCGGAAAAGTTAGCCATTTATTTGATAATTTGGATCAATCCTTCGTTAATTGATGTCGTTTCACATGTTTGTCAACTAACGAAAAATAAACAGTAACAAAATATTTATAAGTAATAAAAATAAAAATGTCCTCGTAAAATTATGTTTTATTTCCGCTAACACGTAGATTGACAAACAGGAGCTTTCGACAATTAATTGTTATAATCATCTGAAATGAATAAATAAACAGATAACATCAAGTAAAAATATATAAAAGACCACAATCATATTATGAACATTTTTTATAAATACTTATCTGTCCAAATTGGGATAGTTCGTCGAATCAAACCACACGTCGATATTCACAGTGCAGTTTTTGTTTACACCTTATTCAAGCCATATATGTCAAGTGTACATGTGGCGCAGAGAATGTACAACAATCTTCTACTTTCATTTATTAGTTATTTTTAACAATAACATACAAGATTTTTCACATCCAAATCTGTTATATATTTATTTCAATTTTTTGTTTACAACTTAGAAAAAACAAATATTTTCTGTATTTTGTATATAGCCGCACATAAGTTACAATTTTACTCAGATTACAAAATCGACAAAAACTCGACGAAAGTATAATACCAGAAAATCTTAAACTCAATATCCAATTTCATTATATCAATATTTAACATTAGACCATGGTTCATTGTATATTCAATCTCAATTATTCATCCCCAAAACAGCATCGCACACTTCAGATTACATATCAATCTTCTTACGTTCCTTTAATTGACATCAATATTGTTATGTAATTTCATTTTATCATTACCTTACGTTAGACTAAGGATGTACACAGTCTAGTTGCGTTTTTACACACCACGCTAAACAATATTGAACATTTAATATGATACATTACATAATTGAGATTTCTTATTAATTTTTAAGGATTCCGTTAGTTAACTAATGAAATATCAGCGATATTATGTTCCATATCAACCATTTTTACATTATTCACATTTATAGGTCCAATCCCGTACAAAAAAATTATTTTTTATCTCTTTATTAAAGTCGCATCAACTGCTAATGGTTATTAGCGACTGCGGTAGGGGGAACTCGTTTAACTTTAGTTTCACAGCTTGTAAACGCACACACAACATCCATGCCAGGATTCGAACCCGGGGCCTCTGGGATGGGAGGCAGAAACGCTAACCCCTACACCACATGAGGTCGGCAATATATATATATATATATAATTTTAATTTTACTATATCAGTATAGATAATTTTTTAATATTAATGCTATAAAACCAAGACTGTTTACAAATTGTCTTACAATGGGTAGAATTGCTTGAAATACATTTTCAACAATTTTTATGTGGTATTCTTTGGGTAATGCCAATAATAATTATACGCAGAATTAAGTGATAAAATAAATACCTCATACACTACGTTCTGCAATCCTTGTTGCTCTCGTCAGATGAGTCAAAACTGCTAGAGCAGCAAGAACGACACCGCTCAGAACAGGCGATGACCTCAAAAGCAAATATAATATAAAGGAAATTACGTTAGTCTAACAATAAGGAATTATACTCATTACTGAGTTTGTACGTTAGTTGCATTGTTATTAGATTTTATCTATAACAATAAATAAATAAACAAATAAATGTGTCTATGTCTGTCTGTTTATATGCTTGTGTGAAAAAACGTGTGAAGTGGGGGTATTTTGAATAATATAAAAGCATATTTGAATTTAAATGTTAAAGTTAAGAATTGAGCTAATATAGTTCTTGCAGTATTTCTCTTTTGTCTTTCAGGGCTATAGAAATTTTAAAGGACTATGATTTTTTTTCGATTAGGAGTATTTATGTGTAAGATATTTAATTTTGTATCTCCCACCGGGCTTGCGCCCAATTGTAGACTAACGATAAATAATATTCCATACAATTGGTCTCTGAAACGGTTCAACGGATTTCAATGAAAATATAAGGGTTTACAAAAAGAGATTTGATTTAAATATTCGTGCATATTTAATTTCGATGTATTGCAGAAGATATAAATATAATATAACTAATAATTCAACGGGAAGATTTCTTGTAATTGCCGCGCGTAAGCCGTCGTGTAAACCAACTGCGAGTTATAAGTCCTATTACGCGTTCCTATATCATTAATCCCACTTACTATCTATTATTGCAGAAATGAGAAAAAATGAACAGCTTTGGATTATAAATAGGCTTTATTTTAGCGTCAGGTAAATTTTAAAATTTAGTAATTGCTAATATGAAAATAAAAAGGAACCAATCGAGTTTGATGTAATGCGAGTCGCTGTGTAACATTATGACGTTTAAGTAAAAATTTAACCATTAAGTGAGGAAAATTTTTAATCTGTTTAGCTACTGGAAAAATGACGGCCGAAATCCCGTATTGTTAGACTAATTTCTTGCTTTCATATTATCTTTGCGCTTAGCTTCGTTTTATCTTTGCTTTAGAGTTCAAAATGTTGTTTGTGCAGTGTGTCGTTCCTGCGGCTCTTGCAATTTTGAATCAACTAACGATAACAACAAAGATTGCTTTGTATTTCACTCAATTCTGTTTGCTAATTAGCTTCGTGTTTATGTACATATTTAATAACACAGTCGATTTATATTTTCGATTAGAAGAATATTTCAATTGTTCCTTAAATACATAAAACTATTATAATTCTCCGCATGGCTGAGATTTTATTTCCTTGGAAATTCATATGTAGATGCGTTACTATTGTAGTTTGCTGAATGACCTCGTGTTTGTAAGCGAAAACAGCTGCTGTTATTTGCTTTCCACAGAAACGCATTATCTTAACAAGTACGTTTCTGTAAGTCGGTGCTGCGCCACTAGAATTAATCATTTTCCTCCGCTCTGCCTTTCTGACGTATTCATCTTAAAACGCTTTCAAAGAAAAGCGCGCAATTGTTCCAGATTGTATCATTACATTTTTCTTTAATCATAATGCAGTAATTTTTTACCGTAATAGTAGAACAATTTATTTCGTCAAGCATTAAATTATATTTCCCAAAACCATTCTGTAGTCGCTACATATTATGTATTACACTTAAACGTCTAATTTGATTGGAAGTGATGAACTTAACCTTGCACTTATGTAATTTTTATAAGGCAAATGTAATTGTCAGGTTTTTTTTATATGAAACTGCTTACAAGACACAGTGGATTGATGTGCAGGGAAAAATGAGCGTAACGATGATAGGATAAGTGGCACCGGGCCAAAGGTCGATGGGTAAATCGCCCCCTAAATTTAACATACATTACTTATTAATCTTTATAGTATAATAGAGTTATAATAACCCGATTATAAACTAAAATCTCGACCTTGTGTAATATTTTAGCCAACGTACATCAATTACTTCGTTCACATTTACATTTCGACCCATGCGTACTAGCGTTGTCGTTATGGTATTCAGCCATAAGACAGTTCTGATGTAAACCTCCATACTAACCTATCTTGCGCAAGCCTCTTCATTAACTCATAACTATCACATCCCACACACCCGAATTGCTTAACCTATTCCATCCTAGGCCTCCCTCTTTTGTTCTTACCCCACACACTTCCCTTAATGCTAATTTTACAAGACCCTCATGTCTCAAAGCGTGGCCTATTAATCTATCCCTTCTCTTGGTCAACGTCCTCCATATTGCTCACTTTTCCCCTATTCTGCTTAGAACTTTCTCGTTAGAAATTCTATCCACCCATCTGATTTTCAGCATTTTCCTAATAGCACCACACTTCAAAGGGTTCTATTATTTTCTTTTCTGCCAATTAGGTCTACTATATTTCTACCACCCCTTTATTACGCTTCCCACGTAGTAGAATTCCTTCAAAATATCCCTTCCGAATCTAACGCCCTTTGTTATTCTATTATTTTCCTTACTACACTCCATTACCTTGGTTTTCCCTCTATTAATCCTCATATTTAAGTCTTTCTTCAGGACCACGTTCATGCCATTTATTATGTTCCAAGTCTTCTTCTGACTCCCAAAATACTACAATATAATCGGCATACCGTAGGGTATACTTGTGCTTGAAGTATAATTCAATTTACATATTCCGTTTCAGCTTTCTTCATCGCTTGTTATATATATATATATATATATATATATATATATATAAGTTAAACAGCATGGTGACGGACTGCATCCTTAACTTACTCCTTTCTTGATTTCTGATTTATTTTCTTGATCTTCAATTCTAATTACTGCTGAGTGCCTTCTGTAGAGGTTATGTATAAGCCTTCTTTCTCGATATTTTATTCCTGGGTACTGGTTAATAAATGAATAAAAACATATGTTAGAAGATGAGAATAGTGATTCTTAAATGTATCAAATTTTATTTATAATTATTAACCCAATATTTCAACTCAAAAAACATTTCGATTTTATTTGTGACCATGTTACGTTTTATTTTTATTTTGTCTCCGTTTTGTGATGTAAAACGTGACCACCAAACAGAAATTGCGTATAAATCGACTGAACTGAGCATGTAGAACATGGGTAAAGTTTCTTTGGGGTCAGTTGCATTACATTACAGCTTTTAAAATTATTTTTGAGGAATGCGTAAATGATAGTGCTTTATTTTCCGTTGTGGGATAATTCCTTGAATTGATTAGGGATGACCTCTGTGCCGGTATTGATAGCGTATTAAAGAAATTAGTTTTCTCCAAATAAACTCTTCGTCATATGAATAGTGAACATTACTGATAATATTTTAATAGCTTAGCATCGAAACGTCCAGGTATTTGAAGTATTTTCAATTAAATGTTTTTCTGTTAATGGTATTTTTTCGTCATAATTTTCTTTGTCTGAAATAGCTCCTTGCCTGAAGTGCATGATGTAAACGGACAGGTGCAATGTAGTGAAAATGTTTGAAGGCACCTGCCGAGGAAAAGAAGTCACAATTAACGCTATGTCGTTAGAGTAAAGTGACGAGGACTCCGCCGATCTAAACTTCAGAAAACATATTTGACAGCACTCTACGGTAACGAAATTAACTCTTAAACTTTCGATACGAGTTTTCTAGAGCAATGAATTTCATCCGTTCTCTACCCAATAATTTCGGTCGACAATTAAGAATATCAGATTTGAGGTACACAAGGGGCAATTAACAACTCGAGAATTGAATTCCGTAAAGTTATAAATCTCAAGCACTCTTTGCTCGTACTAGTTTATGGAGCAGATTATTTATTAAAATAGGTGTACTGTATAACCCGGAGCATAGAATGCTAAACTTATAAAACTGTCGGAATCGTTTGGTTAAATCATATTCGCACTTTACTGTCGTTTTCTAATTAAATTTTGCGCCTTTATTTTAATGTCTTTTAATGGTTTCATTTTAGCTTGTCTAGTTGTAATTTAGATTGACAACAATCTATTGTAATATACGTCTTGCCGTTTCTATAAGAAATGTATATACTATTTCTGTTCATACTATAAGAAACACAGACTGTTATTTACCTTATATTCGTTAACATTTTTATTGTTGCCGAGATATAACAAGATACATTTGAATAGTTTTGCATCTTAACTGCTTTAGGTGGTCCATAGTTCGAGATCATGAGTCAACCACCACATTCTGGAATCAATTCGACTCTTAATCATTGACTTAATAGAACATAAATTTTCATGTAGCCTACAAACCTAACGCCATCGATTATATTTCAGTATATGTTTTTTTATGTATCAGTTTCCTTAGATCCGAGGTCATCAGCCGAAACGTCGGGTAAATTTCTTGAATTTTAGAGAACGCTACGTCCTTCAGTTACCTCGGAAGCCTTCTGTGTTTGGCATTTAAATTGTTATATTTTTATAATTTAGTCGACTTAGACTTTCTTTGTCAGTACTTCAATTTTACCCGTTATACAATGTAATTTTGGTGTTTCTTAAACGAAACTAGGCAGATGAAAAACATACAATGGTAACTTTTACCGCTGAAGCTTTCTGTGTACTTTTGCGGAGTATTAAGACAATATTGCAAAATATCACAAGTGTCTAAAGATTTTAAGAATATAATCCATAGACCAAAGAAAAAATGAAATAACATTTTCACGTTTCATTTGCGTGAGATCTTTGTCAAGCATGTGTTAATTTATGAATGCCAGAATTTAATTATTTAATGAAAATTGCTAACTTTTTGTATTATTCCTTATATCCGTTGGGGTACTTCTGTGTCATTTATACTGTACCTTCCGTCACACCGTTTAAAATTTGGAATAATGTTATGTAACGTTTGAGACACTGGTTTAATACGTTTACGTTTGTATAACATATGATTTATTGATCATTGTACATTTGCGAAATATTGAGTACACCCTACGTAGGGAGGTGGTTATCGGTGCTACTGGGTTGAGGGGAGAATGGGAACTTAATTTCATGCTTTCTCATTCCCTGCCACTGGAAGTGTCACCCACAGATAGTTTACGCTCTTCAGAGGAGCTTTCCTGATATCTGTGCCACGTTCTCTTCGCCTCAGGTTCTTAAAACTGACTTATTGTTTACTTCCTATTCCGCGAAGTGGCTAAATAGAAAGCCTAGTTCTGGAGAAGTAGTATTGTACTTCAGCCACATTGTAGCCGTCTAGCGAAGTCTGCCGGATACGAAACTGTAGCGTAAAAGTACTGAGTCGTTTTCTCGGTAGCTTACTTGTTAAGGAGTTTTCCTCTCCCCGGGATGTTGTAATGGAGCATTGTCATAGGATTCAGGACGCGGCCGGCCAAGAAAAATTGTTGGAGAGAAAGCCGAGGCGGGAGCGGCGCTCAGCGATGCGTGAATTCAATTGATCGCTTTGACTTTGCCCAGCCGCGCGAAGTCGTAAAAGCCGGCCGGCCATATCCATACAAGGGAAAACGGGTGAAACCCTTCACAGATCAAATTGTTCAAGCTAGTGTACGGCTAGACGCCGACATGTGTGGAACCTGTCGAATAATTCGTATTCGGTGTAACTCTGGCCGTCGTGGGCGGGTTTGTGTTGAGCGCCCAGGTCAATAAGAACTCTTGAAATACATTTATTTACGTGAATTAATGCCAGGGTATGCGTATAACGATAATGAGTACGGGATAAATTCATGAGTCTGAACTAATTCTAATGTATATTATTTTACTAAAAACATGGAGCTTGATCTGGCTAATCTATACCAATAAATAAAATTTAAGTTTCTGTCTATCTGTCCGTATGTTAGTCTCGAATAGGCTCCGAAATGGGTCAACTGATTTCAATGAAAATTTGAGGGTTTTAAAAAAGGCAAATTAACTTAAATATTAGTGAATATTTCATTTCGATAATGGATTTCAATATGAATAAATATTAATTCTACAAGAAGGTTTCTTTACTATACGAGCGTTAAAATATAGAAAATGAATGTAGGTTGCCTATACTCTGGATCTGTTTATCTTTCGAAACAACTTAATGGATTTCAATGAAATTTTCAGGGATTGAAACAGGAATTTTTTCTTAAATTTTCGTGTATGTTTCATTTTGATATGTTAAAGAGTTCAGAAGATATTTGTATAAATATTTACAAATCCATTGAATTGCTGTTTTTTTTGGAGGAGGAGGAGGGGGGGGTTAACAAGCTACATGAGGGTGATCTTGAAACAGGCAACTCCTCTTTAATAGCATAGGAAGATAGAGCAAGGTAGCCAAGGGTTGACTATGGCCCCCGGGCTATAGTTTGAGGATCCTACCCAGTATTTCACCAAAAGAGATGCAGGGAAAACCCTTGAAAGCCTGCATCAGGTAGATCGGCCATTGGGTACTATTCTTACGCCCTTCCGATCGACGGGAGACGAGTTTGCTGTGGGGTCGAAGCTTTCCTTTCTCCGTGTCTCCACAAGTTTTAAGAGGCAGTTGGCCTCTCCATCAGCGGACAACTCTTGCCTTATGCCCAAGGTCTTCGATCCCAGTACATATACTTCCCAAAATAGGTGAAGGTGTCTCGGCGTGTGAGAGAGAGCACGAGGCATTCCCGATATAATCAGGTGAGCCCCGCACTCACTCTGGAGAGAAATGCCTACGAGAGTAAACTCCCTCAGGCACCTCGTATCCTAAGGTTGAATATCTGCCCGAATTGCTCATTTTTATTGGCTCTGAAACGTTCTAAACCAGTTACGAGTTTAAGCGATCTTAAGTAGATGATACTGTGCTTTTTCATATTCAATGATTTCAACTTCATCGAAATTCTATTCCTTTTGTTTCGTAATCAGGTAAAAATAAAGAGAACTATTTCGTCGCGAACGAAGTCGCGGGGGTTACAGTATACTGGCCAAAAGCCAGAAATGTATTTAAAATTTAAAACAAGACTAGGTGAAGTGCTCGGCGTTGCTCGGGTTCGTGTAAATAAAAAAGCAGGAATGTAATTAAACATATGTTTCTTACTGTACTGGACGGTACAGAACATTCATAGTTCTCATAAACAAAAAGCCTTTTGCTTGAGCCAACCCTAGAGCATGAGAGAAGCAGGGTGTTTCAAGGTGGAACTGTGTTGATAAGCATGGCAAAACACAATTAAACAGAAAAATCTTTCCATTTCGAAGCTTTGCAGTGTTTACATACTTTAGACATTGAGCCAATTAACACACTCTTGTACTCATCATATGTAATATTACGACCATATTGAAAGCAGAATTTAGTTGGTCCTTCCATTCCCTTTCCTCTCTTTAACTATTGAAATGCTGCATTTGAAGCTCTTTCTTTATTTACTTGATTAGGTGTTCTGTCAGCTCTTGATTGGGTCATTCTTTGTGTATTTGCAACTCTGTCATGTTTGGCTTGTCCACGTGTTAATATTAATCTGTTATGTGTATTTGCAATCCTGTCCAGTTCAGTTTGGTTAGGTGCTCTGTTAGCCGTTGACTGGGCTACGATTTTCGTATTTGCAGCTCTGTCCACTTCAACTTGGTCAGATGTTCTGTTTGCTCTCATTTTGCCTATCCTCTGATTATTCAGTCTTTCATCTTTAGATTGTTCTACTGGTCTTTAGCCTCAGATAAAGCCTTGATAAGGGTAGCAGCTGCTTTTTTATGCTGATGAAGTAATGAAAAAGGGGGATCTCTTCTTTGGTGGCGTTTCGAAAGTTATAAACGGGCGAAAGACACATATAAAATATTGAATTAGGTTATGCAAACGTAATGGTGGTATAGATAACTTAACTTAGTATTTACTTATTAAAACTAAATACAGTATCTGATAAATCTCCCGCCCGAATACGTGGACAAATGTGGGTTGGTGAAAAATCGTGTCATTTTGTAGAGAATCGAATTTCCAATCGACGATGTGTTGTCAGAATGTTTCTAAAATCCTCATTTTTCGAACTACGGGGGCCTAAAGTTGGAGGACTTCTAAAATTGAGTTCTTTTATTGTGTTGAAAAGGAGGGAAATAAAGATATCTACTGACAGGTATTGGTGACAATATGCCATAACTCGTTTCTTCAAGTTGATTACGGACTTTGCTTCTTCTTCTTTCTATGGCACTGTAGCCCGCATTCGGGCCTTTGCCTATCAGGACGACTGCGGACTGTCATACATGACACATTCCGAATATGGAGTGATACGTGGTCAGCGTATCGACTCTCCATCAATCTTAACCCCAGTCTCCGTGACCATGGCAACACAAACATCCAAGCCCATGCTTGCATTCGAACCCAGGACTTCTGGGTTGTGAGGCAGCAACGCTAGCCACTACACCACAGGAAGTCGGCTACGAACTTTGCTAGAGACGGAAAAAAAACTTAAAAAACTGGAGAAAACAGAGGTTTGTAGGCATTTTCACTTTTTTACAAGTATACAGTATGCTGTTATTAAAGTTTATTTAATTTAATGTTTTTACGTGTGATGATTATCACTATCAAATACCAATATTTTATTTGAATTTACTAATGAGAAATTACTAAATATTCAAATTTACCTGACATGAACAATAAAACTAATTTACGGATACATTGTATCGACGATCGAAAGAAACTTATTATTTCTCAAGGAAGTTAACTCTCTGGCAACGATTATTACAATAACTACATACAAAATAGTTATATTTTAAACAAATAAGTAAATTTAGTATACCATGATAACTTACGTAATTAAAGACAACGGGAAAATTTGGACTTATTACACCATTTTGAGGTCCCAAATGAGGGGAAAGAATGCAAATCAAATAGATCACAAAACTTTCATTGTGCAACAGACTTATCTAAACTTCAAAGTATTTTTAAATTATAATAATATTGGATCGTATAAAAAAAATTAAACTTTGTGTACCGGTTCTTACATTTATTGAAGTTATATTTTATCTAATGAAGCAATTCGCTCAGAAACAGAGGATAAGTACATTCTACATCTAAAAGTTTTATATTGCTCCAATCAATCTCGTGATTATTCAAGCATACATGTTTTGTTACACAGATTTTTTGTTCAAATGTAGTTTTAAATTACCTTCAAACCAGAATTAAATAACACATTTCAGACTCATTAAATTTATCTATTTGATTGGGATTCAACTATTGTCTGTGTCATTATATTTGATTATTTATTTCTAGATTGAAATGAAGAGGCCCCTAAACTTGGGGATAAATCGTTTCGATTTATGTTAATTAAAATTTTTAATAACTTCTGAACACGTGAAGCGAATCGTCACTGAACGTATCAACAGTACCTAAATCTACAGATTCGTCACAAATTTTGCTTATTTTGTCCCATTTCCTTTCTCACCCCTTTGCTATCCGCACAATGACGATAGAGGCAGAACTTCAACTTTAACCGGACGATAGTGCATAATGTAGACACATCTCTGACAAAGAAAGCATCCCGCTATTTTGCTATAAAAACGATAGCGGTAGAATAACAGACTGAGTACTGTGTGTTACGGTCTGGTATCATCCTTAATAATTTCTCTGACGAAAGTACGAGCCCACCACCGTAAATCCAACAAGACAATTCAAAATAACGGGTTTCTTTAATAATCAAAGTATGTACCGACACGCAGTTTTCTCGGTTCTCGGCAAGCTGGTCAAAACCAACTTTACCGTCTAGACCACGCGAGGAAAGGGGAGAGAAAAGATTCGCGACGGTTCTAATATATTGATATGTTCATGTGTAGTAGAGCATCATAAAACTAAGAGAAATGGGGTCTACATACAGAAAAACGGATTACGAGACAATGTGACCAGAGGAAATAGAATCACATTTTTGGGAATTCGTTAAGCAGTGGAAAAGATTCCATAAGAATACCATGGTTATGTAACCAATCGCCGTTAAGTTAATCCTTCATTAAATTTATTATAAAATGGGTTCCAATTGCCTTTTTTGAGCTATTCAAAAACCGCAATTTTGTTGACATCCCTTGATAACGACTTATTATTTTGCTTTACAAACAATATTTTAGTATTCACGTTTGACACATAATAAAGCAACCACAAATATTTAGTAAAATTCAAATTAATAATTAAAAGGTAACTTGTAATGTCTTTCTTTATCATATAGATGCTGTAAGTGTGTGATTGTATACGTTAGCAGAAGCACGCCGTGAGAACAAGTTTCCCAAGGCGCGAGGAAAGCGCAGTGTTCATCACATTTTGTTATCTGAATACTGAATGAGGGCTGCCCCGAAAAAGAAAGACAAGTGTTGCTCTGTCCTTCTATCATAGTGCGGCTGTGTTTTCGAATTTGTAGATATCATGCATCGTGCAGTAAAATTTGTAAAGCCGAGAAAATGCGACTGTAGTGCGCTGCTTGCAACTTTATATTGGAACAAATATTGTAGTCCTTATACGATACAAGATAGAAGGTTAAGATCGAATTACAGCGATGGTGAGTACATTCCGTCACATAATTCTGGAATTGGGTACAATTTGACACCAATAGAGATAAAGTTATGATTACACAAATGAGATTATTAGATTAGCAATTGAAGTCAGAATAATTAGAATTTGATACAATTAAATTTTGCGAACTACATCTTATGAAAATATAAAAAAATGTAGCACAACGTATCGACCTAATTTTTGGACCTCATAAAGTATGCAAAAAGATTCTAAATTTTAAAATTCCACAGTAAAACTACTTTTTGTCAAATTATTGTCATAGTTACAAATTTTTATGAGGGAAAGTCCATGCTCTACAAAGTTCTAATAGAATTTTTACGCTGCGTTGAATCGAAATTTAGATTCAACAAGCCTATGAAGATCTCTTTGTATTCCATAGGTCTCCTTTTTATTTATACATCAGATGAGTCGAGACGAAACGTTGTAACTCTTTTTTTGTACTTTCATGAGTAGTTGTTTAATTAAATATTATTGAATTCAAATTATTCTGACTTCTCTGGCTTTATTTACTTATAATTACGTAATTTTAATATTTATAACGAATTATTATGCTAAATATTCTAAAGTTAAATGGATTACCGTACAGTAGTTACTACCAGAAATAATATTTGAAGATAGCGAATTATGGTAGTGACGTGAAGATTCCTTGGCTTTTCTCCTCTTAGTGCCGTGTCATAATATTCAAGTATCTTGACTGGAAGGCCGCTTCGCTGAATCACTTGACCCTGAGCTCAGAAAAAAAGAGACGCGAAAAAAAATTATTGTAACCGATCAATTAATTCAGTTTTTATTTTCTGAACAAAAACGTATACGAAAGTGCCAATTCCGTTTTTCTCTTCTTCACGAACTCAGATGTTTTTTCTGTGGACAATCAGGTTCAAACTCCATTTAAACAGTATGCCCATTTTTATTTTGATTATCGAACCCACAGAGAATTAGTCAAAATGAAGTTTCACTCTCCAAGTTTCGAAGTGTCTTTCTGTTGAAATCTACGTTCCTTTTGGTTGAATTAATTAAATTAAATACAGAACGCATATTTGATTTTAATGTAGATGATTAAGAGTGAGATATTATCAGCCGAAGTTGCATTTAGACATTTTACTCGATCAATTTAAACGTTCCGCAACTTACGGAGTCCTGAGACAAGAAAATATATCAAATTCTTAGTTCTAGAAAATTGGATACTACAAAATTCACCCATAACTGACGTGATTAACGGAAAATACTAGTAAATGATAAAATTGAGATCAATTTTCTAGGTATTATTAGAGAAATAGATCTCAAATTCCGTAAGACTGAGTTTGATATCTTTTGTTTTATGTATATAAATAAAACTGAATGTATGTTTGTCCCGTATGTGTTCGTATACTATTATTTAGATTTCAATGAAACTTAGGTTAGTCATGCGCATTCCCTCAAACATTTTTGTAGGCCTCTTAAAGCGTTCCTGGGGAAATTTAAAACTCATAGACAGCCAATATTTGCGTATAATAAAAAAATTTCTGGATCAATGAAATGGGTAGGGGTTTTCTGGTGATATTTCTGAATTATTTCAGCCCCATTCTTCATATAAGAGAAGAACAAATGAGAACAATATGACGTTGAACGGAAAAAGTATAGATTAATAGGCCACGTTTTGAGACATGAGGGTCTTGTAAAATTAGCATGTGATGGAAGTGTGTGGGGTAAGAAGAGAAGAGGGGTGCTAATGATGGAATACGCTAAGACGATTAGGGAGGGTGTGAGATGATGTAGCAAGATAAGGTGACATGGACGGTTGCATCGGACCAATCTAAGGACTGAATACCACAACAACTTCATATAAGGGGAGGACAAACTGCATGGGTAAGAGCCGTTACATATAAATAAAGCGGTTAAGTTGTATTTAGACTCAACGGAGTGGGATGGAAGGAGGTAAAACATTGAGCATACATCTTAAACGTGTGGAACAATTTCGACAAAATATTGTATACAACGCATTTCAACACAGAAACGAATGACTACCGTTTCATAAACATAATAAGTAAACAACGGAACTTGGTGAAAAATCTGCGGGTCTGGGAATCACTGAGTATAATTCTGATATTCAACGTGCCGATTATGTTGTAGTTCAGCCTCAAGGAGTGGGGGTGAAACAAAGTTTCCCGTATAGGAAAGAACGCATGGAGCAATTGCTTCCAAAATTTTAACACATGTTACTTACGACGCAAAGACAGGAATGGAAGAAAGAATTTTAAAAATATTCTAAAACGGCAATTATTACCGTCTAATGACAAGTTTTCGCTCAATAGTAGTTCGCTTTCATAGTAGAGTATGAGCGATCACACCGATTATGATGAAATTCGTTTTCGATGAGATTGGATAGGGGAGGGGGATGAAAGGCTAATTTTCGAAAAACAGTGTCGAGATAATATATTACTCAAATGTGATGATCTGGTAGTTCCAAGGGACGACTTTATTAATGTCAGTTATTTTGGACGGGGACACAAATCATCCTCCCAGATATCAAAATTTTCGTCAACCTCGCAAGTTTCAAGGCCCATGGAATTTTGCGGTCCAGAGAGCTCGATTAAATATATTTCCTTAGACAGTCTTTGAGGAGTGGAGAAGTTGAGAAATTGCCAGTAAGAAGACTTGTCGGGGATGGGTGAGAGCAGCGATGATAGTTTCAGATCCACCAAGACGGATGGCTTTCGGTAACTGCAAAGTTTTTCTCAATGTTTTACGCGGGTAGGGAGGGAACTACGTGCTCGACTTAACTTCAGATTTAAGGCGATAGGATTGTTTCGCCGAGATAACAGCAATGCGTTTATGGGCGGAAGATATCGGGTTTCTTCTATAAAATCCCTACAATATTATTTAATCCCCCTGATACACTGCCATTATTCTTCGATATTTATAACCCCTGAATCAATGCGCTTTGAGGCGGAAGAGCTAGACTAACGTCCTATCCACGATTATAAATTTATAATGTACAGGAATATATATTGACCTGTTTGAATGCTTATTGGTTGATCTGAAATATAGTAATATACGTTAGATGACTGTTTTATTGCAAAATTTCTGAACGGAGACGTTATAGCGACAATACGTCGAATTAACGAGTGCGATGTGAGTTAGAATTTTCTCGTAATAACCTGGGTTTGTTATTAGAATTTTGCTTTTATTTCCTCTCATTGTAGGAATAGTACCACTATATGTGGAGAAGGTGTGAGGTAATAATTGATAATAAAGTATCTGGAAAATAATGTTCTGTTCTTTTTTGAAAACTGCCTTCGTTTAGAAGAAATAATATTATATTTCATAACTAATACAAACTGAAATATAAAATGTTAATAGAAATAATTTTCGGACAAATCGTTTCCCTTTGCACTTTCAAGGTAGGACTATGTCAAAGCACCTACTTTTAATTTCATATCACTCAATTCATACACACTAAATTGCTCAGTATAGAACTTCCAATAGTTATTGTCTTTAGAGGACGAAATATAGAACTGTTTATTCTTTACTAACGTTGAAACTGTCGAGGACGACAATCAAAATTTTTGCACACGTCAATATTTTTACCTGGCGATGATTTCTCTTATGATATCAACTTTTTCACTGATCAAAAGACACTTGCGTTCTTGACTCCATGTCTATAGAATGTTAACTGAATAAATTTGTACATTTCATACATATAAAGGACAGGGTGAAATTTCACTAGGTAAATTTACACATCAGAAAATATTTTCTGTGCGTCAAACAATGTTAAACTTTTATTGAGATCTCAAAAATTAAGTCTGAAATGGTAGGCGGTAAGAAGGTACGGTAAACTGGTAGTGGCAGAGTTAATGTATTGTTCATATTTCCGTCTGGCCGTAGCCGCCTCAAGGAAGATCGAGGGATTTTCTTTCTATAACAAGATTTTCATTCGTTATTCTCGGGTCAATTTGTATACAAAAAAAGATTACTGAATAACTTAGATTTTCTCGTTTTAACCGCCTTACATCGACTATATTTCACCAAATGGTCTAGTTAACAATTCCCCTTCGATTAATTTCTGTTTATATTTTGACTAGCACTCGCATATGTTTGAACCGTCTGCGTCCAGTGTTTGTAGGATACATTGAAGTACTCTTGGCTCTGGAATTTCGGAAGCGTTCCAATCTGGACGACCTGCCACCAAAGTAACACTGCTCCTATTTTCCGCTGTAATGGCCGTCGCTGGAAAGCTGCCCCTTCCCCTTCCTCTAGCCCCGCTAAGAAGCGCGTTAATTATGCATCATAACATTAAACTCTGACTTCAAGCCGGAAATTTCGTCTCAACGAGACGGCCTCTCTTCCTTTAAGGAACGCTTCTCCGTAAGAGCAGGAAATTTATCAAAACAATACGGTATCTTTATTTCGAGAGTAAATCTCCTAATAATTATGTGGGTTCAAAACCTAACTATTCATATATAATTAGGATGCAACTATAAATTTCATTGTTATCAATTTATTCATCATAAATGTTCCACTTGAGTTAACCAAGTTGCAAGTTTCTCTCTTGACAGTATTCAGAATTATATATCGCGTTTTAATTGTTGTTTCACTAAGAGATTTCTAACCATATGTAAAATTGGCGTTATTTTTAAAGACCGTTGTGATATGGACAATGTAATTTTACGTTTCACATAAATTTGATTTGATATTTAAAATTTAATATTAAGCAGGAGAGAAGAAGCTAGTCGTGTGAAAATACGATGTCTCCGGGGTAGGTTGGAGTTCACTTCACCACGTATTTTTCGTGGCAACTATTTAGAAAACATAATAATTATACTAAATCATTGTTTGCATATGGTGTCGTGGATCAACTGTAAGTTAACACGTCTTCGTTAACTCAACCTGTATTTACACACACACAGCTTAAATCGTGGTTTTAAGGTATAGAAAGTATAACATAATTAGTAAATTTCTACATAAAATTTAAATAAATGTATTTACCACACTAGAAGCATATCTTAATAAAAGTGCAGGATATTGACCAAAAGCCGCCCAAGTCCTTTCAGATGTAGAGGAGAAAAGCTTGAAACAAGTCAAAGCAGACATTGGATTCAAATTCTGATTAAATCGTAACAAAAGCAGCCCTATCGTTTGCCTGCAATTTTTTTGATTAGAAAATTAGATCAGTTTAAAATTGATGATAGTATTACAATATCATGCGAGTACATGGTGTATTCAGTTCAGTAAGGCGTAGTTCGTAGTTCTAAATGAATATCTAGGAAATGCTCCACGCTGTTAATGTTGATCATTTCGTTATTTTTTGTACAACCGCGCGATAGGAGCGGAAGTGGGTGTCGTCAGGGCTAAATGATGTAAGGGGTTGACCAGAGTCCGATTACACATCACAGTCAACACGCCCATAAGCCATTAGCATTAATTCATACTTTGCGATGCACATTAATTTTAAATTGCCTACGAATGAATATCATGGGATGGACATATAATTTGATGTTTACAATAAATGCACATAGGCTGTTGTATGAGAAGTTAAGTGCTTTCATTCATTACTTTTTGAGGTGATCGAAACAACCGTCTAATTTTTTTGGTTTTTATTTTCAAGAAGAAATTAATTTCCTCAGCATCGTTTACGGTTTGTAACTAATATATGATTGAAAATTATTTATAATAATCTCATGGACTGAGGACTCCATAATATGCACATTTTTTATTTTCTTTTTACCTCACTCAAATTCAGAATAACTAATACAGGTCAAACTTGTTTTTCGTTTTGTGAGATCTAAGTGTATGTTAAATTTTAGCGGACTGTCTGCTTATTTCTTTTTCAGCCACGTGTCTTCTATCCCCTCGCTTCTGTAAATATTTACCTTTCTTTGATTGAGGGACCAATGTTTCCTTCACAGCGACATGTTGGCAGTTATTTATTTTCTTTGTGACGTTGACTAATTGGTATCATTCACTCCTTAATAACATTTGAGAATCTTGTACATATTTCCACAGCTTTCTGGTTATGTTTCCATCCAAATTGATTTACACTAAGATCGTCAATTGCCGATTTTGATCGGATTATTCCACCCTCGGAAGACAACTTGCCATTGGGAATAACGTTTAGTGAGGCTGCACGTGACTATCTTTTGTTAGATGACCTCTGTTTCCATTGTTCTGGTATGCCTTCATTATGGAAAATATGATTTACACAGGAAATTTAGCCTGTTGCGTCTTCAGTTCCTCGATTTCAAGTGTCGATATTCTAAGTGGCAAGAGCTCCGTAATTTTTTTATGTCAACTGTAATCCTCAAGGAAGCAAAATACGTAATTTATTGTGACTTTTGATGATTTTATGTATATTTTTTCCTAAAAAATAGTTAAACTGAAATCTGCAAAATTGGACAATGGATTCTATAAATGTAGTTAAGTAAATATGTAGTACAAATATAATCAGTCGACGCATTACTTTTCTCTAGTATTTTAAATATTTGACATTATGATTTCGGTTAAGAGATGTTCGGCTAAATTTGAATTCCTGAGAAAAGAGGGAGAGGGAGAGAGAGCATGCTATTGAACTTAATGCAATGCATTTGAAGAATGGAAGAGGTGCAGCTACATTAAGGGCAAGATTGTCAAGGCCAGATGTATCGAAACAGACAGGATAACGCAAAGTAACAAAACATTCTTCGAGGAGAGAATCGTGTTCGTTTCCACAATTAGATTAAATTAGATTTAAATCTGATAAATACAGAATTATGATGAAATTGCAAACAAGCCATTCGGAAACAGATCATGTAAAGCTTTATAGTATTATGAATATATATAGAATACACTTGTAAAGGATGGAGTAGTTCCTTCATATGAAATCAAGAACAGTATAGTCTTATTCGGATAAACGTCTTCTTAACACGCAATATTAATTACATGAGGTAAATATAACGAATATCAACAACTGTGTCAGGTTGTAAAACAAAACTTGTCAACAGTACTTGTTATTCAGGAAGTATTTTATGTCATGTTAAATGATATTACTTGCAAAAAAGTACAGAATTCTTGATACCAAAAATTTAATATAATCTAGTGAGCTAAATAGTAACTCACCTTCTCCTATATTAGCCTGACATCAACAATATTTAATATTGACGGCGAAAAGTTACGAATGTGGGTGGTCGCAAGTAAAGGAAGACTTCGTAATTTAGAGAACGGGACCCTTATTGTTTAACAATTTTGGTAAGATTATGGAAAACTATAATCGCTTCATAACAGAATAAAACATAATTTTATTTTATTATTTATCAATATAACTTAAAACAAGGAATTAAGTGTTTGTGATGAATTTTAAAAACTAAACATGTTTTGTATATACAATTAGTGCAATAAAATTTAATTTAAGAAAAATCTTATTAACGTTAGTGTTTTATTTCTTATACTTATTTAGCGTGAGGCTGATCACTTTATCAATTTTTCCTTTCCATTTTTTTTGCAACTGCACAGTCTTTGCTAATATTTGCCCATTTTTCCCGTTCCTCATGTTTCTTGATCTATTCCTTTTGGTACAGCATCCTGTAACTCCTTCCTATAAGTTGAGTGGCAATTTTTTCTTTTTTTTTTCTTGAGGACCACACAACATTTTGCCTTATACAGTAGCATCCCGTTCCATCCCGCACACTAGTCTCAGTTTAAGCTTTTTCACGGAGTCATAATAAAAGGGGATTTAAACCTTGTACTTAAATTATATGCAGCTGAAGGCACATAGTTTACGAATATTTACTATTAAAGAGTTTAAAGCGAGGAGTTTTGTGAATTATCATCTATCGAAATGCTACAAAAATGATGGTTACCGACGTAAGACGTGAAAACAAGAGTTCATGCGCAAGGTGGAGTCAAAACGTGGTCAAGTCGGCTGCCAGGACTTCTTGAACAATTACAATGTTCCACCTCTATTTACTAGCCTCCAGCACTATCCAGTATAGGGTATCCCGTTCTACCCTATCTATCCTGCTCCGTTATGTATGCAAGAAATATTGAACTACCTTCAGTAAATACCGTAAATATGGTGTAAAGTAACGCCGTCATACTGAGCGAAACGTAGTGATATATATATGTTAAGAGTGTATGACTGTTTAGTTAGTGCTAGTCCACCAATGAGGAAAATCGTGAGACTCAATAACTCGATTCTCAGATGCCCCGAATTGGACTCCCGACCAACGATGTCTTTATTTTGGTTTCTCACTTTCAGCAGGAGCAGAATATTAGCAAAACTCCCGTTATCAAGCTGATTGCGCCAGAGTAGCATTGGATCCTCTCTCATCGTCCAACCGGAGAATGTTAAGGGGCAACTTCCGCCGAAATAATTTCCCAAGGAAAGGAAATTGCCCAATGGACACCGCACTTTCCCCAAGCCAATCTCAGGGTTGATGTATAAATAAAAAACACACCATTACATGTCTGGAATTGTTATTATAGTTCCTTGTCTGTAGCGTGTTGGGTGCCGTTCGTGTTCGATTTACACCGCGGAATTCCCATTGAGTATTGTTGCCCACGGGAGCAGGTGACAGGTAGTGGGGATAGCCTAGGACCTGACGCCCCCACCCGCACCCCCACCCCCACCCCCACCCCCGTCCCGTCACGGCCCTGGAGAAGTGAGTGTTTCTTATCTTAGCTTTGTTTCCAGCTCGCTGCAGTCGAACGGCAACTGTCATGCGGGTGGCGAATTGCGGAAGCCGCCGGCAGGTGGCCACAGCACATCCCGCAACCACCAGCTGAACAGGTAACAACAGTTCATTCACTACCTAAACTAGTACCTAGTGTCTCCGCAGAAATAACATCTAACATATTTGGTATATTCTAACTCTTTCTCGAAAAATTCGTTCGAACAACTATGGGAAGGATGCAATTCATTTGGACAAAATTCTGGAGCATTTAAACTTCACACACAACAGAAATGACGATAAATGAATGATTCGTATAATGCTAAATTGAGGCTAAAAACGGACCAAAATTAATAAAACAAAAAATTAATTTAATCTTTGTAATGTAATAATTTTGTGTTGTGTTAACTTTAGTTCAACCTGAAGAGAGTCTAGATCAGGACCGAAACATAGTTTATTAAATTTACTTGGTATTCTTTTATAAATTTTTGTCTGTTTTTGACCTTGATTAAACATTAATTAGAGACTTTGATAACTATTAATTCGTATATGAAACTAATATGCAAAAACCAGGACAATGTTTCATAATATGATACAAATTAAGAATGCAAGTTATATCGCAGAGCGTTTGTAATAATAATTACAACATATGACCCAGGGCTTATATAACTAACGCAGCATAATAAATGGTTATGGGTAGGATGATGAATTAGAGATTAAAGAGACAACATGAGGTAGAGCAGTAAATGAGGAACAGGTGGATAAGTACGCCTACTGCATTATACATGCATAACTGGATGAATCTGGAGGAATTATAAAAATTTATTGCTAAAAATATAGGTAAGGAAATATAGAAAATAAAAATGAAGGATCGTATTTCTGTGGTTCAAGATATGAAAATTACTGAAAAAATGTAACATGCTACGAAGCAGAATAACACTCGTCTACTTAATTTGTATAATTGAATATAAGACTATGTCCTGACCAAGCGTGCTGAAATATTTTATTCTCTCCTTTTTAGTATAGTCACATATATTAGAAAACGGGAAGAGGAGATTTTCGAATCGACACATTTCTGAGAAAACTCAATGTGCAATAAGGAAGACCCATCCTGGAATTAAGTTGTCTGGCGGTCAGCTGTTTCTAATTCCGACGTTCGTTGTTCCTGGCCTTGATGGTCATTGCGTTGAATAATTCATCCTGCTTCATGCGTTGCTCAGAAAGTGCATCCATGACGCAGTTTTTGGTCACGTCTATTAATGTCCAGGAAGAATAAATATTATTTACGGTTTTTCAGACTTTTTACTTTATGAAAATAAAATTCCAATTTTTTTTCACGTATGCATGTAAAAAAGTAGATTTATTTTCCGTTACAAGTGCCTCAGTATGTTTATAAGGCGAGAAAATTCTCGAAATCTCGTGAATCGCAGTCTTTTAACCTTTATATTTTTATTTATTACTCTCGGCGGTTAACTGAAATGCGTATACAAAGATGCAGTTAAATAATTTTTCGTGACTCGTGATTTGTTTCGTTCGTTGCAAGCGTTTTTACGCTTCCTTCCTGATGTATATTCAGACGAAATGTAACTAATTGTATTGTAGTATAGAACCACTAAAATCTCTAACATTCTTAAGATCGTTTAAAATTTTTTTGATTATTTATTTGTATGTCTTTAATTATTTTCCAGCCTTTAAAGGGTTCCCGTTAATAACATCGTAAATTTTTGTAATATAAAATCAATAAAGTACATAAAATTGAGACTCATTTAAAATCAGAGATAACACTTTATTAAATATTTCTTTCTTTGTTTATATACAGTCTGTTTTTATTTCAATTTATTAATAACCTAGAGTTTTTTTATGAGTCACATAAGGAATGAGACTTCATACTTCCGTCAAAAAATGTTTATAATTATCTAATAGAGTTATGTTTTAGCATTTATGTGCCCATATTATAATTTTTAAGTATCTGTTTCTGATGTACACGTAAAATTTTATATTTATGATTTGAACTTCAATGTATTTAATTATTATCGTATTGAATTTAGTAATTTGACATGATTATCATTATGACTTATATCCTGATAGCTAGTATGATTAAAAAATTTAAATAAATGTTTTGGGTAAGGAACTTTTTGGTCATGCCTTGTAACAGTTTTTCGTTATTAAAATATAGGTAATTTGATCAGTGTACAATATTATTATGCTAACAATTTTTTATGAATCTCGGATATTTATTTCTAAATATTGTTAAGGAGTAGCATCATGTGTCGCAACTCGAAGGATCGGAGTAGATAAAATTATTTTTTATCTGTTGAGGCAAATTAAGATAACTTATTAGACTTAAAAGTTTTCCAAGTTCTTCGTCGAGACAATGGCAACATCTTTCCTTTTTCGTAGGAAGTGGGTGGGGGTGGGGGGATTAGGCAGCATCTTAAGTACATTGTTCGTTGGTGGATTATGTTCATAATCTGTTGTTGTCTGAACATATTTCCCCATTTACACTTGAAGCGTCGTGATTCTATTTGCGAAACCAGAGTGGTGGGAATAGACCATGAAGTGGAGAAAGGTTTTCTCTGTAATTGCCTTCCTAAGCTAGAAGCACTGAAGTTGCCTGACTAACTCGAGTTCGTCAACCATAAAAACTGACTCAAGACGGGAAACTACGAGTTTTTCTACTTATTTTCCTTTCTGATTTCGTCGCGTTAGTATATCAAATTTTTTATTTCAGATACTTAACTTTACATACGGGAAAATTATATTAAAATAGTAATATACGTCGCTGGCTCAACACAAACTCGTATTTATATGCTTATATAGGATAGAATAGATTACACAAACTATATATATACTAGTATGCGCGATTGAATACTTTTAATTGTGTACGACATTGCGGAATAGTAAGATCTTGATTAATGAAGTGTTAAACACGGCTCAGCGTATAATTTTGTTGAATATTCAAATGTTTAGAGGGTTTATCATTTTTGAAATGTTCCTTTATAATGTGCTATTACCGTGTACAGTCTCGTTAATTACGATTTATGTGTTGCAAATGTTACAATATCATCTTAAAATTAAAACGTATAGAAGAGGTTCATTATTTAATTCTTTTGAAAAACGGGATACGAAAGTTCTACTTGAAAGAATGTTTTAGAAAGTTTTATTTTATTTTTCATGAGTTCGCATTCTGCGTGAACGTTTGACCTCTGCACTATGTACACCTCTGGATGTTTTGCGTTTCGTTCATACTAAAAATTCCAAATTAATTAGAGAGCCTTTAATTATACGGTGACAGAAGTTTTTCATATGAGATATTTATTCATTATACAAATTACGTTAACATATAATTATTCTAAAATAAGTTAGATGTGAAACGTATTTCAATTATTAACGTGAAAGCAATATCTAAATTTGGCTAGCAAAATCAGAACAAACGTGTTTAGTTATTCATAGTTTTAGTTTAAAATTACAATAAAAATTCAATGCAAAACAAAATATTTTTTCCCTTGTTTTGGGATTCTTTAGATGTTATTAGACGTATAAAGAATAATTTACACTTTCTTTAACATCTTCTATGGAGTAATTTATAAGTTTCCGAGGACTGTCTAAATTATGCATTATATGAATATTAAATGCCTGAAGAGGTCCCGTGCACGGAAGAAACGTTTTGTTTTCCTTTGGATTTTTATTGGAAACTAAAAAGATTAGTGGAATTGATAAATTCATATTGATTTTTGTTGGCCTTATTTCATAATAACGTATTTTATAATGAGTCAAATCTTGATCAATTAATAATAAGTATGTAAAGAATAGTACATATGATTGGAATTTTAATTTTAAAAGTCATTATATAGAGATTATGCAGAAAAAAACAGGTTAACTGTAGAAATTAGGACAATTATACTTAACGAAGCACTATCAATTCACTGAGCACTATTTACTAAAGCGTAGACTTAGTCGAAATATTCTTGCAAGTAGATTTTTCCAATCATTTATTGTCCTATTTAGGAATTGGTATTTGCCATCATCTGTGTTTTATTGCTGCCTGACGGTTATACTGAATTAGAATTAGTAAATTAAATATATAGTTGAAAATGACATAGGCAACAAATAAAGCCTCAGACTATAAGAGATTCATACGACAGCAGCGCCAAAATAGGTCAAATGAAAGTAAGCTGTCAGTGACTGAGAATTTTCTACATCAGCCGGCTTTGGCGCAGCATGTTGTTCATGATAAACGCTACATTGCGTTTTATATTTCTACGTTCTGAACCCCGAAAAATATAGAATTGGAAGATACGCGGAAATTTAAGTTAAAATTACTGTTTTAATCCCTAAAATTTTCAATGAAATCCGTTAAGCCGTTTCGGAGTCCATTCGAGACAAACTGTCAGACTGACAAGCAATTTTTTTTTAAAAAACAGTTATTTATGATTAGGCATTGTATAAATAGCAGGCTTACTTAAATTTTGGCAATTATTTTGAAATCACTGACGGCACTTTAATTAAAATTATTGGTATAAATGCCTTAGTCCTCCTGTGTCGAGTGGGTTCTTTCATTCTCTCTCGAAATCTGTAACTGTTTTCCACCTGCAAAGTTTTAAAGAAAACGTGTATCATAACTTTTTGCCTTCTTGTTTGCAGCGTATCTCACCGTAGCAGCTGTGAAACTGATATGTGAAATCTAATCTTAATGTACCAGTTACAATGGGATATTATTTATTACTAGCTGGGAGTTGTCCGGGTCTTATTTTTACTATCCCGTTACAGTATTTAAATAGAATTTAATCACTTGGTCAACATATGATTTAATGGGGCTAGAGCGTGTCATTTTTAAAAACATTTACCTGGTCACGCCTGTCTATGCAGACGGTATGACTATTTCATTATAATCAACATGATGAGTCACAGAAGTTCAGTCGAGTCAGGAAATAACCTGTCGCGCTATTCTCAAAGAGCCTAAAACATCCCAGTAAATATGGTGTGAAAATATCCCTGGTACTTTAATGCGGTTACAAATTCTCCTGGTGCACTAAATGAGTCAGTACCATACACGCTGTGAAAAATACGCAGTGTACGCTAAGAAAGTAAAAAGTATCTCCCTTTATTTAAATCCATCAATCTTGCCACGCCATCACAAACCCCCAATCAAAAGGCGTTTATGAATATCAAAAAATTATTCGTCTCGTCAAATATTTACAACTCGTGTTGCGCGGAATTTAAAAATCCCTTGCTCGCAGAAGATTTTAAGCTTACAATATGAATTATAGTTCACTGCATAAAACAAATGTGAAAAATAGCAAAATATGCCATGTCATCAATAGAAAAAATTGTGTTACGTCATTAATTACTTAAAAATTTTATTTGAAATTATTTTGTTAGTCTTTAGACATCAGGTCAAATCTATAAAATTTAATGATTGGATTTTTGTTCGTATGTAACTATTGTCAAATATACATAATTCAAAAATCACACTGAAGCTAAGGTTCTCAAGAGTTACCATTTGAAATTATTCTATCATTCTTTGCAATTAACAAGAAATCTATTAAATTATGATAGTTAATAAATTTTACTCATGGTTTAACACCCTTTGGCATTTCCTAAACATTGATTTCAGAGTATCATTGGGTAAAAGGCGATTTAGAAATCAGCCTTTGTTACGTGAAATATGTTATGTTAGGAAAATATTCAAAATTAGACATAAAAATATAAACTACACAATTTAAATAAAATTAATTTTGCTTATCATGATCCTTTTATATATTCATATATTTCGTAATTGATCAAATGTGGTAGTTTCACAATGTAAACAAATAGAAGTCATATTGACTTACTATTAATTATGGTGGATTTTCCTGTTTTACATTGTGACGTCACATATTTTCGCATGCAGATACATTTACATATTTTTAAAACTGTCATGCCTTCCACGTTTGGGGTTTTCGCCCCCTCCCCATGCCCTCATATTTTTTCCTCGGCTTTATAAGGAATTTTGTGAAAATATGTCTAATCGTTTAAATGTGTATAAAGTACATAACAATGTACTAACAGAAAGGCATTCATCCTTTGGTTGCCTTGACGCTTTCACTCCTATTCGGTTAAAAGCAAATATTCGTTCTTTGGTTATGCTGATGAATGCTTCTATCATACGTTACTAAAAACACTCGGTCCTGCATAAAGTTTCCGACGTTTTGTGATGCAAATTTCATTAACTGCGGTAATATTCCCCCTCGGTGTTGCCCGCCACGAATTGTGTTGCAAACTTTTAGATTAGCCGTCCAATCTTATGATTAAGAAAAGAATTGATTTGGGAGATGTTGGCTCTCAGACTTGCAACGATTCACGGCAGACACGCTCTTCCTGGAATTCTGACACGTCATCCGTGCAAACTTCACTTCGTCACGGATAACCATGGACAGCGATAACAAAGCCCCGATGCCTCAGTTATCTCAAGGCCTTTGGCGTCTGCAATTCAACAACCATTATTCCGTGAAATATTTACGTCTCGCCGAGTTCCAGCGTTGTTTTCGTTCTACGTTGTCACAACACGCGATGCTACCTAAAAACAGATAAATTAGCTACGTACGGGGCAGAGTAGGACGACTGAAATAAGTTGTAGAACTTTGGAAAATGATCATCGGAAAAGTATTTGCTCTTTGTTTGAAACCTATCGAGATTGATGCTGTAATTTTATATGCTTTCCTGATGTGCACAATTTATTCAAAGCAGAGCCCTACTTGTGATTACGTTAATTCCATTGCTAAATACATTTATGCAGATCTGTTCCTTTTCGTGTTGCTGGGCAGGAGCTCCGTCGTTTTTTTTTTGCGAAACAGGACACACTAATGTCATACGCTTCCATAAGTTATGACCAGCTTCTCGTTAAGTTTCGCGGGAAATCTGATGTTAACTGGTAGCCGACACGTATAGTAACAATTTTTTTAAACTGCTTATTCTCTGCTTGAGTGAATCAATCTAGTTGTAACTTGTTACCGCGCAAGGATACCACTGAAGTTATAAAGGCCACGAGCACGATACGAGCGATGACCGACGAGCGACCGGTCGTCGAGAGGTTGGTGGACTCTGACTACTTAAAAGTTGCAGTAAAAAGCTGTGTGATACGGATTCCACTGGCTATGACAAGCACGAGCGGCAAGGCGGCACCGTTTACCTGCAAGACGTCCATGGCAAGTCCCTGGACATGAATACTTCTATCACCGTCCAGTGTCAGGACTTAACAACGCTCTCGTACACTGCTGACCCCGTTCAGACCGAAAGTCCTACCCTAGAGACATATAACTTGCAAATGGATAGATTATTTCCTAAAGAAGCCTGCCATACGAGATAATTAATTTACTGTTTACACTTTAATCAATTTAATTTAATTAACGTTTTGTTTAAGTAATGATACTCAATTACTTAATAGTCATGAAACTTTTTAACGAGTAACTATTCAAATGAACGAGAAAAACGAAATTAAAACATGGGAAGATGACAATATGATATTGGTCAATAAATAATTATTTACTATACTTGTTGAACCTTTCAAATATAAAGGTGATCTGTCCACTCGTAATTGACTTAAGAATTGTATTTCTCTTAAATATCTCAGGATGTCGAATTTCTCTCCAGGACTGGACAATGTCAGATATAGTACGGAAATACTGTTATAGAAAAGGTTTAATGAATGACGGGAGACGAGTTTTCTGTGGGGTCGCAGCATTCCCTTCTCCATGTCTCCACCATTTCAGGAGGCAGTTGGCTGACTGATCCCAATGGGATTAGCGGACAACTCTTGCCATATGCCCAAGATCTTCGACCCCAGTACATATACCTCCTAAAATAGGTGAAGGTGTCTCGGCATGTGAGAACTTTGATAGAAAAACAGAGTACGAGGCATTCCCGACATAATGAGGTGAGCCCCGCAGTCACTCTGAGGTGAAGCGTCTGCGAGAAAACTCCCGCAGCGCCTTTTAGGAAAATTAAACAAAATCATATTATATTTAATTCAGTTGTTCTGGCGCCCGAGAGGGATTTTTCTGTAACTAAATGTCGAGTCGCTTTTCTCGTGTGACATTCACAAAAAAAGGGTATCATTACTTAAATAGAATATTATTTTACTTTATATAATCACAAGTAAATAAGCTTTTTTATTAGCTTATAAACAAGAAAAATGTTTTATAAGTCGCAGGGCAGATTGATTATATAAAGACTCTTCTTTATTTTTCATTTCATTAATGATTGTTTCGGTGTGCTTTTGTGTCTGTATACCGCAAAATATTTTGGGTTAACAGGTTACATGAGAGTGATCCTGAAACAGGCAACTCCCCTTTAATAGCATTGGAAGGGAAATGAAAAGGGGGGGGGATGCGGATGCTAGAGCAACGGAATTGTACATTTTTTCAGACTATTTTTAAGATACTGTGCTTATTAAAAGTATTGTAGAGTTAAGCACAGAGGTTTCTGTCTACGAAGATTTAGATTCCTTCCTTCCTCCATATCACACCAAAAAAGATCTTGCCGTAAAGACATATCAAATTTTAATTCATATAGTATGTCAAGGGAAATAATTATATACGTATATCTATTAAATACGGTATAACTAAAATTTTATTTAAGTAATGGTACTTTTTAAGTGCTTATTTACGATACCAGCAGATTTCTTGACTCGATTATGATACTGAGTCATCGCGGTGGTTATAATGAATCAGGACTCATAAAGTAGGAGACGTGAAATGATAAACTTTGAAAGCTATGACGCTTTCGCTGATTCTTTAATCACATGTTGAAGAAGAGATGTCATTTCCTCTTTAATGAATGGCTTCTTCAGATCATTATGTGTGGTGAAGTTCGACACAAACCAAGACGATGAAGTGTAGTATTTTAGATTGTATTTGAATAATTTAGATGGTTTTTTGCTCCCCTCAATTGGATTTCGTAAGTCCATATTGAATTAATGATATATTTGTATAACAATAATTTATTTTCCTGTGATAGTTTTAATCGTCTTCGCATTAGCCATGCCATCTCTCGGAATTTTAGAATGATTTGCAGACGTCTCATTTTGATGTTTCTTGGTCATTTTTTGGCTTAGATGTAATTACAGGCATTTAACCTCATTATTCACAGGAATTTGAAAATTATTTAAGAAGACTAGCGGGCACAAACTCGTCACTTGTGTTGAATTTAACTTATGATTTCGTCTCATTTATCCTAATTTTCCATTTTTCAACCCATTCACGTAATTGGGTAGGTTTGCTGATTTTGTGACGCAACTACTGTATCAATTAATTTTTTTAAGTAATGGTTTTCGATAAAGCGTGGGTGAGTTAGCGATCGTGCCTACGCACGACGAATCGTAGCAGGATTTTGCAAATTGATTCTATTATATACAAGCAAAATATTGACGAGTGCCATAAGATATCTGTCACATTTCAGTAAACTCGAGTTCTAAACATCTTGTTTGTGTGAGCAGTTAGACAACAAATATACAATTTAACAAGGATTTTACTTTTTAAAAAAAATTGTGACACGCATAAATTTTGTCGTATATTTTATATCCTGAGATATTTGCAAGGCACCCTTCCGGGGGACACTCGGCAAACAAACAGTCATAAACTTCAAGCATGACAGGCGCATGAGGAATTTCAATCCTTTGTCTGGAAGGATTTTGCGACTCGGCGAAAAACCCAGGTCAGATAAGGTCATCACGGTGATTTAACCCAAAAGATGGCTATGGGTGGTCCCTCCCAAAATTTGAATTTTTGATGAGGAACGGTAGAGACGCCAACCCTATTGGAAGACCTGGGGAAGATAGAAAAAGCGGGAAGACCTATGAGGTCTTGAGCAGACGCGAGTTAGAGGTGGAGAGGACCTCGAAAATGGTTCGGAAAATAGAGTTGGAGGCAAGAAGTCAGAGAGGAGGTAGCGATACGAAAATTCGGACTGGCTGGATTCAAGGAGTCGGAGAGGAGAGGCGATCATCAGGAAACACTTTGCAGTGACCCGGAAGCTGCCTTTGCGTTGAATCCAAGAATGCCGGTCAACCAGGAAACTAGGGGAGGATGAATTCAAAGTAAGAAACAAAAGGCTCTGCTATGCGTGTAAACACGCTACACAGCCCTGACTAACGTAGATTAAATTTAATAAAATCTATAGCTATGTTATTTCTTCGGTTAGGGCTCAGCTGGGCAAATAAAATTAATTAACTTATAAACATAGTAAATTGTTGAGTATTTTACATTTGTTAATAATAAAATCGTTTTAAATGTCAACCTTGAGACTTATTGGCGCCCACCCATTTAAATATATATGTTGTCAGAGAATGCAATATACTGCGATTTTATGCTGTTTCACGGGGAGAAAATGCACAAGGAACCAAGTAGCTGCAGAGATATCCCGGAACAAATTCGAAACGGTAATTTCCATCCAGATCTGGTCTGGTGGTTACCGTGCGTTGGGAAACATCCCTCATCTGAAATGCATAGAAGTTCCACTATAGTAACTTCATACAATACGGGGCTAGATTTTTATCTGGGGATCTCTCGGCTCGTTGTTTCCCGTTGTACGTCCTAGCACCGCCATTAGCAAGGCTTTTAAAGCTTTTTATTTTCGGAAATAATTTAGCGATACCAGCCGTAGATAAGGCAGCTCTGCAGAACGGCGAACGCAGCACAATCTGGGTCGCCCGAATCTGCGTGGGTGCGATCGCTAATCCACCCACGCTTCCGCGAAAACCTCTCCGAAACACTCTATTAATCATAGCTGTTATTCTTTTGGCTGCAATTTGCAAGATTATATTACATTACGGATTTTGGTCCTCGAAAAACATTTATTGAATAAGCTTCCGAAAACGGTTTATTTTCAAATTCGCAATCTAAATGCATAAAATTGGAGAAGTTTAACAGGTCTGATATTAACATAAATCACAAAATATTGGCTGTCATTTTATATAATCAACACCTCAAATTACAGAAACAATTAATACCTCTGAATTAACAATCAGAAAATCACGTTGTAATGTACCAATAAAAACACATTCTCTGAACGTCAACACGTAAACACCAGAACTGGCCACTTGGTCATATTTAAGTACTATAATGAGGAACAACAACAGCTCTACAGAAGTAAACGGAAGCAATATACTAGAAAAAATATAGTTTACTCAGCAACTTGCCATAACAAATGCCCATAATTCCTACCACAAGCCGTATTATTTTTTTATTTATAAATACACATTTCTTCTTGCAGATTCCTCGTCTATTTATGATTTTATTTATACGTAATATTGACATAATGGAGACTAACCCTGTGCTTTTCATGTGTATTGTCAGAGAGGTGTTACATTCACTTAAAACTTTTAAGTTATTTTTGTAACCAATTAAATACGGTATTTTATATTGTGAGCTAAGTTTATCTTATTTACAAGGTTAAAAACGAACATTAAATCTTTAAAGACTTTACTTCTAAAAAATACTCTTAATGGTATCAGCATTTTCTATTAGCATACGTTATCTTATTGTATCATTTCATATAATTACTGTCTTAACGATAGAGTTGTCATTATTAATGACATTACATGATGTGCTTATAATATTAGTATTGTATCTATCCAGCTATGCTTCCTCGAAAACTTAAAAGAAACAGGCTACATAAGGGTGATCCATCAACTGACAACTTTCTTTTAATAGCATAAGAAGGGAATCTTAGAAACACTCTATTAATGATGTTATACTTTTTCTGCAATTTTCAAAATTATATTGCATTAATCTTTAAAGTCTATTCTTGTATCAATATAAATCGCTTGTGGGCGGTATAACTCCACTGACTTATTAAATAATTCAATGCTCTTTTTATGCGAGGATGGTTCAATAATTAATGCCTCCTATTTTTCTCATTTATTTGTCAAGACAATTAAATGTAAATTACACAGAATAAACACACACCGTTATTTAATAATTTTTCACTTTTCAATATAGTCTCCGTACTTTTCCACGGTTTTTGTCCACCATTCAGCAAGCGGTCTTGCATTTCCATGCAAAATAACATTTGTTGAAGACGTGCTTTACGTTTTTTGAGAGCGCTGACTTATTGGACAGAATTTATTATGCATCCCTGCTCCAAAACGTCAACCTGAATCACATCTCAGTGGATACTTCGCTTTTCAACAGCCAACTGTGTCTGCCCTTCAGCTTCGTTACAACGATGAACCCATCGCCGAACAGTGCTGACACCCACGGTTGCATCACCATACACATTTTCAGCCTGTAATGAATGCTAAAGGATGTTTTTGTTCTGCATTTAAAAATTCAATCACAGAACGCAGTCTAATACGTACGTCAATGTCAGCCAAGATACAGTGCAGCCACCTGCTGACTTATGGACTTGTTTCTTATTTAAGGAGAAAAAGTTAGGAGGTATTACTTATTGAACCGCCCTCTTAGTTATACAGAAGAATGGTTTTCTACTTATACTAAAAAAAATCTCTTACGAAAGGAAAAGTTACGTATCCAGTGCAAGACATCTTTTGATGTGTCCACATTTTAAGCAGCATTGATTACAAACATTTGGATCTGATCTTTCATTGCGCCAAATATATTTCACTAGAATTTATGATGAATAATGCAACGTACCGGTCCTTTTTGGCTGTTCCGTGAATGAATTGGATGGCTATAAAGTATTTGTACCTTCAAAACATCGCGTGTAACACTTACTTTCGCAGAGAGAAGTTATAATCTAATTTAGTTCGATAAAAAGGGGAAACGTATTGACTTTTTCAATTGAGTTATTTCGCTGTTAATGCTGAGAAAAGATTTACATCAGGATAAGTAGCCTTTTTGCCTTACTTCACTTCCGCTCGACGCCATATATCTCTCACGGATAAGAATCCGCATCTTTCCACTGATTTCGAGTGAGAGTTTGCAACGATTGCGTGTAACGTGACGGCTTTCTTCCCCCAAATTACGCCAGACCATGGACATTTTCACGTTCATACTGTCTTCACAAATTGTTGACATTGAGAAGTTCCTCGATTTTCAACTCTAGTCAACATCATCACTAAAATGTGTAATTAAATAATTATACGTGAATTAAATAAATGAAACGTTTCAACTTAAAGTACTCATTTTCAAGTAATATTTGTGGTAAATCGTGTATATTTGTCACCGCAGTAATATTTTGACCAAACCTGGCATTCCTGAATAACCTTTCTTAACGTTCCATAAAGACAATAGGTTAGTATCAAGCCATATGGCGGGACAAAATTCTTTAATATTGTGGTGTTACTAATTCCAAACGTTTCTGTTTTTAATAAAATTAAATAGGCGCCTAATTGATTCTTTAGTTCTTTCTCAGGTATTATTCCGTGTAATTCTATAAATTTAACTATGGTATCCCGTTTATGATGCGTGCTGTGAAATAATTTTTATTTATTTATTACTTGGGCAAGATAATGGTGTAACTATCCGACTGCATTTACGATCTTCTGATCGAGGGTTTGAGTCTAGAAGTCCTCTTGTAGCAGCATCATACATCACTCAATATCTTCCATCTTTATCTTAACGGCCTGCAGGAATGACAGGATCTCATCGGTTTCTTTCGCCCGATAATAGTCACTGGATCGTACAGGATCGACTTTGGAAGTCCCGGTAAATGGTAATCGCAAACAGTCAAGTGTCTCAACATTTGTGTTATCCAACTTGAATATGTCATTTTAAAATGGTTGGTGCAATAGTAACAGTTTGTCATATTTATTCTTTAAATTTATTCAATTACCAGAATCATTGACTTATTGGATAATGTATTGACGCCATGTTGCTTTCAAATCTGTTGGATTTCTCTGGCTCAAGAATGGTGTCGTCATAAACTTATTGACATATACGTATATATATATATATATATATATATATATATATCCTTCTGCATTAATGCTAGAGGATTTTCACTCCACCAGTCTTTTGAATCGGGGGTTTTAGTGTACCGAGTTTTGTAGAAATCAGTCCACACGTTTGCATAATTTGTATAAATAATTCGGTCTGTAGGCTCGTGCAACATGCACACCAAAATTTTCAGTTTCCTAAATTTTTTAATTCCGTTAGTAATTTTTCATTCTATAAGCAATTTTATTACACGTATTATATTGTAAATATTTCTTTTTGTAATTTTATAATTAAAATTCACCAGATGAGGTTCCAAAATAAGAAACGAAACGTCGTGCAGTGTAATGAACTAATGTTAATAAAGTTTATGTATCTTCTGTCTTATAGGCTGTTTTACTATTTATTACGTCGTATTTTAATGTTAGATAAGCTAATGTTGTATTAGATTGTATTTTTAGCTGTGCTCTGGGATGACCTAGAGATATTATCTATTTTCAGTGTTTTATAATCTTTTGAAGACCAAAAAAATCTACGTAGAAGACAACATTGGATAGACTCTAGTCATTAAGTATATAGTGTAAGATTTGTTAGAAGTAATGGCTAGTCATAAAGACAACTTTTAATGGTAGACACACTGATGGTATATATATATATATATATATATTCTTAATTCGCAAATTTGAATCAATTAATACTTTATATTGAAGAAACGATAAATGACCCGATTTTATCGCACGCCATATTATAATCTGTAGTAGCGTATTCTACTTAACTGAAAGTTAAATTAAAAAATACATAATGGCATAAATATGTAATGAGTTATAAGATGATCAGTTTTATTATAGGGAAAATGTAGGGATAAGAGAAGCAATATTGACTTTGCGGCTAAATTTAGAAGACAGGACAAGACATTCGTTCATGACATTTTTAGATTTAGAAAACGCGTTCGATAATGTGAACTTGAACACACTATTGAGGATTTTTAAGAGCACAGGAATAATGTATCGAAAAAGAAGGCTTATGTTATAATCTCTACAGAATGCAGTTATCGGTAATTAGAATTGAAGATCAAGAAAAGAAAGCAGAAATCAAGAAAGGAGTAAGACAAGCATGCAGTATATCGCCAATGCTGTTTAACTTATATATAGAACAGGCGAGGAAAAAAGTTAAAACAGAATATGAAAAAGGAATTCTATTTCAAGGAGAATAAATAAAAACCCTACGTTTTTTCGATGATTTTGTAGTATTCGGGGAATCAGAAGAAGACTTGGAACCATAATAAATGGTATGAACGTGGTCATGGAGAAAGAGTTCAACATGAAGACTAACAGAGGGAAAACGAAGGTAATGGAGTTTAGTATGGAAAACAGTGGAATAACAAAGGCTGTTGGATTGGGAAGGGATGTTTTGAAGGAAGTTAAGGAATTCTGCTACGTGGGAAGCGTAATAACTGGGGATGGTAGAACTATAATAAACATAAAGAGTAATGTAAGTGTGAATAATAGTAGACCGTTGCTAAAAATGTTGGTATGAAGCGGGGCGTTATATGATGTGAAACGTGGACGATAGGAGTTGGGGAAAGGAAAAGAATAGAAGCCTTTGAAATGTGTTGCTATAGGAGAATGCTGAAAATCAGATTTTCCAACACTTAGTCTCTCCCACTCTTATCAGGGGTTAAGTGAAGATTAAGGATTAAAATATAATTTGACAAACGAGGAAATTCTAAACTGAATAGGGAGACGGTTTGAAAATAGTAGACAAGAGCTGGAAAAATTATTTCGATTTGAAGGGGAAATTATGCCAAGAAATAAAAAAATTAATGAATAAAATTTTGTTTATGTTGCTTGCAACTGATGATTGTTCCTTGTGGTTTGCTGTGGAAGTTTATGCAGAAATGCGTAAAATGAGATATAAATTGATATATTAATAATACGTATTCCACAAAAGATGTGGATATACAGTGTAGCTGACCTTCGAAGCGTCACCTCCCAATTGAATCATTTTTGTTCGAAAAAAAAATTCAGGTCGTTGACCCCAGATTGTATTTCAGTCATAATTAAGAATCAATTTTGCTGAATCTGTTTGGTAAGAGGAGACGCGTAATAAAGGCCCGTTCTAGGAAACGTAAAGTGCTCGTAAAACTGGAAAAGTGCAGGAAAGCTGCTCCATTCTGAGACCCGTACAAAGAGCGTGTTGTTCTTTGTTGACGGCATTCACAGACAGGAGCCACTATGCGTCGAGGCGCCGCGTTGGACTCCTAGAACAAAGAGGACAGATTCGTCCCACGTCTGGCCCATAAAGTCGATCTCAGCTTGGCAGCTGTGACGGATTACTCGCAGATGACACGTCTCACCGCCTACCTACTAATGATTAGTAACTCGTACAGACTAACAATATCAACGTATTTTATATTATAATCCAATAATACAATTACTTCCCTGCCCGTTGACGCCTACTATCATTTTAAGGCAAGTCGATAGCTATTTTCTTGTTTTCTATACAATTTATCATTATTTTCCTTATATACATATGTACACACACGCACACACACACACATATATATATATATATATATATATATATATATATAACGCCACGCTCTATAGCGTTATATGTGTGCGAAACGTGGACGACAAGGAAAGGAAAAGAACAGAAGCCTTTGAAATGTGGTGCTATAGGCTCATGCTGAAAATCAGATGGGTGGATTGAATCACAAACGAGGAAGTTCTAAACAGAATAGGGGAAAAGTGAACAATATGGAGGACGTTGATAGATTAGTGATAGATTAAGAGGCCAGGATTTAAACACGATTGTCTTGTAAAATTAGCATAAGAGGGAAGTGTGAGGGGTAAGAACAGAAGAGGGAGGTCAAGGATGGAATACGCTAAGCATATTAGGGAGGATGTTGGTTTTGCTAGTTATGAGGAAATGTAAAGGCTTGCGCATTGCGCAGGATAGGTTATAACGGAGGGTTGATCCGACCAGTCTTTGACTGAATACCACAGCAACAACAACATGCGTATGAAGTAGATTTATTGGCAGAGAAGAAGGAAATACAGCAAGACTTGATGGGCACGCTAGAGTTACGTGGAATGAGACATCAAAGAAAATATAGCAATTTCATATGTATTTGTTGGAAACAAAGAATAATAAGGTCTTTCGACTACTGATGACTACGGCACGTGACGTTACGCTGAGGCGAGTGACATCATTTACTTATAAAAGAACCTTACTCACAAGGAAATTGAATCTAGTATTGCGAGACTGATAAAATGTGTTATCTGGTACAGTTTTGATGAGAAAACATGGGCAAGAAGGGAAGGTAGAAGAAATAACGTGACAATTTTGTAACGTGCTGTTGAAGAAGAATGGAAAAAAAATAAGGTGGACATAAATGGTAAAAAATGAAGAGGTTCTAAGAAGAGTAAATGAGAAGAAATTCACCTGAGCTACAGTTTATAACTATTTTGCTGATTAACAATTTATTAGGCCCTAATGGAAAAACCGAATCGTAAACAAAACACTTTGAGTAACTACGTTTCCACTAAAGTTAGCCATTTCCTTTGTATTAAATTAAAAGTTTCATCTGTTAAAGTATCTGGGCTTTGTAGCAGACAAATGCAGTAAAGTAATATTAGTGTCCGATCTCACCGACGCTTGCCAGACCACGTCGTGGATATTACTCCTAGGTGCTGCTCAAATCTATCCCACGTAATTCTCCACCGTTAGATTCCATGGTGAATGTTGCTTTTCGCAGCTACAGTCTACGTTACTGCTTCATTATATGCTACATTGAATATCTTTAAATAATCAATTCATTTATTTTAATTTCATTGAACTTGCATCACTAAAAATGTCTCTGGTTTTTCCTCAAAGATATCCAGACTCTCGCCACATATATACAAAACTCACTCAAATCGTTTCGCTGGCTCAAATCAGCCTGTTAAATATGCTGTAAATGCTATTAAGCGAAAAGGAAACTGGATCTGACACATTCTTAAAATAAAAGGTATACTGCACGTCATCATAGAAAGATACATGGATTGAATTCCAGGTCAAGATAAGATGATGAATGCAACGAATAGACCACTTGAAGGAAGAAGAACGAAGATATTGGATGAGGAAAGAAGTAGTTCGGTGCAGAACAAGGAAAAGAGAGGAAATTTACTAACTTGAATTTCAAATCGTCTTGTACATCATTTCTCTAAAGGAGGGAATTGCATTGTTGCGTGCCGTGAGAAGAAGCTTAAGTCAGTCTACGTGGTGACTCAATGTTGAGAAGTCGCTCATGACTCGACACAGTTATCATCGGAGCAATTGAGATAATGAGTTTAAAATGTGTCGTACAAAACTTGGAAAGGAAAAAATGTTTCTCTTGAAAATTTTCATATTATCTGTCTTCATTCTGATCGAGCAATGATTGTAAACTACGGGGCATGCTTATGCTTATATAAATAAAACCATAGTGAAAACAAATTTACCTGACGCCCTAAATGTGTGTTTGTTGGATACAGATTACACATATTTTATAAATATGAAGTGTTTATAAAACAAAAAATTCCTTTATTTTACTGAAAAGAAATTAATTATTCGGGAAAGAAATGCTGTCCGGTGATCTATTTCATTCCAGTGATTCTTTTATACGTTTTCTTCGTTTTGTTTTTTCATGCAATATTTCTAGGGCAGGAGACCATTTATTTGAAAAATGTTTTATATGCATTTCTATATTGGATGTCTCAAAATTCGAGTTATCTTATCTGTTCACAGCATACATTCATACTTTCCGTGAAGTCAAACTCGATTGTTGAAACTTCGTAATATTCTTCTTTGAAGAATGTAAACGTCACATATCGTATAATTCATTATCCCAGTTTCAATGTGTGGTGTAGATTAGGTAAATAAGGCGACCGAGGACGCTAACTCGAGGAAGTCTAGCTTTAATAGGGAATAATGTAACTTGATTAGGTACAGCCTGTTTGATAAGTATGACCTAATAATTAGATATAGATCAGTCGGAAGGATTTTTTTAAAAGTTTGTACAGTAATATTTCGTCCCAAAAATTGTCAAAGACCTGTCTTAAGTCGAAAAGTACAGGGGAATAATAATTTTTTGGTTTCAAATATTTTATTTATATGTTCTACAATGAATTTGTTCCATAGTTGAGTGTTGGTCTTAAAAAATGAAGTGATGAATAAGGACTGATTATTTGCTTTCATTTATTGGTTTGAGTTTAAACACTAAGGCCTATTTGAGTTTACTTGTTCCTGTGGTTTTCCGTTTTTTTAAGAAGAATTACATTTGACACATTGCTTTGTTTAGGAAAATAGCCCGATAGTAACGCAGTATTGAATAGCTTCGTCAAAAATATGATACCTTTAGTTGGAAGCTCCTTGAGAACTTTTCTAGTGAGAAAATCGTAACTTGGTGATTTATTACAGTGTAATATTTAATGAACTATTATTATTTCTTTCGTTACGTGTTTACCTGATAGTCACCGGGAATTCAGCCATTAAGACTTTTTCGTCCTCTTTTGTAGCAAATTAAATTGTTATATTAGAAAATAACTTTTTTTTCAGTTTTCATTGATAAAGAGACTTATTTAACCGGACCAAAATTTGTTGTGCATATCACTCTAAAACTTCTTTACCTTTAAAAAAGTTTTTATTTCTCAACAAACGTCAAAAAGGAGAAATTACTATTACATAATAATAAATGTTTCTCAAAGTTACTACTGGGTTGAGATAAACGCTGTACAATGCTTGAGTTTGATAACCGAGACAGGCGAAGCGTAAAACAGAACCTATCAACGTTTAAGTTCACTCGACTAGGAAAACAACGATTATGTGTTAGTTGTTACTTGAGTTAGTAACTGAGTCGTATGACTATTATTCGTGATGGCGGTATTTGTAAGTTGATATTGAGTTTTTTTTAATTGCTATTCGTGATCTGCGTATTGAGTTGTGTTGTTTGTTGAGGCCGCTCTTTCTCAGAAGAGAGTAATTGAAAGAACAGATTGCAGCCATTCTCACTAAATCTCGACCTTGACTTTTTCTATTGCTGTTGTTTAGTCACGGACTGCGTTGTTGATTGTAAGGTAATAGACTACCCCGGAAATGTTTTTTTGGTGAAAACGTGCCGTTGACGGCATTATAAACCACTTGTAAGCAATGAATCTGTACAGACATTAATCTGTTTCATTTGATTATCTAACACACTCATTAAAGTAAATTACCCATTTCGTAGCATGAGACTGTGTATAGTTTTTTTCAGATAAAGAAAAAACAACCACTTAAACAATCTGACTAATTCATTGCTGCCAGTCACTACCAATATTCCGTTTTTTTTAACGGAACAAAATTATTGACATAATAATTTTTAGTTAATGTATTTACATTTACAAGTTGTTTTCATTTGAACGTTGCAAAATGATTGACAAAGGTTGAAAGCTTTCAACCTGTTATCTAGTAAATTTTGAGAATGTTTTAAGTGGTTGTTTTTTCTTTATCAGTAAATTGCCTTTCAAGAAGTAAATTTTTACTGTCATTTTAAGAAGCTTAAATAAAATGCAGCACCTTAAATTTGTATGATTTGTTGTAAATACTCTTGTATTAGTGTCTCAACTGCATCGTTCTTCAAAAGCAATCTTCGAAGTTTAGTCTATGGCCGGAAATAATTTAAGTTGTTTGTTAAATATGGTTCCAATATCGAATTGGCTGCTGTTGTTATTGTCATTATATAATGAAATTATAATACGTTGTAAGAGTGATTATTTCTTACTCAGAAGCATTTATATAGAAATGAAGTCTCGTTGCGTTTACGGTTTATAATACTAAAAACCTTTGTCAGTATGCATGCCCCAGCTACAGGCGTCCAAACCACTGGTCAGAAATTGACCAAATTTGTCACACGCATTTCTCAGGGCCCGAAGCTGCCCATGATCTTTAAACTTTTTAAATATACTGAAGTTTTATATGTATAAAAAGTGAAAATTTCAACAAACCTCCGTTTTTCCCACTTTTTTCGGTAGGTTTTCACCTCTAGCAAAGTTCTTACCCTACGACTAAAGTCTTATTCTCTTTGTCTCACCGGGAGCTATCAGTAGATATATTTATTTCTAAGGTGGACCAATTCCCCTGAGCTACAATCCATAAAAAAATCATTTTGGAACCACTTTAACTTTAGGCCCCCTGTAGCTTGAAAACTGATGATGTTAAATAAATTCTGAGGACACGTAGTTGATTGAAAATTTGATAATCTACAATTTTGATCATCTTATATTCTCTTCTCAGACTACCAGAATTGGTTCAAAATAACACATCTCTGTAAAATCTACATTTTTAAAGATTTTTCACCGTTTAAAGAACCTAGGATTGAAAATACAACTGAAATAGATTTATACTATTGGGAAACATAAAACGAGTGTTTACACGCCCCTCCCCCCAGCTGAAAGTGATCCCTCTGGAGTAGAACTATGAATGCAGTGTACCCTCAAGTACTGTAATAAACGGTATTACATTCCTTCTTTATTATTTACGTGAACCCGAGCAACGCCGGGCACTTCAGCTAGTAGTTCAATATGAAAGAATCTACAGGAGTGTTTTTAATGATTTACTTCGAGCAAATGTATGAAACAAAGTATAAAAACTCCCAGAATACGCAAGAATCAATTAAAATTGGCAAATTAAAGTGAATTGTAGTGTTTAATATTTTGCATTGAAGTATTAGAAATACCAATAAACTTTGAGTGGTGTTTATCGTTAACGACAGTACATTAAATTTTCAGAATAATATGCATATATTATATATATAGATATATATTTGTTATTTTTCTCAAACCTTATAATGCAATAGCAATTAATTAACGTTTGGTATGATCGTGTAAGTTAATGAAAAGGCGAAGTATCGGTGTTTAATACCCCTCCATTCGTCCAGAGTTAGACTTTGATTATTCATTTCGGCAGTTCAATATATATGTAAACAAACGTAGAATTCGTCCTCGGTGAATTTCACGTTACGACGTATCTCAGCTTCTCACGTAATATGCGAGCGTGAATATTCAAGTAATACAAATTTTTCTGGGCGCCAGTTAATTTTATTAAAAAATTAGCAAAGTGTTCTTAATTTTGGTTTTATTAAATGAGTGTGAGACGCGTACCACAATTTCCTTGCGTGGTTTATCTAAGTACAATACTTCATAAATTTACCTAGGCTCTTAAACAGATTCACAGTTCTATGAGAGAAGATTTTTTGCACTCATTAATTTTTTTCTAAGTTTTAAAATCACAACCGGCATATGTAATGACGATAATTTAGTTGAGTGATTTGCGACCTTTCTCTTACTAGCGCAGACACCGACTTTCGACGCCCGTTAATTCTCATCCCAGGCTGAAAATATCGCCTTGTTGGAAACAAAACAGTATCCATCTGTACGTGCTGGCCAAAGCACAGTAGAAATGCATAAAAAACAATTTGCACGCACATTTGAAATAAACTCGTGCTACAATATATATCATTAACCAACTGGGTAGCCGACGGTATATCTGACATTACGTAACAATTGTTAATTTTGGTGGTGATGCGGGAAATATTAGTAAATAACGTGAAAACATTATTAACGTGGGCCCTCGTAAATTTTTTAAATGTAAGGGTATTGAATTGTAGATATAAAAATTTAAATAAATTTAGTTATTTTCAAAGATTTCAAGTGAGTTAGTTGCGTCAAGTTTCAAAAATAGATTGGATAACACTTTCTACATATACAAAAATTCCTTTATCAAATTATTTTCTTAATTAATTGAATTCCAATTATGTATTCTATAATTATCACCAAATTAACCATTACGTTATTTCATATATATTATGCATAAACGGTAAAATTCACTTTTATAATATGCTCAATATTTTCATTAATTACCATCTTAAACTCAACTTTACCTTCGGAATTGAAAAGGATGAGTTAATTTTCTGATTTGTTTTAGGCACAGTTTCTAAGACTAAGTTAATATATAAATTTTATCGACTTATTCAGAGATTGTCGCCAGATACGAATTCTGTGAATGATGTGGATGGATAAGACAGACCGACCTCCTGTGGTCTAGTGTCCAGCGTCGCTGCCTCACAACACAGAGGTCCCGGGTTCAAATACTGGCATAGGCTTGGATGTTTGTGATGTCATGGCCACGGAGACTGGTATTAAGCCTGCTGGAGAAACGATACGCCGACCACGTGTCAGTCCAAATTCGGAATGTGTCATGTAAGATGACAGTCCGTAGGCGACCAAGGCTGCAGAGCCAAGGAAGGAGATAAAACAGTAAATGTATCTCATTATAAGTTTAACCTTCATATCCTTGAACTAAATTCGTATCCCTCACATTTTATTTATTAATATATCAAATTTAGATTGATAATAATTAAATAAAATTAATAATTTACCCATTAAAGAGTCTAGTAGTAAATAATTTTTATAGGTCTACCTTTTTTTGAAAACGTGCAGTATAAACTTATTGACGTGTTTGATAGTTACAGTATTTGTGTTATTTTTAATGTTGCCAAACATATACCAGATAAAACTAACTTTCAGACAAAAATATTGTTATATGAAAAATTAACTTTATACATCGTAAAGATTGTTAATTAGAACAAACAAAACGGCCTTTAAAAACTCGTACCAACAGGCACAAAAATAATTTGAAAATTAATCGTTCAAAATTATTAAGGCGTGTCAAAACATTTATTAAAATAAACAACTTTTATTGGCAAATAGTTAAAGTTTTACATTTATAATATAATTATATTTTTAGATTGATAAGTGAATTAATACACATCCAATAGCTCGTCCATTAAAGTGAACAATATCACCAATAATTTATAAGTTAATACCCATTTTAACATTGAGTGAATGTGGATTATTCTTGTATTAAATTTCTGAAACTAACTATATATTTACTGTCTTTCTCTGAAATTTGTTAATCCCAGTTGATGGTATGATTAATGTTTTTCTTGGAAATAACAAAAAATGCCTTGCGGAAGTTTTACTTACTTTATGAATATGTTCGCAAATTCTGCTGGTGATTGCTGTGTTGGTTTATATATGTAAAGCAAAGAGTAAAGCCAATTAAAATATTAATGCCCCTATGTTTGAAGTTCCGTTTAAAAGCAATTTGTTTTTATAAGTGACACCAATACATTTGACCTTGTCTCTAACGATGTCGTTATTTTTCGTCGATTCCACGATGTTATTTGTTGTTTGTAATTAAATATCGATACGTTATTAAGCGTGAACATACTTAAATTCACGTAATACTCTAATTTTAAAGACTATATAATTGACGAATATTTATTGAGAGACTAATCTATTTACTCCAGCTATCAATAACGGCGGAATTTTTAATGATGGGCGGTAGCCACGGTCCTTGCTGACCAGCCTTGGATGCTGGAGGACGTGGAGTTGCTCCAGAACCTTGGCTGGGCTGGATGTGCTGCTGCCTCTCTCCACGTAGGAATGCGGTATCACGTATTGTACACAGCGCCCAAGAACAGGTCTGGCCACAGATTAACAGTCCAGAGAAATGCCTTACTACAATTTACAACTGTCGAAACGGAACTGCACGTGTAAAATGGTACAAAACAAGAAACCCATTTCAGAGTCTCTCGTGGTCGCTTCTTTGATATTTATGTAGTAACGTCCCATTGTATTCAGCAAGTGTGATGCAGGTATGTAAAATAATTCAGGTCCATTATAAAGTAGAAGAGTTTGATAACTGAGGAAAAGTAAAGGCTATTCAACGAATGCGTGTAGATGACGCAAAGAATTTTGCACATTGTCTAGAAGACAATTCTTTTGATTTTTTTTCATTTTTACCGGTTTTTTACGCCATCATTTTCTAACAGCATAATCGATGGAGATATTGTGAATTCATTAATTGGAACGTTTCCCCTTATAACTCATCTCTGCTATTAACTAAACTATGGTGAAGCCTATCTGACGATGTCAAAATTTGAACTATGCGCTACATGATAAATATAAAAATAAAATAAAAGTAAATTAAGTCGATTGTGGCTGATTGTTTATGAATAAACTATATATATGAATAACTATATGATGCTAATTTTTATCGATATATCAGCTTCTAAGACGTCATCGCCACGCAAAGACCCGTTTGAATGCTTTAAACTTGAAGACTTAAAAATTATAGTATTTTCAGAGTGTGAATTTCTTCTTCGATTTCCAAGCCTTTAACTGCCCGGCGCGGTCCCTCCCGAATACATATGGGTTACTTTCTGTACAGCATGAGAATCCTATATAGATCGAGAAATGCGCATTCACAGTATTTTCTTTTCACTTCGCTGCGCGTCTAATATTCAACAATTATGTAAGCTACAGAAAGCACAGCACCTGGCAGAGTGTGCTGGCTGACGCAGAGGTGGCCTAATTAGGCTATAGTTTTAAATAATTTTGAAAAATTAATAAAATATTACTATTTCTGGACTTTTTGTGGTTTATTTTAGTTAATCAAAGGTTATTTTAAAGAAAAATCGTGTAATGGGCGGCATTTTGAAGACTCTGAGAAGATTACCACACGATCCTGCATACAATTTAATGTGTGACTTCTTCCTAGTAATAACTCTCTTCTTTAAAATATGCAAGAAATAAAAATACCTTCTGGTAGCGATTTTATTATGTATTTTTACAATTTAAAAATCAATCTTATTACACGTTTTGTAGATGAAATTATAAATGTAGCATATCACTGATCGTGGAGTATTATAAACAACGTACATGTTGCAGTATTGATTGATTGTTAGATTCCCACCTGCCTTTTTTCGGAGTCTCCTAGGAGGCAACGGGGAATATTTGGTTGCCTAAAAACCCGAGCGAATAAGGGTCCTGCCCCCTTGGAAAATCTGAAGAAAATTGTGCCCTCGAAACCACTACCCCTTCGAGTCCAACTCCAATGTGCGTTGGCCGCTCATTCCAGAAAATCAGAACGAGCTTTCAAGCTAGGTTTACAATCTGCTACTAACAGCGTGAGAAATATTGTTAGATGCTTATGGCCAGGCGGTTTCATCATCGGATACGGCCCAGGGGACCCCAGACCCAGTTCCGAAAAAGCCAACCATAAGCCCGGAACCCCCGAAACCGCACCAGCCCTCACACCTTACTCACGAATGACTCGAAGACCGCCTTGAGTCAACCTCAGCTGCTGTCACCGGCAGGACGGGAAGCCTGCTTCCCAGATTGACCACACGACCTCCCTTCATCGTACTACCGAAATTCTGTCACCGCCCTGAGAAGGCATTCCTCTGGCCTTGAAGGAGCTTGCATCTTCCCTAGCACTAAACCTTGCCCTGGGGACAGACCCCATTGGTTCAGTCAAGGTGCTACTGTAGCTCCCAAAGGACTGACTACTAAACGACAAAAGTAACAAAACTCGATGACATGATCCCCGAAAACAGCAATGGCCATATTCAGTGGTGAGTCATAGTTACTCTCGCCGTTTACCCACAGTAGCATTATTAATATCTTACGTAAAGGAATTTATCCTCGTAAAACTTTTACCTTGGGGTGATGCAGCACATAACTGCTTAAAATACAACATAGACTGCAAGGGCTGCCAAATTTCAGTTCAGGATTGGAGATTTAAAGGAAAGTCAAAACCCATATGTATTATTGGCTGGGGAGAAACTGCAAGCCTTTGGAGTAAAACCACTTTCTTTATGAACTTCATTTGACCTGTTTCATTTAGTTAATGACCCATGAACGACGATAATAATTGTGTGGGTTTCAAACTCTCGCTTCTTGTTTCTGTGTAACCCTTAAACCGATTGAACCGAGTATCCTTGGCTACCTTTCCTTTGTAGAAACCCCCGAACCGAGTATTATCGGCAACAACGTCTATTGAGTCAATAGCAGCTGCTCCTAACGGGTTTGTTTGCTGACGGCCCCAAACGAACGATCCTAAGAATTGATGAGTCAGCTGTCGCACCAGTGGGGAAATATGACACGCTCATTGACTTCTGAAGTGAAGCTCGTTTAGTGAGCTAGTTCTTACGTAACATTAGAAATTTTATCGCGAAAATAAGAAATGGTTGGTAAAATTTCCTCTTAATGAAATATTTCCATTTATGTCATCCTCAAACAATTGTTTTAAAACCATCATTTTTTATATTAAAAAGATATTAGTTTGACTGACTTTCCTACTTTATAAATATAAATAAAACTTGTCGAAGAGATTTCTTTATAATTACCGTGCGCTTCATTTCTTTGGTACTATTAAACTTTGTTGTTGGAGTAATTGGCATTGATGCTAAATGCTCTCTTGTGAGAGCGTTACGTTTTCCGTATGAACTATGAGGTTTTCTTAAGGAGTACATAAAAGAGTTTTCGATATCGGGGGTACATATCTAATATATATCCGGCGGTTTATGGGTTAAGTATAGACAGGGAATCTTGACTCTAGTATAAGGAAAAATATACGTTTATATTTTCTATAAATTATTTCGTATCTTCGCAAAATCCTCCGTGTTGAAATGAAACTTTTCAAACGAAGCTCAGCTTTGACGTGAGTCGGGTTTCGCATCTTGCAGAATTTATGACTTTCAAACCCTATGACTCTCAAACACGCAACGAATCCCGCTTCGGAGGAAATGCTAAAGAAAGTAAGAGAAACTTCTGGAGGAACCATTTTTTCAATCTTTCGCATCGATTCATAGGAAAATAAGTAAATATTATGAACTGATATATACTACCAAAGTACTTATCGCTTTGAAATTGTATACTGAATTTTAATTTTATTCAAAATTATTTGTTGTGTCACTTTGTGCTAATTCAATATAGGTATTATGAATACAATTTATTGTGATGACATCCTGCTATTAAAGTAAAATATATAGTATTCAGTTAAGAGTATATAAATAACCGTTCATCTACTTTACTGCACCATTGGCATATATTCATCGTCTTTCTTTGTCTACTAGTGCGGCTACTTACAGTTGTAACATTTTCAAAATCAGTAAAGCATTATATCTAATTCTGTACGTTATGTAGAGAAGCTGGGATTTGAGGATTTTGAATGACTAATAATTATACGTAATAAAAATATTATCCTTTAATTATAAATATTTACTTTACATTGGATATATCTTATAAGTTCTTTCAGTTCATTAATTGAGTAGAAGGCGTGGTTAAGCAAACATTTGGTTAGTTTTTTAAAATTGATTTTATTATCCTCTTTGTAACCTTAACAATAACAAAAAAATTCACCACGAAAAATTCAAAGATCGAAGTATTCAGTTAATGATATTAGACAAATGTATTACGAACTTTTATTTATAATTCTTCGTACTATTAATCATAAGGCTTGGACTTTAAATTGAAGAGAGAGGGCACAGGCAGGTTTCTTGGTGGACCCACAAAAAATCATACATATGCAACTTTTTCATATTTATATTGCAATGGCAAAACGCGACAAAATACGGAATTTGGCGGTGCAAAATAAAAGTCAGGCAGTCTGAGTAAATTGAAGAAGGTTACAGACTGGGTAATAAAGCAGACTGTTCGGCGCCGATACGGCTTTTTTAAAGTTTTTGAGACTCAGCGACACCTGGATGTAAGTAGACGTGGTTTTATCCACAAAACATCAGTAGAGTGGGGTAAATGGCTCCTCCCAAACAGCATGGATTTGAGACGACTTCGGTTCCTCCACCGAAGAAAACTAAGTAATGAAATCGGGAAAAATTGTTAAAAACCAAGGCAAATCGATTTTTGACATTAGGAAATGGACATTAAAGAGTAAGAAGTTAGAAATATCACTTCGTTTTGAGCACTTGGATCTTGGTAATTGATAAAGGGAGAGAGAGAGAGTGAGATGGTCTTGAATTGGTGATTCAGAGTGAATATGGCAAAGAGACTAAATGAGCAAGGTGTTTATTGTTCAACGTTGATTTCAAGATACTTTACGCACGGACATCTTTGACAATAAAATATAACGTCGATCTAATATATAATATTTCATGTTTGTACAATTTATCGTCTTATTGTGTAGTTGGGGAATTAATCGATTTTGACATTATGAAATGTTATTTACTATTTTAATTTACTAATTTTAGAAACTATTTAATGTATAAATTACAATTTGTAGCACGATCTTCGTCTCAGAATTTTTGTCGGGATATTTATGTCATGTTATCTATTTTCAAAGTCATGTGATGTTTATCTGATATTGTCATCGATGCCGATGGTTCCTGTTCACTACTGATTTACGGCTGCTCTTCTCAAGTATGCTCGTTGTTTGAACTTTAAATCTTTCAATTCGTCGTGACTATACTATGCATCCAATGTTATTGCCACGATATCAACTTGCTTTTATTCACGATTCTCAACTAAAGAATTTCAATAAGTGAGAAGTTATTAAAATTTGGCTTACTTCTAAGAGTAAAACACATATACTTAAATAACCCTTCACTAAAATGTAATTTTTAGTGTCGTCGCAAGTCCAAATATTACGGAAGCAAATAATCCACTGGACGAAAAATCGATCCCGCGGCCACAGACTAGTCAACAATTTGCGTCGCAAATATTCTTCAATGTTCCTTCCCTACCAGTCCAAGAACCACGTACAGTCGAACGTCGTTTATGCGAAACGTCAAATAATGGTACTTATTTTCTCCACTTAAATTTTTAAGGTGTTTTTTCTTTTATTGCACAATTCTGTACAAACCTTATTTTTCAATCAAAGATACTAAAAAGATTATAACTGTCGATATATAAATAAATTGACTGCAAGATTTCGTTGAAATTTATGGGTTTTTCCTAAATTTTAACTGCTAATAAAACTACTTGTAACTGTACTGCGTTCAATAAATATTATAAACGGAAATAAGTTTTACATTTTCTTGGAATGCACATTGTTTGGAAAAATTGAAGAACGTATACTGTGACGCGCCTTACATATATGAGAATTAAATGACAATTAATATATTAATTTTATATGTATTAAAAAATCAAAATAAAATATGTATACAAAATTAAATGAACTAAGTTTAAAAATATATATTACCGACTGCTCTAACATTAAATTCTGCCCCTAGATTACTATGTTTTGGTATGGAAACTCGAGAGGAGTTTTTAGGAATAAATTTAGCATCACAAAAACTCCAGGAAAAATACTTCCAACAACTTAACAGAACAGAATTGTGACGCTTTTAACAGTCTTACATTTAAAGCAGTAATTTACGTTAAATGTAAATTAAAAATAAAATATTAATTAAATAAACTAAGAAGTGCACTATATTACATTCCTTTTATTATAGCTGACGCAAGTAAACTACTCTCCTTGTCCGTAATGTAATTTTAATAAATATAAAAATTTTAATAAATTTCTATTTTCAAAAGAATCTTGTGATTTGTGTTAGTGTCATGCTTTTGAAAAGTGTTAGAATTACAAACAATGACGTGGGTGATTAAGCCTCATCGAAATCATAATGTTTTAATATTTAAGAAAAACAAAATATTAAACCGTCCTTATAAAGGAATTTAGTTAAGTAGTGAACTGTACTCTGTACACATTTTTGCTGAACATTACTTTATAGGTCCTTTTAAAAGTTATAGATTCAGTTATGCGAACAATTGAACTTACGAACTATAGTTTAACTATAGTTAAAACTCAAAATAATAATAAATTATTGTATTAAATGGTCACAGATACTCCATATGGAAAAGTAGTCAAAATTTAGGTTAATGTATCTCAAACCGCGTCACTCCCATTTCTTTTGTGGTTTTAGAACAGTCACAGGAGTTGGAAGCTGAAGGGCCCAAATTAGATCTCATGTCAAATCCGTTCCAATGGCCAGATAAGTGTGAAACATGGCTTATCGGTACAACTTATACCCTAGAATGTAATGATGTGACCAAGATCTAAGACAGTTGACCATTCAGATAAGTATCCGTGCCAAATTTACCAAAAAGTTAAGAAGCGTCAAATTTGGATCTCAGGAGGCTACGTACTTGGCAGTAAAATATTTAAATGCCAGAATATTTTGAAAATATACATATTAATCACTATATTAAGTGTTATTGAAACAGACTATTGTTGTTATATGTCCAGAGATGTGCCACGTGAAAATAGCCTATTTTTACTGCAATATACAATGTATGTCACTGCTAATTTGGCTTTAAAAGATACCGTCACACAAATACCAGAAAAATGATTATTTATGTTAGATTCCGATGTATTACGACAACTATACGATTTTGCTGCGGTAAGCGCGCTCTGCGAAATGGGGCCAAATTTGATTATTACACAGATCCCAATTGTCCCCTAATCCAATCACGAACTTTCATACAATTACAAGATAAATAACCAACTTCTTGAACCACTACAAGTCTCCCCATTGCCCAAACTATTCGCCCATTACCAAATACGCACCATCATCAATAAACTCGAAAGTAAATCATCTCCAGGACACGACCTAATACAAAAAAACACTTTCTTATCACAATAATTTTCAATGCCATCCTACTACCCTACCGCCGGGAAGCATGCCAATATTATTATGACAAACAAACCTAACAAACTAACTTGCTCCCCGAAAGTTACAGACCCATCAGCCTCCTCCAGGCCTTTCAACTATTCAAAGAACTCTTTCTTCCTCTCCTCTCTAATCAATTATCATCACTGATCCTATCTGTTCAATATGGTTTCAGGCCTAAACATTCGTGCATTCACCAACTATATACCTCCCTCATCAATAATGCTTTCGAAAATCGAAATTCCTGCATTAGTGTATTTAGTGACGCAGAGAATGTCTTCGACGAAATAAAAAATGAACTTAACGACACACTCTTCAGAATCCTTTCATATTATCTTAATAACCGTCAAAATTAACAATCATTTCTCCAAAACCTCCCCAATCTCCTCTGGCGTCCCACAAGGTAGCGTATTACCCCCCTTCCTGTTTAACATTCACTCTCACGACATTCCCCATCACAATATTTTTTTGACATAGCTATCCTCCACCAACTTTTTCCTTCACCTCGGATGTTCGCACCGTCCAAGTAGCTCTAAACGACCTGGAAATCTGGGCAACAAACTGGAGGGTCAGCATAAACCATTACAAATCTGCAAAAGTTCCATACACCCTCCAAACGAAACATCCCCTTACTCATTCATTATATCTTCTTGGCTCCCAAATCCCAATAAAAAATTCCATAACTTACCTTGGACTTATTGTAGATTCCAAACTTTCCTGGAAACCACATCTTACCCACCCTTCATCCAAAATTAACACTAAAATAAAACTACTGAATCCACTCCTCAACAGAAACGCACAAATCTCCATATCCACCAAAAGTCTAATTTACCTCTCCCTAATCCGCCCCATATGGTCATACGCATGCTCCATTTGGGAATCAAATGCCAAATCCAATTCCAATAAAATTCAAACCAAGCAAAACAGAATCCTTAGAATCATTTCCAACTCCCCCTGGTACCTTCGAAACTCGGTAATTCACAATGACATCAAAATTCCAATGATCTCCACCTCAACAAAATCATGCATATTCTCCTTCATCAAAAGCTCCATCAATCACTCCAATGAAACCACAGCCCTCTTCCACAAAAATCTACTTCCTCCTCCACACTACCACAGACTCAAACGAAAATTACCAATCGACTACATCCTTCCACTCTCATTCAGGTATAACCTAACATAATTTCTACGTTAGTTAGCTGGCACCTCATTCTGACTAAAAAAAACCGCTTCTTTTAATTCTCTGTTATCTGTTACCCGTACTACCCTGAATTCTGCTATTCACCGTCGATAATAAGCTAAACAAATATTAAAAACCGCAATAACAAAATTATATTCACAGCTCAGTTATTTCTCTCGCTATAAAATTGTTTGCCACTGTAAATTCAAATACGTCATGGAGTCATTATGCCCAGCCTACCTGATGCAGGTTTTCTAGGGCTTTCCCTGCATCTCTTTAGGTGCAAACACCGGGTAGGATCCTTAAACCATAGCCCGGGGCCCCAGTTAACCCTTGGCTACCTTGCTCTACCTTCCGCATCCCCCCTTTTCAATTCCATTCCTATGCTATTAAAGGGGAGTTGCCTTTTTCAGATCACCCAAAAAAAGTTAATTATTTATTCGACGAATAAATACTATATTCCATGTAGAAACAACTGTAATATCCTCGGATGTAAGTAATCGTAATAAAAAGAAAAAAAGTGAACTTATTTCTTGGTGATTTGACATGAAATGACCCACACGCAGCAATATGGAGATACAAAAATATCACATTCACGCAGGCCAATGAAGTTCAATGTCTTTTGTTAACGTAGTTATTTTTACTAATTTGTGACTCATACCAGAAAACGTTTCTGCAAGGCGTTGTAGATATTAATTGAAGGATGATTTATTTGATTGTTAAGTCAATTACTGTTTCACTGTTTAATGGAAGTTGCGGTAAATGACATCTGTGAGGCCTGCACCCCGTGTGTAAAGTAACATAATGTGCCTGCGTCAGCTTGAAACAGGAGAGTTAGCTTAGGGAGAGTGCGAATTGAACACCCGAAACGCGATATACAGAGGCTCCTGCGCGGAGAGGCTTCCATGCAAATATTTATTACTCGCACGGAAACTGATCACACATTACAATCATTCTTGTTCACGTATTACTCCATAAATCACTTGCCTCATAATTTGAATTTAAACATTAATTATAGCATGCTAATATAGATTCTTTTTGTTAAAGCTGATACAAGTAAAATCCGTTGAACTCGCGTTGAAGTTCTTTCTACAAATTCAGGAGACAATAGAAGGGTTAAGGTATAAGCTTCTTACCATCAGTGAGTCAGAAGGTAACAATTGCAAATGAAGAACAGTTTGAAGAAAAGAGTTCTAAGACATTTTATTCATGCAGAAAAATTGTTAATAAAAAGGATATTTACGCATCTTAAACATTTTTAGCATTTTATGTTATTAGCAAACATTGACTGAGCCAGTGGAAATATGAAATAGACGGAAATATTGATTTCCACCACAACCAACTTCTCTAAACACTTCTTGAAACCATCTAATAAGTGTAAAGTGCAATTATATTATTTGTATCAACAGTTTCCACGCAATTTTCATCTCTGTTAAAATTAAATTAATTATTTCGGAACTTGTAAGTTAATACGTGAAATACTGTTTTCTTTAAATATATGACAAGACACAGTAAAAGTTTCGTAATTACATTGCGACATTAAATTGGCGTGTTTTTGGTGAAACATATATTTTTATATGCTCATTTAACGTAATTGTAGATTCAGAAATGAATATACTTTGTCATTGATACATTTCGTTTGTTCAAGTTTTGATTTTTTAAGAGTTACATAAAACGGGGGCGATGGAAGGTAGATTTTAAAGATCTGCAGTTATTTGTAAAAAAGTTATATATCACCTAATATCAAAATATTAACATTTGTCTGACATTAAATCGTAATAAAATGTATTATACTAACCGATAAGTGAGAAAAGAATTATAAGTGCAATAATAAAGTGTGAATACATAATATAAACGGAACCTTTCGTCCCGTCTTTTAGGCCTTCATCAGTTGACGTAAATTAATGAATAATATTAATTAATAAATTTATAATTATATAGAATATTCTCTTGTTGAATTTAAATTTGGATTATTTAGTGAATAAACGTATATGAATTTTTTATGTTGTCTTCATTACGTTGATATTTATTTGATGCAGTATATTTATACTATATATTTACATTTTATCATTCAACCCGTCTCTTCTAACTCAGTAACAAATATTTTTTCCATAAATATTACCATAAATGCAAAATGATTACATTTGGATAAACGGAATCTTTCTAAATCAATATTTTTAGACATTAAAATTTGTTTTGAAACTACTGTATTTTAAACAAACATAAAAATATGTTCATACAGAAGAAATCGGGTTTGTTGCGCCCCCACAACAAACTCTGTCCTTCGTCATCGACAGGGCGTTGGAGTAGTAGGGAATGCCCGAAATACTTTATATATGTTTGTCTAAAGTTTTCCTTGCATCAGTTTTGGGGGAACCACCGGGTAGGATCCTTAAACTGGGCCTCATAGACAATTTTTCGCTACCTTAATCTACCTTCACATCCTCCCTTATGCATATGGGACAACCACTAAAGTAACCTGTATTTGTAAAAAAAAGAAATAAAATAATTTCATTTATTTTCTTAAATTGCAAGATATACATTTGGAGGTATTCATCTCGTTCTCCGAGCAGTTTAACAGATTAATATTTTCTTATGTTAACATGGTAAAATTAAACTGTTCTGGTATTGTTTACCGACTATTATTACATATTGTATCGCAGGTTCTGTAATTAATGTCTGATAACATTTCTCATGGCGACCGTGAATTATGGATATTCCTTATAGGGGACTACAATTATCGATTATTATTCTAGACTAATGTGACCATGAGTTCGGGGAAACGTAATGGAGAATTACAATTTGCAATGTTTGCAAACATCCAGAGAGGAAGTTTATGGAAAAAAGTATTACATACCACTTGCTATGACGAAGCTAACTAAAAGCGAATTACACACGGATACTCAAGTTCCTGTGTGTGAGTTAGCGTTACCAAGAAATCCAAAAAAATAGCTGAAAAAATGAATCAGTATAGGAGTTGAAGGAGAGGCTGGCTGTTGTCAATAGCGATGAGGAAGTGACACATAAACCAATTGAAATTACGTACATGAAGAGTGATGGTGTGTGGGCGATGCTGTTGGCTTCACTTCCGGACACGTGCCAGCTGTCATTGTGCTCCAGTTTTCGACCTGTGCTCTACCCTCACTTGCTTGCAATAAATCCGTGTCACTGAATTAAGCCGATGGTTAAGTGGCACAGATTTCGCTTCTTTCTGCAAACCAACGCCTACCTTCCCAAAGGCCTTCGTTCTTTCTCTTTCCCATTTCTGTTTGGTTCCAGTGTAGCTTTACTCAGTACGTAATGCTAGCTTTCTACGTATGTTTATTTCTCAATCACATCTCCAATGCGCTTGTCATGCTTTCATTCTGATTAGTTCGTATAGCATTGCACCATATTTTGGTGTCATAACAGTTCGGTTAATTATTTTCCATTTTCTGTGCCTGAAAAAGAATTTTAGTCTGAATCATTATAGAAGATCAAATACTCTTAAAATAACCTAATTTCTAATTATTATTTAAAAAAATATAGACTTGCATGATTTTGATTGACTTCACAACAGAAACAATGCATTAGAGCAGAAGGTACTCAAACGGTCGATCGCAAGTGCTTTTAAAGTCGATCTCGAGAAAAATTTACCCATATAAATCTATTTACAGATTTTGTTTTAGTTGATAATCCACTGCTAGCGGCGAAAGGTGGCTTTAACAGGGAAACGCGTGGTACTTGTCAAAGAAATTCCGCGACACGCGACGTTTTTATTCCCGCCGATTTCTCTATGAACTTCGGGCATAAGTTTTGGCGGCACACTTACAAAAAAAAATTAGTTAGTTAGGTACTTGAGAACATTCGAGACTTCGTCCACGCCGATATAATTGCGCCTGTGGGAGTAGGAGTCAGTTTTGTGACATTGTGTCGAGCTAATGACGATTTCCCTTCGTTTTTCTCATTCCATTGCATTATCCATCAACAACTTTGTGTTCCAAAGTTTTAAACATGGAGGGGATTATGGGCATTGCAATAAAAATTGTGAATTTATTTAAGTTTAGAAACTAGAACTCGTTTGTTTTTAAGAACCAATAAACTCGCAATTTTGAATAAGTACGAATTTTAACATTGAATTTTTAGTTAGAGCCTCCCTTGACTAAATAAATGTATATTCCGGAAAACTAATTTCTGTCTTTCCTACTAATTCTACGTGAATTCATGGCCATGAAATCCAGCAACGTCCCTATATATAATATACTTAAACCTGCGCCATGATAACCCTTCCTACCTAGACGACAATCCTGCATCACATATACTTGCAGAGTCTGAGTCCATCGATCGGAGTCTAACAAGATTGAGGTAGATCTCCAGCAGTTCAAGTTTGAGCACCCTTGCATTAGAGCAGTGATTCCCAAAGTGGTCTATGTCAACCTTCATTGCAGTGAAAACAGAAATTGTGGATTCAGAATGTTGAACCCATTTAAGCAGATTTGACCGAAGTTTTGCCGTTTCACAAAATGATTAATTCACGTAACACTTATTTACATAACACTTTCTTATAATAAAAGATGCTAATTACTCATGCAGTAAGTTTTTTAAAAATATAAATGTTTATACGAAATTGAAATTTACACCTATAATTGTGGAACTTTATAACTCCATGCTTTAATCATGGGAATGCCCGTGTTTGATGGTGAGATTATTTTCTGTCGACGGTCAAACCAACAACTTAATTGTTTTGAACTTTGCTAATTGTTAGAATATTCTCTTGATTTCAATCAACCTATTTCATTTCACTTATAAAATAATTAGTCATTATATCTGAATGTTTGAAAACCAATAAATAGTAAAAAAACGTTTAAGTCAGGAAATATTTCATCTAAAATTTATTTTAAGTATTAACTGTTGTTGTTGTGGTATTCAGTCCTAAGACTGGCTTGATGCAACCCTATCTTGCGCAAGCCTTTTCATTTCCTTATATGACTAGCACACCCACATTCTCCCTAATCTCCTTACCGTATTCCATCCTTGCCCTCCCTCATCTGTTCTCACCCAACACAATTCCGAAATATTTCATCTAAAATTTATTAAGTATTAACTACTGCTTATAAAGTTTGTATTAAATATTTTCTGACTTATAGGCTGTTTTACTATTTATAAAATTGTTATACATTTTTATTGGAATTTAATTTTTTATTTATATATATCAAATATCTGTATAATCATACTTTCAATAATAATCCTAAATTTCATGATAAATAATTTATTTTCTACACTCAAATACATATGGCCAATTTTCTTAAAATAAAATAAACGGTAATAAATCACCGATCTTGGAGATGTAAAGTTAAACCTAAATAATTTAAAGACAAATAGTGAGAATTTGCATTTAAAGCAGTGTTTTTAAACAGGGGAAGGGGTAGGGGCGCAATTATAAAATGAGCTCGTATAGAATTTAAAACCAAACGACTGCTTGATTATTTATGTATTTACAAAAGGGAAAATGTTTCAATTTTGAATGAGCATTCGGTAAGGGTTGTATTTTCTATAGAGACACTGTGGAAAGTTTGGGTAATATAAACTACAATTTACTCTGAGAGAATTGTCTAGTATCCCTAATGAAGGAATAGTAGTTGAAATTTTGTTGTCCATTATATGCTTTTTAAATTTATTTACTCTTTTTACCTAGTGACTGCTACCTAAAAGCAAAGTATACGATGAAGAAGTTTTAATGAGGCTTCATTTAGGGAGTAATTCAATTTTTAAATAAAAAATTATTTATTATTATCGGGTGGTGGTTATCAGAAGTCTTAGTTGAGGCATGGTAAAAAGTTGTGGAACAATGTGTTAAAGCATCATGGTCATACCTCCTATCGTTACAATATTAAATAAGTTACCTTTTTCTCAAAAACACTGAAGTTTTCAAAAATTATATTTAACCTTATGGTTTGTGTGTGGAATCAGGATAAATGATTTTAATATTTATTTATGGATAAAAAACCTTAAAAAATTTACCATTAACACATGTTGACAAACAGGTTAAAAATTAAAATTATAATCATAGGAAAACTATTGTTATGCGTCCACACACATGCCATAAAGTTAAAAGTAAACTGTGTATATTATTGTATCTGTAACAGTTTCCGAGAAAAATGTACCAAAAAATTATTATGTTAATGTAGATATGATTACCCTTACAAAAAGAATTCGTGTAATTATTTTATAATATAATGTTACTAGATCTGTGTTTTGTGACGTTTTAATTAATGAATGTATAACATTGGTATTATTTTCTTTTTCACTCTACAATTATACAAAGGGAGAAGCCCTGGGTCATTGTTTAAAACACATTAAGAGTTGTTGAATTTTGTAAAAATTCAATATTAGAAAGGCGGTGGTCTATTCAAAACAGAAAAAATTATCACTTGGTCTACGAGGCAGAAAGGTTTGAGTAACTCTTTATGAAGGCTAAACCTTGTAAATATGTCGTCGTGTTATAAAGCGAGTAGCTGTTGAATAGACACTCGACGCTTCGAATGCTTGCTACGCCATCGCTATATGTTATGTGATGTGGGTTTATGTATATTCAACACGTCACTTGGCGAGAATCAATCATGACCCACCACATAATCAACTTTTGCGAGGCTGCAACAGTTGATATAACGTGCCCTACGGCGGACTTCAAAACGTTATGCTTTTATCCAAGTACGTCGCAGGTTGCAACCCGAAAACTTTTTAAGGGATAACTTTAGTTTAGGGAGATTTCTTTACGCGATATTAACATTAGAGGCTCCAGTACGGTTAAAATCTCAGTTTCTTATTTTTACTGCACTTCATACGACAGACAGCCAGGTGCCGATTTCCGGAATGAATCTGTGAATTTGCCCAAAATTTCGTCTCGCGTCCATAAGAAGACTATGTGTTTGGTTGAAGGAGTAATTTGATATTTAATGTTAGCCGTAACTAATTAAAATAAATTAGCTGGTATCTAATGCATACGCTCGCTATACAATGAAAATGTAGTTGCATGTTGTCTCAAAATTATCATTCGTTGATTGATTATTCATCAAGCTACGTTAGTTTGCGTTCTGAAAATCCTAAGTACACATCATAACTGGCCATCTAGTTATATTGGGTTCTCTCCAATCTATATGGATTGTTATCTACAAAAGCACTTAATATCACTGAATTCCTACCTTAACTATGTACAATTTGAAACGATCTGCCGAAAAATTGAATAATGTGTACAGACAGGATAAAGTCGGTAAAGGTGCTAAGAAAAGTTAATAAAACTGAAAAACGTTCTTCGAAGGGAGATGACCTAGATCGGAGAGGGAAATGCCATCCACGTGCAGGATAAATACAAACTAAGAATTGTTTAGGATGCGAAAGAAGGAACAACAGATCGTCGATATGAAGTAAAGAATAAAATATTGGAGTTCTAAAGAGAACACAGTAGATAGGATTAAATAAAGAGGAAAGTTTTGTAGAAGTGTCGTGAGACAGAATACACAATAATGGCATAACACACTTTCGTTTTTATTTCATTCCTGAAAACAAAGACAATCAATGGAACCGTGCCGCATATTAAGTTTCACGAGGGAAATACATATAATTATAATTTAATAGATGTTGTTTGCTTTAAGTCAAATGAATATTTTAAAATACAAATAAAGAAATACCTTGTAGTTAATTCATTTCCTAACTGAATCCCCGTGTTTTTTTCTCAGTTTCATAATGAAAACTAACAATTAATATTGCTTTCTTTCGGTTGAGTAATGAAAGCGAAAAATAAAACCTTATATTTTCATGCGCTGATTATTAAAAAACTGTCAGAGTAATTCATAGTTTTAAAATCGATTGATTAGTAACTATTATCTGTAAGTATAATTTAATTTATTTAGGTTAGATGGAATGCCGCCGAATTAACTTGTCTATAAATCGTAATTCAAATAATGCACTTTCACTTCATTTGTTCAATGTCGAATTAATCGATACACTCAGTGTAATTGCACTTACAATCCACGGAATATATAAGAAGTCGGCAATCAGAAATCGAAATGTCAAAACCATGTCAAGGAACGAAGCAATGAACTTCCGCATGCATTGATAAGTAATTCAAATACCACATATTGTTCAAAAGGCTAGGCTAAAAACTTGACATTATATATATATATATATATATATATATATATATAGATGTATACGGGATTAGTACAATACTAATATTTTAAGAACTTTTGTAATAAAAGAGAAAATATTTACTTTATCCTAAACAAATTTACATCAGTATAACAATTGCCATTTTTAAGCTTTAAGAGGGCAATTATTTCTTATTTAAACGTTACATATTGTAGCGCAATATACCCGGTCCAATTTTTACTATTTATGGAAATTTAAATTGCATAAATATTTCGGCATGAGCATGTCACTGTCCAGGAAGAAATGGTTTTTTCCGCGCGCCGACTGGCGGCTCGGAATCAAAATAAAGAGACAGCGACTGACACTTGGGCCATAAAGCTCAGACATCTCGTCGCGGGTTCGGAATTTCCTAATCTGTCTGAGAATTTTATCACAGGGTTTTCCCCAAATGTAACAATTATTAGAGAACATCCATCCCTGCCACCTTAGTGATAGGTGTCGCATAAGTGGGGACGAAGTTTTAAAGAGGGAGGTGGAGAGATTTTCGAGATCAGTTGGAAGGAGATTGGCAGCAGAGTGGTGGCGAGACCAGACTGATGGTGGAGCAAGAATTAGACAGATTGGCAGTATAAAGTATGTGAGGATTGATAGGTGGAGGAGAGTGTGAGGCGTGTTTGATGATTGGAGGAAGTAGAGTGTAGGGTGAGACAACAAGTGGAGGAAGACAGTGTAAATTACGGACTGATCCCTCAGAGGTGGCAGCGGAGAGGTGTACCATGTTTTGATTAGTCGAGGAAGCAGCGAAGAAAGGTTTTAACAACGAGTGAAGAAAGAGGAAAAAGCTGTGTATTCTCAATTCCGGCAGCATGACTTTCTGCTATTGTCTACCGGCCGCTTCAGAGTTCCACAACAAGGAAGTTCCAGTGACATCTGTAACAAGACGCATATGCGAACAACGCAGGTTCGTCAACGAACGGAAAATCTGCTACACTTGACCACCCAAAAAATAATTACCCCTGAGAACTTAAATATAATCCCCTTTTAATTCTTTATTTTTGTACATGATATATACACGCCGGACCCATTTTAAAATTATTGTGTTTTCAGTTAATAAATGTACATATTAAACTCAATTATTAAATTCATTAAATAATCAATACCCCCCATCATTTACAATATACATTTACATAAAAATAATACAAATTAATTTCTTAAAACTAACAATTCTCTATCTCTAAACTTAGGGTCGTATGATATGGGCCTTCTCATAGAGCAAAATACTTCATGCAAAATCTACTCGGACTCTCAGGATAGGAAATCAGCAAATAGTTAAAGGGGTAATTACCGTGTCATAATAATGGACCTTTCTGCGTCTTCCTCGTTGCAATTTTTTCCTGATTTGGATCATACTCGGTTCAAAATAGAGCCTTCTTTCTTTTGACTCCACACTACCAAAGTCCGAGCAGATGTGTTTGACCGTTACAGTATATATACAGAATCACTGAAAATTTATATATCCATATCTCGTTAATATATGCTAAATAACGGATTTAGTGTAAAAATATATATGATTACAGAAAAATAAAAATATTTAATATAAATTTATTATTTTTCAGGTGAGAACATCTTCTTTCAAATTAACGCCCTATTATTACGTAGCAGGTAAGTGGTACAAGATAAACAAAATTCAATTGGAAGGAATTTAAAGTTAAATTATTTTTTAATTAAATATTACCAGAATTTTCAGATATTTTTGTACAATATAATTGTAATAAGGTCAGACATGTGCATCGTTTTATTACTAATGTTGGATCATATCAACCTATTTTATTTTATTAAAGTACGAGGTCTTTCCCGGGGAATGGCATGTATAAATTCCTCTCCTCTTATTTTAATATATAGCTGAACGCTCGACAGCATCAAAAAATTAATGCAGTAATTTAATGTTTAGTTTCAAGTTATTGTTATTCTTATTACCTGAACAGGTCCGAATATTACAGACGAAATTGCGTAATTTAAAAAATAATTTTTTAAGGGACCAGGGTGGAAAAATATTGTTTAGACCAGGAACTGAACCTGGTACCTCTACTTTTAACACCATCTGAGCTATCCGAGTTGATTCCCTTTCTGCTCTGAGATTTCTTCATCCATTGTATAGACCTCATCACGAGCTCACCTAAACATTACGTAATCACATTTAAGTCCATATTTATTTTAAAACATTTATTCTCTTCTTACCTTACTTTAATTATTACACAATATCCATTCTTCATTTTTAATGTCCTAAAATTAGGTTGTGAGGAATGTGAGCACACGTAAAAAGTGAGTGGAGGTTATAATTCTCAGTCTTGTTTGAGATTTTTCCATCCCGATCGTATAATTCAGTTTCATACCCTTGAAAAAAGAGTCTTCTGGTATTCAAATTAAATTTTTAAGTGACAAGTAGTTGACGTATAAGGAATAGCTTATTGAATAGTATTGAACTCTTAATGGTATTACGTAGTATTAGAAACCCGTTTAAAGTCTTTAACAATCCGTATTACAATTAGAAAAAATTGAATTATATTGTCTAGGATCACAAGTTTATGATCAAAACGTCTACTCTCTTCTAAACCCTCTGTATTATTCAGTTTTTTTGTAATTATCTTTCATACGAGTCTTTAATAATTGTGTTTATTTTTAGTTTATAAAGACATTATATACTTTTTACACAGTCTCCAGATTTATTTATAACTTCAATTTGAAATCTTTCGACTAACGTCATAATTATTCTGTGAATATGAGATAGGGGAACTCTGAGCGGAACCATTTAGGCGGGGTATAGCGGAAACCCTTTTTTTTACTTTATTGTTCTGGAGTCTAGTAAATAGAGGTTGAGCATTGCAACTGGTGGGAAAGAAGTCCTGGCAACCATCTTGACTAAGTTTTCACTGCTTTCTTGCGAATGAACTCTTGTGTTGACATTAACACGTGCAAATTTATATTTTTTGCAGAATTTTGACAGAAGGTAAGTAGCAAAACTTCTCTTTCTTACAGTTGATGTATTTAGATGCACACAAAATATTATTAGTTATCAATTTGCTTGTACTAACCCTCGGTGGAAATGATAAACCTAAAACTTGCGCGTGTGGTGGAAAGGGTGGGGCGATACAGGATACTGCTGTATAAAACAAAATGTAATGTGTTCATTAAGAAAAAAAGGAAAAACTTAATCTGAGATGCTTTATAAAAGTTAGTTACAGGATACTGTAGCCAAAAGTTATGGATAAAGAAAGAAAACTTTCGGAGAAAAAAAAGAATGTGCAGTTGCAAAAAAAATCTCTTTGCCCTAGGAAAAATTTATAAAGCGATCAACCGTACACAATAAATCTAAGAAAGAAAACACAAAATGTGTTAAGAGGTTTCTTCAATTTAATTTAATTTTATTGTATTAATTGTAGTAAAAAAATCTCAACCCTTTGTGCCCTGAGGGAGGGAAATTTGTAAGCTTCTTTTTAAAAATTCACAAATAATATTAATTAGGAGTTTTAAGTTATATTGACATTATATTAAGAACGTAATAGAACAAACTAATGTATATTTTCTTTTTACATTATTTAAAATAATGTTAAACAATAAGGAACCTATTATGGTCCAACTTCTCCCACATATGATTTCATTGACTATATAATACATTAAATATTAGTCTCAGTTAGTAATTACGTACATATATTTAAAAATTTAGAATTTTACAAAAATTATAATCCAACATTTGTCAGATTCAATAAAATAGAACACAACAATGTTTATAAATACTAGTTGTGGATAGTAATTGTGCCGATACCGTCATTCGTTAGTCCTGCTGATTCAATCTCATTTGACTGCCATTTAACTATTTATATAGAAAAGAACTCGATTTAAATCGAAAACACAGGGACAGTGAATCGATACGTGTGACTAACGCTATAAATTGTCTATTATCAGATGCCAGAAATGTGGAATAATATTTAGTCAATTTATTTATAATGGCGGCATAGTGTGTTTTTGTTTATGAGCATTCATTTTTGTAGCCAATTATCTTAGTCCTTTTTAGCCTGATATTAAATGCTTCTCTAAGTGTATTTCTATTATATTTTAATGTTTTTAAACTTGCTGAGTGATTGTACATGGGTAGAGAACGCTGTGTTAGTTTTGGACTTGTGTGATTCTTCTTCAAAGTATATTTTCAGTAACATGTAAAATTGTTAAAAATATTATAGCTTCATGTTTTGAAATACATTCTTTCGTGGAATACGTGGAAGTAATTTTTTCTCGTCACTGACTACCCCTGAAATCAAGAACTTACTAAAAGATCACTCATTGCAGAATCTATTTAAACATTCCTCTTCCAAAATAGGTGTTTAAGTAGATATCGTTATAATCCATCAAATCAAAGCGATGTTCCATTTTAAGGTGTATAAATAACCTTAATGTCTCGCTTGTAACAGAACGCTTAATGTATACTGAAGGAAGATTGTTTTTGCAATTCATATGAGCAGGTGGCACTATGAGGGTGTGTTTGTAATCCGCACCTGTCACGGGGTTCTCCGCTCGCCACGCCACGGCGACGCGACGCGTCGGCGCTAAGCAGGATATGACGTCACTCTCATGGGGAACGCAAACCCATTTCGCACGACACTTTCCTTCATCGAGCCCTCCCACAATACCTGGCTCATATTTATTTTTTGAAATTGGGTTGAAGTCCTCGACGGGCTGTATATGCACATTTTAAATGCGTCATGCATTTCATTTTAAAATTAGATTAATTCAATTCCAATTGGCAGTGCAGGGGACAATTTATAGAATACAGAAGATAATACAAAATAAATACAAGTATATAACAGAAATCAATAGCGAAAAAACGCCCAATTACATCTATAAAACTTATTATTATTAATAAAATAGGATTAATTGACACTAAAAGAAACTAAGTAACGTCCCACTATTCTCTGCACTTATTTTCGCTACACTAAATTTATAAGATACAACATGTCAAATGTTTTAACGGAAAAGTGAGTACCTTCGTTAAAGTTACTTTTGCACTGCGCAGTAATACAAAATTAGTCGAAGTGTAGTATTAGTTGAGTTGTTGAAAACATTCGTGTCGTTTTGGTTGTATTCTGTCAGCTTTCAGAAAATTGCACCTTCAAACTGGGAGAACAATAGAAATTGAAACATCAAGTAAGTTTTAAAGAAGACTAGTGTTTACCTTCGGAAACTTAAAATTTTAATGAGTAATCTCATCAGAAATTACTTTGTCATTTGTACAATTTAATTTTTATTTGTTTTTATAAAAGTTTAACAACGGGTCGACCATTACGTCATTTCCGACGGTACAAATTTATAATACTATATTACAGAGTTAACCTCGAACAATTTAGAACATTTAATTTAATTTAATTAAATCATATTGAAAATGTTAGTGTCCTTAAGGAAATTTATAACATTAATTATTTTTTCATCTTCATTTAATGATTTAGGCTGCCATCTGTTGAGATGAATTCTACAAACTATTGAAGTTCAAAAGATTATATACATCTAGGTGGCTCCACTCATATGCGAGCTTAGTATGTAAGGTTTTAATACGAGATATGACCACATGTTCCTTTCTAGTAAGGGTTTTAGGAAATAAGGATGGGGAAGACAGAATTTTGCATATAAAGATGACACCGATGTTTTCTTTTCTTCTGTTCATAATCCATTCTGTGTCAGCTTGTTTCAAAAATATACTCTCATGTCTTTCTTGTTTGAACTATATCCTCCTTCGTTATCTTCCCTCATGGCTGCTGTTATTTTAGCTTTTTCGTTTGCGATCTCAATGCCTATGATGCCTTTATGCGATGGTATCCACATAAATATGATATATATCCTTCTTATCTTGTTGACCTGAATAATATTATTTCTAATATTGTTTAACATTTGGTTGTTTCTTGAACGGTCATTTATTGATTTTAGCGCTGCTAGTGCAAAATTTCTCATGTCTTTGTTTAAGGCAATATTCGGTTGATATATTGCTATTGCTTTAGTTTTCGCTGTTGTTATAGATGTGTTGGGGTGAAGTTTTCTTATTATTGACTTTTTTTATTCTGTAATTATACCACTCCTTATTCTGTTTTGCCGGAATCAATGTATATTTCTTTAATGCTGCCATAATTCCTAATAGCGTGTTGTACTACCTTCTGCAATTTACATTATTTAGCTTATCTTTTGCATATAGTATAAAATTACCACACTATGTCCAACCAACTAACATCTGTATTATAAATATATTGCATTATTTCATCGTTCACCAACATCCATTCACTCCACATAACAAAACTCAATATTAAGTACAGACAGGAAATGATCTAATTTTATAATAAATTACTTCTTCCTTTGAAAAATATTTTAACTGTATACGAAATTATTAAAAATTTTTGGACGATAACAAAGTGATGAATAGAATTTCGTAAGGATGAAGAGTTGTCGGGATTCCAGTCGGGTGATGTCGTTTGTAATCCACAACGTTTCTATTGCTGACATCGTCAGCATCTTCATCCAGCATCTTCGTCGGGAAAATCTACGTTATCCAGCATTTCGTAAATTAATAAAATACTCTCTATGTAAAGAAATATTTGTAATAATGATACACTTTAATCGTTTAACTCATTTAAAATCCATAGACAATGCTTTCGCCTCGAGCATGTAGTAGACAATTAAAGATCAAGAAAAGAAAGCAGAAATCAAAAGAGTAAGACAAGGTTGCAGTAAGTCGCCCATATAAGTGTTCTTTTTCCGTTCACATATTTTTTTAATAAGATATGTGGAAGTGACGACTGCTAATGATTTACGCTTTCAAAGTTGTTTCAAGAACCCAACCGCAGTTAATTTTGCTCTCGTGTTGTTTAGTAATGCCATACTATCCCTTTAATGTTAATTTACTTGCGATACTGCTCTCGGAATTGTGGACGCTCGTTGCCAGTCCACAGATTGAGCAAATAATTGAAATTTAATTAGAATTTACATGAAATCCCTACTCCTGATTTAAACTTATAATGTATAGTGTGTTTAGTAACTTTGGAAAGTAGAAATACAAATATAAATGTTCATTGAAGTCTGTACAACAGTGTTTGAGTTTTTCTGGTTAAAAACTCGCCGACAGATAAACATGATGTTTTGAATATTCATATCATATCGAAGCGATATGGATCGTAGGCTATTTTTATCAAAGACTCGAACCTATAGCAAAGTACTGGGTCTATGCAGAATAACCGTCTCACGGTGATAAGAAATTAATAAGAAACTAGGGTCTAAGAATTACACAATAAAATAAAAATATAAAACGGGTAAAGGATACAGAAAAGTGGAAAAGTGTTTCATTTGAAACAGTCTTATGCAGTTTAAAATATATGAATTTAGATAAAGATTAATTCGGTAAACAGTTAAAAACAGTAATAATCCTGATATAATAATAAACATTTCTGTTTCATTTATAGCTGCTCTCGATTTATTCAACATAATTTTAAAAAATATTGTACTACACCTTAAAATGACTTTCTGTTCTTGGAGTATCACGTGTGGAAGGAATTTTAATGTTTTTAGAAAGCTTGGGACATTGACACAGTTTGTATATTAATCAGCGACGACTGCTATTGATTAACGCTTTCAAAGATATTACAAGAATCCAATCGCAGTTAATTTTGCCATCATGTTGTTTAGTAATGCCATAATATGCATCCTGCAATTTGACGAAGGCTTCATGTATATTAGTATGTACCAGTGAAGTGGGAACCTGTTTCGAATGCAAACAGTTCCGCTTTCCTCAAGTGACGTCTGCATGCAACGAATTCCCTTAACGTTAATTTACTTGCAACACTGCACCCGGAATTGTGGACGCTGACTTCACGTACGTTTGAACATTATTTTCTTAATACGTTGAAGACGAAAATACAACTACCTTTAATTTTTTCTAAAAATGGGATTTGTGTAAAAAGAACTCCGATTCAGAACTGTACCTCTAAACACTTACTACACATGGTTTTTAAAGCTCGTGGACAGATATGACAAATATGTAAAAGTGGACTGTGATTATGAGGAGAGGTCAAATGATTCTTTTTATTGCCAAACGGACGTTATATTTGTGGTTGACCTGAATACCTCCAACTAACTACGATTCAAGGAAAATAGGATATTCAGAATTATGTGATCACTTCTTGGAATATATTATATTTATTGAATTTTAATACCCTGAAAGAATAACCTCGGCTTCTGTTGATTGTTGTGGCCAAATGCTAACAGTAAATGTAAAATCTTACATTTTCATCACAAACTAGTTTACTTATATTATATATTTTAATTCTTATAATTGTACCTTGTATAAATGTTTAATTTATTTGAATTTAAAAAATAAGTTCATAATTAATCGGTAACAATTAATATTAAATTGAAATAATGTTAAAAAATTATGATTCCACTAAAATATTATATGCCTTTACACTTTATTGTTAATTATTTCTACATAGGCAGGCAGCTGTAATTAGAATTGAAAATGAAGAAAAGAAAGCAGGAATCATGAAAAGAGTAAGACAAGGTTGCAGTCTGTTGCCCATGCTGTTTAACTTGTATATAGAACAGGCGACGAAGAAAGTTAAAACGGAATATGGAAAAGGAATCATACTGAACGGAGAAGAAATAAAACCCTACGGTTTGTCGACTATGTTCTAGTATTAAGGGAGTCATAAGAAGACTTGGAAATCATAATAAATGGCATGAACTTGATCCTGGAGAAAGAGTTCAGTATGGGGATTAAAACGGGGAAACTAAGGTAATGGAGTATCGTATGAGTAACAAAGGGTGTTATATTTGGAACCGATATTTTGAAGGAAGTTAAGTAATTCTGCTACTTGGGCAGCATATAAGATAGTGTTCTTTTTCCGTTCACATTTTTCTTTTACAAAATAAAAATTTAATATTTATTTGTGACTTGAAATGTTATATTTTAGGTTTTTTACAACATTTATGTCAAAATAATTGTTTTTATATTGGTTATATTTAAATTTTAATACGAGTTTGTAATGAGAAATTTTCTAGTGGTCCCTTCGGCTCTTGAAATATTTGAACAGTTTTTGGTTACCTGATTTACTATGTTTGTAACCGTGTTATGTATAATATGTGAAACAGCTCTCAGCAATGGGTGTTAATGCTTGAGAACATTTTAATAGGCAACATTCTGTTACCGGAGAATCATAACATAACAGCGTGACCGTAGTAAACTATTCTGAAACGTCGTCGAATATAACCTTTTTTAAATGTCAGTTATAATGATCATTTAATTTTTCTTTATCTGTGTAAATAAATGGCTATGTTAGAAACTCGCTCCTGATTTTTATACTCCGGGCCTGTCCAAAGACACTTCGAGTTATAATCATTACCTTTATGTGTTCCTATACAATTCATATTTTTGTCGTGAATTTTTTTTGTATTTAGCGTTGATAAATCCAAAGTTTGTCTGTCTTTTGAATATTTCCTTTCCCCTTTTCAGGCCTAAAAACGTCCCACGTTAATCTTCTGCTCGGCGATTTTATGTTTGTCCCGTATGACTTCCTGCACCATTCATCCGATTACCATGAAACTTTGGTGTATTGTAGTATAGTGAAAAAGGTTTTATCTATCTTTCGAAGAGTTGCATTTCAGACCAAAAGAGGCGCTGCCCTAAAGACGCATAGAACTTGCAGCAGGATATGTTATGCCATCACGTGGCCTAAGATAAATGGTTATATATCTTAAATATAACATTTTATTTAAGAAATGACACTTTTTAATTGTTTTTCGCGAACAATGTTTGCTGTGCTTCTTTATGCTAGCAATAGATTTTTTGATTCGTTTAAAATACTGCTGTGTTGTTGACGTAGAAGACGAGATGGCCGACAACACTTAAGAAGTAAGGTTTCGATAGTGTGATAGACTTGTATTCAACATTTACGTATTGGTGGCGTTGTGGTCGGTTCCTGAAGCCCATAAACGTCACTTTGTCGTGCACAAAAACTCGTATGTTTCTCGCTATAGCCCTAGAATGCAGCACCTCGTAGCATACATAGTTTATATGCTCGTATACAACAGAAGGTTCCGAATTGTCTTTAAAGGTATGGAGACGTTAAATGTATTCAACACACAATAGTTTCCATGCGTGTTAAAATCAAGAAACCAACTGCTCAGAGTTTTTTGCCCTAATAAAAAATAATTATATATTGACTACCACTAAAACCAGAGCTAATTATATAAAAATGAAGAAAGACGTATCTAGTTGCATTCAAAAAATCGCTTAAAAATTTTTACTTAGTCCCTCGTACTTTGTAAAACATAGGAAACTTTTTGTATTTATTCGTATGAACTACTGGCTCTCTTATTACTGAAATATCCTACAGTTTAAATAACAATTATACCTTTTTTGGTGATCCTGAAACAAACAACATCCTCTTTAATAGTATAGAAAGGGAATTGAAAAGGAGGGATGTGGAAGGTAGCGTAAGGTAGCCAAGGGTTGGCTAAGGCCCCCGGGCAATAGTTTAAGGATCCTACCCCATGTTTCACATAAAGAGATGCAGTGAAAACCCTATAAAACCTGCATCAGGTTGGTTGGGCTATTGGGTGTTATTCTAACGCCCTTCAGAATGACGGCCTCGTACTTACTGTTTTTTTTAAGTTCTCACACGCAGAGATACTTTCACCTATTTTAGGAGGTGTATGTGCTGCGGTCGAAGACCTTGGGCAGTGTTTACTGATCCCATTGGATCAGTCAGCCAACTGCCTCCTAAAACGTTTGGAGATAACCTGCTGAAATTGTTCTCTGATTTCCAAGCGGATGGTGATTCCTAAACACGTTTCGTCAAGAACTAACGCCGTTGACATTTCCTAGGAAAAGTTTATTGTGATGTCAATGTAATAATTTTCAGTATTGTCATCTTTAAATGACTTCAAAATGTAGGTGTTAATATATTCCTCACAAAGATTTTATGTTGTAGGAAGTGTTACTGTGGCCCAACTTAGGAATGTAGCTGATCGAAGTGCTATTGAGAACGAAAGCTTGAAAGAGTGCAGGGTTATCATCGGCTATCGGTAGCGTTGCGATTGCATGTTAATGGAGCCAGTGTTTCCAGACTCCCACACTTCATTTGCTATCGCTTTCGGACGAACGTTTGCTATCCGCTTTTGCCTTACGCCTCCGCAAAACAGTTGCACACGCGATTGTGTTGAAAAGGGATTATCTTTAAAACCGTCAGGCTTCCATTCGTTTGTATTGACTAAATAATTAATTGACGGTTACTTTTCTATCCACCACCCTACATTATTTTAAATTTTTTTACCATGAGTATGAAGCGGTACATAGTGCATATTTCAAGGTTCAGACCTGGAACTGTAATATACACTCAACATTTTACTTATTATACATACTATTAAGTTTTATAATATGGAAAAGTATGGATACAGCCAAGATTAATTTGATGCATACACTATCGAAAATTATTTTATCAACCTCAGATCTAAGCAAAATTCATGTAACAGTTTTTCTTACAAAAATTACTCATTTCTGTTACAATGCACGACATATTTTTTAATTACTTCTATTTCAATATTTCTTTACTTTTCATTGAATGTTAACGAGGTGCAATTATTATCTGGACTCGAATACAGAGTTAAGTACCTTTATTTAGGTTTTTGGTGTCGAACTTGGCAGTTTATCTAATTATTTCTCTAAGCGTCTAAAGGTGAATCGCGGTCCCCCAATTAAATGAATACATCGAATTAATTAAAAAATTTGACGAAAACAGCATCCCTCGTATAGGATAAATTACGAGGAAAACTATGATGTGGTCATCATTGTTTTGAATAAATTTTAAGTAATGGTTTATATATATTATAAGAACAATTAATGTCTGTTAATAACATAAATGAAAACGTAACGGCTCGTATAATAGAGATTTACACGAAAAACAACTCAGTAGGTTTTCAATATTAACTTCGTTCGTTTCATATATTGACAAGAACCACAGTGCATGGTCGATCTAGTTTAAGTTTAAACATATTCAAAATGTTCGTGTAATTGTCTGTTATTCGAGTCCTTTATTATTCATTTATAAAAGGGTAATTTATATCACATATAAACAGCAGCATTGTTTTTTGTTCAGCTACGAAAAGATATTAAGAATTTATTTTATTTTGCTCCATTATTATTTTATAGTTACTTCGACGTAATTTTTTTTATTATCTATTAACAAATTCTGATATGAGGCACACACTACTTACTCACTTCTGAGATGTCATGCTATGATGCTCAGCTACGTAACTTCCAATTGTAACAGACCCTTTGAGCTGACAGTCCAACAATAAACTGTCTTTTCATCAAGGCAAAACTGCTCGCGGCTTCTCCCAGATTAAACCTCCAACTATACTTGTCTTGTTTGCTTAGTGTGCACAATTTTATGTATTGCTGCTTATCCCACGCCCTCTTCCTCGCTTCCTCAAGTCAAAAGTTTCTAAAACATAAGTGACCCTCCGTTGGTGGAAACAAACAGTGCAATCTTCTATACATCTTCTTAAAATCTTTTGTATGATTAAGCGCGCCCCGAAATACCTTGAAATTAATGCCACACCATCTGCGTATATCAACACTTGAATTGCCTAATAGAAACCCGGCAAGCAAATCTCAGTCTTAACTGCCTTGTAATTTTAAGAGATTAAACAGTCATTTAATGCTAACATATTTTTGCCTCTTCCTGTATTGTTACTTCTGTGTTTATTGGCAATTGCGTAATTTACTTTCTAAATTAAGCAAAGATTCCCAACCTGTGCTTACTCAACGGTTATAAATAAAAAATTATAAACTTATAGATATAATAATGTTTTCTATGTAAACCGAATATTTTTTTATGGAATATCCATTGCCTGTTGTCATTTCCAGTGATATAATACAAGTGAGTACAGTTAAAGGTAAATCCGTTGTGCGTGGGAGAACATTCAATAATTTTTTTGGCGCATTGTTTCATAGAATTCGTCTGTTTATTATTAAAATTAATATTAATAGAAGTGAAATTTTTAAACATTGGTTAGATGTTCTGAAGCTATTTTTTATATTAAGAAGTGAACGAGCTAGTTCAAAAGAACTGTGCAGATAGGTCACTTATTATGTGAACAACCGTTCCTAAACTAACACCAGTTCGTGAACTAGCGGCAGCACTCAGTTGTCAGTGGATTGTAAGTTTTGTGATCTGTTTGATTGGAATTTGTTTCCCTCATTTTGCCCTGGAAGTCGCGTAAGTCGTCTACATCTTTCTTTTGAAAAGTTTTATTTAATTATTTTCCAATTTTTAATTAATAAGAAACCATGCTGTAGTAAGTTTATTTATTTGGAAGTCATCTATTGCCTATGTCATTTTATTTAATTATTCATTTTTAGATACAACTGAAAAATTCTCTGCATTTAGGGTCGAAACGTTTTGTCTTCTTAATTTAAATTATTAATTTATTTCTGACTATTGGTCTGTATACTTTCATACCAGTAAAGTCACCTTCGTACTGATAAAGGCAAATTACATCCTTACATCTTTTTCGCGGGGGTCCGAGAAATACAAGCATTTAAAGCTCTCCATAATATTTATTTTACTGTCGTGCGAAAGACTAATTGAGAGCATATGCGCAAATAAATTATTTCCCGAACATAGCCCTTGTAAGTTAGGCCCCGTATTCTCTTTAGGTTGTGTTTTTGAGAGTTGAATTTGAAAAATAAATCTATTTCTTTGCTGCCTGGAGCCTGAATGGTCTCACGGTCTGCACGTGTTAACTAAGTTTGTCACATACTCAGAAAAGACAGATGAACCAATTAATTCAGTTGAATTAGCTTAGAAAACTGTTCTCTGAAAAGAACTATTGTTATCTCACCTCAATTCTCTATCTGAAGTAGTAAAGCTCCAAAAAGTAATACAAGATTCAGAATTAACTTCAACTGTCTGTCATTGGTGATCGAGCCTCCGGTGTATGATCAGCAGAGGAATAGGAAGCGATTCTAAGAACTTGAGGAACCACTGGTTGATACGAAAACCGGTATTGCTGTGACGAGTGAATTTCTATTTGAAAGGAATGTAAAACAAACCATGTGAGGCTTTTATCCAAATGAGAAAGGGAAAGAGTAGACTGTCGACCTGGATCTGTTACTCGTAAACGGAGCTCACCCAACACCTCCAAGTATTACAGACGGACTAGTTGCACATATTTCAGTGACTAAAACTATGCCCATATTTCATACCTTGTTTATGGAAAATTAGTGGAAGGATTATTCTAAAAGACATACCCACTAACTTGTAAACTCGGTTAATCCGAAATGGACCATTTTCACAAGACGTTATTTTAATAAGGGATTTAAGGGAAGTAGAAATATTTTCACCAAACAGTTGCTTAGATGACTCAATCCAAACTTAATTTATGAATCGTATGAATTCACCCTTTCATCAGATTGAGACTAATTTGTTGAAGGGAAAATTACCATTATTATATGCCATCATCCTACTTACTTTTATGATTCTGTCCGGTTATTATCAGCTTCTTTATTGTATGAGAAAAACAATGCCTCTGAACTTGGAGATAATTTTCTTTCTGCGAGAGGCGTCCTAATTTTAGCTTGGCCCTCGGCCCCAAGTGACGCTCTGCTGCCTCCCATGACGTCACAAACTTTTGTACCAGGTTTCCGTTCCCGTGGGAAACCTTGAAGCTCTCCTCCTTCGTCTCGGCTGCTCTCCGGAATTATCCTAGTTAGGACATTTTATTTCTTCTGCCGTCATCTAGAAGTTTGTCGTAGCCTACTTCCTAGACTTCGTCTCTGAAGAAAACATTAAGTACAATTACAGAATCCCCAAGGGTAGCTTCCATTAAGTAATTTAAAAGAAAAGAATTTAATATATTTTCAAAATTATCGTATACATTTCCCGTTATTTACTCTGATAAACGAAGTGAATATTAAATGCAGCTAATCTGTAATTGTAAATAAAACGTAGAGAGGAATTAAATGCTATAAACGCGATATAAAAATTAAATATACAAATGTGAAATTTAAAAAAATGGTTCGTATTACGATGTATGTTGCAACCAAGTAATTTTGATTTTTCACAATACTTGGCCGGAAGGAGTGAAATAGAGGTTAAAGTGAATCGTTCATTTGTTCACAAAAAAATGATCGGAAGCTCTGGAAGAAATGTCTGGATCCAAAAACAGTTTCTTTTCATCGGCCAGACAAATCTATTTCGAATCACTTTTTAGGTTTCTTATGGCGCGGAGTATGCTCTCAGAGGTGACGTCGCAGCCTACAGCATCCGTGTCATATATTTTAGTTATCAACATTGGATAAATGGCAAACATGTACTTTATAAATTGAATGCAAGAACTGTTCGCAGGGTTATAACTTATAAAAAGCACTATTCAAGAAGTTAATGCCAATGACAACTTGCTGCCAAAAACTGGAAATGTTTTTGTTGTTTGTCTTCTCATTGGGTGATTTATGCATAATTAAATAAGGAAAAGGTAAAATGAGTGCGTTTAATATTTAGTAAACTAAATTTTATTTTTAAAAAGCGTAGAATTGGAACGTAAGATTGGAATTGTTCAAAGTGCATTCCGATCATACGGACGTGGTCTTTTATTTTTATTGAATTTCAGGAATTAAGACCTGTGTCTGTATGTACCGATAATTAGTAATTAATGGACATGCAATTAATAATTAAGAGAATATTTAGAAACAATGGAAGATGATTGCATCCGAAAGCTCAAGAAAATTTAAATAAATTAATAAATGTTGCTTACTGAAGAAATAATCATATTTGAGCCTACTATATTTAAAAATAAATAAATTCATCCTATATAAATCAATAAAACAGTCCTCAAAAGAAAAATACACTTTATTTGTTCTTCATTACATTAAAACGCAGAAGATTTCAGACATGAGTCCATTTTCATCTGTTTCTCTTACACCAGTAATTTGGATCAGTCAATAGTATACTATTCACTGTATAGGTTATTTGTTGACCATCATACAACGGTATATAAAATTATAAAATGCGTGTTTCATTTTAATGTTTAGAAAAATTTAACACATTTCTGTTATTTACTTTGATCATTTTATTTATTACTTCTCTCTATAAATATTAATGTGAGCATAATTGGTTGGCACAAGATAAGTAAATTAATTATGGCGGTACGATCTGGAGATGTTATTAAATTTGTTACATTTTTAGTTAATTGTTTTATGTTGATGGCTTGATACATTTGCTAATCTTTTCGTCTCCACATAACTATGGAAAACCACATCCAGCCTGAACAGCCCAATATATTCTAGTCCAGATTTTCCTCTTCTGTGCCTATCCCAAACAGTGTCCTATTAGTCTATCCCTTCTTTTAGTCAAGTGTCCTCTATACTGCTCTCTCCCCAAGATCCGATTTGTTTTCTATTCTGCACTGCCGAATACAACGCCACGCTCCACGTGAACCATACGAAATATATATTTTGTCTACTAATTTATTTATTAATTCATTACATTGTAAATTTTCTTTATTATTTGACGTGTCTGCACGGTAAAAATTAATTTATAATATTGTCACACTCTCAAGAGATGCCAAATGGCGAATTGAAATGCTAAGTAGTCTATTAAATGTGAAATTTATTCACTGAACATTTTTCGGACTTATTGACCATAAATAATGTTAAATGATTAATTGCCAGACAATTATTTATTTAAATGTGAATTTTAAATTTCTGGAATTTTTCTGAGATTCCAGTCTGATGTCGATGGTCATACACGACGTTTCATTGACATCTGGGATCAGGAGGATAAGATTCATTGGGAGAATCGACGGAAAATAATTTTAAATCGTTAAATTGAAATTATCGTACGTTGTGGATGTATTAATACTTCATCGTGTATCCAATATCATTCTTATTTCCTTTCACTTTTTGTAACGCAGCTGCATTAGGCTTCTAACCGGGTGAAAACACAGTAGTTCCACGACGTTTCGGCAGCTGTAATTGCTACCATCTTCTGGTGGTGGTGAAAACACAGTAGTTCCACGACGTTTCGGCAGCTGTCATTGCTACCATCTTCTGGTGGTTGCAATGACAGCTGCCGAAACGTCGTGGAACTACTGTGTTTTCACCCGGTTGGAAGCCCGAGAAAACTTTGTACATTACTTACACCAGGAAAGCCTTCACTCGATCATAAATCTAGTTATCAGAAGACATTTTGTGCATTTTCAGCCCTCATGCTCAGTAGGAATTAGTCCATATTTTTATTTATTTAAAACGAACTTACTTTCATGGTTACCAATATATATTGGAAACTTTAATACATGAGATAAATGCGAAAAGGCTTGATTAATCTCTTGAGGCTAAAGATATTAAAGGTTGTTCAATAACAAGGACAGTTGTGTTTTATTTTAAATGCTCCAAATTGATACGGCTTTACCGTACGGATAAATTTTATCGGTCACTGACTGCGATCAAAAGCCCAGGAACACAATTCTTTTCACCTTACAATTTATTTTCTACAAATTGCTCGACCATCCGAATAACTTTAACGAGAGGACTTCAATTACATGTTATTGATAACCAGTCAGGATCCAACTCAGCCGAGCTAAAAATTGGGTATAAACCTCAATGTTTCATTTGTAGGCCTTTATTAAAAATGTATTATGGATGAGGAAATAATTTTTGTGCATTGACTATAAAGACTTTAGGTCATTTTTACAGTTCTCAGTTTTGATTAACATTTAACTTTACGGAATCCCGATCAGTAAAGTATAGTTTAGTTCAGATCAGAAGCCCGGGAGTACGAAATCATTTCGGCAGTCCAAACCTAGAAGCTTAATTACTGTAGTCGAATGATGAATGTTTCACCAAAATTAGCAGTAGGCATGTGTTGCGTGTTGTGTGCCGATTACAATCTTTGTAGGGCGTAGGGTTGAAGGACTAAATAATTACATCAAAACAGATATGATATTATTCGGACCATATTGCCTACCGAAAGACACACACCTGGAAAAATGAACAGCATAATGTATATAAATATCAGAGTGGCACATACATGGTTATATTATCCTATATACTAATTACTTCTAATATAACTTAGACTAAAAATAAGTAAGCCAGTTGTAATTAATTATATTTATACCCTTGATAAACAAATACTGAAAGAAATATATTAACTTCCTCAAGGTTTAACAGTTCGGATGGGTGATTAACATTAATTTGATTTCCTAATGGAAGCAAAACATCTTGAAACACAGTTCGATATTTAAAACAATTTTTTCCTCGAAGAGGGAAAGCAGAGTACAGTGATTGTGTTGTTGTTGTACTCAGTCCTAAGACTGGTCCGATGCAACCCTCCATGCTAACCTATCTTGCACAAGCATTTTCATTTTCTAATAATTAGCTCAACCATTCCTTCCTAATATGCTTATCGTATTACATACTATTCCTCCCTCTTCTGTTCTTACCCCACACACTTTCCTCTAAAGCTAATTTTACAAGACCCTCCTGTCTTAAAACGTGGCCTATTAATCTATACCTTATCTTAGTCAACGTCCTCCATATTATTCGCTTTTCCCCTATTCTGGTTAAAACTTCCTCGTTTGTGATTCTATGCACACATCTGATTTTGATCATTCGCCTATAGCACCACATTTAAAAGACTTCTATTCTTATCCTTTCCCCAACTGCTATCGTCCACGTTTAGCACCCATATAACGCTACGCTCCATACGAACAATTTTAGCAACGATTTCCTAATATTCACACTTGTATTACCGGTAAGTAAATCCCTCTTTTTCGCAAAGGCCTTCCTTGTCTGTGCTATCCTACTCTTTATGTCTACTATACTTCTACCATCCCTAGTTATTATGCTGCCCAAGTAGCAGAATTCCTTAACTTCCGTCAAATTATCCCTTCCCAATCTAACAGCCTTTGTTATTCCACTGTTTCCCAAACGACACTCCATTACCTTGGTTTTCCCTCTATTAATCCTCATGATGAAGTCTTTCTTCAGAACTCCTTTCATGCCATGTATTATGGTTTCCAAGTCTTCTTCTGATTCCCCTGATACTACCATATCATCGGTAATGCGTAGGGTTTTATTTCTTCTCCTTGCAGTGTGTTTCCTTTTCCATATTCCGTTTTATCGCCTGTTCTATATATAAGTTAAAAAGCATGACTGCATCCTTGTATTACTCCTTTCTTGATCGTCTATTCTTATTACTGCTGCCAGTCTTCTGTAGAGGTTATGTATCAGCCTTGTTTCTTGATATTTTATTCCAAAATAGTACTATTTTGGAATAGTAGCATTTTACTCCAATGTAGTTCTACAAATTAAAAATAGTTTAAATTTCTTCTACCGTTTCCGAATTTGTTCCGTACAGTCTGGTCCATGAACAAATACGTTAGTGATTTAAAATTTTGTAATTGCAAATTATTGTCAGCTGTAATACAAGTGACTCAATCACCGAACGAGAGTATTAAGAGCGTGGACTAATGAATATTTAACATGGTTGAAAACCCCACAATACGTTAGCGTTTATACGCATAATTTATACGTTTATAATAAAATATTTGTAATACTGTATATGAAGTTTGGCCACCTTGTAGTATTCGTTACGTCGTGTAATTGCGAAGTGATAAGTACGCGATTTTCTTCACTGGCGGTACAATGGGACATGAGAAGGATGAGACTACGCAACGGAATCGATCCGAGGCTGGCCCAATTAATGCGTCACTTAAAGGAGTAAACACAAGGAATACATAGAAACAGAAGATAATGCAGCCTTGCGCGACAGGATTTAGATTGAGTGTTATGTTCTTTATAACCTCGGGGACTCAAAAGAACGGATTTGGGGAAAACATTTGCTGAAAATATTTTTAACATTAATATGTTTTTGGTCTGGCGTCAAATGCAAAAAAGAAATAAAGTTCTGAAACCGTCATCTGCTCTGAATGGTCTCATGTCTGTCCCTCCTGTAAACTTTAATCGACAATTACGAAGTTTAGTAGAAAAAAAGATTTACAAATGATCCATCATGAGCCTGAAAGGCTTAAAACACATTTATGGTTCCAGCTCATTTGCCAAAGTTTTTATTTTGGTCTAACATTTGTTTTTAAACTGTTACAACGATTATACTTTACGATGTGTTTAACGGGAAATCGACTAATTTGTTAAACACACAATTAATTATTTTAAATGTTTTAATTTTACAATAATTCAATTAACTGGTCATGAGACAGAAAACTTGAACAGATAATGCATTTAATACGATAAAAGTATTATCACAACGTTTCATCTTTAATTTAGGTGTAGGTTAATTGTTAATAAAGAGATTTATGAAATCTTAATTATTAATTAAAGAAGGAAATTTATTCAATGAATAACTGATAATTAAAGCCTCGTCTATCTTGATTAACAATTATAAACTGATCAATTCTCCATATTCTATCTATTTTCATTATATTAATTTATTTATCTATTATTATTTTTTCTGAATTATGGCCATTGATTTATTTATAAGCTGATAAATAAATAATGGTGGAAGGGAATTAGTTAAATAGTTATTTGAGATTTATCAAGATATAATAATTTAATTTATGTACCAAAACATTTTCTTATTCGGTCCTGCGCACTATTACAAAAATATACATAAGGAGAATTACTGTTTTAACATAAAGGGGGTTTTCAGGGTTATTTACTTGGGTAACAACGTTTAGCAGAGATTTTACGCTATTTCGTGAACCTGTTCCATCTTCTAGGCGATTCCGGAACTTTCCCGTAGTAGAATTATTCTCCTTCACTTTCATGCTTCCTTTGTCGGGTTGTGGATTTTCCCTCGGTCGACGGAAACAGCTCTGGACCTGGTACTGCCCGACGACTGAGAGAAAACAGTTTTCATCTTAGACGATAGTTTTGTATGTCTGATGAACTTGTACTTTCTTCGATAAGTTATGAAAGTGACTTTCCTTCTTCTCTCAGAATGTGACTATAACTGCTCCACTTTTCAACTACCAAGATACACGGACTACTTCCTACTTCCTCTGCTTTCTGTTGCCTTCAACTTCCGAGCAACACTGCTCGTCTACCTGCTTCCTCGCCCTAATTTTAGTATTTTCACCTCCCAGATAAACTCTTCCTTTCATTCCAAGGTAAAGAGCCCCCCACGTGACGTGTGTTCACCAATCTTTATTCGTCCTCCGACAAGATCGGGAATATTTGCGCTGACGTTTTCCTTGGGAAATTTTTCAGGGTGAACGTCCCTGCAGAAAAAAACTCTAATCTCTTGTACAGACGCGTTTTCCAGGCGACACCCTGGCGACACGCCTCTTGCTTGCCTACCTCCGGGTTTGAATTGTTGGAAATATATGTATGATAATTTGGGGAGAAGTCCTTCTGCGCTACAGAATTAATATTACAGTGGAATTTGCGGTGGGACGGGAATGATAAAGAATAAACGTTAATGAAAATTTGCAACCAACTCAGACTTTCCCAATTTTAATCAAATAAACACAAAAAAATTATACAAATAACTGTCCTTTAAAAAGTTAGAATTCTATTAAATTGGCATTGCTATATTTAATAAACATTCTCGTAACAGGTATGAAATAAAATAAATAACGAATATTCTCTCTTTGCGACTGCTTTTTGATACTGAAATTCCTATTAAACTAGCCGGAATCCCTCCTTTACTTATTTGTATTACCTCGGTACAATATTTAATAGGAATCTAATTGCTTACTCATCATGTGACATAATCGACGTCATGCCAGTAATTACCTATCGCGGAGGAATGCTTGTTTCAAACATAAACAACCTGAATACTCACTGTAGTCGAATCGAATCAAGGAATCTCCTGGTACTTTAAATAAACACGCTATTTTAAAAGAGTCTAAAATATCCCGGTGCACTGAGAGAATAAAAATATTCCCGGCACTTTAATTCAGTAAAAAGTTCTCCCGGTACACTACAGATGTCGAGATACAAGCGATGGAAAATAGACTATTGTACGCTAACTAAAACACTCCAGGAATATTTATAGTATAAAATTTATTTCTGGTACCTTTGCACTTTTTTTATTTGATTTACTCTATCTTTACACGGTAATCACAAAATCGTCCAATCAAAATGTGTTTCTGAAGAACATCTCTCGTCATTTTATGTAAAATGCATTGTGTAACGCGAAAGGTAAAATCCGGCGGCCACAGAAGACAGTTCACTGTATCAAACAAATAAATAAAACCGCCTATTCTTCAACAGTAACTATATTTATTCTCTGAAATGTTGTTAATTTTTTTAATTCGCTCTTGAAATTATTTCGTCAGACTTAAGACATCAATAAATTCTATCAAATTATAATACTTGAAAAATATTTTCAAATTTAACTGTTGTTAAATCCAACAACACAGGCAGAAGCGTAAGTCTCTTTAATTATCTGTAGAAATTATTTCCTCGAACTTCTCAATTATAAGTACACAAAACACACACAATCTAAGATTCTCAAAAGTTTTCACTGAAATTATTCGGCAAGTATCTTGCAAATTTCAGCATTATAATGATTGAGAAACCTTACCTATGACATTTTATCACCCTTTTGGTATTGGCTCAAGTTCGTATCGCAGAATATATTGGGCAAAAGTCGAGATTTAAATCATCCGTAGTTCCCTGAAAAATGTTGAAATGAATATACAAACTTAAATAATTAAAAAATACTTTAACATTATGTTGCCATTCGTTATAGAAGACGGGATAAATTTCGTCGAATGTGAGAGAAGCACACTGTAAACTACAAGACGCCATATTGCGTGCAAGAAAATATAACGAATTTCCCTGTAATGTGGCGGTCTCAATGCATTGTGACGTTATAGACTTTTATCTACACGTTTACAGTGGTGGCGAACCTTTTGCGTACCAAGTGTCAATTTATTAATAGACCAGTTCAGATGTGCCATATAAATCGAGCACATTTTTTATCGTCAGGGATTGGTAAATTAATATGAGGATAGAATCTGCTTCGTCTAAAGAAAGAAAAAGATTAACTTTATCGCAGTTAAATTAATCAATTTACGTCAGTTTAATGAAGCACCAATCGAGAAAAGTCAAGAATGATGTTCCTGTACGAGATAGCTTCATAGTGCATCATAAGTCTTGTTTGGTGAAGATAACTTTGGACTACAGTTGCTGGCACTAAGAGCAAGATCAGCTTTGTAACTTGGAATTGTCTGTTCTCTCTGTATTTATTTATAATAATATAATATATTATATTTATAATAAAGGGACGTCTCGTTCGAAGTACTGTCGGGCTCAAGGATGCAATGCGCCACTTTTAATCGTACAAAGGGTCACGTTTGCCGCATGCGTCACGCGTTTTATTCTGTGTAAATAATATAAAAAACATACCTTCCTAAATACAAATATACAACCTTTTGTATTATGTAGATAATAATATAGCCCATGCCAATAATAGTAATTTAATTAGTGACTGTAATAAAGAATTAAAGGATTTCTACACAAATGAAGATTCAATACACTTGTAATAATCTATCGATGGGTTTTTTAATTATTTATTGAGTTTTGTGAAGTACCATGTTGTAATAGTTTAACGGCAGTGTACTATTTGTGTGATGTACGTGTTCCTTTGATGGGCGTGGCAGATAGTCCGTGTCTCAGTGACTAATGAGAGTGTTGCATGCAACAGCTCGTCACTCGTGCTCGCTCTTGCGTACCCACCAACTGACACATTACTCAAGTCTTCACATAATTAAACCTACACACTACACATTTTAAGGAGTTTATGCGTTCCTCAACAGTTTCTGTGATAAATTGTATCCAGTGCCTTTTAATGAGATATAAGTCGTACTATTAGTTTTACGGAGTTTTGCACAATGTAGCAAAACAATGGCGCTATATTAATACATTAGGATACAAACTATCATTGCCTTTATATAATTGAAAACATCAATTTATTTCTGTAATTATTGAAGTTTTCTCTCCTGTTGTCCACAGTCAACTTTGATACATTTTTGGCAAGTCCTGGATCCATCGGAGGTGTGTTATCAAATATCTCGAAATCTGTTTGCTACAGAATTGTTTCAATATTTTAGAATTCTTCAAAAATCAACTTACATGCTTTTGATTTATTCGTTTCACCAACAACAACTGCAAGGGAGTGAAGACCAGTGCGAAACACTGATAATAACCATTCGCACAGACGCTTACATCACCGCTCGGCGGAATGGGCTCGCAATTAATGGAGAGAATTAGTACAGAGCGCATTACTGGTGCTTACAAGTTTGGTAATCACCCGGGATGTTTTTTCTGCTGGTTAATTTGGCCGTCGATGTCGGGTCGTGCTCGTATTTTGTAGATTTAGCAGGCGTGCAGCTCGGAGAATTCCCCCGCGAACGCCACTCGCCTGGGATTCCTGCCATTTTGCATGCGAATTCTCGCCGGTTAATGAAGTTCGTTGTTACACCATCGTAACTGTGCATTAGCAGTCAATGATTAGGAATAACGGATTGCAGAAAAAGTTAAGTCAGAATAAAGAAAAAAATTTAATTTTTCCTATTAACGTCAAATTACTTAGACGTGGTCGGTTGATATACTCAACTTAAATCCTGGTTTTGATCGAAAATTTACAATTGACGTATGTGAGTGGTCCACGTTTTCGGAGTATTCGTTGGTCAGTGCTGGTTTCTAAATTGTGATTATTGAAGCAATTTGAGAGCGCAATAAATGTTAAGACCCTTTACAGATTCTTATTCAATCCTTTTCCGGTCATATTTAGAAATATCACATATAGTACAAATAACTAGTATTATAAAATTTATATATTTGTTTATTAAACATATTTTGAATAATTTAATTTAATATTATTAACTTATGTAATATTAAATTAATACTAAGAATACATATAAACGTAAATAACAGAATAATATAATTATTTTTAAAAACCGAACGTGTGCCACTGAAACTGAAAATTAATATAATTTAATGTATTTATTATCAGTTGTATCTGTCATAATAATTCTAAAATGAATACTAACCGCCACTGAATATTCATTGAACTCGTTAAAAAAGTTATTTTCCACTGGCAATAATTTTTAGTTGCTAATGCATTTTTTTACCAACTTCAATGAATATTCAATGGAGTTTCGCATCAAATCTTGGAATTGATTTGACGGGCAAATTATAATGCTTGTAAAATATTTGCATTTCGAAATTTTCAGATATTCAGATTGATGAAAGAAAATTATTCTTGATCATGAAGTGATTTCAAAGAAAATGATGATACGTCGCGCTCGTTTTATTATATGGTCTAAATTTTGTTATTTTATGAATATTGATTTCTGACTAATATGACCAATGTTTTCATTTATTACGACGAAGTAAAATAAATATAACTATGAATAAAGTAAAATTTTTCATGACTTTATTTGTATTTGTTATGAAAAATAATTGAAAAGGCAACTTTTTCAAAATTTAGGCGTTGGTCTTCAAATTTATATTTAATAATTTTTTATTTATATTTATTTATCGACATTGATTGCGTTCATTGGATCGATAAATTTAAATTAAGAATACCTTCTAGAACCTCAATATTGAAACAATGTGTGCGTGGTAAAGTACTGCAAAGTACTGCAAAGATATTGATTAAATTGCTTTCAAAATTTATGAGAGAATTTTATTGAGAGTAAGATTTTTATTTTCGGGTGTTTGTATAAATAATATTTGACGATGCATTATAAAGTTCAATAATATATTAATTTTAGTAACTATTTGATTTATAAAAATGGTCAGTAGTCCATAAAAATCCCCTAACAAAAAATAAGTAGTTCAAATATAGAGGAATACTTCAGCTTAGTCAAGAGGGCCATGACACTGAATTTTAGAGAATAAGAGTGAATAAACCTCGACTAGAACACCAGACTTCCTGAGTTCGAGTTCTGGTCCGGTCGTGGTTTTTCCATTCTGATCATCTAAATAAAATGAAGTGTTCGTGTGTACTGTAAAGTTATGTGTATGTTCCGCATACAAATATGAACACGCAGAAAACTATTTGTATCAAAATTTGTAAACGTTCTCTTTGTGACCCGGAAACGAACACAGACGAGGTAATACTAGACTAACGCCTTCAGGAGCGGAGGTGGAATTTTTGAAAAATTTGAGTCGATTAAATTTGTTCTGGGACAATGAGATTGGTAGTGTCTCTTCGAATGATGTTTGTGTGTAATTGAAACTCTATTCGAATAGGACGAGAGGATCGTTCGGCATGGGGGTAAAGGGACGTTACATAAAAATAAACAGTAATAAATTTAGTGTGTTCCGGTTTTATGGACGTTGGTGCGTTCATTTCTAATATACATAATCCGGGGGAAGAGAATCCAATGCTATTACACAATTTCCATATGAAAACAACATGTATTAGTGTATAATCAGAGATTGTGGGTATCGCTGAGTTGAATTGTGACAGTTAAGTAGTAGTTCAGCCTTAGGTCTATACCGACTTATTTGGCTTACAATTTAGGACAAACACATGATTTAGCACCTTTGGTATTTTTCACTATGTTAGGGTGCGGGAACTAGTTTTTATTCTCTTAATATATCGATAGTAGTTTTGACTTGGCAGAATTTATTACCTTCGTTTAGTATACGACGATTTGTGACTATCCTAAGGTATTGCTAGTATTTTTGAATTAATTAATCTATCGGTAGTATATTTTACTCTTTCAAGGTTCCAAGAGTTTATTTAGGATATCGGGAGTATTTTCGTCTCTTTAAATGCATAGGCAATTTAGACATTTTTTAAATTACTAAATCATTTGAATTATTTTATTTAAAATTTAATAAAGAATTATTTTATTTTTAATAATTAATTATTTAACAACATATAGCATTTCTAATTTGAATCAACCTCGCGTATACAATTCCAAACAATATAATAATTGTTATTCGAAAATACAAATTACTATTATTCAATTCAGAGTAATTCTGTTGATGCGAGAGAGATTTTATATCTGCATGATTTACAAATTTAATGGATTAAGAACCAAAATGTTTTCCATCTATAGGGATTATTCCAATAAAACAACAACCGACGTATTATGGTATTGCTCCGTACATTTGTATTCAATTTTTGTATCTTCAATGAAGAAGCGGTACGCAGTATATAAATTAATTGGAACACTCACTTTAATACCCCAATTCCCAGTTATGCCTAATAATGAGCAAAAACAAATTAATCTCGAAAGTTGTTGGTTTTCTGTTGATAATATTAATTGCCCCACAAAATCCATTAAATTTTTGTTAGATTGCATTGCTTTCTTTGGGGAGGGGGAAACATTTAGCACGCCCCCCTTCCTTGGTTCCGCCACTGGAGTAATTCTAACTGAAATCTCTCAAAGCTGTTTTATTGTAACATTGAAATTACGGTGATGAACACTAATGTCAGTATAGAATACCCAGAATAATTTCTGTGCATCCACGCGACGTCAGTGAAGACTTTTGACCTTTTAATTTTGCGGAACGGCGAGAAAGTGTGTCCATCCTGAGACTTCGGCTGTAATGTGACCCGCACCTCTTCTCCTTTGCATAATGAGCTTTCGCGATGGAACAGAACAACGCCGCTCTCGAAACTTTAGTGTTCTAAGTCAATTTCAGGAAATAGTGCGGGGTTGACTGCAAAACTTGAGATGCAGGATGCGCCAGAGAAAATCCTATCAGAGTTTAGGTTCCACAATCAAAAGAGTCACTTGCGCAGTTTCTTCTTCCTTGGAGCAGATTGGCTCAGTCGGTCATTAGCCTCTCTTATCGGTTGGGGTCCGTAAGACAAAACTAGTATTTATATTCTGCGGTCCGTATGCTATAAAAGTAACCCATCCTTGATCACTGGGATATTAATAGGCAAAGCCGACCTACTTGACGTAGGCTTCCGTTTTATGTGCGAGACTAATTTTGCACAATGGGTAGTGCCACTTGTCATAAATTAACTATCAGTAATTAAGCGGAACAAAAACTCGGAAAATTTCATTTCATCCTCTAAATATCATAGTGAAAATTAAGCTGATAATCTGAGGACAGGTTGATAATAACAATAAAATTATGCCATGTTTCGTGAACGGTATGAAATATAATCTCATGTAATTCATTTTGATTCTTTAAAGCCAACTCAACATAGTCACAATTATTTATACTACCTTAGGCTTTGAAGAACATTTAGCATTTTCACTTCACTTATTCCTATGAACCCATTATGTATCAAATTTGATCTTTTTATGAGCGTTTTACTGAAATTAGTAGTGAAGTCGTGTCACTCCAAACTCGGAATGTGTCATGCAAGATGACAGTCCGCAGTTGACTCGGGAGGCCCAGGCCCTCAATGGGCTATAGGGCCATGAAGAAAGAAAGAAAAAAGTAGTGAAGTAGTTTTGCTAGACAGACAAACAAATGAGAAACCACCTCGATAACGTGTTTATGTTGATTTTATGAGCAACAAGGATGATTGATTACTATACATATATGCACTGAATAAATAATAGTTTCAATTTAACGAGAAATTTCGTTATTAAGATTATCGCTTTATAACTTCATATTTGGAGTATTTCTTTATCTAAGGAGAAAATGTTACAATCATATTGCATCAGTCATGAAAAACTATTAAATAAATTGCTTATATTTATTTAAAACACGTATTTTGCCTTACTTCATAGTCTTTTTTTTGGTGACCCTGAAACAGGCAACTCCCCCTTAAAAGCATAGGAAGGGAATTGAAAAGGGGGATGCGGTAGGTAGATCAAGATAGCCAAGGGTTGACTAGGGCCTTCGAGCTATAGTTTAAGGATCCTACCCAGTGTTTCACTTAAAGAGATGCAGGGAAAACCATAGACAACCTGCATCAGGTAGGTCGGGCATTGGGAACTATTCTCAATGACAGCAGACGAGTTTGCTGTGGGGTCGCAGAATTCCCTTCTTTTAGAAGGCAGTTGGCCGACTGATCCTATGGGATCAGCGGACAACTCTTGTCTTATGCCCAAGGTCTTCGATCCAAGTACATAAAAAATAGGCGAAGGTGTCTTGGCATGTGAGAACTTTGAAAACAACCCAGAGAGAGTATGAGGCATTCCCGACAGTCAGGTGAGCCTCGCAGTTACTCTGGGTAATTTCTGCAGTTTCCCTGCAAGGGAAATATTCCTTAAATTTATATATAAATAGTTCAATGTTTCGTAGGCTGGTTGAATGATTAATCAACAAAATCGGAAATTAACGTCCCGTTACCGTTATTGACCCAGTAGGTTACTGTTCATCAGATTACCCTTGGTAAAGGATGGCGGCTGTGGATATCGTCAGCTTTTGACTTCGACGTGGGCCAGAACTTCTTTCTTGGCATTGGCTGGTGTAGATTTCCTCAAGTTGGTTCATGAATGCTTGCATGATTTGCGGCTCTTGATTCTGGTTATTTCTGCAATCATTTTTCGTTGCTCCGGTCTAGCTCACGCCTTACTGCCGTTGTTATTGTTCGTGGTCAGGACAATTTATAATCTTAAACTGCCAAATATTAATCTCCGATCATAACCACCACGACCTTAATCATCAAATCATCATCTCCTTGATGTTCTAAGCATAAATATCTCCACGTCCTTAATGTGCAACTCACCATCTCTTTCATCTGACCTTAATATAATGTCCGAAATTAGTTTCTCCTGGGGTTTTTAATAATTTTTTCCCATTGCCTTATTTCGTATTCCGTCGGTGGCGTGGCTCGATATTCTCTAATCAAGTTTATTGCCTCTCTGGGAGGAGCCGTTTTCCGAGAAAAACAACTAACCTCCTTACCATCCGTTGTCGCCAAATTTCAGGGGACATGGTAAAATCACCAATAACGCCATTGTGCATGACTTTTATTACCCCTGTCTGCAACCCTCACCTAGCTTTCCTTTGAAGACATACCGCCAAATTCCGAGGAGATGTGTTTTATCGTTTCAGTGTCAAGAGTATAGTCAACCCGCATTAAATTTTGGAGATCTCGACGCACGTATGTACCACGAATCGTATTCCGTGGATTTTTTACACTTATATGTGCATATATAGATTGAATTAGAGCCATAACAGCACTAACATCTAAATACCACAAAATGAAACTAATAATTGTATAGAATTTTTTACTGCAAGTTTGGTGTACAATCGATTACTCATTTTCTTTATTCATCGTCGGCAAATATGAATATATTACGTTTAATAAATATTTGTCGAGAAGACATAGTGATGTTTGTTGCTTTGAAAGAGTATTTTGGAAAGTGTAATTTCGTAAAAGATACAAATTTAAGCAATTACTAATCGCATTGCGTCTTTTCGGTGCTTCAATTCGTTCCTTCAGTTTCAATAAGTCTAAAAGCCGTATTTCCGCAACATCAGAGCGCTGCTTTGTTGGCATTTCGTTTTTAAATTAAACAAAGCTTTGCTTCTGCTTCAGAGAGATGCAATTACTACTGCGTTTATAAGAACACGTAAACTTAATACTGAGAAATACCGTAATCTAATCCTCTCCTATAAACGACCGAATGTATGTGTTGTATAGCCCGCATAAATAAAAAAAATACATTTTAGTAAAAAAATTATTTTTGGCCCAGGAACTTTTACTGAGAAACCCAATTTAAAACGCATTTTGTTTACGCTTACTGTTAATTGTTTCTTGATTAATAACTGTTTTTTTGGCTACATGAGGGTGATCCTGAAACAGGAACTCCCCTTTAATAGCATAGGAAGGGAATTGAAAAGGGGGATGCGGAAGGTAGAGCAAGGTAGCCAAGGGTTAACTAGGGCCCCCGGACTATGGTTTAAGGATCCTACCCAGTGTTTCACCTAAAGAGATGCAGGGAAAACCCTAGAAAACCTGCATCAGGTAGGTCGGGCATTGGGTACTATTCTCACGCCCTTCCGAACGACGGGAGACGAGTCTGCTGTGGGGTCGCAGCATTCCCTTCTCCGTGTCTCCATCAATTTCAGGAGGCAGTTGGCCGACTGATCCAATGGGATCAGCGGACAACTCTTGCCATATGCCCAAGGTCTTTGACCCCAGTACATATACCTCCTAAAATAGGTGAAGGTGTCTCGGCATATGAGAACTTTGATAAAAAATACCCAGAGAGAGTGCGAGGCATTCCCGACATGATCAGGTTAGCCCCGCAGTCACTCTGGGCTGAAGCGCCTGCGAGAAAACTCCCGCAGCGCCCATTCCTCGAATTAATAACTGTGTGTCTGCGTAGTATATATTCAAGAGATGGTCGTAAAACGACTGCTTTTATTTGTAACTCTTAAAACTAGTATTTTAAAAGACAAATGAAGTAAACATTTCTTTGTTGTAAATTATAAGATGAATAAAATTCAGGAAAACAAGGGAAACTTTAATCCAATTCAATAATTTAAATGTTATGCACCTGCAAAAACTTTTGAGTATATAATTTACAGACGGAAAGGCGCCACGATATCCGTATAAATAGTAATAGTTTATATTTTAAGATTATTTTATTTTAATCTTAGTGCAAGTATTTTCATATTCGCACGTAACGGTTGAATGCCAGAGTTTCTAAATTTTTCTTTAAAATATGTATTGGCTTTAGGTAAGGAATAATCAAGTGTATTTATTCGGGTGTATAATTATGTTAGTTGATACACGTTATAGAGGTACTGTTTATTGAGGTTAATTACAAGAATTTCGTCCTGGAAGAGACAAATTGTTTAAAATTTGCTTTATCGAAGCATGGAAACAAAATTATGACGATGTAGAAAGAGAAATTATTCGATTAACTGTTGAGAGAACGGGAAGGAAAATATTAGGGAAATGAAAAGAACGTCAAAAGCGGAAGGTATATGTGAAGTCAACAAAGTAAGAGAGAAAATATTAAACTATGGTCTTATTGGTCAGCCACATACCCGGCTGTTCAAAATTCTATAAACGTTTTCCCATCTTTATGTGAGACAAATTAATTTTAAATGTACCGATTACAAACTTAAATTTTGGAACCAAGAAATCAAATAAAATCGAATCTACGTTTTTCTCTGTCGCCCCCAAAAAAACTGAAATCTCCAAATATACTGAAACATTGAATAATTTACAAGGAACTGTCCATAGTGCTGAAGGAAAAAGTGTCCGATGAAAATATTATTGATGTGGCTGGAGCTCATAGCGAGCACGGGGCAGAATCTCTTTCTATTGATAAATATTCCTTGAGCTCAGGATTTCATACTTATCCTTTAAGGATTTTAGATGTTATGAAACAGATATATTTTTGGAATTCATGTACGTACAATTGATAATTAAAATTTTGTATCAAACCGTTCGATGTAAAACCTCATAGTATTAGGTCATTTCGGGAGAAGATTAAAAGACTGACATAAATTCGGGGACGGAAATATATTCTGAAGTATTAATTTTCACTTTTAAATTGAATTTGCTCAATTAAGTGAAATAATAGAAATAGTAATTGTTAGAATATAAGTTATCTATAGTCAGTAGCTTTTAGTACTTAATGTATTTTTTTTCCACTGTTGTAACTGCCACCGGACGTATGTCCCATTGTAGTTTAATAAATACATACAGATTATATTGTATCATTTTAACATGCTCTTACGGATTTAATTTCCACTTAGTTACAATTGTCAGAAATTTTTTGTAATATTATTATGCCAATATTACTACACTCGTTTATTATAAACAACATTTTATTTTTTGATCTATAATAGATTATATATAATCGGTTGTATCGATTCTATCGATTATATATAGTCTATTATCGATAATAAATTACCTTCCCTTGTATAGTTGTAATGATTTGTTGTGAAACACGAGCGTACAGCCGTCGTTTTTCGTCTTCCCTTAAAATTCTCGACCACCCGGCCGAAACTGAACGCCGGGGACCTAGATTGCTTCAAGTTTCCAAATGAAGATTTGCCTGCTTTCACACATTCCTGGCTGAGCACTTCTTCAGCTCGCGTGTTGACGCAGGTGTATTAACTTAAGACGCTGCACGAAGTCGGACAGACTTTCTATGAACGCTTTAAAATGTATTATTCGTTCTGAATACTTGACGTGTTACTTATCAGCGTCCTCATGAATAAGCAGATGCCGTTAATCGTACACCCACTTTCTTGTGATAGTAATGCTAATTACAGGACAAATAGATTTGAGCAGCTGTTACGCAATTAGTACCCTTTGTTTGCAAGGTAACGGTCACCTTTCACGACCCATCTGCTGCGTCGCTCTCAGTCCATTATCTTAGTGTGGACATTTTAATCGAATCAAGTATCTGGTAACCATGTATTTTGAAATGTAATTCTTTTCTACATAGTCATCAGTGTAACTGTTCAATAAGTATAATATTGTAATTATCCAAACGACATTACTATGGCGATGATAGTATGTTTGCGGAAAGGTTCGTCTATTATTTTCAGACTATAAAAAATTTAATAGTATTTTTCATGCACGTAATTTTCACAGCCATAAAACTGGCATGTTATAGTGTTGTTTAATATTTTTTGGGGAACAGCCTTTCTTTATTACAGATGAACATCATATTCAATCTGCAATTACAACGCTCATTCAATCAGAATTTCAGCTCGTACAAAAATGTATAGTTTAATGATAAAAAGTACGCCGTTACATGTAACAATTACGAAGGAAATTTAAAATGCCGGATATTTCGACTCGGATCGTATCTAACGGAGAATGCACACAGTCTGATTAAGCCCACCGTTTTGAAGATATTATGTCAAAACATTTTACTAGTCAACCTCTATACAGTTGAATTTATTTCTAACTACATAAAATTTAGATTATATTAGAATAATTCCCGTCAAACTCAGAAAAAAATTTATAAGGAAAAATACACTAATGAACATTTGTGTATTACCATATTGTCACCGTTTGTCATTTAATATAATACAGTTATTTTAGAATCTACATTTTTCTGCGAGTTTAAAATGTAAATCTTTCTTTTCTTAAATCATAAAGGACACAAAGATCCTACTAATATGTATTGCACTACCGCCAATCAACCACCAGCTGGGTTCTTACAGACCCAGAGAAGTATATATACACCGAGTCGAGACAGTCCCAACACTTCGCCAGAAGATGACGACGAAACACGTGGTCGTCTAATCGCCCCTTTTTAATCCCAGCTGTACTCGAGTCGAAGCCCGAGAACTATTTCTGCACTACCGATGTTATTTATAAAATTACTGATTGTAATTGTGGCCTTTGTTACAAAAAAACCTTGGCCATAAATATAATTTTAAACTGTATACCTGTAAACACAAACCTACCACAAAGCAATGTATTAAATGTAACTACAATTTTGACTTTGACAGCTCAGCATTTTAGAGAGAGAACCTCATACTGTTGACGATTCATTTCTGAAATGTTGTATGTTATAAATCAACAAAGTACTGTGAATGTTAATCATGTGCAGTATTTTAAAAACTTTTTTGTTATTTTTACTTATTCTAACGATTGTCTGCATATAAAGTCATACTTTTTATTATTAATATTAACAGACGTTAATTTCTATCTTATATTTTATAGTTTAATGTTAGACGGATTATTACTGTTGAGAATCTCTGCAACAAAAATATGTGAAAACAACTTGAAGCAGTCGGAGGTCATGAATCTTGCTGTTTTTAATTTTGACGCTGGAATTAGGGTAGATTTCAGAAAAACAATATATATATATATATATTTAACACATCACTATGTTCCTTTACAACGTTTCGTCCTCAACTTTGGAACTTCTCCAGGTGTAGAATTACGTAGACAAATTTCTTAAGCTAAAATTTTCATGGATACAAATACACACAAATTAAATATTATAGGACTACGACCAGTGAGTATCACGGCCAAAATCTATATGTCTGTGTCTAACAAAATTTTACATTAAGAAGGCATTTGTCTGTGTTTCAAAATCTGAAGAAATCCAAAAATTGTGAAAGAAACGTAAAAATGGACTGATATGTTGTTTGTTTATCAATTGAATTAATGTTTCACTAATCTATTTATTGAATTTACTCCGATATTTGTCGTTGTAATGTTTATGAATCTCTTACACGAACTAGCTCCATGCCGCGTCCATGTGGCAACTCACCAAACATCTCGTATTTAGACAAATTTTTATAGAATAAAATATTGGCTTTCTAGCAGGTTTTCCCTTCGGGAAATTCACGTATCAAATGAGTTTTCTTCTTATCAGTGTAGTACACAAATTTTCTAATAATGATTCCTTTCCTGTTATATCTTTCCATAAATTAATTTAGAACTAAAATTAAAATTAAGCAGTTCGAACTGCCCTTTGCCATAGTTACAATTTCTGAAAATTTTTAACACTTTCGTTACTGGTATGCTGATTTTGTGTTTCGTTTTCCAGTGATTGTATTTGATTGTTCCACAGTATGAGCTCCATTAAACACTTGCAAAGGAACCACATATAGTCATGCTGGTAGAAGTATTTTGGTAAACGAACGTGTAAGCGATTGATAACACGAGGCGAATGTTTGCAATATCAGAATACAAGGATTGCGAACTACAACGGCCGTGACAAAAAAAGGTCAGGGCGCCAGCTGCATCACTTCCGCTGAGCGCGATTTTCCACCTCATTGCTGGGCGTTATACGCACTCATGCTCATCGCAAACTGAGCCAGTTTTTCAAAGCTAATAACTTAAAAAGGAGCGCGTTTCATCTATCACATGACGCTCCAGTAGTGTTCAACGTGATTCGGAGGAGAAATTATTATATACGAGGGCGGTTAGGTATGCGATGAATAGTAAAAAACGATTGTTTCAATTCGGTTTTCTTTTCATCGTTATCTCTATACCAGTTTCGTCCAACCTAGGCGATATTACTCAACAATGCGATCTGATTCGTTTTCCTTGGGGTTAAGCTTAGTGCTAATGAAGGACCTCTTTAGTTTCCGAGCCTGCTTAAAAAACATACAAACAAATATAGTTTTAATATTTCCTCCTGAAGGTACTTAAATTAAATTTAAATAAATAAATATTTACAAATTATCCCTAAAACCAAATCAAAATTCCCCCCATGGTTATTGAATCACAATAGACGTATCACTATCCGACCTTAAGAAAAATGAAACCAACCCCATAAATCATACAAACACGCTTCAATAATTTATCAGCCAAATTCCCGGGCCACGAGCGATTTTACACTGATGGATCAGTCACTGCAAATGGAGTAGGATGTGCAATAGTATCAATCAACTAAATCACTCAACAACGTAAGCTCCATCTTCTTCTCCGAAACCTTTGCCAACCATGGAGCGTTAGAGATGATCTAAAACTCACATTCAACCAAATTTAAATACAGACTCAATAAGTGTCATACCCCGGATTAACATTGAAAACAACAAAGAACCAATCGTCAACAAAGTTAGAGAAAAATACCATGAAATTATAAACCGAAGGAAAAGAAATAATAATTGGATGCATTCCGGCATCAACGGCAACGAGAAAGCAGACGTAGCGGCAAGTGGTGCATTACACTCACATCTCAGAGAACATCTCCGTCGAGGAATAAAATCATCGTGGGGCCAGGAATGGACAGAAAAAATACCAACTAAATTTGCCAATATAAGAAATACCTTTCACACAGAAAACAAAATCCTATTAGACAACAGAAGGGACCAGATTATCTATACCTATCAAAATTTCTTCTTGTTAATAGCAGACATACAACAAATCTTTGCCTGTTTCTCAAAGCATCCACTCGTCAGTTGTTCCCGTTAATCCTCATAACCTGCTTACTTCATTAAGCCTTTCAGAGTAAAAAATTAACATTCCATAAATTATTTTAAAAATTCACAATGGTCAAATACGATTATTTTACTATACATGAATTATATCAATCAAAAATTAATGTTCCCCCTTTCAGCCTCAAAAATTCCCCCGACGTTTTAATTACCAAAAGTCATTAACAGATGAGGCACGAGTCGTCTCAATATTTATAATCTTCCACTATCTGCTGGCGATAATATTGAGCAAGTGTGAGTATTTACTATTGGTTCTGAGTACTAGTCTGCACGCTAGACAAAATTGAGTCTAATCAATTACAAACGTCAACATTTTAATTCCTGTGCTTATTTGACTGTAAAATTCCAATAGATAAGTATTTTCTAATGGTCAAGCACTAAAAATTTCGATTATTTCGATCATATACTTAGAAAAGAAGATACACTTTACATCGCAAATTTAGCATAATATGCAGGAATATTTTTCACTGTTTGACGTACCGAGATTATTTTATGTCTCCATACTTCATTCATGTACACTGAAAATTATCCAACCACCTAGAATTTACCGACATTATTACTCTAATTGTCTACAACCAGACCTGTGTTAAATTGTATTTATTATTGTTCTTCGTAAATTATTAAAACTTATCATTGTAAAAATTAAAAATTTTAAGTGATAAGGGAATAGAAAAATTAATACCATAAGCGGATACTGTACACAGAATTTCCAAGTAAGTTAGAGAGGCTGATTACAGGAAAAAAATGTTTTCAAAGCTCAGGTATTATGGCTATGAAACTGGAGTAAAGGATTAGGATTATAAAAAGAGGTGCCAAAGGATATTTGGGTCTTAAGCACTTTCTTTTTAAGGGAACATTGAATAATATTTAATTAAAATTTCGTCGCAAACTCTGGAGCCTGGATTGCTAGACAGGCAATGTGCAGTTTGTACAGTCTGGAACAAAATATGTAGTAGATCAAAATATATTGTTTTGTTAAATTCTGTGAAGAAAATAAGACATGACACGGGAACCGTAAGAAAGTCACAGGAAAGAATTTGAATTTAGTACAGCAGTATTAATAAATACCGAGTAGTGAAGTATAAATGACTTGTTTCGGCTAACTAAAATTAAAGATGACAAATAGTTGCGTCAGCTGTATAGTAATAATTTTAATACTACACAAAAAGCAAAATTTTATTTAATAGAATGTGACAGCATAAATGAATCATTAATTATTCTATACACATTCTCTGCTCAGCATTTTGGAGACACCTGGTAAAATAATAAAGAGGATGATGTATTGAAATTATAAAAGTTCAATAGCCTGTATAATCTGCAGTAGCAAGGTAGCAGTAGCCATCCAAACGTTGAGTAGGCGTTTCTGACTCAACCTTTAATTGTTGAGGCGGTGTGCGGGTTCTTATTGTTTGGGAGGAAGTCGGCCAATCTGCGTTGGAGCGCCTTGTAAATATTATGTCTTGGCGGTCCAGATTCAGAGGCGATGACGTCACTTGTTAGTGGCGTGTCAGCTGGAGCAGCCATTACAGCTAATGGCGGTCAATTCAGACAGCCACTTTAAATGCGGACAGATTTCCAAGCACGCCCGACAGCTGAATGGTGTATCCAGATTCAGAGTACGTGACTCGGCCTGTTGATAAACTCCATGCGATTTATATTTCATTTATTTTATGCTCCGGCCGCCATGATTAGTGGAATACTGATATCCCTGTTTTATGATTGAAGTTACCTGAGATCAAACAGATTCGTAATAATAGGAATCGTTGCCGAGTATCCGCATGCGCCACCATTTGACCTAAGTTGCCAATCGCAGTCCCAGACACAATGTCTTCACATTAACATATTATCCAGACGTGGACTACCGCAGAGCTGTAATATTCCGGTTCTGGAATTTCCCTCGACATGAAGAAACTTGAATGCAGCTACTAAAGAAATGAGTGAAAATTTTGTTAATTAAAAATTAGGTTTAATTTGTATTACTTTTGACAGGATAATTTATATTCTTATGAGTAATGCATTGGTTGTTTTGGCCTTTAAAATCCATAAAGTTGATCCATGTTTTTCCCCTATTCGTGTTTATAATACGCCAGGTCCATATAGTATAGTCCATATAGTATAAAATTATATTAATATATTTAAAATTATGCTTGACATCATATAAAATTTTCATTGAATCTTAGCGTAATCTATTAGGTTAGTTTTGTATGTTAGCCAATAATTTGCATCCAACAATGTCGATGTCCGTATTTATCGATTAGTAGTCTAATACCCCGATTACGGTTCAGTGATTTATTAGGAAGGGATGTTGGTTCCGATATCCTGGATATGTTCTGGTCTCTCGAAACACAGCACAGCTTGGACCAAGTAATTGCCTAATTAAGGTTCAAGAAAGCCGTAATCTGCGAATGGTCCATTGTGAATGTAAACCTCGTTTTAGGGAAAATTTCCTAGCGATGAAGCTCAAGTAATTGTATTGTCAGTATAATTAAAATTAAATCCAGTACAAGATATATTATTTAACGTAACTGAAATACATTTCGTCGTTTGAACTGTCATCGTGTCCAAGAAGGCTCAAGACTTTTATTCATAATAAATTAATCAAAGTATATTCGTCGTCACAAGTGACGACCGCCCCTTTATGATAGCAATATGCAACACTTTTTTGTCTGGTTTATCTATTCGACTATGATTAATTGAGACAGAAAATATCCCCTCCCATTACATAGGGTCTCACAAGTATGCTAGTTTTTGCACAGTTGCGAAATTGGAATGATCAGTATCATTCCTCAGCTTGGGTAATTTTTGTGCATATCTTCGAAGAGTGTTAAATGTAATTTAATTAAATCTAACATTTAGAGTATCTTATAATATTAGAAAGAAGTACTTTGAGGTCTTATCTAAAAACGAGAACCAACCTATATTTCTAAATACTCATAGCTTCTGAACCTGGAAACTATTTTAGTGAAAAAATAAGAAGTTAAAAGATCAGTTTAGGATATTTATTTACACGTGATTTTAATGAAGGAAAGTATTTAGAAAAGAGTTTTGAATTAAGGAAAAATATGGATAACAGTAAAAAGAGTGACGCGTTTATTCCCTTGGTGCGGCAAGGACTGAGAAACTTGACAGTCTACCTTCTGTTCATCTTTCGCTGAAGTCTCTGATCCTTAGTTGAATCAGTTACCATCGCTGTCGTCTCTGCACTTCCTGCAATGCCTGTAACAGAGGACTACACAAATAAGCACGTCGGTCTTCAAATCACACAACGATTGCGCGAAAATTATCGATATCATCATCCTTTTTTTGGTCCATCTCCCAGGACCATGAAATGTTATTGGTCGAGGAACTTACGTGTTCACTCAAATTTCAAATACGTGAAGCTATTTCGTTCCTTAGGATCCACACGGGATTCCTCCCCCACTATCCGTCTCTTTCGTGCTTATACTCGGACTGCAGGGATTAACACGTCGACATATTAGCGTCAAGAAGCGTGTGATGTTTTCAACTTTTCCTAATAGAATTTAATGACTCATACATACTTGAAACAATTACTTAACTATAGCGCTACAATTCAAGCTGGATTTCAAATTTATTGATAATGGTTTGATTAAACTGGTAGAGACATTACAGTATTCCTTTGCCTTTGTTTAAACAGATCATAGTTCAATAAAATAAAAACTTCGCAACTAGTGGAGTTATTTTTGCCGATTTCATTGTCTGTGTGACAAAAGAGACAAGTGGAGAGATAAAATTAAAGTGCAGGAAGTGATAGAGGCGTTGAAATTGAAAGGTCATTCCAACTTTTTTAACAATAAAAGCGCTTCCCCTTGCTCTAATGTTTAACCCCTCTTTCTTGAGATCGGCCATAGTTTCACTGTCCGAAAGGTTGCAACGACATTTTTCACTTCTTGCACTTTCATTTTATCTCTAATTTTCTCTTTTTTAATATAGACAATGGAATACCGGAAAAATTTCTCTACCATTTACAAACCTTTTATAACATTAAATGTTAAATCTGAAATATTGCTTCAAGAAGCATGTATTGAAAACTTAATCTATTTACACGTATTACTTTATTTTACGTTTCCTCTGTTCAGTTTCAAATGCATAAATAAAGATTGATAACCTGACAATAATGGATAATGGGGAGCAAAATGCTATGGTTTTAAATATTTTTATTGTTGGATGTGGTTGTTATGTGGAAATGGAAAGGCTTGCACAGAATAGGTTAAATTTGATCGCTCGTACAAGCTCCTCGATATTTACTTGTGAAATGAACTTAAAATGAATATCACAACTATGTAATATTCCCCACATACTATTAAGTTAGTGCATAAATTTGTAACTGATTAAAAAAACAGTGTGAATTGTTCCTCCAGGGCTTCGCGATGTCAGGCGTGCACTCGGGCCCGCTGCTGCCGACGCCGCCTCCGGGGCCCGCCTCCACGGCGCCCCCCAACTACAACTCGACCGTCGGCGTCGGGGACAGGTGCTCGCGCCTCCTCGACTACAACTACGACGCCACCGCCGCCGTCATCTGCGCCATGTACCTCGTCTTCGGTATCGTCTACAGCCTCTTAGGTAATTAACTAAAAACTTAATGGCGATTGAAGGCCATGGTTTAATTTTTTATTCATTTGACGGGGAACGAAATACTCGGTACTCAGAGTATAGATCTATGTTAAAAATGATCTAATCTTAGCTAATGTCAGTTCCTACTAATGTATGAACGGGTGGAAACGGAGCTGGTAGGCGAGTTACCTGCCATCTTGCTATTTTGAGGGTCGCGAGTTCGAATCTTGCTATCCGAAAGGATGTCTGTATTCAGTGAAGAAATTGATTTGAAACATTTTATAAAAATTTTATTCCTTACTCTTTGGTGTAGCCCACCGGACCTTCTAAATGAATTACGTCCCAGACGGCTATTCCTAAGGTCGCGCGTTCGACACCCGTTACACACAAAAATAAACTTTTAGCTTATATAATGTGTTACTGTGTTTTAAATTTAGAGTTTATATTGTTTTTAATGTAAAGAATTTTTCTGACTATATTGTGAAACATTTAACTTAATTTTTATGCAAAATTACGTGACAATTTAAAAAAAATCTACCTGTAAGGAATAAAAAAACGTAATTAAATAATGACATGTTTTGTTATATTTATTGAAAAATATCCGTCAGTTAAGGGGTTAAGTAGATCAGTCTGTTTCTGACCTTTTACTAATGTACTAAGTCCCCGTAATCTGTCACGTTTCCAATTGCTCCAATAAGGCTCTATTGGATTTTATTCAAACCTATTTCCAATCACCTCACTGAACTATACAGAAAATTAAATTGAAAACCAAATTAATCAGTCAGACCATAAAAACGTCCAATACTTATAAGTATTTCAAGAACCTCAAAAGTATCTCGCCAAATGGAAACAGTGAGTAATAAAGGGTGTTGTCCTGTTATTGTGTGATGCTGGCTGCTGCGTGTCTGATTATCCAAAGCTGCACAGGTGATGAAGCAAGGAGTGACTCAGCCTCGACTACTATCAATCTCCGCACTGGCCCTGCTCTCTCAGAATGTTGGAGTTAGCAGCCCATATGCAAACTCCGTGGGTGTAGAGCTGGATTTCTAGATTCCACACTGACAAAATTGCTACTACCCTGTGTGTATGTGCTGAGAGGACTAAGTGTCTTTCTCGTCCCTCGCTGGGCGCTGTTCTGCGCCAACGCACAGAGGAAACTCCTCAATCGCCAACTCCCACATTCCATCATCACATGACATCTTCCTTTAATCTGGTGCTATAATAACCTTCTGCGTTTTGAATTAGAAAAAAAACCATGACTGGCCGCGAATTTATTAATTTTCTGCCATTTTGTCACTGAGTGTGACTTGACTGATACTCTTGGCTAGGTCAGTAGAAACTTCCCCATATCTTTATTCACCCAGATTGTACCCTTCTAGTGTATAAACCATCTTTTTCCCAAAACGGAAGTCAGGTCATAAGCCAAATGGCTTGAAGATCAAACCTTCCCGATCCCAAGTGGAAATGATTCCATCCCACTAGAATATATTAAAATGAATTTTACATCATTCTAGAAATATTTATATACATATTAAATATTAACACTTAAAAACGTGGTTTACTACAGTATTGCCAACTTGGAAAGAGATTAGCTAAATTTATCTTTTGTGAATGAATGGTATATTGTTTGATATTTTTAAGTCATTCCTTAGGTTTCGTCGTAACGACTCTCGGTGAAAGAACTCTTTTGCATGGTTTCGTCTCACTTCATAAGTTAATCCTTGAACGTAAGCGTTTCATGAATCTTGCATGCTCCCGTGCAGTTAGACTTCAAGGGTTTACAAGATCTAACGAAGGACGCTATGGAACCCAATCACAGCATCCCTAGGAGAAGAAATAATATTTTGAAACTATTCAAATTACTTTGACGACTTTGGTGAATTTTCCGATGGGATTACCCTTGTTATGCAGCAAAGGACTTTTTCTGCTCAGTTGTATACTGAAGTTTTCCCAGCAAATGTTTTGGAGGGAATTCAAGATTTGCGGTTAAGGTCAAAACCCACGCAGATTTACATCACGTGTCCAGTTCCTGGAGTCCACTTACGTGAAACGTCCCACTCATCCGACAAAGCAAGAACTGAGCTCGAGGCATTATTTCCAGTCAGCGTATACGCGGAAGGAGACTATAGCAATTACATGTGAATAAAAAGGAATACGTACAAAGTATGCTTAGAGAAAGAAAGATGCTTCAATCATTCTAAAAAAGTAAAATTGGTCTTCAGTTAATTAATTTATATTTCAATAGTAACTCTGCAAGTTTAAAGTTTCTAATTCATTGATAAAATATATTTATTAATATACTTACATTTTCTTTCAAAGAGGCTTTCGAAATAATGTGCCGTATTCATATACATTGAAATCATCTTATCAATTTATTTATTCATCGTATCGACGATCCAAATAAATTAATTTTTCTCAGCCTGCTGCAAAAATAGATAGTAAGTGGGATGAATGATATAGGAACGTGTAATAAGACTTATAACTCGCAGTTAGTTTACACACCGGCTTCACGCGGAAATTGCAAGAAATCTTCCCGTAGAATTAATATTTTTATTTATATTCATATTATATTAATATCTTCTGCAATATATCGAAATTAAATATGCAAGAATATTTGAATTAAATCTCCTTTAACTAAATCCCTCAAATTTTCATTTAAACCTTTTGAACCGTTTCGGGGCCTATTCGAGACAAACATATGGACAGACGGACAGTCAGTCAGACAGACACTGCAATTATCTTTATTGCTATCGATAAAGTTTCATTGTTGACAAATTATATGTAAATATATTTGTCATTTTGTATTTGAAAATTGTGTTTCAAAGTTATTAATTTTAGAAGAGAATCTACGGAAACTTAAATTCACCATAAATAATATTTAATAAGTTTAATTTGTTTTTAAGTTTAATTTGTTTTTAAGTTTAATTTGTTTTTAAGTTCAATTTCTGCTGTAGCATTAGTACTCCCATTAATATAAACGACGCCCCTATTTTTCAGCTTTATGAAATTCAGCAATGAGCAACATTCAGAACCGCTACGCTTTAACTTTTTGCTACCACTATGCGCTATTAGCATCACTCTTCGTGACCTACATCTGCGCGCTCCTCTTCATATATTTGATTACTTTTTTACGGTAAGCAGGTCAATATAGAGGATTGCTGCAAAATGATACGGCATCATGTAAGATTAACGCAACTTGTTATAGAATGTGTTCAACGAGAAATTTAAAAAATACTACAAATGAGACCAAATGTCATATACCATGGCGTTGTCACATAAGAAGGATAACTTAAAAATCGATCGAAAATAAGATGTCACAATAATAGAAAGGTTTTTTTATATATATTCTTCTTTTGTAGGATAGCTTCGTCGAAATCTAAGCATGCAATGCAACTATGATAGCTAAAATATGAAGTAATGTTTTTGTTAGTTACAGACTGTTTGAGGCCTTATTGTAGAACAGGAAAGCTGAGGAAGGGTGTGTTGGATAAAATTAGAAGAGGAAAGTTCTATCCTAGTTGGATAGTCCGTGGAGCTAAGCTTTTATTGAAGGAATTCTCTTCCTGAATGAAATATAAGTTTAAAAGTGAGATGAAAGTTTATAAATTAGGTCCTACACTTGTAAAAGACCTGTTTTTGGTGACGTTACAAATTCTACACAGTATATCACACACTGTATGCAGCAATGAGTTGTTTTCTCTTATGTACCATATCAGTTAATACCTTAAAAATGTAACTATTTATACAAACAACACTAAAAACTACTTCAAATTTTCACTGGCATCCGTATTTAGAATTCAAGTCTTGATTTACAAAAAAATGTATTCTAGTATCTATTCTAATATTAGTGGGTTAGGTCTTTGTACATACACAGTCCGTCCCTCAGGAAAGGCGACTGATATTATATTCACATAACTATTATTGCCATCTGTTAATTAACTAGGGACTATCGCCTACCTTCCGTTTTAAATGTAAGAACGCTGGCATCACAGACTGCTCATAACAACAGAATCTTTGAGAGCATGTTTTGAACTTCAGTCGTTAAAGGATCAATGGAGAAACGTGAGGATATTAAACTTTGTTTTAAATTTGGTGAAAGTGCCACAGATACTTTTGAAGTTATACAGTGTATGACAGTGAAGCAATGAGTAGTAAAAACGGTACTGTGCAAGGTTTCTTGATGGTAGAGAGTGTTGAAGGTCACGTCCAGAAACATAATCGACACTTCGGGGTTGAAAAGAATGTTCAAAAAGTGGTTGAAATCTTTCAAAGTGATCCCAGGCTAATTGAGGAGATCACTGGAATGCCTAAAACAAATATACATCGAATTATATCTAAGAAAGTGGGTAAAAGGTGCAATCGACACGATTTCTAGGTTCAAAATATTATCGTGGTGCATCCTTATTCGCCTGATTTCTAAAACAGAAAATGTCAATGGCATTTCCACTCGATTTTAGATATAAATAAGACAATTTAAAAGGATCAATTTTATAATTGTTTTGAACATTTTTTCCAACGTTGTGTTTTGAGTCACAAGAAACCTATTTTGAATAATAACGTCACCTTTACTGTGGGAAAGAACACGTGTACCAAATTTGGATCCGGCACTTACATACCCAAAAATACACAGAAGCAGTCAAGTGTATTTATAAGGAGAATACACTTAACCATCTCTTCGTTATGATTACCGTAAAATAAAGTTTTTTTTGGTTAATTGTCTACATGAGGGTTATCCTGAAACAGGCATCTCCGCTTTAATAGCATAGGAAGAGCATTGAAAAGGGAGGATCTTGAAGGTAGAGTAATGTAGCCAAGGGTTATAGGGCTATAGTTTATCATACCCGGTGTTTCATCTAAAGAGATGCAGGGAAAACACTACAAAATCTGCATCGGGTAGGTCGGGCATTGGGTACTATTCTCACGCCCTTCCGAATATCGGGAGACGATTTTGATGTGGGGTCGCAGCATTCTCTTCTACCCCAGTTTTAGGAGGCAGTTGGTCTACTGATTCAATGGGATCAGCGAAAAACTCACCTTATGCCCAAAGTCTTAGACCCCAGTACATGCACTTCCCAAAATAAGTTTGAAGAAAAAGCAGAGAGTGTACGAGGCATTCCCGACGAAGTGCGGTGAGCCCCGCAGTCCACTTTGGGGAGAGATTCCTGCGAAACAAAACTCCCACAGGCACCCTATTCCGTAAAGTAATTCGTATAGATACGTATACATATCTAAGAAAAAGAAAATCGAGTGTGCACGACCCTGATATTTATAATAATCATTCTGCCTCCGCCTTATAAAACTTTTTTAATATAAGAATAAACTAACAAAACGTTTTCATTACTTATGGTTATACACTCTAAATTAACATTTTATTTATGAATTTATACTCTTTGTTTTTCGCAACTGTCGCATCGGATGAGTGACTAAACTTTTAGTTGCAGAAAAATCCGTTTCGGGCGCCAGAGTAGCATTCCACAATCATTTCCATTGCGACTCATAGAACATTTTGCATTATTATCATCCTAATAAAAAGTAGCATTACTTAAATAGAACTATTTCACGCTAAACAGAAATTTCATTATCTCGCATAAAAGCTACGCGAGGGCGTTATATGTCTTAATTTACCCTAAAAGGGGGTGAGGAAGTGCCTAAATCTGCCAACGATCGACAGAAATTTTCGTTGTGGAGATCAGCGCTAAATACAAAAACTTCCACTACAGTGGGACGAATGGTATAGGACACATAAGGGCTAAAATTATAACTCGTAGTGTTTGAACAAGTCCGGCTTATAAGGACGAGCGCGTCGCATACCATGGGAATGAGTGAAAGCCCGGTGGAGTTCTGGTAAGCCCGTCAGGGCTGTCCTCCTCCTTCCTGGTTTTCTTCTTTCCCTTATTAAGTCTCCTACAATATGAGACGACCTCGAGTAGCTTGGGAGGTGTATGTACGGGATCAGACCTTCGGCATGCGGTGAGAGTTGTTCGCTGATCCCATTGGACCAACAGACCCTCAAATTTGATCTAGGCATGGATTCGGCTTTGATGCGTTCCCACAATATTCCAGTAGGAGTTGTTCCCAATATCCCGACCTACTTTATGCAGGTTTTCTAGGATTTATGCCTTATGTATAATGTTTTATAATTAATTGAAATATATGTTTTTAGTTAATGAGATCTCTCTCAAGGTTTTGATTTATAAATATTGTAGTGATGCAGGTTCTAAAAAACCTGTATCTATCTTAGGTGAATCACTGGGCAGAACCTTAAACTTTTTTCCGGGGGCCCTAGTCAACCCTTGGCTACGTTGCTCTACCTTACACATCCCCCCTTTTCAATTCCCTTCTTATTCTATTAAAGGGTAGTTGCCTGCTTCAGGATCGCTCTCATGTATCCTGTTACCAATCAAAAAATATATTGCCTTTCAGAGCAAAGTTACAGATATAGGAAACCTAGAGGAGTTCTGTAAAGTCCTTCCCCTCCATTCTTGGCGTCAGGACAAGTATTTTAAAGAAAGTTTCCCACAAGCTGAGATGATCTTGAACAGATTGACGGGCGCATGTGCCGAGATTACAGACCTCGGACATACGGTAAGAGTTGTTCTCTGTTCCCACTGGACTAGTCTGCGAGCAACAATCGAGTCTTCAGTCATCAGAAAGGTGTTGGAGTAGTACCAAATGTCCCACCTTCCTGATGCAGGTTTCTGTAGAGTTTTTACTGCATCAGGTTTAGGTGAATGATACTTAAACTGCAGTTCTATTCTACTCTGACGTAGCCTGTCTTTCTTAAAAAAATACATTACCTTTTATTTATATAGAAGTTATTTACGATGTTTCGTCTATATTCGTGAACTTCATCAGGTTAGTTTTAAATGGATAACATATATGTAAAAGCGGATAATTTGTATCGTAAATTCGGCCCAGCGACGGTTACGGTATAAAATGTATTAAATAAATGTTAATTTTGTTTGCTGACAAATTGCGCCAGAAGATGACGACGGAGCACGTGGTCGTCGAAAAGTCGCGTTTTAATCGCATCTGTACCCGAGTGGAAACCCGAGAAGTTTTTCTGTATTTACTTCTTGCTTTGATGTTGCTACACTATGGATAATATTTTTTACTTGATATTTTAATGTATAAATAATTTGTGAGGTGTAGCACGGAACCCGTATTGAAAGAATGCGTGCCATTTCACGCTACGTGGTGCCCCGAATAGGAAAATTGACCATTCGAAAAGGGAAATAGTTGTTTTGCCATTAACCTACTTGTGCAGACGGGGTTAATGTAGCTTGACTCGACGGCCGTGCTCCGAGGATTACCCTTATTCGCCGACCTTTGTTTCTTATTTACCCTAACACCGTGGTTCATTTCCTCTCCATCGTTTATCAGCAAAATAGCTTCGTTTATCTCCTCGTTGCTATAAAAGCGTTGGCCTGAAGAACAGGTTCTTTTTTGTGCACATCTCCTATAACAGTAGAATATTATAGTTTTAAAATTACTGTGTACGGAAAGAAAATTACCTCGTTGGACTCACTTTAAGACGTAGATTAATAATATTCGTTTGTAGCGTAGGACTAATGACTTATTGTCTATTCGTTACCTTTTAAATTGACTGTTTTAGGTGATTTCCGCCTTCCAGAAATAGTATTAGTTAATTAACTCTCAAGATCGCTAAGAGATTTTAATTTATGTATATTTTTCGTAACACTTTAAATTTAATAAAGATTTCTATTCATACGAGGCCACTCTTTTAAGTTGGCGCCAACACATGGTCTATAATTGCCTTGTCTCAATTCTTGAATCCTTGAATCTATATTTACGTTTTGCTGGGAGTTTAGCTCTTTTGTAATAGCGTCCATTGAGTTGCACTATCGTGAAAAGTAAATATCAAATTCAGTGATGTTTTCAGAATTCATAATTTATCTGACGTGTAACAGCAATAGAGAACCAGTACTTTACTTTTAAAATTAAGGACGGTACTAAATGGTGTAAATTATGTACAGGACATTCCAAAATTGCGGCGTTACAGTCTGAAAATGTGAAGGGAAAAATATTAAATTAGTATAAAACGCTACATTTTGTCTTTATTGGGGACTTCATAAAGTGAACATAATATTATTTATTTCAGTTTACAATTATAAAAACTCGAAATTATTTCAATAAACACTGCTTCCACAATCCATTTCGTTATTAAATAAAGCTTATAGACAGTACTTTTACAATTCAGGATGGAATGAAGTAAAATGTCGTTAATTATACACAACGACATTCTAACAATGTGGCTGACATTATTGAAAATTTGTATGCGAGTGTAGGGAGAGGAGGAGGGGGGCTAGATTTTAAAGTATATGATTTTTTATAACATTTTATTCAATGTAGCAGAATTTTTGTATTAATTTATTAAATTTTATTAGAATCTACTAATTCATTACTGAAGGAATTTTGATAAAAAAATTAATTATTTTGGTCGTACCTTTTTTCCCAAAAATCAGCTAAAGAAAAACCGATTTAAGAGAGAAACGTAGTGTTTTTTATTTTTTTTAATGCCTATGTAGTCACTGAAGTATTATTTATATTAAAACTGTTCTGACTTATTGACCATTAGATTTATATTGTTGTTGTGGTATTAAGTCCTGGTCTGATGCTACCCTCCATACTAACCTATTTTAAACAAATATTACTAATCCATACCAATAGACAATTATATTGTCTATCTGTCTGATTGTCCTTATGTTTGTCTCGAATAGGCTCCGAAACGGTTCAAGGAATTCAATAAAAGGAGATTTAATTCAAATATTCTTGTATATTTCATTTCAATATATTGCAGAAGATATTAATATAAATATTAATTCTACGGGAAGATTTTTTCCAATTTCGGCGCGAAAGTTGGCGTATAAACCAACTGCGAATTATATCATTCGTCCCACTTATTATCTATTGTTGCAGCAGGCTGAGAAAACCCGAACTTCTTTGGATCGTCTATGTACACATAAATTGATAAATTGGTTTTATTTCTCGCGTCATGTAAATTTTAAAATTTAGTAATTGTTAATATGAAAATAAAAAGGAAGCTATCGGGTTTGGTGTAATGCGAGTCGCTGTGTTACATTATGACCTTTAACATGCGATTTAAGTAAAAATGTAACCATTAAGTGGGGGTAAGTTTTTATTCTGTTAGAATACTGAAAGTGTATTTATTCCTGATTTTATACCGGTGGTATTTTGGACTCTCTCGAGATACTGCGAGTATATTTGAGGTTCATATTGTGACGTTTTTGATGTCGGTTTAGTCATGCGTTGACCAAGAATTAAATAATGTGCCCGGATAATATTAATAAAGACCCGGGCAACGCTGGTTCCCAGCTAGTCGTAACTAATCTTCATTGGAGTAATTGTAACCAATTGGTTTCTAATTGACGGAAGCAATTTAATTATATCTCGCCGTAAATGATTAGATTATACTTATTTCTTAACTGTCAATAATATTTTAAAATATACTCATAGCAATATGCCGCTTGCTTAAAATACCATCCATAAAACGTTTTGTTGGCGTCTTTGAATCAAAAAATCCAAGCAACCTTTGCCACAAACCGAACGAGGGCTATGAGGCCTCTATTGGTCGGTATATTTGTATTAAAATAAATCTCCTTGACAAGCAATGTTAAGGCTGCAATAAATTATTAAATCATATTTGTGCATCTTGAGTAGTTGTGAAATGTGTTAGAAGTTAGTAAGGATAGAATTTGTCAAAACAGTATCTGACCTCAAAATAATGTTTAGGTATATGATTCCACTCTAAACACGACTCCTATGTAATACAATTCACACGTAACATATAAAGTTCAGCGAGCATCGTGGCTACTTGAAACGAAGGCTAGACGAAACATTGTGGAATTAAGTAGTTACTTGGCAGTTTCTGCAGACAGCGCTGTTGTCTGTTACAATTTCCTGACTCGTCACCGCGCTGTTGCAGAGCGTCTGCTACATTGCAGAATCACCATTCACTCTAACACGACTTCAAAGTTATGCCCCAAGTAAACTTCCCAGTTTTCTGTTATCTAAGCAGTGACGGTTGATACACGTCAACATGAACATAAATTAATTTAAGAACATTTATAATAATTGTATTTTAACAAAGTCAATTTCTGCATAGATTTTGGAGATTTTAAACTGTTTGACTTGCTTCGCACAAGTTCTGATAATTATAATGAGAAATACACATGCACAGTATTCTGTTTTACCAGCCTGCACTCTCTGTAAAGGTCTACAAACTGCCTCTCTTCAGTACTATGTACTGGTGAGCACGTGCAATGAGAGATGTGCTGTTTATGGTACAGAGAGACAGCAGCTTCATCAGGTGGCACCATAAGGGGACGGCAAAAGATGCGAATCAAAATAATTATGAACCATTAATAAGTAAAAATTAATATTTTGAAATAGATGATATTTTCAAAAACAAAAATAGTATACGTACTTTTTGCGGTAACATTTAAAAAAAGCCACTGTCAAAGGTTATTTTAAAGAAATAAAACATTTAAGGGACTTCATTTACAAGACTTACAGCCTTCAGCTCGATTCTGCACGTAATACTACCATCATGTGTGGCTTATTTCTAATATTAACTCTATTCAAAATATGTACGAAGGAAAAATAATTTTATATTAATAGCGCCAACTTGCTTTCAAATTTTTTCCGCATTTAAATATTAGATACTAAATATATTGCATGTAAGGCAGACGAAATTTGAAATGTTGCGTATTAACATTTTTATTATATTTAACAGCCCAACAATTCTTCTGTACGTTTTTTTGCTGTTAAACAATGATTTTATAAAAAATGTTTGTCTTCTAATGGTCGTTAATTATGTTTGATAAACAAGAAACTGCTTTGAATGTTACAGTGTTCGTAATAACATAACATATTTCGTTGATTCGAAACTGCGGCCATCCTTCCAGGGTACGGAATCAGTCTCAAAGTTCCTAAATTATTACGATCATGTTACATCTAAATATTAGATGATGGCTATTTACATTTTGTTATTGTAATATGATTAAATTCTAATTTATAAAGATAAGAATTACTTACAATACAAACTCAGTCATCAAAGAATTTTTCCGTCCTGATATTCTCAATGATTAAATTATTACGTATCTACAAGCTCGTTAGAAATGATCGTTTATTACATAGAATGAAAGATATATTTAATTTTGGTGTTAACACATCTAAATTAGTTATATAAATGAGTATAATCAGTCCCTATGTCAGTAATATTTTAATTTAAATATGAAACGTCGTAACATTTTATATTTAAATTATAAATTGATGGCAAAGATGCTTATTATACTCATTCATATATTTAACAGTCAAAAATTATAAATAAATTTTTATTGTTAATCGCAATGAGCATTCTGATTTTAATTTCATACGAAAAATGATAAAAATGCTCCCGTCTTTGAGTGATAATTTTTAATATCAATAATTATAAACGACAATAATGCATAAAATTGGGATAATATATTTTAAAGAAACGTTATTTTCAGAATATTAATTTCAATATAATGTCGTATTTTTATTTTTTGCCTCATTATAATGAAATGTTTGGAATGAAATATCAGTTAACATCGGCCAGGGAAATAAATTGCAGTAAAGAAATTTCTTTTCTTGAAGACCGACCATAAACCTGGAGACTAAATGAGAAAGCCAAAACTACGAAACGACAGGAAATACTATTGAAGAAGTAGTTGTTTTGAAGACGGTACGACGATTTTTGGATTGTAGATTCAGGGTGCAACTTTAATGAGCAATGTTGGGCATTCGCATTCGCTGACGAATTGCCAAGGGTCAGGACTGACGTCAGAGTCGCAATGTAAAGCGGCGCGACGCTGCGGGAATCATTCTCTCAAGCTTGGGGAAAAGCTCTACCACCTCAAAATCATTCGCTGCAACTATATTTAGTCGTATAGTTAGTTGATAGTCAATCGTTTGCACTTGACTCACGACAAATGTTACTGACGCAGAGAAACCTTTAATCATTCCAAACTTTTTCTTTTACTGTAGGGAACTCGTCCTATTTCTTGACGCTTAAAATTTTATTTATTTGTACTGAATCGAAATGATTGGTACGTGCCGTATATGCTTCTCCCTCCTATTTAGTATGTACGCTATTAATATTGATTTACAGGTGTTTCTTTTCTCCTTTCCCGAACTCCATGTAATAACTTGGCAGATATCGAAGTGTAAAAGAAATTCATTGCCGTCGGTAACATCAGAAAATATGAAAATTAGCATCAGACTTGAACCTCCAGAACCGAGAATTATCGGCGACAACGTTTATTGATTCAGCTGCTGCTAACGTGTTTGTTAGCTGGCAACCCCAAGCAAATAATTAAGCATCAACTACCCGGGGAATAGAGGAGTCAGTTGTTGCACCAGCGGGACAATAACACACGCTCAGTCTTCTACGTCTCCAGCTGTTGCTAGACCTTCCGTAGAATTAGAAATTTTATTCCATAAACAAATAATTGGTGAAGTTTTGTGTATTTGGCAAACTTTAGTGCTTCTAATTATTTTATCTTCAAAATTTTATAACCAATATTTTATAGATTCAAGAATATAGCGGTTTTTTAATTTAAGTCTTGCAGAATTTTCTTTATAAAAACAGTTCAATGGTAGTATCAAAAAGGTTAGGTTACAGTAATTTTCATTTATGCTCAATGCATGAAGAAACATGTTTCTTGTGTAATTTTATAGAGCCTGCCAGTAAGTAGCAGAGTGTATTTTAACACAAAATAATATCTGTACTTTCATTTTTTGTTTTCAAAAGTCTTGAACGCATTTAGGAAGTGCTTTTTCAGTATAATATATTTTTCAAGGATTCTGTGTTAAAACAAATAAATATAAAAAATAATCAGATATTTCCTGTTGAAAAAAAATTATTTGGTATGTTGTGTACCTTAAGGTGCGGTGAATGTTAGGAAGGATTCTCATTAGTAATTAGTGACGTTGGAATCGTGACAAGACAGTCAATTGTGGAGCCAAGACAAATTGCAGGAGTTAAAATTAGAGTACGGGAGCATGGAAAATTAACTTCACAGACTCCGAGATCGTTTTGGGTTATTTATTTATTGTACAAACTTTCTCGGTAAAATATATGGTTGACTTTGAATAAGAATAAAAATACTTCGGTTCAGTCTAGGTAATTAAGTTTTCCCTGGGTTGAAGAAGAATGCAAGGGGAACTATAAAACAATATTATAAAATTGAACAATAGCGAGTAATATTTTTAATTGTTGAGATGTTTTATGCCTTCTTGTAGGACATGGAAGAAATGTTTAAGATTTATTTGGATCTGCGTTATTATTTTTGGAAAGACGTCAAGTATCTAATACACTAAATTTCTGATAGAAATTAATTTTCGCTACCAGAGTGTGAGTTAAGTACATACTATTCTTGTAATGTAGACAGATCAAATAACGAAAATAATTTATTTAAGACGAAGAGAGAGAATATACCCTAAATATAAGGAGAAAATTCTATGCATTTCAATATGCCCTAAAAGGCAGACATTCGGTCCGCCTATTCCGAACTTGGCCAACTCACAATACTCTCCCATGCACCATACCACCCTGAAAAAATACCTAAATACCATTGAAATACAACTTACTTAAACTTACTACAATTATGATCGCTTATAACTCGCAGTCGGTTTGAACATCATACGTTTCGGACCGTTAACAATGTTTATTTATTTATTAAAATAAGCTTAAAGCTAGTTACATATACGTATACATCGAATCGACGATTCAAAGAAATTTATTATTTCTCAGGGATTAGCTATCTGCCAACAATAGGTTAATTATGGCGCGAATCCTACTGCAACAATAGATGGAATGAGAATACTCGCCCTCACCCTCTCTCTATCTCTCATGCTGCCTAAATTACGCTTTAAAAATCACAGTAAGTGGGATGCGTGCTATAGGAACGCCAACTCGCAGTTGGTTTTCACGCCGGCTTTTGCGCTGCAATCCAATGGATTTATAAATATTTACATTAATATCTTCTTTACTCTGGAAGATACCGAACTGAAATGTACACGAAAATTTAAGTTAAAATACCAGTTTCAATCCCTCAATTTTTTTTTTGAATTCCGTTAAGCTCTTTCGGAGCTTAAAATATCAACCTCCATTCACTTCATATATTTTAACGCGCGATTGAAAAATAAACCTTTCCCGTAGAATGTTTTATATTAATATCGTCTGAAATATATCGAAATGAAACATGCGCGAATACTAAACTTAAATTTCCTGTTTATAAACCCTCCAATGTTCATTCAAATACGTTGAGCCATTTCGGAGCCTATTCGAGATACAAATACGGACAGACCGTCAGTCAGTCAGACACGCACAGTCAGTCAGACAATTCAATTTTATTTATTGGGACAGATAATCAGGCTGTGTAACACCTGACTTCCGTAATATGTCACTAATACCACTCCCCTTGTTGATGCTACGTAAACTAAATAAATAAAAAAACAAGTAGAGCTCTGCAAAGAACAATATGTGGTACGAATAATCTAACATATCTACTATAGAAAAGAAAGCTGAAATCAAGAAAGGTGTAAGACATGCTGTTTAACTTACATATAGAACAGGCGATGAAGAAAGTTAAAACGGAATGTGGAAAAGGAATCATACTGCAAGGTTTGCCAGACAGACCCAGAAATCAAATAAATGGCATGAACACGGTCTTGGAGAAAGAGTTAAATTTGAGGTTCATAGACGGAAACCCCAGATAATGAACTGTAGTATGGGAAACGGTGTAAATACAAAGGGTATTAGATTGGGAAGGGATATTTTGAAGATTTATGATTATTTGTTACTGCTACAAACAATTCTACATCAGTGTGAAACAGAATTAAAATTGAAATGGGGAAAAAATTTACCGGTTTACTCTGAGAAGCTCAATTTAACCGATGGTTTAAATATCTTTGGTCATGACCTTTAGTAATGTGGCGACTCCCACATTTCTCTGCAGCGGAGCCGTCATACGCACTACGGTTATTCCGACAGAAGATTGAAGATTGTAGTATTTTACAGTTTTCTGTCAACATGTTGACATTCGTATGACGATATAAAATATTGTTATCTAATAATAGAGCGGTCTTCAAACTGTGTTCCGTGGAACCCTGGGGTTACGCGAGTCAAAAGAAAAAAAAACTGAAAAAAATTATACAGCTAAGTAGATGGCATTTCAGTGCAACTTAATAAAAATTTATTTTATATTTCAAAAACAGATGTCACCACGTCGCATATTTAACATTCATCCAGAACGGAATTATACAGAATTGTGCATATGTTCTGCACGACATGGCTTAACACGAGGACGCGTTCCAATAAGTTCCAGCGTAAAACCAAATAGCTTTAAACAAGGTCATCTTAACACTTACATATTCAGGATAAGTGAAACAGAACAGAGAATTCAAATCTCTTGTTTTTTATTTATTTTGTAAACTTAAATAATTATTGCCTTATTTATTGTTCTGATTCATTGTTGTTAAGCTGGACAGATGAGTTTTTAATCAAAAGTGAAGATTTCCGTTCCAGTTTTCTTAATTCGCAGTAGCGTTTGACTGACGGCAAAACTGTTCTGCATACCAATCTTTAAAATTGGGCTCTCAAATTACTGGTTGCCATTGATAATTTGGAATGATAAACAAGCGGCGGTTCTAATAAAGGTCTGCGTTAGCGTAACCACTCGGTAAACGATCATTAACTGATGCTCGCTTTTCTGCTCAGGATAAAAATGTATGTTTTGGCCGTTTCTTCGAAAGGAACCAGTTTCAACAACGTAGAATACTAATTCAGGAGGATTAATTCCATACTACTTTTCCAAATCTGTATGTTAATAAGTTTTTTAAGTCTATGGAAGAACAAAGAAATTTTCAATCGATTAATCTTTCTCATTCTACTAAGATTAAAAACTTTTTCTCGTCATTTCCATTGCAGTTGCTTAACTTAATTACGTATTCCGTTCAATTTTGTCGTTAATTCAGTTGGAAAGTCGTTTTTCCATTGGCTTATGACAATGGATAATTCTTGTTTCTACTGCTTTTGTAGATGACACAACTGTTCTTTACTTTTATTTTTTTAAATTATCTGTATTTTTGAAGTTGACTAATGTTATTCACTAACGATAGCAGATCGTCTGAGCAGCTACATGTTACTTTCCATTACCATATAAAAACTAAAAACACACCGGCCATCAGTCAACTGCGACACAGTAAAAATACTTTCTAACTACTATGACATTCGTCGTGCATGCGTGTATCAAAGCAGAAACATCTAAGTAAACATCTAGTCAAGGAGTGGATGTAAATATTTTAAAAATTCACCTATTACTTAACATTGTCCAGAAATAAATCACTCGTATAATTTGTTTAATACTGATCTTTCAGATAAGAAAATAAATTTTAAGAAAAGGTTGGTTTCTAAAATGCTACATACATACTAAAACCAGTAATTTTTCTGTTAATATAATACAAGATATTAGAGAGCTAAGGCTTTCTTTAATGAATTTGTTCTAAATAAAATTCTCGGGTTTCAACCCTGGTCAAAGTTTGTTTACACAACGTTGTGTAAACAAACTTTAACCACGGTCTGTCTGTAAAATCAGATACTTGTCAGTTAAATAGTTTGCTTTGTTAAATAGTCTTTTGCATTCACTTCTTTTCGACATTATTATTTTTCATATTATTGCAATATGTCTCAAGTATTGGTGGAAAAATCCATTCATTTCTAAAGTCTTGTTTATATAGTTTGTGTATTTGTCTGTTATAGCTTCGTTAATTCTTATTTTATTTTATTTAGTTAAGAAATTAATGCATTAGTTTTAAAAACTGAAAATAGGGTCAGTATATTTCAAAGATTAAGACTACTGGAGAATTGATACGCTGACCAGGTCATTACTCCAAATTCTGTATGTCATGTAAGATGACAGTCCGCAGTCAACCTCGTATGCCAAGGCCCAGAATGGACTGAAGAGCCAAGGATGTATGACAAATTAGAAGTCAGGATTAGATTCAATTTATTTATTCCACTAGTCCTTGAAAATGACAAGGAGAGGGAAGAGCTTATCGACATATCAACAGATACGACGTTCAAATCTAAATTTGGGCCAGTGGAACGGCTAAAGTTTTGGTTGCAGATTCATTCAGAATACTCACAAAGTTTACTACTCCGTAATAAATCTTTTAATGCCATTGGGAGCAGCCCCTTAAACGAAAAATCTTTCTCCGCCCGCGTATGAGGCAATAAAAACAAATTAAATGCGGCTGCATCTGACAACATCTGTGTTGCTAGACTTCGATAAATTGTGAGAAACCGGGTTTCCCAAGCTGTGTTCCGCGGGGCCTGAGGAGGTGTTCAGGCAAAACGTTTCGTGTGATTCTATCTATACTATGGATTATATTATCCTGTTATAATACCACTTCAGTTCGTAACACGAAAACTACGTTTGCATCTAACGGGAGAGAATTGAACCATGTCTCACACCTTTCTTTGTTTCTAGCTTGTTTCAGAACCAATTCTACAACGCTACGAAACAGAGAAACCCTATTGCTCGTTTCCCGCTACAATAGGAAACATGGGTAACAATAAATAAATGTGGACGTGTTCTGTCAACTTGAATCTTGTATGAGTGAGGTAGAGATTGCCACAGCCCTGAAATATACAGATATTTTATTTAGAATAAATAAAAAGACTGTCGTCCTTTTTTTAGGTTAAAGCCAGGAAATTATATTAGAATATTTTATTTAACTTGAAAATGAGCAGCTAAGGCCAACAAATAAACCAACCTTATTCACCTTTGTTTGAGAAATGTAATTCACAGCGCAAATTGCGGCCTCTATGCACCGTCTAGAACTAACTGCCTGTTTGCAAACGGAGGTCCGAAGGAAAATTTTAGTGGTCCGCTAAAGATAATTTATATTTTTATTGCCAACATAAAACATGGTCACAGAAGTATCTATTATGTGTCATGCAATATGACAGTCCGCAGTCGACTCGGTAGGCCCAATGGGCTGTAAAGCCAGAGAAGAAGAACAACAAAAGTATCTATTAATTTTCGTATTTCGTAAGCTTTCGACATATTGTCATAATGACTCCTTATTTAAGTAGGAATTTCGTGGTTTTTAAGACATGCTAATTATGTCTTGTTAGGTAAGCTCACAACGCAATTAGTGCAAATGAGGTTGTAAAATGGTTTTTAGAAAAAATACATGTGACAAAAGATTTTCACAAATTTGAAAAATGTTGTGAATTAAGCCGTGAAAGTGTTAAACTAGGTAAAATCAAAACCACTTCAATCCTGATTAAATAAAATTTTGTGCGATGAAATGGGTAGAACACAAAGCACTTTTATTACGTTCTGAAGTGAGATGGCTTCAGAGGACTTTTGAACTTTTTGAACTTCAAAGTGAGTTTCTAGCCTTCCTGGAGGCACATAATAATTCAGGACAATATTTTGTTGAAGTTCGAACAAATCCTTCATGGTTGATAAAACTTGCATATCTTGCAGATATTTTTAGAAAGTACAATTAACTGATCATTACAGGTATAACAATTTTTAATACAAGAGATAAAATTGCATCTTTTGATAAAAAATAAAATTTTGGATTTCATCAGGTAAATCTAATGATTTTATTTTCCTGCCTTTCATGAATGTTTGAATGAATTACATTTTAAAGTAGATGATGAAGTTTACAAAATATCTGACAAAAATTGAAACAAAATCTTTTGCAATCTTTTCAGAGAAATAGTAAGGACTATTCTTGCTTTCAGAATCCATTTTCCGTGGCAGCTAACCCAGGAGTTTTATTGCAAGTCACTGCGAAAATATAAATGATTTAATCAGTGTTTCTAATTTGAAACAAAAATACAAATATTTCTGGGCGATTTTCTCAGAAGAGTACCCCAATATTTCAAAACCAGCTATTATTGTTTCAATTATGTTTTCATTAACCTATTTATCCGAAGCGGGATTTTCTTATTATGCTTTAATGAAGTCACAGTGCAGAAACAGGCTCGACACCACACCAGATATTAGACATCCAACAAACAAATATTTTGCCTGATATCAACAAGATATATGCGATTCAAGGATCCAAAATCATCAAACTCATTAAGTGCTTTATTTATTCATATATGTTTTAATTTTTACAAGTACGAATTACCCGACCTAAAAAATAAGCCAAGGATTCCGTTAAATTGTTTGATTTTTCGAAGTGTTCCATTGAAGGAAAAGTTTGGGAAACCCAGGTGTAAAACAATGCAAGTTGGCCCAAATATAATGCAAGAAATGGAGACAGCTGGAAAGAGGGTTCATGATAATGATCGGTTGATGCTAATAATAAGTATGTTATAATACATACCCTCTACAGAAGACAGGCAGCAGTAATTAGAATAGAGGACCAAGAAAATAAAGCCGTAATCAAGAAATGAGTAAGACATGGATTCAGTCTGTCGCTCATGCTTTTTAACTTATATATAGAACAGGCGATGAAGAAAGTTAAAACGGAATATGAAAAATGAATCATACTGCAAGGAGAAGAAATAAAACCTTACGCTTTGCCGACGATATTGTAGTATTAATGGAGTCAGAAGAAACAACGAATGGCATGAATGCGGCTATCGTATGAGTATGAGGATTAATAGAGGTAAAACCGAGATAATGGAGTGTAGTATGAGAAACAATGGAATAACAAAGGGTGTTAGATTGCGAAGGGATATTTTGACGGAAGTTAAGGAATTCTGCTACCTGGGAAGCGTAATAACTAGGGATGGTAGAAGTATAGTAGGATAGGACAGGCAAGGAAGGCTTTCGCGAAAAGGAAGGATTTACTTACGGGCAATATAAGTGTGACAATAGGAATTGGGGAAAGGAAAAGAATAGAAGTCTTTGAACATGGTGCTATAGGCGAATTCTGAAAATCAGATGGGTGGATATAATCACAAACGAGGACGTTTTAACCAGAATAGGGGAAAGCGAACAATATGGAGGACGTTGACTAAGAGAGGGGATAGATTAAAGGCCACGTTTTAAGACACGGGGGGTCTTGTAAAATGAGCATTAGAGGGAAGTGTGTGGGGTAATAACAGAAGAGGGAGGCCAATGATTTAATACGATAAGAATATTAGGAAGTAATGGTTGAGCTAATTATTAGAAAATGAAAATGCTTGTGCAATATAGGTTAGCATTGAGGGTTGCATCGGACCAGTCTTAGGACTGAATACATTAACATTTTTTTAATAAAAGTCGTAAATATATGTTTTAATTATATTTACATAAAGTAACTATGTGTCATGATGTACCGTGAATATTATTTAATATTTTTCTTAGGACTGGATGGGTTCCCCGCAAAAAACTTATAATTCTAAGTATTCCGTGAGTCTACAAAGTTTGAAGACCTCTGAAATGATTCATCCAAGAGCAAAATTAAATTCGCAATTCAATTTATAATTTCTGTTAAAAATTGCTATATTATTTGGAAAATGAAATAATAATTCTCTAAGATTGCCGGTAGTTTCAAAATAATGGTATTTTATTTTTTTCACAAACCTATTGTGATGAGTTTGTACTGATTGAGTACCCGAAACTCCAAGTGATTTGAGCTAGCCGTGATTGATATCAAAGAACTAGCAGTAACAGTCGCGGTTCCTCCTACGAACACGCTACCAACTGTCCCTTTACAGCCCTGTTAATTGAGTTTTCAGCTGACAGCGCGATCGGGGTTTAATTACCAACTACGCGTCCGTGAAGCACTGAATAAAAATGCAGATAGACGTAATTGATATCTGTGACTGGGCTGAATTCAATTCCGAAACCCCAGGGCCTGTGTCGTTCGAACGTCATCTACTTTCACGGAAACGTCACTTACTATCCGCCGACTGAAACTGGTTAACTGAAAATCCATTCTCAATCTTTGGTCTTTATCTCATTTCAGGTTCCTGGATTCAAATAATCGCCTTTGTCAGCCGTTTAAAAAAAACGCAAAGTATGTTTAGTCGCATTACATCCAATCTTACGTCACACAGCGCTGACATGTTTCAACTTTATTCTCTACACTGACTTCGTCAGTGCGTGTCGGCGGCTGCCTTACGATAGTCCAATTATTATCTGCACTCAGTCAATTCACATTGATTATAAGTTACACTGAGTCCACAATCTTTCAATTGCTTCTCACTTAAGTGACGGCAACTAATCTTTCTAAACATGACTCGTTTCAAACATCTTAGCGAACGTTTTGGGTAATTTATTTACTAAATTGCTAATCTATATGTGATAATGGATTTATTTTCTTACATTCCGCCTTTTATTCATTCTGAACAGCATTGAATTCTCCCTGAGCCTCAATTTTATTGATGTTGCTCTATTCGACTTCCTGTGTAAGTGTATTGTAATACTTTATTGTAGTGTTATCATTGTATATCCTATTTTTATAGCTTTATCTTTCTTTACTTCTTGTTTTCTATTATCATTCACAATTCATAATTACGTGTCAGTTGAGTAACATAATCTTAACAATTCTAAAAGTTAGGAGTATTCTCAGAAAATTTTTATATTTTAGAACTATACTTAGCAGAAGTGCCCGGAATTGCTCGGATTCACGTAAATAATAAAGCAGGAATGTCAGTAAAGATAAATTTGTAGCATTACTTGAGGGTGCACTACAATTTATTTTTATTGTCAAATTCAACCTATTTTCTATCCTAGGTTGTGTAAATGCGGAAAAATATTTAAAATAGTAGATATCTTCACACGTTTACGGTGGTCTGAGAAGAAACGGTCATTTGACCAAAATTCTAAAGAAGAGAGTTTCCAATCTACTATGTTGCCTCAGTTTTCGAATTACAGGGGCGCTAAAGTTGGAGGGCTTCCAAAATTGAGATTTTTATTATGTTGTACCTTGGGAGGTGAGGTTAGTCCACCTTGGAAATACAGATATCTAGTGATGGGCCTGGGTGAGACAAACAGTTTAAGCCCTTATACGTTTTTGAGTACGAAATTTGCCAGAGGCGGAAAAGAACCTTAAAAAACCTTCAGAAAGTTGAAAAAACGTAGGTTTGTTAACATTTTTAGTTTCTTCGCATATTTACAGTATTGTTGTTATTAAGGTTTATTTAATTTAATGCTTTTAACTGTGATGAATGTCACTAGCAAATTCATAATATTTTATTTGCTTTTACAAAATTGAGCTGACGCGAAAAGTAAAACTCATTTACGTATTCATCGTATCGACGATCCAAAGAAATTTATTATTTCTCCGAGAGTTATTTCTCAGCCAACTATAGGTTAGTTACGCCGCGAAATGTTTATAATTTTAAAAATATATAGTATAGTATCTCAAAAATATAGGCTACCCGTATCACTTTAGGAGATCTCGATGAGTCTACGGGACACGAGAACTTTTACGTAGAATTTTTTTTCATTTTTTTACACACGTAACGTCAGTAAATTAAAAAAAACAAAGATCATTGACAGTTAAGGAAAAAGTGTGCCAAATTTGGTCAAATTCGGACCAGCAGCTTGGACGCCTATAACTGGGACATACATACACACTGACAAAGAGTTGTTGCTGTGAACTGTTTAGATTTTAGATGATGACAGTTCATCTTGTCTGTAGATATTAGATCAAAATGTAACGCAACGGCGTTGAAACGTTTTTACCCTCAGCCATACTGTGCGGTCGATCAATTATTTAGCTCATGTTCATGTTCAAATTTGGACCAGTAGTTTGGACGCCTATTACTGGGACATACATAACAGGCAATTTTAAATATAATTTACAGAGAGTTACTTTAATCACAATAACTTTATTCTCGAGGAATGAGTTGATGAAAATCCTTTAGAGAATGGTCCTCCACCTGTCGTGCCTTGCCGAGAACCGTCAAATAACTGTCAAATATAAATCACAAATCAGTGAACATGCTTGCGAGACATCATATTTCGTTATAGTACGAAACATTACGTACATTAGTGTCACAAGTCATTCATGTGCCGCATTAAACAGCGCAGTTTAATACTATATTTTCTGTTGACATCACTGTTTTGTTTAGTCACTGAATTTAATTGTCTTAGATTTTTTCATTATTTTTGTACAGTTTTCCGAGGTCACTACACTCTGTGGTAACCAGTACTTCTCTTGCGACCAATTGCGCTAAATTATGTTTGCATAACTCTCATTGTATTCGAATTGTGTTACAGAGAAAGGCGACGAATGCATTGAGCCACCTAGTATATGCATGAGGAGATAAGTACATAAAATAAGATCAGACGGATGAAATGTGATGTAGTCTTTTATACTTACAGACTAAATACTAAACGATGAGATGAGTTAGAGGGAAATTGGACCTGATATCTTGTTTCTTGTGCTGGTAAAACCTGATAAATTGATGCAATGGAAGTGCATTTGTGTATTCATTTCCTCAGCTCCCATCTTTACTGTCATGGAAACCCGTGTTTGTAATACATTTTAAAGATTAAAATAGGACAATCTCTCGCGACGGTTTTGAATTAATTAAATAGTAATAAAACTAATTGCCGTCCTTTTACTTATTTAAACTTTAAGCCAGACAATTATGCTTGAAACTGAACTAATTTTGAATAAAAGAAATAAATCAAACCATGAAGTTGAAAAACTTATATTAGATTCAAATTATTATAACTTTATCGGCTGATTTATTTCTATACTCATATTTAACGCCAAATATCAATTTTATAATTAATGCTAGTCCTGAATAGATTGAATCTAACTTTCAAACTTTTTCGAAATATACTTGGATAATAATAATATTCCGTAGATCCTGTAGAATCCTTGAAGAAGAATACTATGTCTTAACTATTAACAAACAATTGATTCTGATTAACAACATTATAAATAGCTCATGCTTGCTATTTACTGTCGTGTAATAATAGTAATACATTATGCAACAAGACGCGAAGAAGATTATGATTAAGAGTTCATGCTATTTGCATTATAGCTTACCTGTACATCAATAAATTAGTTTACTGAGTAGGAGTAATGACGATAACTCAGCATTAAATTGACACTGGTTATTGGAAAACTGTTCAATTCTTTGAGGCAGTCTATTAAAGATGAAGACCCCAGAATATTATTCTTGTTTCTTCTACTGAAGCCTTGAACATCAGAATTATTCATAAATAAGTGCCTATTTGCTGTTACAAATAATATTAATGAGTAAGTGTATTGGCACGACAGAGTGAAAATACCCAAGTTTTTGGAGCATTAAACATTTTGTCTGTACCTACTGAGTTGACCCAGAATATAATTTCATATGACAAAATAGAATGAAAATATGCAAAGTAAACTTGTTTTCTTGTTTTTAAATAGCTGAAGGTAAACATAATTCTTACAGCATATATGCCTGAGCAAGGTGTCTTAAGTAATTGATTAAGCTGATCTGCTTAAATTAATTAATTATTTGTTAGGAGATCTAGGAGTTTAATAGATCAAGTTTCATTTATATTATTGTCACGAAGTTATATTGTGTGGTTGTGAAATTTGGTGAAATATGTTTTGTCGCAGTTATGTTATTCCATTCACAGTAACCCATGTAAGTATAGTTACTTGCCTCTTCTAATGAATATTCTTTACTTTTTACTAATATACTTACGTCATCTGCAAAACTTGGAAGACAGACAGTTAATTTTATAAATGTTTGAAATTTAGTTTTATAAATATATTTCTTAATATATAAACGTTACGAAGAATTTAAACAGAATTTACGATATACTATTGTTGTTTCCTGTTGTATCCAATTTATACGATAAATTTATTAATTTTTAATTTAGTTCAGTTCTATTTTCTTGATGAGGCCCCAAAGTTGGGTCGAAACGTTGTTCTCCCTTTTATTTGTATTTTCAAGAGATGAAATTATTTACTTTTATTGGGTTCAGTTCAAATTATTTTTTCTTTATTGGCTAATTTATTGGTACCTAACGCATATAAATACGTAATTTTGTCAGCGCTATATGTCGTGAATTATAAAATGTTTGGGATACCAGTAGCTTACTTTTTTATGTTGATTTGATTCTGCAATTAAAAAGGACGGTTTCCATTTAAGAATTTCAAGTTTAGTCAATCCCCACTAGCTAAATTTACAACAGGAATATATCATAATTAAAAAAAAATAACATTTAGGCGTGGACTTGCATTGCGCACTTGGGAGTTGATTTGATCTGTCGCGTTAAAATAAACACCCTGTTTATTACTACTAAAGTTTATTGGATTATTTCCAAGCTTCGGTTGGCGAGGAAAGTGCCGGGGTTCGCTTCATTTGAAAGTGGTTATCCATATTAAAGGTGCGTCAGTGAGTTCCGCCTACACTCTCAGCTGCCTTTATTAAAATTTGATGTCTTCCTGTGGCCAGAGGTGTGCTGGCACTTCTCTGTGTGGGTGTCACACTTCTCTGACGCCACTTTAAGGACATGTCCTGAAAAGATAGCTTTTGTTTATACGCGTTTCAAAACTAACCCTTATAATATTTTTGATAGCAGTTTGGCATCGCATAAAATTCACCTACCTTAACATATAATATTTGTAAAATATCAAAATCCTCTATAGAGACTATGGATTCGTGGATTTCTCCTCTGTATGGTATTTAAGGTTTTCACGAGCTGGTAACAGCTGGTACTATTGAAACAGTTGGTCGAATGCCTCCTAATCTTGTTGCGACCACACAGTAAACTCCTCTCCTGTTATTCGGAAGGGCGTGAGACGAGTAGGACTACCCAAGAGCCCGACCTAACTGATGCTCGTTTCTAGGTCTCTAGTCCGGGATACCAAGTCAACGCTTGTGTACTTCGATCTCCATTCCGTGTCCCCCCTTTCGAACTCGTTTCCTATGATATTAAAAGGCAGATGCTATGCAGCCAGTTATCCCCCTCCCCCACCAAAAAATATATTTGTGAAATTATTCGAAATTCATTTACAAATATAAATCTGAATATATATTTCATCATTCAAAAATTAATTTTATTACTACTTCAACTCGGAGACGCTTTGAAATATGTTTATTTAATTTTTTGTTTTAAGATTTTTAGTAGCACTACTTTTATTTGAACTTCAATATGTTGAAATAAATATAAGGAGAATTTACTATTATAAAGTATTTACACACATTAGATATCTTATAAACTAGAGACATGAGTTCTATTCGGGGTCGTCTAAACGGGTCTTCTCATGGAGCAGAATATATAGACAAATCATGCACGGAATTGGCAGTACTAGGAAACCGCTAAAAGGAAACAGTGTAATTACACTTTCTTCTCCGTTTAGGCCTGGAAATTGCCGCTGGAGTCGGTCCTTCCGCTTGACCCCACCGAACTTCCTCGTTGCTTTAATGAGCACCTTGCCAACTAAGTTTTCTTCCTCGTTGCCACGGACTCGAACACGCCTACCTCCCGTTATTCAAATGTTCACGGCCAGTACAATCTCCGGGGGATTTAATGCCTTGTCCCCACCTAATTATTTCGTTTCCGTCGTTATTTACCTATTGTCCCTGGGAGGAGCTATTCGCCCCACTCCACCAACGTTTTGGGAAAAAAACATCCTCTCACATCCGAAGGTGTCAGGGATGAATATTAACCAATCAGATTTATTATTACTCTGCTCTGGGGAGAATAGTTTGCCCCTCTCCCGCAAGGGTTTTAGGGAAAAACACGCTTCTTCCCAGCCACGGTCCTCACATTCCAGAGGCCATGGTCTAATCCCACTGGCGCCCAAATGTCAGACTTTTATTACCCCTGTTTGTCAAACAATGTCTCTTTTCTTTTGACCCCGAAACCGCCGAAGTCCCAGTAGATGTGTTTGATCGTTACAAGACCAATATGGTGGACGTTCCAAAACTTTATTCGAACTGCTTGGAGAATAATTTTGTTAGATTTTCGGGAGAATGGCTAAGCGGTTAATGTCTAAAGCGAGGGCAACCAAACTTTTCGATCACCATTAGATAAAGTTAAAACTTTACATTGAAGATGTCACTTAAAATGTCATATACCTTCTTTCTGATGATTCAGTCAAAAGTTTAAAAAGATTGGATGAAAGAACAAAAATGAAAATGTAATGGCATGAAGTCTGGTTATATTAACGTGGACATTCATCTCCCCTCTGTTCACAATGCTCTTAATTCTTCATTACTTAACACCTAATATACGAAATATAACACACAAGTCAACAGTAGTTTTCTCAGGCATACTATATACGCATCTATATACTGCACATCGTAGCCACTTAAATTAAGGGTTTATCATCTTATAGAGAGATTAAAGGAGTAAAAAACATTGACTCTTTTCCGATGGTACATCCGTGAAGTTACAGTAAATTAATTTACAATAAATAAATAAATAATCTGGTATTCTGAACAGTTATCAGTTATGAAAGATATATAAGGAATAGCATAAATTGACTGTCAATTTTGTAGAAGGACTTTATATATAAATATAATAATAACACTCTTCCGGCCTAGAAAAGAGAACGGAGGAATTATAATTGAGAATAGAGGTTAACTGCGGTGTATAACAATAATAACACTTCTATTTGTTTGATTGTTTATGGATTGTGAATCAGATTGATTACGAAGAATAAATTACAGTATCCAATATTCACTAGAAAGAGTTTATATTGAGTCTTATTTTTTTCCGTTATGGAGGACTTGTTTCAAAGTTACCAGGTAAATTGCTCCAGTATTTGTGTCATATTTACGAATCAGTACTTGTCAATGTCCGTTCTTTGGCGCCGAGCCTATAATTTTAAACAGTGATTCGTCCTCCCGTATCCCGTAAATCCTAAAAACGCGATTCTTGAGTAATGCGTCACTGTAACGCATTAAATTAATAAAAATAAACCTATACCATGTACACCCTAGTCTTTTTTGGTTGATAAATGTAACCCTAAAGCTAAGATCCCCGTATGGAAGGCTAGTAACCAACTAGTCGTGACATGCAACTGCTTTGTGGTGTGTCAGCCGATGAAAATTGACGGTGGTATTTGCGTCTTTGTGCAATTTTACTATAGGCCTTCTTCTGACTTCAGCCACAATATTATAACAAGCACTTTGGACGTAGGTTTAAATAAGGCTATCGTTCTTATCGCCGAACAGGCTGGATGTCTTTAATTGGAATCAGACAGACTGAGATTTCCACGCGAATCCAAGCCAATGCAAAACAGAGTCAGCAAAATCTGGCCTTGATGATTACGAGCTATCAGTTTTTATGTTTACCTCTAGTTCTGTACGGTTTCAAAAATACTTTTTATTTTTTAAAAATGGGTAAACATTAAGGATAATAAATTTGTGACTATCAAAATTATTGATTGCAAGTAGATGAGGCAGTTGCTTGGTTATCTGTGATTTGGCGGGACTCGAAGCGAGGGAGCGGCCTGTTGCTAGGCGGGCAGCTCATCGATCTGGACCGGCGGGATGCTGCTGTGCCTGTGCCAGAAGTGGGGGTGTCTTCCTCGGGGAGCCTAACACAGCCTTGTTTTGACTGCGACCTACTACTGGAGGTCACTTGCTGCGTCTTGCAGATCGCTAACAGGAAACTGCTGCAGGGGTGCAGTCCGTCAAACAGAAAAACATTTAGTGGCTGAGTAAGAATGGGTGCTTTACTGGTATGAACTGATTATTTCAAGTTTTCGCTAGCCAGAATATTAGCTGCGTTTTGAACTAACCGCGAGAGTTTTCTGGGTTCTTCCTAACAGTTTTCGGCTGGGAAAATAGCGTACTCTTTAAAACAAATAAATAGAAAAGGCTACTTTTTAATTTACGAAGCATGAAATGGAGCTCGAGAAAAAGTGATTAAGTAATTAGTGCAAAAATTAATATTCTTTCCGAGACTCGTACTAAACGAACTATTCTATATTGTGAAACAGGACTTTGGAAGTAAACTGTAATCAATTACACCCTTATTACCTACACATTTGCAAGACCTCACTGAACATAATTATCGCTACGAATATTGGTCGTGACGATAGATTCAGGTTATAAGTAAAAATTGACCAACTAGAGACTTAAATATTTCGAATCAGTAATTGAATATTCATTTACCACATACATAGTCACTTACAATACTTGACTCTTTGAAAATCAGTAAATAGTGGTATTCAGTCCTAAGACTGGTTTGATGCAACCCTCCATGCTAACCTATGCTTCGAAAGCCTTTTCATTTCCGCATAACTACCATAGCATACATTACTCCTCATCTAATTAGAGTATTCCACCTTTGGCCTCCTTTTCTGTTCTTATCGCACACACTTCCCTCTAATCCTAATTTTACAAAACCCTCAAGTCTCTAAACCTGGCCTATTAATCTATCCCTTCGCTTGGTAAACGTCCTCCATATTGTTCGCTCTTCCCCTATTCTGCTTAGAACTTCCCCGTTAGTGATTCTATCCACCCATCTGATTTTCAGCATTCGCCTATAGCACCACATTTCAAAGGCTTCTATTCTTCTCCTTTCTGCAACTCCTACCGTCCACGTTTCGCACCCATATAACACCACACTCCATACGAACATTTTTTCTCAAAGACTTCTTAATATTCACACTTATATTACCCGTACGTAAATTCCTCTCTTTTGCGAAAGCCTTCCTTGCCTGTGCTATCCTACTCCATAGTTATTACACTTCCCAAGTAGCAGAATTCCTTAACTTCCTTCAAAATATCCCTTCCCAATCTAACACATTTTGTTATTCCAATGTTTCCCAAACTATACTCCATTACCTTGGTTTCCCCTCTATTTATCTTCATATTGAACTCTTTCTCCATGGCTACGTTCATGACATGTTTTATGGTTTCCATGTTTTCTTTTGACTCACCTAATACTACTTACTATATCATCGGCGACCCGAAGGGTCTATAACTCTTCTCCTTTCAGTATGATTCCTTTTACATAATCTTTTTTAACTTTCTTCATTGCTTGTTTTATATACAAGTTAAACAGCATTTTTGTCCTTTCTTTATTTCTATCTTTTTTATTGATGTTAAATTCTAATTACTACTGACTGCCTTAAGTAGAGATTATACATAAGCCTTCTTTCACAATATTTTACTCCTGTTTTCTTCAAAATCCTAAATAGGGTGTTCCAGTTAAAAGTATCAAATGTTTTTTTATAAATCTAAAAATTAGACACAGTCAATATTGCTTCTCTTGTCCTTACATTCTTACTTAATCCATACTGATCTTCTAACTCGCATTCTATTTGCCGTTGCATCCTCCTATATGCTATTTTCGTTAATATTTTGCATGCATGAGATAGAGCCTATGTCATATTATTAACAGTAGCTATAACATGACGTTTCGTTTCTGATTTGGAACTTCATCAGGTGTAAAGGAAAAAGCGCGTTCTAACTGCTGATCATAAAGTTCATATTATTTTTTTCCAACGTATAGGCTGTTTTACTATTTATACAAACCTACTAAAGTGATTAGTAGTTTCCTTAGAAAAATGATGGGTTGTAGACAGAATGATTTGTAATTACGCAAATTGTGATAAAAGTGTCCAATAAATCAATTAATTGAATTACAAAATATTGAAAAAATATTTTTCTCAAATTTAATTTTAATCTGACTTAATATTATGAACAAATCCAATAAATAGCTAAAAGCCAGAAGAATAAGAGTTTTAATTCTAATTAAACGTTGAGTTCTATAAATGTAAAATAGGTGCACCAAATTTAACTCTTGCAGTTCTGCATTATTATGATTTAAAGGTAAATATTTCAAACTTAGAATTGTATCTTTTATAAAAAAATCGGTTACAACCATGTAAATTTTGCAATCTGATTCTTTGGCATTTGTTGTCCCTCATTTCAGATATGTAATTGTAATCATAGTAAAATAAAATTGTTGAAAGCAGAGGCCTTAAAAGTTGTGGACGAAACGTTTTATTTTGAATTGAATTTCTGACTTTTGGCCATTTGTTGATAAAATTAACATTTTAGACAAACGTAATTTTATGTAAAAAATTAAGTTTTCAGATTGTAAATTTTGTTACATCGGCTAAACAAAACTTCATTAAAAACTTGCAACGATGAACCCAAAAATTATTTGAAATTCAGCGTTCAAAATTATTCAGTCGTGTCCAAACAATTTATAATTCCTGAATATATTTTATCATTCAATAATATATTATTATTATTAAATTTTGAACGTAAACAATACGCTTAAGATTATACGTTTATAATATTTATTTTGGCCGCATGTTCGTGCTCTGAGCTCCTTAAAATATTATCCGTTAATATTTCCTGAGTGAATTGTAAGTAATTAATAGATTTCATATAATTGTTTTATATATATGTTAGTAAAGTCTCATTTTTTATATTTATATTTAATATGGCACCTGAAAAGGTTCCAATTAAGTTGTGCTATTTTCATTATAATGTACTAAATATTTCTCATTAAATTAAATTAAATTTTTAATTTTATTAAGATTTTACGTATGCAATGTAGAAGCAAAAATGTTTTAGAGGAAACAAAACTATTAATTGTACCTTTGTACAGTATTTCCTTTGTGCATTCACTGTTTATGTCGTATTTCAGTTACTGTCATTGCTCATAAACTTTATCAATACCTATGATGTTAAAAATTTTCCAGCAAATAGATAGAATTGTAATGAGATTGCACGGTAATAAATAGAATCAAAGTCAGATTTGGTTTATCTGTGGAATGAGAACAACATATTCATACATCTTCCGCGATTGCCTGAGTGGTGACACATTTAAAAGGAGTTAGGAGATTAGACAAATAAGTATTAAAATTGCAAACTAAATTAAGTCCTAAACTTAATTCCTACACCGTTTTGTAATCCCTGTCGCTTTCGACAGGTGCGGTGTGACGTTCTTTGGCTGGAATTGTTTGACGAAAGCCACAAGGAATGGATAAACATTGTGTGATTTTTATTTCATCATTTATTTTTCACTACTTCTGTGTCTAATTATTATACAGTAAGCCCGTTTATCCGAGCTCCGATTGTCCGATACTCGGTATTATTCGAAGTTCTTAGATCATATGAGAATAGTAAGAGACGCCGACAGTGGCGCGCCCTTGTTTTAGTGGGTCGAACGAAAGCTAGTTATTTCATGTTTAGAGAGCAACGCACGATGTTGTAGAAAAGGAAAAAGGTAGGGAGGTTACTGTAAAATAAAATTTGAAGAAATTAAAAAATTAAATAAAGGCGAAAGTTTACGCAATATGTCGAAACAGTATGGTTATTGGAGAAACAACACTTGGAGTGTAATGAATGTATGGGGCAGTTGCCATTTTATTTAATCACTGTCTGATAAATTCCCCACTGGAGATAGTCGGAAATAATATCAAGGCGGGACATCAGCGACCCGAGCGTGTCAGATCCACCGTTTTGCGGGTTATGGAACATTTACCTGAGCTCAGTTCATTGACACCGGGTATTTTTAAGGGCACATTTCCCTCCATAAATTGAGTACGAAAACAGCGGACCAAGCTGGACATTTGATTTGGGCTGGGAGTTATGTGATCCGCCATCCACGTCATGGTGGGAGGCAGGAGAATCTGACCTGGAGAGGTGAATGGGGAGAAATTGATCAGTTGTGGTTGATCATTTGAACAAGGAAGAAGTCGGAATAGTGCGTGGTAGTTGAGCCGCGGCACGAGAGTAGTTGGAAATAGATGAGTCGGGATGGAGCTTTGAAGCAGGAAGGTGGAGAGAATTTTCAAAAGCTTGTTTTGAATCTGGAGACAAACTGAAAGAAGAAGGTGGAAGGTGAAATCCCTGTCGCGTCACTTGCTGGTGTCGCGGAGGAAAACCACGGGTGCGAGCGGCCGTAATTCTCAGAACCAAGTTATAGGTACCAATGCAAAAGTCAACACCGGAAAGAGCCGGCCCCAAGACACATTGGGAGACTCCGGATGCCAGACGCGTGAGTGCCAATATAGAGAAGTGCGTTATGTCTGACTTTCCTGCTGCACTAAATGACCCTTGAATAGATAGTCTCACAAAAAGAAATTTGAGCTTATCGTTTAATGGACCTAAAGTTTTACAAATTGTAATTCCATTTAATAAATTTTATTTTTTTTTAAATCTAAGTAAATAAATTGCTTATAATTTATAATTTAAATTCAACTCCCCCCCAGTAAAAACATTATAGGAGATTGGAGACAAAATCGAGTGAAATTAGGACAATGTTCGACTAATAGGAATGATCTGTCGACAACTCGTAAAACTATGAAATTGGCTGAGTATAATATAATCGACAATGCTTTATATCTACGGTTTTTGCAATCAAGGGAAAAATGGCTTCCGATAACAGGCTTTTATTCCGTTTACAGCATTTAAATTTTATGATATTAACAATTTAACTTACTTTATTCCTATCATTATTCTCTCGTTGTTCTTATACTCATTGTCCCTTCCCATCATATAGATCGAATTTACAAGTAAAAGTTATGGAACTAGCCAAAAAAATTTCCTGAAGAAGCAGAAACTTTCACGGCGAGTAACGTTTGGTTGGAATGATGGAAGAAAAGACGCGGAATTCACCAGGTTAACATCTGCGGCGAAAAATTGACAGTTGATGCGGTGGGAAATGGACACGTTCAAACAAGATTTTCAAGATTTTGTGGTAAATGAAAGTTATAGGAAGGACTACATGCATTACTGCGATGAAACTGGCTTAAATTTTAAATTGATTCCCTGAAAAACTTTGATTTCACGAGACAAGAAGGCTGCTCCATGATTCAAAATAATGAAGAACGCTCTATTATTTTAGCGTGCAGTAACGCTCGTGGAAAACACAAACGTCCTCTGATGTTAATTAGCAAATCAGCAGGACCAAGATCTCTTGAGAACTTTAAATATTAAGCTTTGTCAGCGTACTATGACTACCAGAAAAGTGCTTTGGTAAACGGCAACTTGTTCCAGATTTTCTTTGGCCAAATTAGTACCTTTAATTGAAATTAATCAGTTCTCAACAGTAAAAATATTATTGTTAAATATCTTCCAGCGAACGTAACTGCTTCAGTCAATCTTGGAAAAAACAACCTACTAAATTTTTAAAATAAATTTTACTTGAGCTTAATATAAAGTTGGTTATTTATTGGTCAGCTCAAGCTTGGGATTCTGTTTCTTCGTCTAAATTAGAGAAACCTGGGTCAAAAATTCGGCCAGTAAACGACTTACAAAGCGATAATTCTGAAAACACAGACCTATACAATATGATTCAGATGATTCCGAGTTGTGATAATGTTCACGAGGATAATTCCGAAGAATAGGTTAGTTGTGATGGTGAAGTTCATACATTAAATGATGAAGAAATTGTTGAATTTGTTGATTCAGAAAGAGATGCAAATGAACTATTTGGAATCTGCATTAAACTGCGTAGAAGAGCGACCGGAAGCTACCCCGACTCACGTGATGCGCATCAAACATTCTACAAATATGGTATCTAAAAGCGACTGTTCTCTAAAAGATTTTTATGTTCAACAATCAGTATTGAAATAATGTTTTAATAAATATTTTTGTATTAAATAATTATAATATAATTTAATAAATATATTTTTATCATAATTTAATATATAATCAAATAAAACTGAATTGAAAAATAAGCAGATTTATCTTTTTTCAGTAATACAATTATTTTCCATGGTGTTCATCGCTATCCCAATTTTGACTATCCGAGTTACGTCTGATCCCGACGCCGAAGTTGTACTGTACTTTTAAAACAGACATTTTATGTTTTGAACTCAAAGGTCACGACGAAAATCTTCAGAACGGTCGGATACTGAAATCAGCATTTAATGGTTCGCAAAACGTGCATCCTAATTACTAATATTTCTTAAGTGTAATTGGGGTATTTATTCATTCTAGCGGTTATAAGTGCGAATAAATGATAAATTTTAACGTTTCCGTCGATGCGTTCAAAGACCCCTTGAAATAGACCTACAAATTTTCTGTCTGCCTTTACCTTGGCGGTTTCCTTGCTTCTTTCATGTAAAGCGGCTTCTTAGGTACTAAAGAGAGTAATCGGAAATTTAATGCCCCTCCAGTGTATCATTCGCATTAATAAATAAGGACAGCGTAAATTTTGTGAGGAGAAAGGTCGCTTTATTATGCATCACCACCAATGATTTATACAGACAATGAATTAAAATTTTGTGGACACTTGGAACTGTTTCATATCGAAAATGAAATATGTCGTATAATTCGTAAAGTCAATGTCATCCGTATTAACCGCAAATATAATTTCCAGTAGAACATCTCTCAGTATTTCGTATGAGTAATTTTAATATTTGCTGAGAAATAGAATAGTGGATAATGGTTGCTGTCTGTTACCCATTATTTTAAGGCGTACAATAATATACAATAATAATAATAATAATAATAATTTGTAAAACTGCCTATAAGTCAGAAAAAATTATTTGTTTTTTACAGACAGAACAATTGCAGAACTTCGACCAAGAGAAGGGATTGTTTAATAGATCACGTCTTGTGACACAAGGGTCTTGTAAAATTAGCATTAGAGGGAAGCGTGTGGGGTAAGAACAGAAGAGGGAGGACAAGGATGGAATAGGGAGGATGGGGATGTGCCAGTTATGTAGAAATGAAACGGCTTGCGCATAATAAGTTCTCATGGAGGGTTGCATCAGACCAGTCTAAGGAGTGATTATTATTACAAACTGACTTATAGGCTGTTTGACTATTTATTGACTTTTAAACAGTCAAATATTGTAGATTATATATATATCAACTAAAGATGATTCGAATTTTCCCTTCCTATGCTATTAAAGGGGAGTTGCCTGTTTCAGGATCCCCTCATGTAGCCTGTTAACCAAAATAAAAAGTGAAATTTGTCAATTAATTTGTACTGTGTGGTCAGCCGTCACAAGGTGCAGACTGGTTCTATCTTAAGAAATGGGCTTTCTTCTACTACTTCCTTGGAGTTACATCTCTATTTAGTGATTTTGCCAACCGCTAGTCTGTCATCTTTCATGACACAGTCCAAATTATTTTGGTTGGGTAGAAGATTACCCGTCTATCTTAAGCCCGGCCTTTGTGACCGTGACAAACACAAACTACATCCCCATGCTGGTATTTGAATCGATCTACCTTAGCTGAAAGTAAATCATAAAATAATTAATCCTAAAGATTCAGTTAATAGAATCGAGGTCTGAAATATGATTAAGAATAATTCCAATTATTGGATCTCTGAATAATATAAAATGAGAGGTGACCTCGATGTCAAGATGGTTGGGCAGAACAAAGAACACTGTTTTGTAGTGTTGTGATACTCCAGCATTTTGATAGATGTGACAATGTCAGAAGTAAGTCTAGCATCTCTTCATCATTTTTCCACAGTACCAATTTTCAATTCAACCTCATGATACACATTATCATCATTAAAACTCATACTACTACTATTCCCTTGAAACATAATTCATCCACAACACCATAGTCCTTTGTAATATTAAGATAAGTCATATATATGTGACACATGATTCTTATGAAGTTAAATAGCTGCATGAAATTTTATTTATATCAACCAGCTGACCTTAGTGATTGCAAAGTAACAAAACTGATCATATTTGGAGTTCATTGCATCTTGTTGCAAAAATTTAGCAATAATATATATTCAGACCAAGTAAACCAAGCAGTGATCAATTGTGGCATTAATAAAAGGAATTTAAGCATAATGATCGTCCGCTTCAAAATATGTACCACATATTATCTAGTTGATTGATGCCAATGTACCAATAAGTGAAAGATTTTTTAATAAAACACTTTGTTATTTAAATAAACCATACATATATAGTAGTCAAATAAAAGCAATATGATAATAAATTTTGCATTTAATAAATGAATTAAATAAGTTGATTAATAATTTTGTCACACACATTAAACATCTTATATTGAAAATATACATTTCTTTTGTCTTACAGGCTATAGATGCTTTAAGGCTGTCATGTTCCTCACAGGCTTTATTTTTGGATCTGTAATTGTGTATCTTATATGCCTACAAGAAAAATTGCTTCCAGCTTATGGAAATGCAGGTAGGTGCATTCACTCAATGTCTGGGAATCTGACGTCCAATATATATTTATAATTATTGCCTTGTATTGGTCTCATAATAGTTTTCTATACTGACAAAGAATTTGAGTTTAAATTAATGCAAGAAACACAAACCAATCTTTGCATCACATTTTTGTAATGTATAAACTCTTTAAATAATAGCATAATTATGTGTCATGGTTCATATTCTTAAATTTCTATATAAACAAATAATGTAAAATCAAATTGAAACAGTTCAAATACATTTAAATAGATCCACTTTTATTGAAATGGAATCAATTATTTATTGCAGAAACATCAAATAGTTGATAAATGAATTCTCTCATATTTGTTTTTCATACTAAAGCCATCAAACTGTGCATGATTTTTTCCTTACTATTTCGTGTTATATAATTATCTTAAATATCATTACACAAGTAATTAATCATAATTGCTTTTACTGTTCCTGTAGTTGTCCATTTTATAATATCTCACAAACTTGGTTTTATTCTCAAATGTTATGTATTTCAAACTATTGGGACCATTTTAATTGTGGATAGTCTAGGTCAATTATCCATTGTTAGTCAAATTCATTTCCTAAACTTGAGCTAATTAAAATAATTATTCAGAGAGAAAAGAATTGCTTTCATTTTTAATTTCTTATAAAATAATTATTTTCTTGATTGCCATTATTTTTCACTTTACAAATGACATATTGATGCAGGTTTCAAATTAATTACAGGTGTTGCATTGGGTGCCGGTGTGCTGTTTGGTTTGATCACCATGCTAGTTCAATATGTTGGACTCTTTATGACTGGATTCCATACAGGACTCTTTAGTGCTGTTGTGGCACTAGGTGTTGCTGAACAGTTTGGTTGGACACCTGGATCAGTGTGGGCAACTGCAGCTTCTCTACTTGGAGGAGGACTTCTATTTGCTGTGCTAAATTTGTACTGGCAAAAAGGTGAATTAGTAGGAAAAATAATATTGCTAAATTAATGTTGTTGTTTTTGTTGTGGTATTCAGTCCTAAGACTGGTCCGATGCAAACCTCCATACTAACCTATCTTGCATAAGTCTTTTCATTTACGCATAACTAGAACATCCCACTTCCTCCCTAATCTACTTAGCACATTCCATCCTTTGCCTCCCCATTCTGTTCTTACCCCACACACTTCCCTCTAATACTAATTTTATAACACCCTCATGTCTTAAAATGTATCCTATTAATCTATCCCTTCTCTTGGTCAATGTCTTCCCCTATTCTGTTAAGAACTTCCTTGTTAGTGATTCTATCCACCCATCTGCAAACATTTTTAGCAACGATTTCCTAATATTCACACTTATATTACCCGTAAGTAAATCCTTCTTTTTCACAAAAGCCTTCCTTGCCTGTCCTATCCTACTATACTTCTACCGTCCCTAGTTATTACGCTTCCCAGTTAGCAGAATTCCTTAACTTCTATCAAAATATCCCTTCCTAATCTAACACCCTTTGTTGTTCACTGTTTCTCAAACTACACTCCATTATGTTGGTTTTCCCTCTATTAATCTTTGTACTGAACTCTTTTTCCATGACTGCATTTATGCCTATTTTCATGGTTTCCAAGTCTTCTTCTGACTTCACATAATACATAATATCATTGGCAAAGCATAGGGTCTTTATTGCTTCTCCTTGCAGTATAACCAGTTATATATGTAACATAATTGAACAGTTCCTTTGGAGTGGTGGCATTATATGAGTGCAAAGCGTGAACGGTAGGATTTGCAGAAAGGAAAATAATAGTAACCTTTGAAATATGGTGCTATAGGAGAATCTGATAGCTGGATAGAATCACTAATGGAAAAATTATAAGCAGAATAAGGGAAGAGTGAACAATATGGAGGACATTGAACCAAGAGAAGGGATACATTAATAGGCCATGTTTTAAGACATGAGGATAAAATTAGCATTAGAGGGAAATTTGTGGGTTAAGAACAGAATATGGAGGAAGGATGGAATACACTAAGCAGATTAGGGAGACTGGTATGTGGTAGTTATGTGGAAATGAAAAGGCTTGCACAAGATAGGTAAGCTTGGAGGGTTGCATCAGACCAGTCTTAGGACTGAATACTACAACTATAATAATTGTTATGGAAAGGAAAGAGGGAAAGAAAGGTTATGGATTAGCTGAAATAGAAGTTCGGCGTCACCATTGAATATTTGACATATTATTTTTTCACAGCTTGGAGATGCCAACTATCAAGTTAAAGTAAGTATACTACTCTCTTCCCTGTTTCCTATACATACATTTAATTAATTTGAATGTCACATTATCTTTACTTTATACACACCCACACAAAACTATCACATTTTTTCTTCCTTATGGTTATTTGAAATGGTAATATATACCATTAATTTTAAATAATCAGTATGAAAATTAGCAATGAGCCTGTAAATTTTGTTGCATTGAAATAAAATATTATTTGAATTGATTATATCAAGTTTTTAGAAATTGCATTTGATTAAAATGTATACAAAAATCTTCATTTCATTTTGTTAAGTATATTAAATAAAAAATGAAATTAATTATTTTTTGTAGGACTCACCGTGTTTGGTACTAGTGTCTATGGTGGTGCTATCATGGCTGGTTCACTAGATTACTTTGTTGAGAAGCTAGCTACTGTGAAGTGGTTATGGGCCAGAATTATTGCAACATCCCCTACTTCTCATGCTGCTGCAGCTGCATCAGCTGCCAACACAGCTCCCTGTTGGTTTGGTTGGCTGCTGCTAGCTGTATGGCCTGTTATGGTTGTTGTTGGAGTAACAACACAATGTGCAGTTACAGGGCGTGGAATATACCACCATGAAAGTGAGTAAAAGTCTAATACATATAAATATTATCATGTTTAATTTAATTTTTTGAGCCCTTTGGATTGGATATAGGTTTCAACTTTTAATGTATAAGACAATTATAACAATAATAGCAATACAGAATACAATATGTTTGTAATACTATTCTGTTTCTGAAAGTACAAGCTGTAATACTTTGTTTCTCTGTATGCTTTGTTAGATGTGAAATTAATTATCATGAAATATATTTTGAGGAGACAAGGTTTTGGTCTCTTGAATCTTTGATTTGAAATTTCATATGAAACTATTTATTTCAGTGGTACCTTCTAAAAAACATCAACATCCAGCACATCAGCGTGGTGGAGGCCCTGGAAGTTGCGGTGGAGCTGGAGTGCAACAAAGAGCTCGAACCAGAGAACAGAGAGCTGAGTTACGTCAGAAAAAGTATCGCTACCTCTACCAAGTGAGGACTGCACATGGTGATGTAATAAGTCAGGTAACAGAAGTACTTTCAATCTAGTACAAATGTTGCATTAGAGCACACATATTATGATGAGTAATAATCCTATCATTTTGAAAATTTGTTGTCCACTTCCTGCTTCTTCTTGAAACATTTTTTTGTTAGAAAGATCTGGTAGCTTGAAGAGCTACCATCAATTTATGTTTCATATGATTCCTGGAAAAATGACACTGCCCCATTGGTTTCAGTGTTTTCATCACGTTGTTTCCTGTCAGATTCTTAATATTGCTAACACATATGTAGATTAGTAATTATCTTGGACTATATGGCTATATGGGTTTCATTTTTTATAGGTAACTGCTTATTTGATTCTGCCTATTACTATTTCTGGTCGCTAGGAATACACGACATCTGTGACCATCATTTACATCTCACTCAGTTTTTGTTTGCTTTCCAACCTTCACCTACAAAAGAGTTTTCTTTTATATTTTGGGTGTACTGTTACATTTTATCATCCAAACAGTATATTGAAAGTCAGTACAGTGTGTTTACATTTGTCAAATGCTCCTCCAAATAATGAGAAATTGATTTAAATATCCTGGAATTTCTTCTAAATTATCATTATCATTAACACATTCTATCTGCTGTCTTCAGTGTGGTCACATCTTGATCCAGCATTATTTCATTCATCAATACATTATTTTGTTACATACAGGAAAGAGAGACAGAAGGTTGGTGATACACCTGAAGTTAACAGATGGTAAGCACCATGTATGGTTTAAGGTTCTTGAATGTTAAAGATCACTTTAATTCTTTGAAATATTAATGATTAATGATTGTTACTATTTTTTCAACTGCTTTAATTAAAAACTATGGCTATAACAATGTTTTTTTGTCTGAGCTCAATATGTCCTCTGAAGTTTGCTACTGCTATTGGTTCTTTGCATTTGTTTTTCTAGTCTCTCTCTGCATTAAGGTTCCAATATTTAATGTGCCCTATATTGATTACTACACTTCTGAAAATATGTTTCTGGTAACAACCTATAAAACTAAATAATTTTTTTTCGCTGTGAACATCTGAATTAACAACCCTAGAAAAATATGGCAATTTGAGTTCACCACATTTTCAAATTTAGTTAGGTAAGCATAATTATAAGAGGAATTCTATTTATATAAATTAATGATTTTCAAGGATGTGAAAACAGGAAAGTTCCAAGCTAGCCTGAATGTAAAATTGAAATTAGTAGAGAAAACATTAAAACTTATAATAGGTGTTGTCATCTTTTCCACAAGGATATAGGTAATTCCTATTATCTACCCCCATTGTCTCGCAATAACGTATCCCACAATTATTTTGAGAAACTTTTTTGCACTATTTTACCTTTGAATTATTATTTTCTTCAAACATCTAAGAAATTCAGCCCCCCAAATTGATAAATTATTACAGTCATTCCCTCAGATCAGAAACTATATATACATAATTAATGAGGACAGGAAAGTGAAATAGAGAGTAGGTGACTTACCTGAGGTTCATAGATGGCAGACACATTGTAAGGTTTGGAGTTCTTTAAATTTTTGGAGGCTCTGCTTCCTTCATCATAAAGTTAGGAAGACATTTCCAGTGTTCAGCTAGGAGTCATTGGTTTCAGTATTTTCAAATTTAACTGTTCTTGAATCTAAATCCGGAATTTTTAAAAATGTAATTTTTAACTACATGCTTCATAATTTAAAATTCCCAATAAATTGACCTAATGAAGTTCAAAATGTGAGGACAAAACATTTTAGGAATTGAATAAGACTTTGTCTGACATTGGTCTTTTAATTTAATTTAAAATAATTATCTTAAGAACAGATGTTAAGTGAAATATTATTTACTTTATTTTTCATTATAATATCCCACCACCTATTTTTTTTATATGTACACTTCAGAATCCACTCTTTTGACTTCAGTCAATTTAGCAGCTTGATCTTGGCAAGCTAATTCTTTACTAATTTTGTGTGTTGTTGTTTGCTCAAGAACCATTTCCACATGGTGATAAGTATGAAAATTGTGAGGCTAAGCTATAGTTTTACTAATCAAGAGAATTTTGTGTTGTATCAATTGTGTGAAGGAAGCACTTGTGAATATTTTGACGACTTGAATTTTATTAGTATGTCACAATTTGAATTTCTGTTAACAAGGCTCGCATATTTGCCTTGCAGGATTGTTTCTTTCACTTGTTTCTGCAAGGCATATAATGAGTGATGAGTTGTCATGTGTTCGCCTGAGATTGTAGATCCTCAGGGAGCCATAAACAAGAAAATTAGGGATCCCTTGCAGTTTTCTTGAAGTTACTTGTTCACTATATGCTGGTTTGGAACATGGAAAGGAAATGAGATATAAGGATTATCTTGAAGTGTTGTACATATGCAAGACAAGTCAGGACAATTTTGATAGTGTGAGTAGGTATGCCTGAGTCTATTCAGGTAAGAATCAAAAGGTTGGGGGTTTTAGCAGTTAAAACACAGATATGTAGTTTTAAATATGCATACAATTGATATTACACATTGTAAGAATTAGGAAATGAAATGAAGGTTGTTAGGATAGAATCTAATATGGCCAAGTTGTATGTCACTGAATCTCCTCCATTCATGCGGTGGGAGGCCATTTAAAGGTGTTTAGTGGGTGTCATTATACTAGTATGTAGGTCCGATGATATGTCAGTTTGATTGTCAGCATTTCTGCAACACTGCTGAGTTTGTTCACCTGAATTGCAATTGTCTTGAGGAATGCATCCATCCACCAAAGCAATGACCGAAGATTTAGTGAAAGTAACAAGAATTCATGATATAGTGACCAAAAATCGTTTCATTATCCATATTTTTCAGTTAGATACTTAAATGAAGCTTTTTCACATTTATTTAAAAAGCACTTATATTACACTATGCTTTACTCAATTCTTGGTAAATTTCTATTGGTGCCACTTTGGAATGTCAAATACTTGAACGGCATTCCTTAAAACTGATTTCATTTTGAACAAATGTAAACTTCACAATAACAACTTGAATTGGCTTTCAATTATAGAATACAGAAAAAAGCTGGCCAACCTTGAACTGAATGAGAAAGCCAAGTAGTTGTTCTTCAAAGGATAAATTGTACCAATTTAATATAATTATTTATGACTCTTTTATCTACTATGCTTATCCTCTGAATCCCACCTTCCTTTTTCACCTGAGTTAACTTTTACTGATTATAATGAATATTTGCTTTTGAGTTGGATTGGTTTTGACTGATAATATTCCCCATTATCAACTTGTCTCATTTTTGAATTTATGTTCAATATGTTCTAACCTTCAAATTATTTTACACAGAAGCAAAATATCATTATTCATTTTAAATGTAATTATGATGCACTGATCTTAAATATATGGATTATTTTACTGTGAATACTTAATTTTTATACAAATTAATCAGCTTTTATTTAATTTAATATGTCCATGAAGTGAGTTGTTCATAATGTAGTGTATTTACTTATTGCAAAAATTTATTCTTACAGAGTTATGTGCAAGCTCTTCAACGGAGAGTGTGTGGTGAATCAGGAGGCACACTGCAGTCAGACAGTACAAGGCTCACTATTCTACCTGCAGACCAACAACAACTTGCAGAGTCAGAGGGTGAAGATGGAGTTTCTAGTTTGCGTTAAAGCAAAAATGAATATATTGTGTTTGTGTGTGTTGATGTTTATCAATTCACTTTATAGATAAGTGATATAAAACAATTTATTATTAAACTAAGACTAAATTTTTATGAACTTCAATCACAAAGACAAGAGTGCTACTACAAGAGACTACACGAGAGACTAAAAAAAGTGGATTATTGAAAGCCATCAGTGAATATATCGACCATTTTGAAGTATTATCATTAATTCCCACGAAAGGTAATAAAGTGAGTTCCTGTAAGATTGTCTGTGTATACCTACATGCATATTATCTATATGAGCTGGACAATATTAATTTTGTGGTTATTTCAGTAAGATACAAATGTGAAAGTTGTGGAATTTGATTAAATATTTTATAATAAAATATGGACAACCTATTATGCAAACTGTTTGTGATTAAGAAGTACTTTAGACTATAATGAGAATTTATTCAAAGTATTACATCTCTTCAGACAAATGTATTGGATTATAATAGTGGATAATTTCTTAAATATGATTTTATTTTGTTTTCTTTACAATTATTGATGTAAAATGAATACTATGTGTTATTTGACATTGAAATATAGAACATAACTTTCAAATTGTAGGTAGTGTGTATTTCAATATATTAGCATTGTGCTTAAGAGTCTTCCAAAAATCATTTTCATACTTTTCCCAATTTTTCAGTTATTTAAATACTCATAAGGTTTTTATGATAAAATTTAATGTACATATCTATACATCTGTAATATTTTATTTGTAGGCATAATCTCATATTAATTTTAACTGTTATAAGGCCAATATAAGTCAGTACAGAAAGTGAAGTTCTTAAAGTCGAACTCCTCTCACTTAATTTTGTAACATCTACCTAAACTTCATTGTGAAATATGTCTGCCATACATACCTACCAAAATTACTAAAATAAAGCTGATCATAATGGAAAGTACCAGCCAATTAGTGTTTACTAACTGGCATTGTAAACTCCATCATGTGGGCACTACACACTCGGAATTAATGTTACAAATAGTTATGTATGGTGTTTTATTATAATGGAATAATATTTATTGGCATTAACTTTGAGTACCTCACCATATCTTTTTAAGCAGTAAATATAAAAAGTATTAATGACGATGTACTACCAGCTATACAGTTTATTTGTATTCCTCCAACTATGCAATTTACAATATCAACTGTATGAAAATACCATGCAGAGTAGTTTGTATGAATAACTCAAGAGTTTTTGTTAGAGTTAATAATTATTTATAATATTTTAAGCTATTGAGATGATTATTAAATATTAATTTTGCTGTGCAATTTGTTTACAGCAGGAACTGTGACCAAGCAAGTGATTAGCATGATACAAAGATGTTACTGAAATAGCAATATAATAATTGACACAAATGAAGTAAAATAAAATATTTTGCTAGTTAAAATGCTAAACATTGTTAAGCTGCACAATTTTCCATGAGACTTATGCACAGTATTTACAATTTTGATTTAAAAGTTGTATGTTAGATTATAAGACTGACTTCACTTGTTTAATAATCTAAAAAGAATATATATTAACTCCTCTAAAGATATTACTGAATTTGAATGTAATTTATTGGCACTTTATACTATTATTTTGGCTTTAAATTCAATTTCTGTAATTTATTTAATCACTTAAATTTCATGAATATGACAGGTCAAGTAATTTGAATATAGATTATTTATTTTATTATTACATAAAATCTATGTGTGAGTGCTCACTCAGAAAATAGACATTGATGAACTGTTTTAAATACATTGTATAAATTCAGTGAATTACATCGCACATCGTTAATTGAATACAAACATATAAATATATGCTATGTTCAATTTGATTAATGAAACAGCATGATTGCAGCACAAAATAATTACCCAATGTGTGAACTGTGTTTATTTTCTTCAAAACCTAGATTTATATGTTTAAACATTTGATTGTGACATTTGTGAAGCAGTGCAATATCTATGTACTTTGTTTCATTCTACATATGTATGACTGTTGTAAGTATATTAAAAATGATTAACGTATTATTCAGCTACTGATATAAAGAGGTTCTGAATAATCTAAGATTGCTATGAGCATTAAAAAGAAAAGGATTATTGTTTATTTTTAATGTTTCTTTTGTTTGTATAATGTCAAATACACATAGCATGAAAACATTTCATTGTGACAATGACAAAATTTATTTTTCTTTTATATTATTTATTAAAATATAAGGAAAAATAATGTAGCATAAGATGGAGGCAACCTCATCATATTGCTTGAAACCGTCTGTGTAGATGCTCAAACAATTTCAATAGCTAACACACTTAGGGTTAGATGTAGCATCGTACACATTAAGCAGGGGAAATATCAAATTTTCAAAATTATCTTTAAATATATTGAGGAGCAGATTCATTCTACTGCTTACCAGAGATATCTTTATATAAGCCAAAATATTATTTTATAAATAATGGCTTGTTTTTGACAATATTGAAAGATGTAGATCAAGTATGCCTGATCTAAATGGAACTTGTTAGTTTTCATGGAAATGTTTTGTTTACAATATATTAACAAACTAATGAAATTAATAATTATTTTAATGGGAAATTATAGGAGTCAATTAGTTGAATTATGACAGTAAAATAACTTCTGTTATTTTGAGCTTTAGTTTAGGTCTGTATAAAATATAATGGATTGTTTCATGCACAAATTCAGTTGTGTACTTTACATTTATTTCAAAATATCATGTTGAAATAAGGTAACAAACAATAATTTATTGAATTGTATAAATGAAAACTGTAATTATTTTTAGAATCTAAAATGTTGCACCTAAAGAGGTTTGTAAGATAAAATTGTGATAAGAAAAAAAATATAGTGAAACAAAGAATTACATAATATTTTGAAGTGTTGTGAATATTATCCAAGGTGGACTGAACATTATAAATATTTGTATTTTAAAACACTTAAAAAATATAGGAATAAAATTCCTAGCTGTGGCTGAATACCAAAGTAAATAATTCAATGCAAATATTTGTTATTGGTAATGAAGTTGACATTCCTTTTATAATGTGGAATTTAGTTCTGCTCGTTAAATAAATGTGAATTTATTTCTTATTTTTTCATTGGCATAAAATATTATAATTGTTATATATATCACATATTTCTCTGAAATGTTGACCTTCGGTTATGTGAATAAATTCTATATTATCTTAATGTTAATTTTGTTAAAATATTACCTTTCAAATCAAAAGTAGTAAAAACAATTTAAGTTTAAATGAATTCATACCATCATTTATAGAAATCCTTAAATATTAAATAACTGTATTAAATACATTATTAAGAAATCCTGAAACAACAAATAATGGATTATAAAATTAGTTTTTTTTTCATTCTTCTGTGAGTTATAGAACAGCTTATGTTAAATTTCAGATTGAGAATTTAATGTAGAGGAATTGGTTTACATTAATTTAAATTATTACATTTTTATCTATGTAATAATTAATACTTTTAAATGAATATATCTATATTTGCTATTATTTATTTTTAGTATTACTTACATTAAGCCCACCAGTGACTTTCTGCAACAAAACCTTTCATGACAAATGTTATGTCATATAAATTTAAGCTAAATTTGATTGATTTTGTGATTCAGATTTTAATACACTGAAGTCAGTTAAGTATTTATTTTATTCATACCACCAATGATTTCTATGTGCATGCATTCTAAAAAATGCAGCTATCTAAATTACTTCAGCCTGAACATATAATTTTATGCTGTGAAAAGGAAGAATTAATTATTACTATGTACTAGTTTTGAGTTTTCATTGTGATCATATTTGGCCTATTACACCGTTTGACATAGGTCTGTTTGTTTGATTTCCAGTTAATTTTTATTATTATTATTCTGGATCGATTATTTTTACACAGCATATATTTCATCATAATATAAAACAAAAATTAAGTATGTTCTCTTTTTGTAAGTATTCATTTTATTCCAAGGAAAGCAAAAATTATAATAATGGAAGTTTTAATGATTTGAACATTTTTAAGCACCTGACTATAGAGTTCAAGTCTGTAAGATTCTCTGATATTCTGTTTAGTGTCAAATATTATTGATTTATAAGTTGTTTAAAGTCAAATATTATTGTAGAATATATATAAACAATGATGTAGCTATACAAATTAAAAACCCAATCACAGTCCCATTTATCAGATAACTTTATTTAAGTCATAGGTCATATACAGGAGGTTTTGGTCCTTATGTGACATATTAATCTGCAATATCAATGAAAATATACATATAAAAACATATACATATTTAAAAAAGATACATAGAGCCAGAGAGGGAATGCTATTCGGTCTAAATTGTACAGGGGAACATGTGCATTTACCTGTTTACATAACCTCCCATCAATACTACAGCTCAATACGGTAGTTGCCCATAGTGTTGTGCTTAACATGCTGTATTTTATATCCCAATTTATGCTGGGAATACTGATTATGTTGTTTCCCCAGTACTGGACTAATTTGCCCTTGACAAGTGGTTAATAGTCTTTTTTGTGTGTCGTTGAATTTCGAGGGGTAAATAAAAAAAAACCTACATTGAGGGACAAAGTGTCAAAGTTGACATGTATTACTTATAAAGTTATAAGATTATACTCCTGGGAGGTCTATAAATGTCGTACTCAGCAGGGACCCTTTTACCAAGGAGCTTTAGGTTACGGTAGATTTTACTGACTATTTTTAGTCTATTATAAATTTTTTGGCAAGTCTTATTATTTCATCTTTAATGTAATTTAGTTTGGCCTCTGAATGTAGATCTGTTATTCTTGTAGTTATTGGTTTGTATAATGCCCAATTTATGCATCTATTTTGAGTGTTTTGGAGGATGTGGATATTACTATTAGCTGCTGTACCCCAAATTTGGCAACCGTATGTAAGTAAATATTGGAGCATTGTTTTAATTATAATAATCTTCTGTCTCCTATCAAGGTGTTTGTCTCTGAGTAGGGGATACGGGATCCTATGTGGAAAAGAAAGCAGTATCGTCAGCAAATTGGAGAACTGAAACACCTTTCATTTTTGGAAGGCCGTTCATGTCCCTTTTGAATAAAGTTGGTGCAAGGACAGATCCTTGAGGGATTCCTTTCGTAGCCTTTCTGATTCTGGAAAACCTTCCTAAAATTCTAACTTGAAATTCCTATTTTGTAAGAAGTCTTGGATTAAGAGAACTAGTTTTGATGTCAGTTTAAATTTACTCATTGATTGACTCTATCATAGGCTTTTTCTTGATCTCGGAAAATAACTGGTACTATTGCTTTTCCGTTTCCTCTACAAGATGTAGTAGGTGAAATATCGTTTCATGCTTCCTTTTGAATCTGTGTTGTTCAGGTTTTAGGATATTGTTTTCGATTAACTCGTATTGGAGTATTTTATGAATAACAGTTTTGAGCATTTTCCTAGTGAAGGAAGCAGGCTGATTGGTCTATGGTTATTTAAAAGTGAAGGGTCTTTTCCAGGTTTTGGGATATTTTATATTATACATTCGTTCTCGTAGCGCTACGTGCGACCAGTAAGTGAACTACGTGATATAGACTAATAATACTATTATATATATATATATATATATATATATATATATATATATATATATACCCACATTGATCATTTAAAATCCATTAACATTCATATGTGTTAATTTTTTCAAATATTACATATAAAATATGAAAAGTGGAAGAGAGAAAACAGAACAAAGGAAATGGGGAAGAAGAAAGAATATCAGACATAAATAGGAATAGTGATGTATATGATATGAGAAAATATACGAAGAAATTGAAGAAATAATGTCAAAGAAAACAAGACTTTGATAGTAATGGGCGACTGGAACGCAAGAATAGTAAAGGGAAAAGAAAGTTATTTATTTGGGGACTATGGACTTAATGAAAGGAATCAAAGATAGTAGAATTTTGCATGGAGCTTAAATTGTAAGTGGTTCAAGAATCATGAAAGAAGATTCTACACGTGAAGAAGCCAGGGAACATGGGAAAGTTCCTATTGGACTTCATAATGGTGAGACAGAGATATAGGAATCAGGTGCTGGACTGCGAAACGTACCCAGGATGTGAACTCAGACCAAAAGCTTTTCATTATGAAATGCAGGCTGAAAATAAAGAAACTCAAGAAAGCAATTGAAATGATACGGGAATTAGAAAAACTAAAACAACAGGAGGTGTTTCAGAGATTCAAAGAAGAAATCAAGAATGAATTAACGGAGGAAGGAGAAAGAAACAATGTAGAAGAGCAATGGCCACACTTGAAGGATGAAAGGACTAGAGCAGCCGACGAAAAAGTAGGAAGAATAGCTCAGACCAATAGGAAAGCATGGATAATACAAGAAAAAAAAGTTATTGATGAAACAAGTAAATATAAAAGAGCAGCACTGATGCCTGAAGAATGAGACAGATAGGGAGTTCTGATTCTGTGTCATATGAAGATGCAAGAGATAAATGGGGTGAATCGAGGAAGAGATCACAGAGTTGTGTAGAACAGTATGCGAAAAGTGTAAGAGGAAATTAGAGGCGGATCAGAAATATCAAGAATGGAAGTGGGGTAGCAAATAATGTGAAACGAAATAATGCTGATAATCAAATTGAAGATATAGATTTGAAACTGCCTATACATATAGAAAGAGGAGCTCTTAATCCTCGAAGATTCATTAAAAAGTTAGAAAAATTTTCAAAATCAGGGAAATATCGATTGACTTTCTTTCTTTAACCGTTCGAAACAAAGGTTGTCACTATAATCGGAAGTGTTATTGGCGAGGATCACGAAGTTTTATTTTGTAAAGGTATTTGGCAAAGACAAGTTTGGACACTTTACGAACATTCGTTATCTGGAGGGTGACAGCGGATGAAGCGCTTGTTGAAGTATAAAGAGTTCATTATCAAAGAGAAAATACCATTCACACCCGATTGGTAGATTTCATGAATAAACATAACGAACGTCATATCCCCACAATAGACAGCATGGACTCCTCAAATAAAAATCTACTAATACTGCAAGGTATGATTTTTTTAAATCTTTCAAATTTTTCTGGATGATAAACTGAAGGTTACTGGAATTGTTGCAGATGACTCTAAATTCTTTGATCTAGTTCATCACAATATTTTGCTGCTATGTCGTTACTAAAATCGTCTATTTATTATAGGGAACAAGAAGATTTGCTAGAAAACAAAACTGTCTGATAGACTTGTCCGATGTTCAGAATATAACCTGTGACGTAGCACAGGGTTCCATTTTAGGTCCACTTCTATTCATATTATGCAAAAATGACCTTCCTAACTATATTAACCCTCTGGAATCGGTATTATTCTGATGAGAGTAACGTCACAATTTCAGATTTTGATTCGATTAGACTAAACCACAAAGTCGACGATGCCTTCGAAAGCTTAAATGTTTGGTTACGTTAGCCCTAAACTTACAGTTACCCACTCTACAGTTGCAGTACTAGCGCTATGGATTTGCATCAGCTGTTTGAGCAGTTTTTGACATCTTTAGAAAATTATTATGTATTTATTAATTTATGCTTCTTGTCACAGAAAATTTAATATTTGTTTAATATTTTCATTTTTCTCAATTGTTTGTGTTTACAAATGAACAGCATTACTGAAGCACCAAAAACAAAATAGTAGATAGTGAACAACCTTACAATAAAATAAAGTGTGTTTCATCTAGCAATGGGGTACAGCCCTCACGCATAAAGCCGCTTTACCACGGATTCCGTTTGGGTCTCTCCATTCCACTACAGCAACCACGGCCAATGCTAGTCTCATTCAGTCGATACTGCAGCGATGAATGAGTAAGAGGTTCTTGCATCCGTTGCGCAACGGATTTTTATAATGATTTTGACGAGAGAAGGAGTGAGACCTCCAGAAAATTTAACACAAATGGGGATGATTCTCTCTCCAAACCCGCGTGTATGAGTGGTAAAATAAGGTTTTTGAAGGCCGGGAAATGGTGGAAAATCCCATTCACGATCGGGTTGACTGCGTGACATGACGTCACAGATTGACTAATTACGAGTAGGCATTTGAAAAGATTTTTTTCGTACCATGTCACGTTTTTACTGGTCTCACTCCTGTCCCCTGTGCAAAAGAACCAACGTAGAGGAAGTCGGGATACGTGCCATTGTTTCGCCAAATGTTACAGTTAAGACAAAAGAAAATTACCTTTTCCGGATATTTGTTTCCAGTACTCATTGAACGTGTTGTTTTGAGAATGTTTCGAGATCAGACAATACCAAGATGTGCCAAAAATACACGGCGCATTACGAGTGACTGAGTGTCTTCCACCATTTAGTTTGGTTCTCTTAGACTGGATTCATGAATGCTTATGAACAACGATATTGGTCTGTTATCTTGGAACATGTCAGGAACAACATGTGAAATCATAAGTTTACGTACATTCAGTGACGTGAGGTCTACGTTTATTAAAAAACCTTAAAAATTGATTAATTTGACTGTTTCAAAACAATAATGAATTATAAACCAAGCGAAATTGATTTATCTGAAATACATAACCTGTACATGAATGAGGAAAATTTTCGGATTCTTCAAAAGCGCGCAATGAAATAGGAAAAAGTTATATTTATCTGACTTCAATTTACTCATAAATTCAGCTAACTTATCAGGAATATTTATTACGACTGAAATTTCCACGTTTTAATATTATAAACATTAGCACTGCGTATATTTATTATGTATTCTATGCTCTTGAGGTGCACAAATAAAATATTCTGAATCTAAAAATTTTACTAGAGAAATTCTTATAAACATAATATTTACAATACAATTTTGGGAATATCCATTTAAAAGTTACAATTTATTTCTTGTAATTTCAAAAAAATAATGAAAAATTTGAGGAGAAAGGGCGGAATGTTATTTTTTAAATTTTTTAAAAAATATTTCTGACAAGTTCATTCATTTATGAAATATGAACAGGATACATAAGAGGAAAAAAACGCAACTTGTAAAAGAATATCATTTTGCGTAGTTTTGTTCCTGATGCTGCTGAACATTTTCAACTGTTTTCTTAGCATTTGGAGCAGTTTCAATGTACGGTTGTTGGAATCTTCGTTCCAAATTGAGTACACTTTACATGAAAAATATGTGAGTAATGTAATTTGGAAGTATAAGCTCTTTTTCTAGGTCAAGTGAAGTTAAAAACCTTATTAATCAGACCAGAATTTAAGGTTTATTAAATTTTTCAAATCTAGAGATTTCGACGTTGCAGCCATAATCATTCTACTCTAAAACGTGTTAAATCACCTGTTAAAATTCAAAACAATACAGATAAATGTCAACGTGTGGAAGCTTTTCTCGCTGCAGTGTATTGATAGGTGGAGATAATATGACTGAAAATATGATAAATATCATGAATATAAAGATTCGCTAGTGGAACGTCAGTGCCATGAATGGTCAAAGGTAACGGAGGATATTAAAATTAGAAATATAAATTATTGACCTTGTTAACGATACAATTTCTGTAAAGACGTTTATATGATAACATCATTTCATTATAAGACAGACATAAAGATAATATTTGGTGAAGTAGGACAGCAATCATGTAACAATGAATGATTGAACAACAGACATTTTATCCCGTTACCTTATTAACCTATAATTCGCCATGGTAGAGAACAGATACTCCCATTACAATGATTTTCGCGTAGTTTCTCAATAGAATATTCCCTTAATTATTAAATAATAATATTAAGAAATATCTGGAAAATTCTAAATCAAGTTCCAAAAATAATATGGATTTGCGAGTTTATAATTAATCAATTTATGAAGTGCTAACAATTTAACCCTTACCCAAGAAACCTTTATTATAGATAATTGTTTGCCAGATTCCAATTTTATAGAAGTTTTATATATTTTTTTCTTTTCCAAGTGAAATGGCTTGAACAAGAAACATAATTGTCTTCAAAATGCAGATTTTGTAATATTAACGAACATTATGAAACGGAAATATGTTGGATATTAAGTTATAAATTAAAATTTCGTAAAAGGCAATATATGCCAATATGTAAATGCATCATAATTGAAGTGGTTTGAATTAAGGAATAGCGTTCTGCTAACATTCAAGACAGCTACGAGGGTGTTGTGGAAAGTTTCCGACTTAAACATGAAGATGACAGCACTCGTCAATAATAGCGTATCTTTAGAATGGTAGTCGCCAAGATTTCAACATTTTGAACGGACATTAGTTTGACAATAGTTTGAGTGAGTGTTTTTGTGGAAATGAAAAAATCCAGGATCGAGCTCTTATTAAATATTAGTTCTTGAAAAGCAATACGCCTACGCAAATCAGCGACGAGTTGGATGCTGTGTAAGCGGACTCTGCACCATTGTTTGAACTTGGCCGTACCAACGTGGGAGTCCAAAATGTGTAACCACTGACAATAACACGGCTCAAGTACACCAAAAGGTGTTTGACAACCGTCGAATTTAAGTGAGAGAGATAGCAGAGGTAATTAATATGTCCAAACAAGGTGTTTGTCACATACTGAATCAAGATTTAGATACGAGGAAGCGTAGGGTGCCGCGTTTGTTCACTTAAGACCAAAATAGTGTCCTACGGTTTGCGATGATATTATAGCATTAGGGGAGTCAGAAGAAGACTTGGAAACCGTAATAAATGCCACGAACGTAGTCCTGGAGAAGCAATTCAATATGAGGATTAATTTAGGGAAAACCAAGGTAATGGAGTGTAGTATGGGAAACTGTGGAATAATAAAGAATGTTAGTTTGGGAAGGGATATTTTGAAGGAAGTCAAGGAATTCTGCTAATTCAGCAGCGTATTATCTAGGGATGGTAGACATAAAGAGTAGGATAGCACAGGCAAGGAAAGCTTTCACAAAAAGGAGGAATTTACTTAGAGTAATATAAGTGTGAATATTCGGAAATCATTGCTAAAAATGATCGTATAGAGTGTGGTGTTATATGGGTGAGAAACGTGGATGGTAGGAGTTGCAGAAAGGAAAAATAAAACATTTGAAATATGGTGAAATAGAAGTATGCTGAAAATCAGATGGGTGGGTAGAATCTACTACGAGGAGTTTATAAGCAGCATAGGGGAAAAGCGAACAATATTGGAGACGTTAGCCAAGAGAAGGGATAGATTAATAGGCCATGTTTTGAGACATGAGAGTCTTGAAAATATAGCATTAAAGGGAAGTGTATGGGGTAAAAACAGAATATGGGGGAGGATGTAATAAGATAAGAAGATTAGGTAAGATTCGCGTTGTGATAGTTATGTGGAAATGAAAAGGCTTGCGCAAGATAGGTTAGCATGGCTGGATACATCTGACCAGACTTAGGAGTGAATACCACAACATTATCATGAAGGACGTAGAAGTACTGAAAAAATTTTTTTTTATCCATCCGTCTTGTAAGATATGTAAGAAATGTGTAAAGACAGAAAGTAGACCAGAAATTCTTCTATAGAAGTTTTTCAGGAAAATAATACATATATATGAAGAAATAGATGGTAAAGAAAGCACTGCACAATGTATTGAATTACGTACCAATATTTTATAAACCTTAAAATTTGAGATACCTAAAATTCTCATAATTACAAAAAGAAATACGTCATTGTATTGGACTGTTAGATGATTTAGTATAGCTGACTGAGACAGTCTTCACATAAACTTTATTCATTTGATCTTACATTCGTGAGCTGTGATATTCATCCTGTTTCTATGAAGTGCCTCGTCATGTACATCACATGTACTCGTATGTCAGTCGCAAGGCACTCTCAGTATACTAAGAGCTTATAAAAGCCGTTGCTTCGTGTTATATAATTCTGTTGAACTGGATCTAGTAAAATATGAGATTGAAAAATAAACCACTAGGTAAATTTTAGAAACGTAGCCTCAATTAAAATGAAGATAACTTTTTAAACAACTTGTTGACAGTTATATAAAATACTAGTGAATAGAATAACAATGTAAAATTGCATTCACGAGAAGGAAATAATTTATATGTAAATCAAAGCTATAATTGAATTGCATCCTGGGGAACGAAAGAATGCATATGTAAATAGAAATTTTAGCGGAACGATCCCCACCCGACAAGGAGGCTTTCATGTGATTGTACTGCACATAGGCGGAAAAGAGAGCCACAAGCTAGGAAATTTATTTACCTCACTGAAAAATCACGCATGAAATCTGATTACGCAGTTGAACAAACAGTTAAGTATTAGCCAAGGAAATAACCGTTTTGTTTGCTTTGTAAAGACAATAGTAGTTGATTTTATGGTTGAGAAACGTCGATACGTTCATAAACCAGGGATAGTCATAATACAGTTATATTAAAATTTACAATTTAAGTCCAAAATGTTTTCAATAATTTCACAAAAGTAATTAATAAATTTGATAATTCCATAAAACACATTACATTTACCCAATATTTAATGTAAATGAGAATTCGGATGCAGAGTTTCTTATACTGAAAGGAAGAAAAAGGTCGTAAATTTTAGGTGTTATTTCTATTTGTTATTTAAACCCACTTGATAAAGACATATAATTGTTACAGCACGTATTATAGGAATGAACACTTGATTTAAGTCTTTGACAGACGCCACATAACTCTAGCACATTTTATAGCGTCTTACGTCAATGGTTAGGGGTTGGTAAATAGGTATGAGAATAGAATCTGTTTCGCTTAAGGGACGAAAAGACACTTAAATTAATTAATTTAAGCCACTTTAATGAATCACTAATCTACATAAGTCAATAATGATGTTTCTGTACGAGAGGGTAATAGCTTTATGATACTCTTTTTTTGGAGGGGAGGGGATTATCAGGCTACATGAGGGTGATCCTGAAACAGGCAACTCCCCTTTTATAGAAGGGAACTGAAAATGGGGGATTCGGAAGGTGGAGTAAGGTAGCCAAGGTGTTATAGTTGTCTGAGAGTCTTATTTGGTGAAGATAACTCTGGACTACAGGATGAGATCAGCTGGGAACTTGGAATTGTCTGTTCTCTCTGTACCATAAGAACTGTTATTTTCTATTGGTGACTTTAGCCATTCATTGTACTTATCTATAACAAATAAAATTGAAGTGTCTGTCTGTCTATATGTCTGTCCGTATGTTTGTCCCCAAAATGTTTCAACGGATAGCACTGAAAATTTAAAGGTTTGAAAACAGACAATTTGACTTAAATATTAGTGCATATTTTATTTGTATATCTTGAAGAGTTTAGAAGCTATTTATATAAATATTTATAAATCCATTGAATTGCCGCGCGAATTGCTAATTTTTATGTTATTTATTTTTTAGGTTAACAGGCTACATTAGGGTGATCCAGAAGCAGGCAACTCCCCTTTAATAGCATAGGAAGGGGTTGAAGGTAGAGAAATGTAGCCAAGGGTTGACTAGGGCCCCCGGGCTATAGTTTAAGGTCTTTCACCTAAAAAGATGCAGAGAAAACCCTAGAAAACCTACATCAGGCAGGTAGGGCATTGGGTACTATTCTCACGCCCTTCTGAATGACGGCAGACGAGTTTACTATGGGGTCGCAGCATTCCCTTCTCCTTGTTTCTGCAAGTTTTAGGAGGCAGTTGCCCGACTCTTCCAATGGGATCGGCGGGCAACTCTTGCCTTATGCCCAAAGGTTTCGACCCAAGTACATGTACCTCCCAAAATAAATGCTAGTGTTTCGGCATGCGAGAACTTTGAAAAACGCCAGAGAGAGTACGAGGCATTTCTGATTGAGTCAGGTGAGTCCGAGCCCCGCAGATACTCTGGGGAGAAGTACCTGAGAGAGGAAACCCCCACAGGCCCATCCCCCTCATTTTTATTGGCACCGAAACGTACGATAGCGGGACCTGTTCGAAACCCATTGTTAGTTATAAGGTTTGAGATGAAGCGATCATAAATACATGATACAGTACTTTTTTTATAATCAATGATTTCTACTTTATCAAACTTCTGTACCTGTTGTAGGGCAAAATAAAAAGAACTATTTTGGCGTAAACGAAGTCGTGGGAGTTTGCTAGTAATTAATATATGTCTAACTGTACAATGCTCTATAACAGGGTAAAGGAACTTCTCGTCTGAAATACAAACAGGCTCAAGATGCATGCGCCACTTCTAATCGTCCCACCTCTGATGTAGGATATTGTCCTCAAATCACACTATTCCCAATCTGTATTTCGACAGTACTGCGAAAACTTATTTTGTGAAGTTGTTTTCATTTGTGATCGTTTACGTCCCAAGAAAGAGTTAGTATAATTTACCAAAGCGAAGTACACACGTATAAGTGTATCTAACTTACAGGCTTAGCTAATTCGCTGATAACAAATATTATGCGAAATACTTGTAAAGTTTCGACCGCTATGTAGGTATTTGTCGAACAAGGCTTGAGTGTATTTAATTTTTTAGTTTCGAAAATGTTTAGCCAATTTATTTATAACAATAGTTAAATTCCACAACAACAAACAAGTTATAACTACTACAAACATAATTTATTAGTAGACTGTTTTATATAAATGAAAATAAAATTTATTTTTACTTTCAAAATTTTTTCCACAAGTAATTTACAAAAAATTATTGCATGAGAGTAAAAATAAGAAATGTATAATACCCAGTATGTGATTAAAAAATATTTTTAGTGGTTGCATAGTTTCGGTAATATCTATTTACGCCGATATCATCGATCTCGTCTTCGTTGCCGAGTTCGAGAAGTGGCTTGGCGTCGTGATGTCTGGGTGGCGCTCTTCCTTTACGTGCCTCAGAAAACTTCCAACAAACTTGTTCCTTAAGTGTTCGTTTACCACCAATTCTGTTTCAATACTCCTCTCATCTGCTCCGATTTAAGCTCTGTGCTGCTCCACAGTGCTTTTTAATGTAGGTATCACGTTATTGGTGTATTGGGGGAGTTTTCTAAGTCATTCGAGACTTTTATGCCGTGATCGGCGAACTTTTCACGCCTTGTTCTATTGTTGGAGACAGCCTGAACTTAAAAAGTTTCGCGACGTGCTGGAGCCATATTCCGTTTACCTGCTGCCTTCCTTGTGAGCTTATACATTTAGTGTCCCGTCACAAACATTATAAATACAATGTTCCAGTTACCCTCTACGGAGGCTACATTTATGTTTCTGCTCATAAACGACAGCTTAAAAGACTTGATATCATAAAAATGGGGCCTTAAGAATCATCACGGCGTGCCTTCGATCCACCTCGATTGATAGGCTGAGAATAGAACTAAATGATGTCTCACTAAGTCTTCGAAGGAAACTCTCTGCCCTCTCATATGCAGTTAGAGCCAGTGTCGCATCACCCTTTCGGACCCTATCCCTTTTCATTCGCTCCTCAAAACTTTGCTCTTAAAGGGGAAAAAAAGTAACTTATCAATCATTGGGCCAAACATGTCCTCACTCGTTCCTCCCTGGAAGTTATCACTTCTTCCAATTCATACGTTCCTTACAAATCCTGATTTTAAGGGTAAGGGTGAGTGCTTCTGAGTATTTTTTTTTGAGAAATATAATCATCCGAGATTCACAGATGGAGGAGAATGCTCGGTTATCTCTGCCGAATTCAATGATTCAATGACAATTAACGGCTGAAACATAATACGATACTGATGGCTTTACAATATCGAAAAGACCACCCATCCGATTTAACGCTGATTTTGGCCGACTCTCTCATGGCGATCAACTCACTCTCCAAATAAGGCTGTAGAAGTGGTTGCATTAATTAAATCAGGAACCACTCTTTGGGAGATAAAAAGAAATAACCAACAAATCACCATCTGTTGAATCCCGTCTCATGCGGGCATCTTGGGAAACGAACTTGCTGATAAACCCGCTAAGCAGGAGGCCTCCTTGCAAACAAAACCGCTTGTTCAAGGAAAGACAGTATGGTCGAGTGCATCAACCTCCTGAGAGAAAGTTGGATTAATGATAGAAAATGTAGGAATCCTCTATAATGAATTGAAGTCCTTCAAGGAAATAAACTATCCACTTGAAATCTTGAGAAAGCAGCAGGTCGTTGTTGCAAGACTCAGATCTTTCTACTCCCACCTTACACGTCCATTTATCTTTTCTGGATAACCCCAGCCTTTATGCTGAGATTGTGCCGTACATCCTTTTTGACTGCACCCGCTATGACACCAGCAGAAGGTCCACGATTGCTAACTATTCCAGGAGGGAACTATGCATCTCTCCAGTGGTTTTCCACAGTCTTCTTAATTTCATTGTAGAAATTGGAGTTTCGGAAGAAATCTAAGCAGTTTATATGTGCCGTTGTGATCGTTTTTTCTCTGTTCTAAAAGTGTCTGGTTTTTCTCACTCCTTGCATTGTATTATTCGCAATTTCTATGTTATTTATTGTTTATTTTTGTAGTCGCCAAGAACGTCCACTGTTGACGCGTCTATAATTTCAATGATGAAAATTAAACACAACTCTGTATAAAACCAAACGTGTTGTGATCTAAGGATTCCTACCCAGTTTAGGAGAGATAGTGTTGAGCCAATTGAATCAGCACATATACACCAGAACTTGCATTATTTCATTACTACCAGTTAAATGATATCAGCGCACAGAACGGAATCCGTAATGATATCGAACAAGGAGATTACTCCTAAAACCAATAGGGCGTATCTCTAAAACCTAATTACTTACAGTCGCCTTTTAAACGTGCTATAAATTCCCTTTGAGTGTATTTAAGGGCCGAATTGATCTGGCTCACTGCTAGTGAGTTCATTTTGTTAATAAATCCCGCTGTGCAGTTAATGGAAATTTATTAACAGCGTAAGCGGTTACGATTTAAAAGAGCCAGTGAATGAGCTTTGTGTTGTGTTGGCTCGTGGAATTAATTCCTGGGAGGGAATGCGAAAGTATCAAATGTGGAATGTTACGGGAACCATCTCATGCTCATGATTTAAACCAATTTGCTAATGTAGAGTGGGATAATTAAACACAAATATGCGGCGGTATCAATTAAATTGAATTAATTCCAGGCCGATGAAAGCTGAGCGATTAAAATTAAATTATATACAAAGAATTTAGATAAAATGTTGAATGTATTCACATTTTCTAATGCCAATATATTAAAACTGACCTGAGGTAGACCGGGGTTATTAAAAAGAAATGCTTCCCAGAAATTAAAAGCCTGAATAACACCGATGGAGCAAAATTTAAAGTTCAGTTTATTTCCCTTTATCCTGGGATCTACATTCTTCAATTGAACTGTAATACACTCATAAATTAGACTGTATACTTTAAATTTATGATTGTTTGATGTTGACTTAATCACCCAAGAATATTAATTTTTGTATCATATTTTCGTACTTTATGATTTTTTATATAAATTTGTGTGTAAAGAGGCCAGTGTGTAATGTCTTTAAGAAATTCTCATTGGGAGGATGACTTCAAACATTTAATTAGTTGATTTAATTGTCGAACTTCGGTGGTCTAGTGGATAGAGTCGCCCTCTCACAGCCCAGAGATCACGGGTTCGAATCCTGGCATAGGGTTGGATATTTGTGCCGTCATGGTAACGAAGACCGGGATTAATACTGCTGCAGAATCGATAAGCTCACCACGTTTCACTCCAAATTGGGAATGTGTCATGCAAGATGACAATCCGCCTCGACCCACTAGGCCAGGGCACTGACTGAATGGAATGTAGATCCAAAAGAAGAAGAGTTGATTTAATAAATTTACTGGTACATTAAGGAATACTAAAGATAACTCGGATTCTATTTGACGTTTCATCACTATTTGCGTTAATGTATTTTATGCGTTTTTATATTTACGCTTTTCATCAATCATTTTTAATATTTCTTGTGTTATCCGTAACAATTTTATAATAAGCCTTGTTAAACACATGTACGAAAGGTATAAAAATATGTACCATCAAGTTAGCAATTAAACTTTGTTAATCTGCACGCATCAAGCGTATAGTCTGTCCCAGCGAACAAATGCAACACAACAGCTCGTACTCGGTGAATTCTTGATCTGACGAAGCTTAGGTATAGCAAGACGATGCGTGACTTATATAGAGCCCAAAATGTTTTATTTTGTTTTTAATTAACACAACCATAAAAAACTTTCCACAATTAGTGGGCGTGGTTTTGAAGTTTACTGTAGTTTATTAAGCGCCATCACGTCCCAAATATGATATTAATTTTTTTACGATTGAAGGTCTGTTTAGTAAGTATATATATTTTTAACTCATTGTCATCTATTACTCGCCGATATCTGTGCCAAGTCACCGGAAGACGAAACTCCTTGCCTCCCGCTGTATGCATTAATTCATTCCCCAAACGCCGGCAAAAATACCACGGTAAATTCACAAAAATAATATACTCGACTTTTGAAATACATGCTATAATCGTGCCTCAATATATATCTATTATTCTATTAATCTATCTACTGAACCATTTCATGAAGCTGAAAGGAATACTAATGACGTGTTTATAACAGTTAATAAGGAAAACGGTTAGCTTCAGCTACAAAATTGCTTAAATAAACTCAGTTACTGGCTTGAATTTCACTATCGCGAAGTGGATATTAAAATTATGAAAGATGTTCTCTGCATCTACATATCTAAGAACCTTTGTCAGTGCGTCAGTGTGTATTTTCCAGCTATAGTCGTCCAAACTACTGGTCCGAATTTTACCAAATTTGACACACGTGTTCCATAGAGCCCAAAGATGCCCATAATTTTTATTTTTTTTTAAATTACTGAATTTATATATGTAAAAAAGTGAAAATAATTTTAAATTACAATCATTTCACGTCGTATTTAACCTAACGTTGGCAGACAGCTAACTACTTGAGAATTAATAAACTACTTCAGATCGTCGATGTGATGTATACGCAAATTAACATTTCGTGACGTCGTAATTAATCTATTTCGGTCATAAATAATAAACGTCTTTGGATCGTCGATGCGATGTATAGTTTTATTTTTCGCGTCAGATAAACTTTAATATTTATTACAAGCAAATAAAATATTATGGATTTGATAGTGACATTCATTACAGGTAAAATTATTAAATCAATTAAACTTTAATAACAACAATACTGTATATATGTGAAAAAAGTGAAAATGTCAACAAACCTTCGTTCTTTCCACTTTTTCGTTGATTTTACTCCAACACTCAACTTGAAGAAACGAGTAAGGGTTTATTCTCTTTGTCCCACAAAGTCCTATCAGTAGATTTACTTATTTCCAAGGTGGTCCAACCCCCCTATCCTCCTGAGCTACAAGACATTAAAAAGCTCAATTATTTGTAACCCCTTCAACTTTAGGCCTGCGTATTTGAGGATTTTTGAAAAATTATGAGGTCACAGTCAATTGGAAACTCGATTCTCTATGATTTTGGTCTCATGACCGTTTCTTCTCAGACCACCGAAAATGGATCAAAGTACCTTTTTGACGATGTTTCGTCATTTAAACAACATAGAATTGAAAATAGGTTGGTTTTTGACAAAAGAAATAGATTTAGGCTGTTAGAAAACGTATAAAACAAGTATTTACACGCCCTTATAATTAAAAAAAGAACCCTCTGGAGTAGAATAATGAATACGACGTATCCTAAAGTGCTGTAATAAACCTATTTTCAATTACATTTCTGCTTTATTATTTACCTGAACCCGATCAACGCCTGGTAACTTCAGCTGGTTCTTCATATATACGCAGTGGCGGATATAAAATTTCATTCAATGTTACCGATATCTATGATATTCATTTTAAACAATTATTTACTTGCTTAATGGAAGGTATAAACTTTAAAAGCTTGATTAGCATCAATATTTTCATTTTTTTATCATTAAATTTTTGAAGTTCGTCGCCTATTTTGTGCGGCGTGTCGTTCTTGCTGGCCTTGCTATTATGAGTCAACAAGGAATGTAGAAATCTTGAGTAATATTTATTGTTTCATTTAGTTTTGTTCGTTAGTGGGCCATCCCTTTATCTAATAGATAATTAAATTTCGTTGACTTCTTTTGTATGGTACTTTGAAAAGAAATTTTTGAAGTTACGTTATTAAGCATCTGAAAAATTACGTAGAAGCGGCGCCGTTTCTTGGACCTTATATTATAGGACTTGGGGGAAACACAGAACGTCCGAGAAAGTAAAGCTTAACGCGAGTCAGTAGGACGTGAGAAGAAACGGATAAATGAAAAGTGTCGGCGGCACAATTAGCTCCCTCTGCTTGTTCCCAATTTTATAACTTCCAGACAAAGCCGTTCTCAGGGTTTCTTTCTATTAAATTTGTACGAAGCAGTTATACAGAGAGGGGCCGTAAATAATGTACTTCCGAATTATGCTCTTAGACGAGAGCTCTTTGCTCAACGGCAACGTGAGCTTCTCAAGCAGAACGCGGGTGTTACAAAAATAAATGTAAAACATTGCAAGGAAGCCTGTTGTAATATTTTTCATTGTGAAATTTCTAACACAAACTCGATTCGAGAGTAGGCTTACTGTCCAAAGACCCCATTCCCTTTAGAGGCAATGCTCTGTTGAGCTCTTATCAACGACTTTATCCTCTGATGTAAATACTCGTTGAAACTCATCCGCTTCTGCCAGAACTTGGCAGCTTAATCAGCGAAATTACGCATTGTGCCCTCATCAAAGGAACGCTTAGTACAAATTTGCATATTGTGTGGAGAAGTGCTTTACACATTTACTCAACAATTTGCATTTCAAGCTGGAACATACACAAATGAATGATTCGCCAAAATTTTGTAATTCCTGTGCTGTTCGGATGTGTGTAAACTAACATCGTTCTCGCACTTGTTTTGATTGTATTAAAGAAACAGTGGAGTGAGAATGTGAAACGTATTATTGTAAAAAATTCATGAATTAAAGAAGGTGGGTACTGTTTCTTGCAAGTATTTCTCCCCAGATTGATGATGGGGCTTACTCTCGGGGATGCCTACATCTCTCATTCTCTTTTCTTTTCCATACTTTTTGGGAGAAGTCCGCTGATCCCTTTGGATCAGTCGACCGGTTACCTCCTAAAACTTACAGAGGCACGGAGAAGGGAGTGCTGCAACCCCACAGCAAACTCATCTCTCGTCATGTGGAAGAGCATGAGAATAGTACCCAAAAGCCTACCTGGTGCAGGTTTTCTAGGGGTTTCCCTTGCATCGCTTTTAGGCGAATCACCTGTATGATCTTCAAACTAAAGCTCGGAGGCCCTAGTCAACCCTTGGGTATGCTTTTAAAGGGGAGCTGCCAGTTTCAGGATCACCATCATGTAGCCTGTTTCCTCTCACTCAAATGAACATCAACTGGTGGTTTCTCGCAGGTATCAAAAGATGTAGCAGACCTGAGTATCTTCGGTGGGATTGGTAAAATAAAGATGATAGGGAGGCGCTGCGGGAGTTTCTCGTAGACGCTTCAGCCCAGAGTGACTGCGGGGCTTACCTGATCATGTCGGGAATGCCTCGCACTCTCTCTGGGTACTTTTTATCAAAGTTCTCATATGCCGAGACACCTTCACCTACTTTAGGAGGTATATGTACTGGGGTCAAAGACCTTGGGCATATGGCAAGAGTTGTCCACTGATCCCATTGGATCAGTCGGCCAACTGCCTCCTGAAGCTGATGGAGACACGGAGAGGGGAATGCTGCGACCCCACAGCAGGCTCGTCTCCCGTCATTCGGAAGGGCGTGAGAATAGTACCCAATGCCTGACCTACCTGATGCAGGTTTTCTAGGGTTTTCCCTGCATCTCTTTAGGTGAAACACCGGGTAGGATCCTTAAACCATAGCCCGGGGGCCCTAGTTAACCCTTGGCTACCTTGCTCTACCTTCCGCATCCCCCCTATTCAATTCCCTTCCTATGCTATTAAAGGGGAGTTGCCTGTTTCAGGATCACCCTCATGTAGCCTGTTAACCAAAAAAAAAGGTAAAATAATTACTTAATCCAAAAGTAAATCATTTCAGTCTATTTTATATCTGTTACTTTGCTAGCCCATTACATATTTCATAAATAATATTGGTTTGGGGAATAAAGATTTTACCAATAATTAGTAAGAAGTGAAAGAAAGTGCTTCAATTGAAGCTTATTAATAGCTTACAGCTAATTTACGTATTTGATGGATAGTATTGGTTTCTTGAATAAAGATTTACTTAACAAGAATTAGTAATAAGTAATTAGAATGAACATGGAGCACACAATTCCCAAAAATATAACAATTATTACCCTAAAATAGAAAATTCGATTTACAATAAATAAAAACGTCCAAAAAAGTCAGCATTAAATATATAACTATTTATTGACAAAAGCGACGTTTCATCTCCATTTTGAGACTTCTTCAGGCTTAAAATTTAGCAATATATCTTATCTACTCCTTGACTCCCTTAGTCTAAAAGATTATTGAAATTTCTCGGCCGTAACCGACGCTGGAGAAGGTCCAGCACGGCGCCAAATTCTTCATATGTAAATTTCAATAATCTTCCGACTAAGGTAGTCTAGGAATAAATAGGATGTGTTGCTAAATTTTAAACCTGAAGAATTCTGAAAATGGAGATGAAACGTCGCTTTTGTCAATAAATATTTATATCTTTAATGCTGACATTTTTGACCGTTTTTATTTCTTGTAAATATTTAAGTCAGAAAAATATGATGTACGAAAATTGTATTGCTTATTAAAGAATAATTATTTTACTTCGTTCGAGATTTTATCTCGGTATGATTTATAAATAAGTAATAAATCAGACTATAAGTCAGAACAAATAAATATAAACTTAATTAACATTAGCTGTTACACGACGTTTCATTCATAAGTTTGGATTCTCATCTAACGAATTTTAATGAATCATGAAATTTAGAAAGATCAAACTTTTGACGTGCATGTCGCAGAGGCGCAGAGGTCGGGATACTTTTTTTTCTGGTTATAAGCTGATTTATTGTTTATTTATATCACACAATAACTAATCGTATGATTTATAAATATAATGCATTAAGAACGAAAAGGTTGTCAATGTAGCTAAAATATAGGGATTATACCAATAAAAAAACGACGGACGTATTGTGGTATTGTTCAGTACATTTATCATCCCTAATAATGAAACAAAAAAAAATTAATCACGAAAGTTGTTAGTTTGTTTTTAATAATATCAATTTTCCCACAAAATGCTTTAATTTTTTCAAAATTAACTTTATTTTTTCCTTAGGCGGAATCAAGAGGACAGACATACATCCTCCATTGCCAGAAACATATGTGTGTGTGTGTGTGTGTGTATTAATCTAATAAGAATACGAGGAAAAACCGTCATAATCCAATCGTAAATTAAAAATTTATCACAGTAACAAACATTTTCGTTAATAAAAATTTGAAGTGCATATTTGATTGAAAACAAAGTCGAACTTGATTTCCATAAATATATGAGATCAAAAATTTACCTTAAGAAAGAATAATTCAAAATTTTATTTTAACATTCGCAATTAACAGCAATTATAAACTGTGATACTACATCAAAAGTTCATCTCAATTCTTTAAGGATGACCGATAAGTATAATTTTATAAACCACAAATAATATGGAACTCTGTTCCGACGTCAACTCTATTGGGAGCAGTCATCAGTCACAAGTCAGTCGCTAGAGACTTTACAAATGTCACCATCTCCCCTGCATAAAAATAGACTAAAAATGTGACGTAGGATTAGGGTTGTAGAATCAACAAAACCAAGACAAGAGAAAGCCAGTGATTCTTGCATCTTTTATACGAATGTACTGGCACACAGATCACTTGACAATCTCTTTCTCCCTCCCCCCTCTCTCTCTTTATATATATATATATATATATATATATTGTAGCGGATTCCGCGTTCCTCCGTATTCGAGGCTTTCTAATTCCTTTAGGGCGCCAGGTATTTTTCACAAAAAATACCAAAAGATGATTTTAATAGTTTTAATTCCTTTCAGAGCATGAGAAAAAATTATATCTGCAGGGCGTGGTCATTCTCTCGTCGTACCGCCGACACAACCTGCTCCTTCCACTACCCCATGAAGACTTTCTGCCCCTCGCCAGACTACATTGTTGGCCCGGGCTGCGTCAGTTCCTCAACAATTGCAACTCGCAAGCTGGCTTGCATTAAGTGTAACTTTTCATGTTACATTATCCCCGCCCCCAATGAATTTAAAAAATTGTACAATTTTTAATATGACACTCACTGAACCACAGTCGTAAACATTATGAATGACCAACGCCCTTAATCAAAATTACAAAATATTTACAAAAATTCACTTAGAACTAATTACAATTTTCTTTGACATATTCTTTCATAAGAGCAAACATTGAATAAATATACAAATCACTCAATTAACCAAATTTAATTCAAATTACACATTTTATTTTTCCAAACTATTTTCCCTTTTACATTTTTTTTCTTCCCACACATTTTCTCTGATGTGTTGTTTGGGAGACTATCTTAAAGTAAATGTAAATCAATTTAAACACTTGACATTTACATCTATTGACAGTTGGCTGAATCTTTGGGAATAACAGCAGATTTCTGTCCGTATTACTTTGTCATTTCACAATTTAAATTTCAATCAGCTGTTTTTGACAGAACATCTGTTTCTTTACAATGTGTTTACATAAAATTTTACTCATTCACAGCTGTTTTTAATTTATCATATGACATTTATTAGTTTGACATTCAGCTCTTTGATGTACGTCGAAAACAGTCAACTGACCACATGGTTTTTACAGCTAATTACATTTGGAGTACATAATTTTTTTATCTGCCATCAGCTGTTTCTTACATCAACTACAAAGTCATTTGACATCTGGCAGAACAGCTATTTTTGGCATTTAATGTAACACTTTTTTTTACATTTACCAAAATACCACATTGGGTTTTTCCACCTGGGTTCCAAGGAAATCTATAACCACGACAATACCTTAACACATACAAATTTCTTCCTACTCTGTTTTTATCATACTCGTCTTTGTTTACAAACATGATCAGCTGTCCTTTAACCTGCTTGTCCAATGCGTTCGCATTACCTTCACACTTATCAGCTTCCATCTGATGCTCTACACGTTTAAATTTTTTCTTAAACTTATTTGCAAATACATCAATTAATTTTAACAACCTTATGTCCCTCTCAACATTATGATTAACCTCCACTTCAACTTTCTTAACTTTACACCCGCGTTTGACAATTCGCCATTTCTTTCGCTTTAAATTTCCTCCCACACATTGTTTCCTCTGTGTTGTTCGGGGGATTTTCTTTCTATTTCGCCGTTTACGGCAATGAGCACAATTTTTCATACAGAAAGGTTTCATTACCACATCTGTATCCTTTACCTTTACATTCTCTTTGGCACTCTTAGCACATGAATCACTGCGTATACTATTAACCTTAAAAACTACCACACTTTTTAATTCTACCACCTTCACCTTCTCCTCCACATTTTCCTGTACACACCTTTCAGAAGATTTTAACTCATCAAATATTATATTTGTAACTTGTTGCAGTTTTTCCTCTAATCTTTCTTCTTGTTGCACATGCCTCTCATTACATTCTCCACTTAACCTACTCTCCAATTCCTCACACTTCCGACCTTGAAACTCAGCCATTCTGTCTAAATCAGCCCTCAGCTCTACCTGCATTTTATTAACACTATTATTGAAATCTTCCATCCGCTCATCAAATATCTTATTAAGTACCAGGGACAATTTCCTGAGCATAGAGTCCTCTGCCTTCTCAATACCCTCCTGCACTTCTTCCATTTTTAAAACACTACAGAACACAGAAACCGCAACCAAAATATTACGCAAAATACATTTATTTGCTACCAACTTGTGGAACCTGTCTTCTTACTCTTACTTCCACTTCTCCATACACACCGTACTCTGCTTTTTTACACAGACACACACACACACATCTCTCGAAGATATCCACGCAGCGGTCACTGGAACACTTGACCCCTCAGCTATGCTATGCGTAGATCAGCACTCCTTCCACAGCGTTCCTTCTGCAGCACCTCCACTTCTCTCGAATAATTCTCGGGTACCACGTACGTCGTCCTCACAAAACTTCGATGTTCTGAGCCTCACATATGTCTCGCCACTGTTCGTTGTTCTAGGCCATTCCATGGCTCGCCGAAAGCAGCATGTTAATTCTCCACTGTTCAATATCCGTCAGCACATTCCAAACTCCTGCCATGTTCGTTGTTCGATGCCCCAACGTTGCAGCGTCAAATGTAGCGGATTCCGCGTTCCTACGTATTCGAGGCTTTCTAATTCCTTTAGGGCGCCAGGTATTTTTCACAAAAAATACCAAAAGATGATTTTAATAGTTTTAATTCCTTTCAGAGCATGAGAAAAAATTATATCTGCAGGGCGTGGTCATTCTCTCGTCGTCCCGCCGACACAACCTGCTCCTTCCACTACCCCATGACGACTCTCTGCCCCTCGCCAGACTACAATGTTGGCCCGGGCTGCGTCAGTTCCTCAACAATTGCAACTCGCAAGCTGGCCTGCATTAAGTGTAACTTTTCATGTTACAATATATAAATCAAAACAGTTACAAGGTATTTATTAAGAAGTGCCCAATTATGCTCAATATCGGCGCGTATGCTCATGAATTGGTAAAACAGCCTGAGTTTGAAGCAAATTAGATCCCTACAAACTACTTGTTAATTTATGAATATTAATATAAATCTCTTTTCTTTTTTATATTAAAACTTTTATCGTACAGCTTATCAGTTTGGACAATAATGATTCAGTATATTCAATATTAAAATAATATAAAATTAAAATAGAGTATATAATTTACATGTATACGTGAGAGTAGGTTAATGCATTTAATTACCCTACTTTGGAGATGGGTAAGTTTTTCTGCGTCTGTACCTGAGAGGCATAGGACGTGGGTGGGTGAGGGTAGACAGGCGGTCAACTGATTATTGGAGGATATACGAGGATATGGTCCGCGGGAATGATGGTAATGTGGGTTAGATGGAGCCTGAAATTGGGAGTTTTCTTTTTAGCCGACGGAAGCATGGAGATGGAGGAGGATTGTCGTGGAATTTCTGGATCGTAGGGTTTGGGTGGTTGAGGGCGCTTTTAATTACGGAGCTTATGGATTTGGAGATTACGGAGTTTATATTGGGAAGTGTGATGTTATGGTGGATGACGGAATTTCTAAGGTACCAGGGAGAGTTTGTAATGGTGCATAGGATTATGTTTTATTTAGTTTGAATTTTGGCTGTTGTTCCCCGTATGGACAAGGCATAGGACCATGTAGGTTGTATCTCTTTTCTTTTATGTCCAACTGATATTCAATATTGTTTATTTACAGTCGCGGAGAAGAGCTTCCAGATACGTTCTTTCGGAGACGACACCATATTGAAATTGTATATCATCTTCTTGTACGGATCGAAGTGTTATGTTATTTGTGCAGTTTTTATTTTTCCACAAATATATACTAAATTTTCTGACAAATGTAACATTTTTTTCAATATATTAAATTAAAAAATATTACATAAATAAACACTCAGTTTATTGAAATATATTTGGTGCCAGACTTGATAGTTTTCGAGATTTATATTAGTTGATGGTTTTATTAATAGCCATTAATTTACTTATAATAACACAAAAAATTAAAATTTTATAGATTACCTTGTTTTTTATTATGAAATTATTCTTCAATGTCTTTGAATCTTTTTCGTAATACATTTTGTTTCATCAGTCAACTATTGATGGTCGTAAAGAAAGATTTGAAACATGTACCATAATCTCTACTCTGCAAAATGTTGATACTCTGCTAAAATCTGTTTATAGGTTCATTAGTTATGATAGTTAATTAACTGTGAAACAACAGTGCTTAATTATAGATTCCATTTCATGGATGTCTGATTTCTACATTGCTTGTGCGTTATGCGTGATATCTCCTTGATGGGTTGCACATATGACGGACTAAAAAACTTGATAGTTTCATATTGATTATACATTGAAAAATATTTAGAAAGAATATTTCAGAGAGGGAGCATTAATTTGGGTCACAGGTGTGTATACTAAGGAGAATATGACTTTTATGGTGTGATAGAAGTATGAAAAATTCTCGAATGACAAACTGTTTGAGGATATACAATGTTTTGACGGGTACCTCAGCAGTCGTCAGCAGGTGCTTCCTAGTTTCCCATTCACACCGGAAACACCTGCCTCACTTGTAACACGTGATGTATACAGCATAAAAGTCATAATGGTGCCGTATGATTGAGATTATCACACTTGCGATTTATATACTTAATCGTATATGTGAGTCACGGTTCCTCGTGTACCAATGAATACGTTGACCGCAAGTGAGCGCTAGTTCGTAAGTAATTACGCAACTGTAAACACACAAAATCTGAAATTGAATTCTGTATGTTTTTTTATCATAATTTACTTAGCAATCAGAATGCAATTCTATAAGCTAAAATGCTGATAGTTTCTAATAGTAACATTTACAGGGAGATATTCAATATTATCACCTGTATGATATAAATAAACAATGAATAATTTAACTTAAAATAGTTCACTAGGCCACACCTTTTTAAATATTTTATTTATCACAGGTTCTATAAGTGGTGATTGATGTCTTTCTTATGGATGACCTCTTGTACCGTAGGAACATTTAAATCTGTGTGCAATGTTATGTACCATGGGGCGTTTACAATTTGACGGAGGATCTTGATTGGCATCTTTGAATAATGGTTATGTTTGATTTTGGTGCACATCCCCATAGCTCAATCCCATATGTTCATATTGGCCTGATTACATATTTGTATATCAGGATTTTATTGTCTATAGATAACCGTTATTTTCTTCCTATGAGCCATAGTATTTCTCTTGTTTTTATTTCTCTTTTTAACTATATGATTTTTCCAATCTAAATATTTTACTGTTTTTGTTTGGGAATGTATATATAATGTAATGTGTCTGGGGGAAATTTTTTATGTGAAATAAAATAGTCACGTTTCTGTAGGATCTTTAGATACAGTATCACACTGGTACACGTAGAAGTTATAGACGTTTATTTAACAACAAAGAGATGTACAAAGATTCGTACTTTGTAAGACTGACTCCGATTCGGAATCGAGTAAAATTTACACATACATGGAATATTGCATAAACAACATTCTTGTTTTTTTTTGGGTAACAGGCTACATGAGGGTGATCCTGAAACAGGCAACTCCCATTTAATAGCATAGGAAGGGAATTGAAAAGGGGGGGATGCGGAAGGTAGAGCAAGGTAGCCAAGGGTTAACTAGGGCCCCCGGGCTATGGTTTAAGGATCCTACCCGGTGTTTCACCTAAAGAGATGCAGGGAAAACCCTAGAAAACCTGCATCAGGTAGGTCGGGCATTGGGTACTATTCTCACGCCCTTCCGAATGACGGGAGACGAGTTTGCTGTGGGGACGCAGCATTCCCTTCTCCGCGTCTTCACAAATTTCAGGAGGCAATTGGCCGACTGATCCAATGGGATCAGCGGACAACTCTTGCCATATGCCCAAGGTCTTTGACCCAAGTACATATACCTCCTAAAATAGGTGAAGGTGTCTCGGCATATGAGAACTTTGATAAAAAATACCCAGAGAGAGTGCGAGGCATCCCCGACATAACCAGGTAAGCCCCGCAGTCACTCTGGGCTGAAGCGTCTACGAGAAACTCCCGCAGCGCTTCCTATCAAACATTCTTGAAACAGAAAATACTAGAAATGAAAGGTAAACAAATAAAAACGGTTGCATCGAGTGGAACTCGAACCCGAGTCCAGATTATTACAGTCCAGCTCAATATCACTGAGTCACCATTGCAAGTTTGTATTCGTGTAATTGCTGCCACCTTTACGCTGCGAGTTCCGTCCTGCCCTGAGTCCCCTAGATCTCGTCGTTGGGCTGGCAGTCGTCATTACTAAATATTCCTTCCGTTTAATTCCGCGTCGTCGTCGGGTCGCGTTTGGTCTTCAACCTCCCCTTAAGCGTCGGGTTCGTGATACGGCTTCATTCTCAGTACGCGGTCGGTGTCACATCTCTTTCTTTGTCTCGCATGTTTGGATTAACTTTTCGGCACAATGCGAGAAAGTTTTGTATGTATGACTGGGCGATATTTCAGTTCTTCTCTTGCCTGTCGAATATGACGCTCAGAATCACCACATGCCTTATTGATCTCAGACTGAAACGTTTCCTACTGGTCAACTTGTCTTAGACGTTTTCAAACCACTGTCTTGCAGTTCCGTCCAAGTAGAAATAAGCGTTGGCCAGGCACTTATTAAATTTAGCGACCTGTTCATAATTATTGTGCCATCTGCCTGGGTCACCTGTGAAGATGGCGGGGTTCCTTATCTGCTGCTGGATAGCAGCATAGACCAGTGCGCTTTTTTCCTGCCGTTCTATCGCAATTCCGGCTTTGTCGAAGTCTAACAGGAGCCACTGTGCGTTAATTCTAGATGTTACGTTTCTGTAAGGTTGTGAGATACAGTAACACAAACACGTAGAGGTTATAGACGTATATTTAACAACGAAGTGCTGTATTAAGACTGGTACGAGACTGACTCCGTTTAAGAATCCAGTACAATTTATACATACATGGAATATTCCACAAACAACATTTCTCAAAACAGAAAATACTAGAAATGAAAGGTAAACTAAGTAAATAAAGTAAACAAATATAATTCCACATTACTGCAGTCCAGCTTGATACCTCGTAGCAAGTTTCTATTTGAGGCAATATGAATAGAATAGTAGTCTACAATTAGACCGTAGTTCTTTAAAAATACGATCTCCTTTTATATATAAATATTTTGTATTTTTCTTGTCTCAGGACCTAAATATACAATATGTAATTATTTTAAGAGTTTTATCTCTGTACCCATGGCCGTCCATATATTAAGTGTTTCGTTTTGTAATTTATGTAACATAATTGAAAATTTTTAACGTTTTTTCATTAACTTATGTGCTATGGCATCGCTAATTGGGGAAATTGCTCCAGGAACAGTGAAATATTTAAGTTGCAAACCCGTGCCAATAGAATACTTTCTAGCACGGATTTTAGATCAAGTTGGAAGCTATTCTTAAAAAACTTGCAACTGATACGTTTACCTAGCGTATATATTCTTGAAATTTTAGTTTGTAAAACGGAACAAGACTGTTCCAAACGAATGGCGACTAGAAATCGCTCGGCTCTAAAGTAGGACAAGCATCACCTTGCTCTTTACCAGATAAGTATTCACAATACAGGGATAATTTTATACAACAGCCGTCCTCCTGAGGTTAAGAACAGTCATAACTACAGAAGTGTTGTGAAAAACTGTAAAAATATCCTATTAAATGGTGCGTTTATAACTTTAGATTTTTCACTCCTCTTTTGTCAGTTTATAGTTCACGCAGATACAAGGAGTGGATTTTCCGTTGTTTACGCGTGTGTTTGTGCTTTTTAGTGTGCGTCTCGTATTTTCAGTTATTTGATACTGTCTTGTTTACTCTAGATAGATCTTTGGTAGTTAATTGTATATTATTTTATTTTTGTCTTATAATTACTTGTTTCTTGACGTAATGTAGTACGTATCCTGTTTCCTCAACAAAGGACTAATGGAAATAATAAATCTAAATCTAACAAGTAGTAGCCGTGTTTTGCTTCTACTTTCTCGATATTTCTCAGGCTGAAATACAAAATTTATTTACGTACAGACAGAAACCTCACATTTTTTCAATCATTTCATAAAACATCATTTAGAATAATACTGTTAATGTGTAACTTCATGCTAATAAAATAAGTCTATAGAATAAAAATTCTTAAAAATGTTATTGTGGCAGTCAGTTCATTAATTGGTTCGATGAAGCACTCCATTCTAATTTTCACATTTACATTCAACTGTTGCAGTCTACCTACACAGTGGTCGGCAACCCACGACTCGGGAGCCACATCTGGTTCTTTAGCCACTTGAGTCTGGATCATCAACAAAAATCACATGCACGTACAGTGTGATTTTACCTTCGAGGCTTTCAAGAAAAGTTTGTCAAAATAATATTAGGGAGCGTTGTTGAATGATCGAAGATGTAGTATCGACGATTGAGCAAGTTATGTAGAGAGGGTTTGGACATACAAAGAGGATTATTAAAAATTTTCGTATGGAGTGTGCTTTTATTTAGGTTCTTAACGTGGACAACGGATAGTGCAGAAAGAAAAAGAATAGAAGCCTTTGAAATGTGGCGTAACAGAAGATTGCTGAAAATCGGATAGGTGGATAGGGTACATAACCAGGAAGTTCATATCCGAATAGGGGAAGAGAAATCAATATGTAAAGCAAGAGAAAGTTAATAGGCCACGTTTTGAGACATGAGGGTCTTGTAAAATTAGCATTAGAGGGAAGTGTGAGGGGTAAGAACAGAAGTGGGAGGTCAAGGTTTGAATAAGCAGATAATGCGTAAAAGAAAAGGTTTGCGCAAGATAGTTTAGCATGGAGGGTTGCATCAGACCAGTCTTAGGGCCGAATACTACCAAAAAAATTGGTCTGCAGAAAGGAATATTTTTTAAGGGTTTACTGTTCAACATATTTTAAATGTGAAAATTAATTCAGAATTTTCTTCTTGTTAGTTTTATGACAAACACATCGTTATTGAATTAATGTCATGTGTAGTGAAAAATGAAAACGTTTCATTAAACGTGTTAAGGCTTTTAAGTAATTAAAAACTATCTCCATGGTAGGACCCAAAAAATATGGTAAGCCTACGAATATCAGACTTGTTTAACTCAATAACTTGAACAGTAAAATTATGAGAAAGTACTATTACTTTTAGTTAATATAAGATCACAATGTTTAAATATATATATCATACATTGCTTTTTAATTAATCTAATAAATACAATTTAATGTACTAAAACCATACACTTATAGTAAGCATATAAAATTTAAATATTGAAAGTAGCCGGATATTTTCTGTCATCCAACGTGTTTAGAAAATCAACTCAGGTGGATAATACGAAAAGTTCCTATACGCTCAATCTAGCGGAGAACCTTCTAGAAGGACCTGTGTGTAGAACCTGGTTCAGCGTCCGCAGTCAGATTTAGTTAGTGCACGTAGTTCTGAGTGCTAATAATAACTGAGAGGGACAAACAGTGTTAATAAATAGAATAATTAGCGGAATAAGGACATTCTTACTTGAATTACTGTGTTAACTCAATGAAATTTGTCACACTTTGTCACACTTTCGTCTGAATTGTCACAAATTGGAACGATTATTAATTAACGTTTATGATGGAAATATCTTTTTCTAGGGAAAAGTGACGTATCAGTCGATGAAAGCATACTATCAGTAATAAATTAAATGAATTTAAATTCTATGTTAATCGGGTACAACGACCGAGTCATTCGGCGCCAGAGAAGGATTATTTCTCCGTGAAGCCTGAAATACGTGATTGAATACTACTAATAGTTTTAACAACACGGATCTCTATCCGCTTTGAATAACGGTTTGAGTGAACGCATCACTGACTAAATAAAATATTCGTGAATAACGACAATCACGTCATAAAAACACTGGAGTTTCGGGCATTGATCTCAAAGTTTTATTAATAAATTGAAAATAAATTTAGTGTGGAATTAAGATGAACAAATAAAATGTGTTTTAATCTTAAGTTATTAAAGAATGGCATACATAAGTAAATATCATTTCATTATTAATGATTGAATTTATTATGGGGATATGTTGAGTTGCGTCCCCCAGAGGCGTTAACCAGGCCAGGTTGAAGACTGAAATCTGCGCTGGCGACACGACGTGTGATCAGCAGACTGTGCAAAATTTCACTTGGCCTTCCATTAACTCTGTCACTGCGTCATCAATATTGATCCTGATCGAAGCTCTTACTCTGCCATTTAGCGATAATTTTTCATGTCCCGTCAACGACGTCACTTGTTCCGCACACAGAAGCTGGGTCCTTTCTTTATCGACAAATTGTACGACTTTGTCCGAAGAATCGCTCTATGGAGTGTTGCAGATGCGCCAGATGTATCTAAAGTAGCCATTATTTTAGTTTATAAAAACTATAAATGAAATAAACTGGCGCATGTTACAAAAAGTATGCTGAAGTGAATAATTAATCGTTTAATTATTTTAACATCATGGTACTAAATCAGAAGATATTTTATAAAATCTTCGTTAGCGCCGAAATACTTCTTTTTATTTTGTCCTATAAACGAATCAACAGGTACAGAATTTTGATAAAGTTGAATTAATTGAATATATAAAAAGTACGGTATCATCTATTTATGATCGCTTCAGGGCAAACCTTATAACTCGCAGTTGGTTTTGAACATACGTTTCGGAGCCAATAAAAATGAGCGATTAATATTACTATTTACCAGACGCGACAATGAAACCAATTTACGTATACATCTTATCGACGATCCAAAGAAGTTTATTATTTCTCAGAGAGTTATGTCTCTGCCAACAATAGGTTAATAATGGCGCGAATCCTACTTCAACAATAGAAATAGAGATTCGGAGCATATTCAAATCAATACTGTAGGCAACCCGCATCTATTAGTGATCTTATTGCGAGTATAATAAATATTTGTTGGTATATTGTATTAATATCTTCTGAAATATATTGAAATGAAATATGCACGAATATTTAAGTTAAATATCCTGTTTTAAACCAGCAAATTTTCATTGAAATCCGTGGAGCTGTTTCGGAGCTTATTCGAGACAAACATACAGACAGACACTTCAATTTATTTATTGGTACAGATTACTACAAATTGGAATTTGCCCAGTGACATTTTAAGAATAAAAAAAATGGAAAATTTCAGATAAAAATACCATTTTAGTATATTTCGTGCCTTTGTTTTCACAATATTTACACCTCACTTTTTAGAATTTCTCTACCTTTATTCAAATATCTTTGTATTCCTAGGGAGAGTCTCTAGTACCCATGTAGGCAAAGCATTCCAGTCCCTTATTGCTCTGTTTACGAAGAAATATTTGACCACATCAGTTCTTTGGTCCATTATTTTATTAGTATGCTCGTTTTTTAAGTCAAATATATAAAATAAATTGAATGGAACCTACATTATCAAAACCGACAAACAGATAAATACTTATTATGTTGAATATTACTTTTACAATAGAATTATTTACTCAGAAATTTGATCACAATCAATGAATAACTCCCGAATCTCGCTATAAAATCCTTAATTGTTGGACAGTTCATCGTTATTAAGGGATCTGTTTTCGAAATTGTGTCTTATTATAAAATAATAAAATATTATTTCCTATTTAAACAGAACTTAATGAGAAAATAATACACGTTTAGTTTCGCATTTGAAGCCAATACTATTCTTTATTTTGTTACAATAATATACTTAAACAGAAATGATAACATTGTCAACATTTTAAGTTTATTAAAAGTTTAAATTTATAATTTATTTGCTATTTTATTTAATTATAATTCAATATTTTTGATAGAAGGAGCACCTGAGGATGTTTCAACTGATAACCGAAACAAATACTGTTTTGTTGAAGAAATTATCGGGCGATACATTATCTGTAGCAGAAAAATTATGAATATGAAGCAGTATACAGCCGCGATAACCAACTCCCTAGAAAAATCTGAATCTAGAAGGTTCACGTCTACCTCGGATTATTAATCCTTTTCCCTGAAGACGAACCGAGTTTTAAACTGTGAGAACCGCAATATTCATTCTTTCCCCCTACTACGAACAATCCAACACCTAGTAATATATTTATCAAATATTTCAACACCATTGTCAAAAACTTCGAAACAGGAATGTAGTGTTTTATGAATTATTTCAATAGAAGATGTACTTTACCAGAAAGGGCTTGTTTTATTATGTAAAACAATTATGTAATTCTACTCCATAACACTGCCAGTTTTAAATTCGATTGTAAATTTCGAGTTCCATATAAATGATAATTCAACGTGTTAATCGGATCCAAATGAATGTAGATGAGTCTAATAAGTGGAAGGAACAGATAGTTTTAAACAACTTGGAGTAGGCTCTGGCAAATTTAAAAAACTCCTTCTAAATTCAAAATTAAATTAATTTCGAAAGGAAATTAAAATTTTTAGTGTTGATTAAATAATATTCGCATATGATACAAAAAAGTGGAAATATGTAATTAAAATGCTGTTTAACCAAAACATCATTCATATAAATTAATAATAACGGGCGGTAAAGTGAATTGTTTAAGTCATTCAAAAGCAAATAGTAACTAAATGGTCTCTCGACTGATCAAAACGTATTTAATGACATCTGCTTCTAGTAAGTTTACCGAGACATGTAATGATTAACTTGATATTTATTTTTTGACTAAGTTTTATTTCTCAATTAAACTAAAATGTGCAGTACTAATCAAAAGATTGCGGAATTTTATGGTGAGGAAAAGTAAGAGTGAGAAAGTATCAAGCTCTCTGTAATAACGTTTGCTTGAATACTGTGAATATTCAGTTTATTTAACAAACTGTAAAATCTGATCTATTTGTGCTTTTTATATGAATATCATCATCATTCTGTCTCTTGTTATAAAATTATTGGACACTTAGTAAGCGTTATTTCCTTAAGCTCAGTATGGCTTCTTCACATTCAACTGATTTGCACGAGTTGAATATGCCTTAATGGAGTGTAACCGACTTGAAATATTAATTTCTTCATTTGAGTGCGGTGAGTCGTGACTATTTTTCTTATCGTCAGACACAGGCTACGTGACAGAAATCTTCATTGAACCTACGTTCTATAATAGGAAGAAGAATGCTGAAGGGAGAAATGGTAGCCAAGGGTTATCTATGAGCCCTGAAGGACTATCTTCGTTATACAGGGAAGACAATAGAGACACCACGCCATTACGTTTACTAGATTGCATTTCGTTATCTGGATTCTGATTCCCGACTCCAAGCCATAGCCCAGATTTTGTTGGGGCTTGTTGATTGCTCTAATGGGAGCATGGAACAAATCCGAATGTCCAACGACTTCGATCCCGGAGTGTCGCATTTTATGGGAACCTTAATTTACCTACAACTGTTAAGGGGGTCTTTTTCTTTTTCCTTCCAACTCAAGATGGCGCTCGACGCTCAAAATTACGAAGTTTATTAGCAGATTTACTCAATTTTGATCAGTGAGGGAAAGCTTTTTAGTGGACTGTAGTAAAGTTTATGACCGTGAAAAATTGTTAAAAATTCATGGTTTGAAATGAAATAATAAAATTAAACTCTGCAATTTCAATAGCATTTCAAGGGAGAAATTGTTGAAAACAGATATTGATTATGATTCCAGTCATCTTCATTACAGTCCCGCAGTTCCTTCTCGTCAGTTGAAGAGGTAATAACACGTTTCCAAAGCGTAATACTGTTTTACCTTAATCTAATGTTGTAAAAATTTAAAATTCAATTCCGAATCAATTTATGTTTACGTTTGTGTATTAAATTATCTAATTACAAATTTTATCGCCTTTAAATTTTCTCACTCATGAATTTTCAAATTTGTGTGAACGTTTTTCATATTTACGTGCTTTTGGAGTAATGTATCTTCGTATTTATGTATTTACTTATCACTTATATATGAACTATTCTACGGATTCTATTTATTACATTAATCTCCGTTCAAATGGAAAACTCGTTATACCCATTGTAGCGCAGTAGAACCCGCGTCAAATTTTTTTTATTATTTACGGAAACTTAAATAACAAATATTTAGGCATGAGCAAGTCGCTGGCCAGGAAGAAGGGGTTTTCCGCGCGCCGTCTTGGCGGCTCGGAATAAAAACAAAGGGACTGTGGCTGACACTTGGACCATAAAGCTCAGACACCTCGTCGCCGGTTTCGGAATGTCTTAATCTGCCTGAGAATTTGGTGACCGGGTGGCGTGTGTTCCCCAAATGAAACAAGGGATATTATTGGAGAATATCCATCCCTGCCACCTTAGTGATAGGTGTCGGATAAATGGGGACAAGGTTTTAAAGAGGCTGGCAGAGACAATTTTGGGGACAGATTTTTGCAGGTGATACAAGGTGATGGCGAGAGGATATTGAAGGAGAGTGGTGGACAGATTTCTGGTGATACAAGGATGTGGAGAGAGGAGATTGAAGGAGAGTGGTGGAGAAAGAGATTGCTGGTGATACAAGATGGTGGCGAAAGGAAATTGGCAGCAGAGAAGTTACGGCGAGAGCAGATTGGTGAGGTGGCAGTGGATAGGTGGACCATGCTTTGATCAGTCCAGGAAGTATGGAACAAAGTTCTTATCAACAAGGAAAGAAAGAGGAAAAAACGGAGTTTCCTCAATTCCGGTAGCACGCTATTTTCGACCGGCCGCTTCAAGTTCCACATGGAAGTTACAGCCAGACGCATATGAAAACAACTCAGGTTCGTCAACAAACGGAAAATCTGCTACACGTGGTCACCCAAACCATAATTACCCTGAGATCTTTAATATAACCCCATTTTAATTCATTATTTTTGTACATAATATATACACGCACGACGCATTTTAAAATTGTGTTTACAATTAATAAATGTATACATTTAAATCCAAGAATTAAATTCATTAATTAATATTCCCCCAATCATTTACACCATTGCTGGCAGCTAACAGGATCAATCACCTAGATCACGTGAAAGTGACTTCTATATAACATCGATGGTTTCAATATTATTACAAATATAATGCACTATTTTGCTATTTGTACGAAGCTCATAGAAGCTTAAATGGCATCGAAAAATATTAATTGACGATTAAAAACTATAATTATAAATACATTTCATTCGCACAAACTGCTCCTGACGGAAAATTAGACCGAAGAGTTTCATTATATATATATATATATATATATATATATGAAAAAAGTTTAATCTGTTTGAAAGTCGTGTTTTAATGCAGGTTCTATTTATGTAGAGCGCTGCGCCGTGCAGGGCCCAGACTTGCAGCGGCCGTTGCTAAGGAGATAAGAGACCCGAGGCCAAGAATGGCTGCAGCTAATAGCAGCCGTGATAACGTGCTCCTTTCACTGCTTCGCTGCACTCCAATCCCAAACTTGCAATAAGGTTAAAATAGCAAACACCAGTTAATATGGCATATTTTTCCATACGTGGATGAAGTCATGAAAATTAGAAGTAATGAGAACGTTGGTCTGGTCGAAACTACTTTGTATTGACAATAGTATGTGTGCAATATAAGAGAAATGAGGTCCTTCACACATGAACTTTACCGTGGCGTTGCTCGCGTTCACGTAAATAATGAAACTACTTTATATTGACAATAATATGTGTGCAATATAACAGAAATGAGGTCCTTCACTCATTGAACATATGAACTTTACCGTGGCGTTGCTCACGTTCACGTAAATAATGAAGCAGGAATGTAATTAAAGATAAGTATAAACCAGTACTAGAGGGTACATTACATTCACAGTTATACTCCATTTAGCTAGAGGGGCGTGTAAACACTCGTTTTATGTTTTCCAACAGCCTAAAAAGTATTTGTTCTCCGATGCAACTTATTTTCAATCCTGGGTGTGTAAATAGCGAAATAACGCCAAAATCGTAGTTCTTCTTACCGAGAGATGTCACTTTGACCCAGGCTTGGTTGCCTGAGAAGAAAGGGTTATATGACCAAAATTGTAGAAAATGAAATTTTCAATCGACTGCCCCCTCAGAATTTTTCTAAAATCATCAGTTTTTTTAACTACAGGGGCTCAAGTTAGAGGGGTTCCAAATTTTTTATTGTGTTGTAGCTCATGGGGAGGGGATTGGTAAGCTCTTTATGTTGAGTACGGACTTTACTAGAGGCAAAAAACCACCGACAAAAGAGGAAAAAATGGAGGTTTGTTGACATTTTCAGTTTTTTCAAATATATACAGTATTGTTGTTATTAGGGTTTATTTAATTTAATACTTTTACTTATGATGAATCTCCCTACCAAACGCATAGTACAAGGGCCAGTCAAATATAAATGGGATTTTTAAAAATAATTTTTCTGAGAACGATAGCATTTCAAAACATTTCATTATTTCTTAAAGTAAAGTTAGCAAGGATTGGAATTGGTAGAAAGTCGGGCCAGGAATGGCTTTTGGGAACGTACGAAATTGCGTAATTTCCGCAAACAGCAGGCGTGGGAATCTGGGACCCACGAAGACAATGAAATTTTAAATACGTGGTTTCCTCAACCAATGGGGTTTCGTGGTTTAAAGAAAAATCTATTATTAAATATCGATTTCGAGACTTTAGCACATGGCAGTTAGGCTGTGTGAATTATCATTCGGTTTGTAGATCTTGAAGGAGACGCTTGGTCCCGGTCGTTTATGATGGAGGTCAAAAGGCAACGCTGAAGAAGACGACCTGCAGAGAAGCTGGTGGATAGGCGACTCCACACTACAAAGGAGGTACGCTGTCAGGTTTCCAATCCTTGATGTTTAGGAAAGGTATCGGCCACGGTTTTTATCCCGAGTTTGTATTAGATGTAATTGCTTTGCCGAATCTCAAATTTTGAAATATTTCCTTCATTGATGTTTTTCATAGTCAATTTCTTTTGTAAATAAATTTCCCATTATCTTTTAATTAACCTTTTAATTTTCTCCCCACACCCCGCTGTACAAGTGTCTCTATTTTCATGCGCGCTTACATGTCCGATACAGTCTTAACCCATTGACATCGTATCATTTAGTAACACTCCATACTCATTATCCATAGTGCTATCGCATCAGTATAAATTGAAAACGCGCCGATTTGTCGCTCAGAATTACTTTCAGTTAAAGTCTGTGTTATGAAACTTGTGCTCGGCAATGAACCTTGTAGAGCTGATTTAATGTACGGGCAGCGGTTTTGCTGAAACATTGTGTGGCCGGAAAACAGAATGTTCATTGGGCCACAATCAAAAGTTTATTATGTGCAATTAATTAAAACAGTTTCGCCAGCAAATAATATTTGAATTCTTGGCGAGCTTAGAATTCGGAACGATAAACTGCATTAAAGCTTTTTAATATCCGATATATTAACAAACTTTTTATAAGTTCCTCTTTTCATTTAATCTGATTTACGTACATACCTTATTATTATCATATGAAGTCCGATCTATAGATCAACATAATTAACAGTTAAAATAGTTTACCTAATAAGCTTGGGATAACAAGTAATTTGAAGTAACAAAGGGTGTTATTCACTATAACGGGAACAATAAGAATTTTCAAGTCACAGGTAAGTACAATTGATAAATATTGCTCGGCACTATTGAAATATCAAAGTTTCATTTGTGAGTCTGTTGAAAATAATTTTATAGACAACTATCTGGGTGCCCGGTGATGCCAGGGATATTAAAGTCTTATATATAAGTAAGATTTGACCTAAGATATGATAGTTTCTGTTTCTTGCGAAGGTCGTCTCCGTTACCGCCGCCACCTAACGCATACACGCAGGCTACGTAAGAGCATAATGTACCCTGTTCTATATGTCATTACAGTAGGGCGGATACAAATAGGCCGCAAGAGACAACATAAAAGTAATTGACTCCAAAAAGTATTTATTAGACGTAAATATCGGTCGATTTTATATATAAAAAAATTTTCCGCCCCCTCCATCACCGCCTCTTTGGGTGGTAGCTGGAAAGTGCTGATTTTAGATTCGCCAAGAACGTGTGTGCAACATTTCGTTCAAATTTCTCCACGCGTTGAGACTTGTATGTAAAACGTTCAAACAAACAAACACAAAAATTGAGTTTTTTACACATAAGCAATGAATATCATTTATATGAATAATGGAGTTGATCTATCTATTTGGATAACCTGTAAAATTAATGTCAATTTATTTTAGTAACAATATATTTTAATATAGAATTTTTTTTTATCTCTCTAGTGCGGCGCACACGCAGCCCCATGTCAATACGACGCGTTGGGCCACTTACATACAATCGAAAAACGGAAATAAAGCTACCTCTCGACTCAAAATTAATATGAATAAATACAACAACAAATCCCTTTACACATCAACCCCATCCATAAAACCCCGTCGCCCTGTTCTCATCTAATCCTTTGTAGAAAAAAGCCCTTAAAGATCGCTGGGCGCGAAAATATAGATCCCATCCCTTTTCCGTAGAATACATAAACACCGCTTACCGTTTAAACATTGAGCGGTTTGGTACAAAACAAAAGAATTTAAAATTAATACGATTGATTTCAGTAGAATATATAGAGTTTCTAATATTTGTACTGAACAAATTTGTTTATATTTTTCAATTTCGATACTTATAAGTTATGCACTAATTGTCATTATTATCATTATTTTTCACGGTTAGATTTTTGCAAGATTTCACAAATCTGCCGCACAGGTTTCGTTTCGGGCGAATTCAATTAGGTTTCCGGCGATGTCATCAGACTCGAGGCTCTCTCGAAGTTCTTGTCGCTGCATCTCGAACTTGGGGCATTCCGCGATGAAGTGGACGGCCTCTGTCGTCTCTTGCGTTCATCCCGCAGTCGCATTCATCGCTGTTTGCGCCAAGATTGAATCTTGTTAGGTAGGCGTGTCCTGTGAAAATATTCTATAAACAATTAAATTAAATGATAATGATTAAAACCACTATACCCAACGATAAATTTAATAGAAGAAAATAATTAACTAGAAATCATTTTACTGAATAGAGGTCCTAACCCTCTGCCAGACCACCGCACTAATTAGGGATGAAATAATATGCTAAGAAAATAGCACATTCAATCTTAATTTTTTAAAATTATTGTTCAAAGAAAAATTAAACTGACATTGCTGGTCGTTTTACATGTCAGAAAATGACGATTAGAGCTCAAGATCAAAAAGAACTACCCGAAGATTATAGTTTCGCCGCCGTAACTTTGAAATGCTACCCTATTTTTATATGTTTATTAAACTATTAAATGTTCATTTAATTTTCATGGTTTGTGGAATTGTAAAATGATTTGTATCCATATATTTTTCATGAAAAAAACAAATGATTTATATTTTTACACACATTTTTTAAAAATGAAACAAAATATTCTTATAAAATACGGATATTTGTGGAGTTTGAAGCTTAATGAGCGACAATTGTAGCAATGATACAGACGAATTGTTATTATTAATTAAATAAAACCTGGTTTCCATGTTACCGGTTGATAGGTTGCAAGTCTGCGTCGGCTGCTTGTTTGGATAGGACCCACGTTATACCCCGTATTTCGCTGCATATCGCCAGCGTGGTGATTGCCAATTACGTTCGATCCAACAACTGTTAATCGGTCGTATAACTTCAAATAGAGTATCATGTATCTAAACCTTCACGATTACCTCAAGACTGCTCTACGATCGATTCAAGATTCGTCTCCACCGCCTTTATCAATAATTCCACCAATGATACTTATTGGAATTCTTGACGCATATATAAACTCCTTCCACTTCGGGGTCTACATGACTACTTACAGGGTTCGTTTTCAGCACGTCCACATAGTTCGGGTTGTAATTTGGGATTTTCTGGCGCTATTGTGGCCTGTCCAGACCGTGTCTCTGTATTTCCCAGTCAGTGCCAGCGAACCCATGGTAACACAAAGCAAGACCTTGTCTATGTAAGGCAGGATAGGAAAACTTGCCAAAAAACACTTGACGCAGTGGCGATCACTAGTCCGTCACAATATATATTAATATGACAAGGTTCATATCTGAAGCAACATATTTTACAGTTTATGTATAACTTGTGATAAAAGCACACGTAAGTCTTTAATTAATGTAGCTTTTAGAGAGTCAGATTTGGTTAGTTAAAGTTTCATATCTCACAATATGATAGTTAAATAGTTGTAATAATTAGCAGCCAATGCAGTTTATTATCTTCTTAGTAGGAACATGGCCAGGATGGTTGAAGTTTGTGGTGGAGTAGATTCGAGGAGTGCAGAGTTCTGGAAATACATTAAGCCGGAGGGAAACTGAAAATTTGATGCGCTAGGAATCCCTTGTGGTCGCAGTAGTTCACAGCTGCTCTAGTTAAAGCTCTTTCCCTGTTGTCCTTATCATTTTCAAAATAGAAATTAAACTAAAAGGATTATTTATAGATCGCCTTTAACAGTCACGAATACTAATACAATTCTATGTTATATTTTTATTTGATTTGATTATCTATTCCATTAGTCCTATATTGAGGAAATGGGACACGCCATTACATAATAATTGCAAAATAATTCTTACAAACTGCAATTAATAACATATAAATTTGAAATTACACAACATACTAGACTAAACCAAACACACGCACGTTATGCAGAAACGTAAAGATAAACGACGGACAAGTTATTTCATCGTAGAAACTTTAGGCCGTACATGAAACACACAAATAAGTGCACTAGAACATAAAGTAAGCACGTTATTAAATAAATAGTTGCAATAGAAATAGATTAAACACTATTGCAGAACAATAAATTTTAAGTTTAAGGACAACGAACAGCAAGCCTCTGTAATATTTCATATATTCGCCAACCTCTTACACTTATTTATGCTCATTACATCTGGTGGAAGACTGTCTTAGAAAATTATCTCTGAATTATTAACGCTTCTATGGTAGAGAGCAAGGTGATGCTTGTCAGAGTTCAGAGCTGCGTGATTTTTGGACGCGTATTCGTGAAATTAGTGATTAGGATTTTGAAGATGACAGGAATAAAATATAGAGAAAGAAGAGTTATCCATAGCCTCTACCGATGGCAGTCAGTAGTAATTAGAATTGAAGGGCAAGAAATGAAAGCAGAAATCAAGAAAGGAGTGAGACAATGATGCAGTCTGTAGCCCATGCTCTTTAACTGATTTATAGGACAGACGATGAAACAGTTAAAAATGAGTATGGAAAGGGAATCAAACTGCCCGGAGAAGAAATAAAAAGCCCAAGGTTTTCTGATAATACTGTGGTATTAGGGGAGTCAGAATAAATGACATGAACGTGATCCTGTAGGAAGAATACAACATGAGTATTATTAGAGGTAAACCCAAGGTGATGAAGTGTAGTATGGGAAATAATGGAGTAACATAGGGCGTTATTAGATTGGGAAGGGATAGTTTGAAGGAAGTTGAGAAATTCTGTAACTTGGGAAGCGTAATAACAAGGAATGGTAGAAGTTGTTGTGGTGTTGTGGTATTTAGTCCTAAGACTGGTCTGGTGCAATCCTCCATCCCATGGTAGAAGTATAGTAGACATAAAGGAAAGTGTTCGCAAAAAGAGGAATTTCTTTACGGCATAAGTATGAATATTAGGAAATCGTTATTTAAAATGTTCGTATGGAGTGTGGCGTTATATGGGTGCGAAACGTGGACGGGAGGCGTCGCAGAATGGAAAATAATAGAAGCTTTAGAAATGTGGTGCTCTAGGACAATGCTGAAAATCAAGGTAACTAACCACGAAGTTCTAAGCAGAACAGTGGAAGAGAGAACAATTTGGAGGACGTTGGACAGATTAATAGACCACGTTTTGAGACATGACGGTCTTGTAAAATTAGCGTTAGAGGGAAGAGTGTGGGTTAAGATTAGGGGAGATGTTGTATGTGGTAGCTATTTTGAAATGAAAAGGCTTGCACAGGGTAGGCTAACAGGGAGGGTTTTATTAGATCAGTCTTTGGACTGATTACCACAACAACAACAGTCATTAGTTTGAAGCATTCATGGTCCGCTTCGCGAACTTTAAAATTTAACGTATGTAGAAACATATATTTACAAAAATAGTCTCTAACCTTAAAAGTTTATTTAATACAACTTGGAAATTTTATTCTGATGTGCTAAAACTATGTTGTAGTAATATTAAAATATTGTAAATTATAAGTATTAAAACCTAACCTATGGGTTTTTAATGATCATTAGATATTTTCTCAAGTTTATATTCCAAGATATTGAGTAAGTGTATGGTTTGTGTGTTTCAAAAACCAATAAAAACAGCCACCTTCCCCAGCTTCAGGACTAGGTTACGTCATCAATTTTTATGTGCTGAGTAATACGATAATTTTTTTAAAAATATATAATGACTTCTTTCACATTTATACTTGGGGATTCTGGCCTCCCCCTTCTCCCCTTTGGTCTTTTCTCATTTTTAAATGAATGTATGCCAAGCTTTGTTGTAATGTGTCCACGCATTTAAAATTTGTATAAAGAATTAGAAACATATATACCAACGTTGGTTGACTATAATTAATAATAATAATAATGAGAGTTTGTTTTTGGATGATAATGTAGTGTTGTATTTGTAAAGGTATGGCTGATGAAGTACGGAACCTTGGTGTAGGAGGAACAGCTGTTCGCCGTGCAGGAGGCGCTACGCTCATTGCAGGGCACCACCGCAGAAACTCTATACTCTACGAGTTTAGAGACTCCAAGAGCAGTTGTCCGCGTCGTCGATTACCAGGCACACCTTTCCTTACGTTCAGACATGCTCTGTATTGTTGACATTCGCACTATGTGCTAAACATTCCCTCCCCCCCTCTTCTCTTCCCGCCGTGGCGCAGTTTTTGTTCACCGGTGTGCGTATCGGAGTAAGCGGCCGTGAAACTCTTACTGATTAGGGAAAATTGCCCGTGTCCTTCCCATCACCCACAATGTCACGCATCGACCAACACAAATTTTGACTACTTTATCGGTATCTAAATTTATGGGAGTCGTTCCGTGTGTTACGTGTGTTCTACTGGTGCTTTCAGTAACAGCGAATGAAGACTATGACTTGTGATTTCATCCACCACTGCTGAAGTAAGTATAATCAAAGTGACATTTTATTAAGCATCACTACTTTTATTGTCAGTAGAAAGAAAATATGTACGTCTAACAAAGCTTCCGATATTACATGGTTGGAACAAAAATTTCCCGATAGTGAATTCCGCTATAGCTATAAAGGTTACCCATAACAATTTTTTTTTTGTGAATAATAAAGTAGGTATATGCCTCGTAGTCGATAGATAATTTCATGCACCTACTTCCCCAAATATGAATTGATAAAAAGCAATATGTTTTGTGAATTCTACAAACACACATCGGAAAGACTTTTTTCCAATAATATCCTATTGGCGCAACTTTATAAATTGTGAGAAGGTGCGCAGACGTCATTCCTAGTCATAATATATTAGTGATAACGAATTCCAGTGTGCATGTGGTTCTTTCTTCATTTGTACCGTCTTTCTCAGGGACTTCTCCGACTTGAAAATATTATGGATAAAATATACCTAATTCTCAGCTTCAAATCATCCGCTCTGTTACATATTTTATAGAGTATATATCTATCCTAATAAACTTTAACAGTCGTGCTTCGTTTCTGTTAACTATATATTCAAATAACGACTCGTTTAATTGGCAGTAAAATAATATATGTGCATAAACTGTCATATTGGTCCCTTTGATGAAAATACTTGACAGGTACATCAAAATATTTAAATGACTATTTTATTTAAGATTTAAACTGTAAATTGTTACTTTAATAAAAATGTATGGTATATTTTTTTATATACGTTAAGTGCATCCGACACGGTGTTTGAATGGAGATGTGTGTGCAAAGTTACTTTTAACTTTAAATAATTCGGGCTTTTGTATTTTATTGTTTCATAATAGCTCTTCAAGCATCGCTATTAACTAATGGAATTTCCCATTCATTAGATTTCAAGTATAAAATTGGCATATAATAAGTTTAATCTTGAATTGATGATATGTATATATTAAAAGTGAGAATATTACTTTATCGTCATACTATTTACGACTAAGGCATTTCATATGTTTCATATTCAAGTAGGTTGGGAAATCGGTTACATTGAGATCGTATACATTCATTGTTATCCACTAAAATTCAAAAGTATGTATAATTTGAGATTTACGTTCCATATCTTGTTAATTGAAATGTCATTGTATTACAACTAATGAAATACAAATAACTAGTTCATAAATATTAATGCCGTTTCTATTAAATGACTATCAGGAAAATATTTTTATCATGGTGATATACTCTATAAAAAATAGCATGTATTGAAAAATAAATTTTTTTGATATCATTTTTGATTTGCATTACTTCGAAGTGGTGAATAATTGTGCACCAGTATAATCTGTAAAATTGATTTAAAAATAATATTTGGTTTATGTCTGTACTTATAAAATATCTGATCGCTCATGGACGATATTCGTCTTCCTAATAAATTTGTTTTTGGGACAGTCACTAATATTCTAAAGAAATTATTTACTACAATAATTTATTTGTTATTTGTTTAAATTGTGTAAGTATAATTAATAATTTTATGATGTATCAATCAGCGCCTTGTAAAATTAATTTATGAACTTTTTATTGTTGCTTTTACGAGACAATAATGGATAGTCATATGCTGTAACATTTTTAAAAATAAATTTTCAGAATTTTGAGCCTCGTAACTATTTGATTGCTTTTCCAGTTTTCTTTACTATTATATGTAGAAATTACAATTCATTTCTTGTTAAAGTATCAAAATTTACGAACATTTTATAAAACTAATTTCAGATGTCTATATTTTAGTAAATGTCAAACTGCTTGTTCCACTCGCCCACTTTGCAATTATGAGAGGGGGGAGGGGGGTATTAAAGCGCCAAGACTGAAGTTGCGCGCGTGACTCACTGCCATTCGTTTTATTTCTTCTTATGAAACCAAACACCGGACGACCGGTTCAAGAGTTTTGTTTTTCTCTTTTACTACACGCTCGCGTAGCTACTACCGTTAGCCACCAACGTCAAAACACGCTGGCATCTTTCGGAGATTTATGTTCTTTTGCTTTGGGACATAAAAACAAATATCTATCCTCTATAGTGTGAATGTTCTTCGCTGAATGGGAAGGTAGGTGTCTTCCGCTGTAGAATGTAGCTCTCCTCCATGTGGGGAAATTGGCGCAGTTACGCGGACTAACTTAATGGAATTACCATTCACTGAACGTGGCAAGTCCCAATTGCGGTTGTGTAGCGTGTTTCTCTCTTTAAAGGGTCCATTACTTTTCCATGTAAATTTGAGGTCAGATTCACAGAAAATATAAACTTAAATAACTTGTAACATTTTCTAACGATTAAAGAATCTAGTCTTATAAAATATACAATTAGTTAAAATAAATAATTATGTACTATCTCAACCGTTTCTCATACGAAACATACTCGGGAGTATGTATTATTAAGCATATTGAATCACAGAGGGACCATATAATTATTTTGAAAATTATATTAAAATAAAAAACTCATAAAACAGAGATAAAAATGAATTATTAATATTATAAATTTATTCCAATATGGAGTGGAACTCGGCTATAAAAGAATCGGCTGGACCATCCAGAGTTCGTTATATCCGGATTTTGCTATACAATAAATGAAACAAAATACGTTATTCTGAATTCTATAATGTGCACTGATAAATCGTTTCGATTCCCCATTCAAGTTGAATTTTAAACAACTGGACTACTGCATTATATACATTTCTCATTTCACAATTTCTTCTTTTATGTGCACTTATTACGTTGCTTTTGAAGGACAAAATGTTGAGATATTTATTCTTCAGTGACGTTCATTTCGGTGAAGATGACAAACCAATTTTTCTTCTATTCGTCAACATTTTGAGAGTCACGAATGATTTCTCTTACATTTGCAATTTTATCACCGATCGGAAAACACTAATTGAATTTAAACTGCAGAAAATTTTGCATTCTGAGTCTTATCAACATCAGGGCGAAATTTTAAACTTCTGAAGATGAAATATTTTCAGGGTTTAAAAAACTGTTAAACGTTTATTACTTCTATATCCTGATGCTTTTCGGCCCTTCCGAACCTAAAAGGATCTTAGATAACAGCCAATAAATCATTCACAATACAGGTAAAATGGCAGAGCTGAAGTATTGTTTGGAGTCACCCCAAGAAAATTTTCAAAGATTGAGAGATTTGCTAATTATAATTGTGCTCGTAATAACCGATTTCAAAGGTATTTCATTCACAAAGTGGAGAAATCGACGATATATCTTACATTAAGACATCCAAATAGAAATGGATTGATTTTTCTCAGTCTAGGTTGCAACACGATGATGACCGCAGAAGTCCATCTACATTAAGACAATCCTATATACAATAATATATATATATATGTATATGATCTCTTTTTTTTAACTTCACTTCTATCAATTATTTTCTCTAGACCTTAATAGTTTTTTGTATTTTAGGTATATTACTTTAAGTTTTTTTTGGTTACATGAGGGCGATCCTCAAGCAAGCAACTCCCCTTTAATAGCATAGGAAGGGATTTGGAAAGGGGTGTTGTGGAGGAAGGTAGCCAAGGGTTTACTAGGGTCCCCGGGCTATAGTTTAAGGATCCTACCCGGTGTTTCACATAAAGAGGTGCAGGGAAAACTCTAGCAAAAATCTGCATCAGGTAGGTCGTACATTGCGTTCTATTCTCACTAGTGACGACATCCTTTATAATATATTATTTAGTAGAAAAATAGTGCGAAAATTTTAATTACGTTGATGTACTCATACGTTTCATCGTTCTTAGAACATTAAATATTGTCGTGGATAGTTACTAATCTCTGTGTGCGTGTGTGCATGTCTGGCTCTGAGCATGTATGTGTGCAAGAAACACACAAGGTGGGGGAGAGCATTTTTTTTATTCATTTCATTAAGCAGAGTGCATTAGCTTGAATATGTGGGACATATTAAATCGGCGATAAGAACTAGCAGTAAGCAGATAACGTTTTTTTAATTCGAACTGGAAAAACAGTAATACTAGCGATAGTCTTAAAAATAAATGGCTGCACATCGTTTATCTATTCGCAATCATACAACTCTGCAGAACAAGAAAGGTTGGTTTTATTTTTGTTTACAGAATAACGTTTGCTGAAATGAGCTTATTTGCCTTTCCCCATTGTAACATCACGCACCTTCGCAACGGTAGTGATAACGAGAATCTTGGCTGAATCAAATCTGATGAAAATGTTTCCGCGCAATTTTTCTTATATCACAATTGGAAGTCGAACACAGGCCAAATGCAGGTTACTAGAAATGTGTAGAATAATTCTTCACCTGCGGCCTCGATATGTGCGTCTGCGTGAACATAATGTTTACTGCACGAATTTCATAGCCAATTTCTGCCGTCATAATATAACAAACGCACTGAAATAAGTAATGAAAAGGCGATAATTAATATTTTACTACCTGCTGTTTTTATATTTTCACAATTTTCCTCTGACTGTAGTCTTAACAGCCTACTTTTCTAAATGTGGAAGACCCACACGATTTGGTTTCGTAATTGAGTCTTCTCTTAGAAGAATTTAATTTCTAAAATTACAAAGATAATAAATGCGCTTTATCATTGTCAACTACAATAAAAATAAAGATTAAACATATTATATGCCAATTTTATACTTTCAATTTTATGAATGGAGAATTCCATTAGTTAATAGCGATGCTTAAAGACCTACTATAAAACAATAAAATACAAAGTTAAAAGTAACTTCGCACACTCATATCCATTCAAACGCCTTGTATCGGATGCACATTACGTATATCAAATACCGTACATTTTTATTAAAATAATAATTTTCAGATAATTCTTAAAACACCAAATTACGTTCTAAATATTCTTTTCTTTATTTCAATCTATCTTCTCTGGAGCTTAGGACTAATTGCCATACCTTTATAACAGTCAGACATCAGCTACATTCAATCTATTATATAATAATTTCTGCGTTATCTAAAATTAATTTACTATTACAATATTAAATAAAATAGTGGTTGAAAAGCGATTTAAAATCTTGTGATATACCTGTCAAGTATTTTCATAAAAGGGACAAATATGACAGTTTCTGAATAAATAATATTTTACTGACAATTAGACGAGTAGATATTGTAAATACACGGTTAACTGAAACTAAACACGACTCTCAAATGTTTTTTTAACTTTTGCGCATCAAAAAAACTTTAATAACACATAAATAGATATTTTCCTCATTCTGAAGTACTTTTTCTTGTTTTATTAATCTTGTTCTCTTATATTTTCTAGTAGTCAAGGTTTTTGGTAGAGAGATCGCCATTATTTTAATCAGTTTGAGTTACAAGTGTGATTGGCCAACAACACTCAAAGACGTACACAAACACCCAAGCCCTTGACAGGAATCAAACCCAGGACCTTTGTGACACGAGGCAGTGACGCTAGCCACTAGACCACAAAGGCCAGCCTCGATGTTCCTTTCAAATAAAAATATTAGTATGAGAAACAACACGTAAAAAAATATAATGTTGTTTTGAAATTATTTATCAATTCTTTCTAGCTTTTTGATCGAGCTTGTTTTATTGGCCTATTCTGTTGCATCTATCTTCGGAACACTGAAACTGATGTACTCAGAAGCAAACGTACGTCTGTGAAATCCATATAGGCCTAAACTAGATATACTTATATTAAATAGCATATAATTGATAGAGATGTAAACATTAAGATGAAGCTTTGAAGACAAAAGGAGATACTGGAAAATCGTCATCAACCAACTTCTGCGGCTAAGCATAGCTAAATATTTACGGGTATAATAAGGTATTTGTTGAAAATCTCACACAGTGTTTTTCTAAATTAACAGATTTCTAAAACATAAAATAAATAAAGAAAAACCTTTGGATTTCTTGCTAATGTTCTGCCTTTAGATAATTTTTATTCCCTTTTACTCATAAAAAATATTCCGTCGTGGAATGACGTCGAAATTCGTTTGGGAGAATTTTGGCAACAATACTCATCGCCAAAACTTCATATCATCTTTACTGTCTGCTTCTTTGCATAGACATGGCGGATGTGCACGTGGTGGAAACTGGCAGGCAAGGAAAGGTTCCAAGGCTTGAATTAAGGTAACAGGAATGATGTCACTATTGCGTGAAATAGATAGAATTCAGTAATCTCGGCCATTTGCAAACATTGAATAATACTAGAAATGTATAATCATTTTCACCATAACAAGTTTTAATAGGACTTCACTGTCTCAATTTTCCTCGGAACTATTCCACTGAGTATTTGTCTCCTAAGACGACTGGAATGTTCTCTCCAGTTCTCATCCTCCTTCGCCAACATGACTCCACAATAATTATTGTAAGAAAACAACCAAATATCCGTTCATTTTTTCCATCAAACTTAGAAAGCAATGTTCTTTTGTTTTAATCTTTCAACCAGGAACCAAAATTTATTAAAATATGTCAAACTGGCTTGAACTTCTTCACAATAGTTTAACATTTCATTTGTCATTCAAATAACAGAAATACTTTAAATGTTAAACGTTTGAGAATGTATTTAATGGCCTAAGACAGTACGTCAACCAAGGAGATTGAGCATTGGGAGCGAACTAATTAGGATTTTGAATTAAATAAACATAGTTACTCTAAATGTCATGCCACACATTCACACTCTGTCACAAGCGAATATGAACCTTAAAAATAATCACGACAATTTCATGAATCGTGTGTAACAATGAATACAATCAACGTTGTGGATCCTTAAACTACGAAATATAAGAATCAATTTCTTAGAAAATCCATTTGATGGATCTACTAAGTACAGTATTGTAGAAACAGTAAGAAAACTAAATACAGCACATTAGTTTATGAAAATAAATAAGCATTGAAGTACTCATACAGCCTGAGATTTCAAAATGATAATTTTAATCATAAATTTAGTTGTTCCAAACGAAACTCAGGATGAAATAAGACTATACTCTTTAAATAAAGGAATGTACTTATACAGGAAAAACTATCAGCAATACTTTGATAAATATTTTACAACAGTATAAAAAACGAGAAAGTGAACGGATCATTGCAGTTAATGACAAAACTTCAGAAGTTGTCTGTCAGAAGCAAACGGTAATCCACATTCCAGTTTGAAATAAGGCCTTGTCAATGGGAAGCTTTTAGAAGCGGCCGGCTCCGAGCAATTAGTACGATGAGGTTCCAAAGAGAAGTAAACCTGCTGAACTCGGCAGAAAGATGGAGTTTAAATGTTTGAGATCAGAAGAGCCTGTCAAGTAATTAGGTACGAGAGAAAGATTTGGCTCGGCGGAATCCATGGCTATTAAATGATACGATTTCAAGAACTCACTTGCGTATAGCCTATACTACGAAATGATTTTAACTAATTAGTCACGAATCAGAAAACATTTTAATGATATTTTAGTAGCTAATTAACTATTTGTTGTATTAGTAGTTTATGGCCTTATTATAGCATTAATAATAAATAATTATTAATAATAACATATATATATATATAATTAATAAGGACAGGAAAGAGAGATAGAAAGTAGGTGACTTACCTGAGGTACTATGGAAAGATGATGCCGGTAGTAGTTGGTGTAAGATCTCAAGGTTGGAATCTTCCCGGAGAGGAGAAAGGATTACCTTCGGACATTTCTTCTTCTCCCTGTTGTTTTAGACTCAGGGTTTCAACAAGCCATACGCAATGACTGTTTTGAGAGGTATACAGACGTTTGACATACGACAAGAGTTGTCCGCTGTTCGTATTGAAACAACGACCTGCTGCCTTCTAAACTGGTCCAGAAATGGGGTTGGGAATGCTACGTCCCTCTCTTTCATCGAAAGAGCGGGAGACGAGTAGTGTGTCTGACCTACCTTATTTTAGGTATTATACGGGTTTAGGCACATAAATTTTAGGCAAATGCCGGGTAGGATACCTAAAATGTATTCCGGAGGCCCTACTATCTTGCTTACCTTTCTCTCCCAAATTCAAATTCCTTTTCCATGGTATTAGAAAGGAGTTTCTACAGCGTGATTTTCTTTTCGAGTAATAGGCTGCGTGAGGAGCATTCACGTGGTGCCTCTTCCCTTTGATAGCATAGGAGGGGATAGAAAGGGGAATGCGGAAGTTTGAACCTAATAGTCATAACTTGCACTAGCAAAATACCAAATGAATTTTCTTGTAAACTTTTACTTACAGTGGTGATAGTATCTTATGCGTACACATTAATTTCCTGTTATTATGTTAATGTAATCTTGAAAATAATGCGTATTAAAAATCCTGTCGATCATTCAAAGTATAGTTTGGCGTGATTGTTTTTCATAGGATACTGCTGATGGTTTCCCCAAGACATTGATGATGAAGAAAACAAAATGAAAACACGGTTGTACAGTTATTCCTGACGTAAATTCAATAAAAAAAACTAAATAGCCCTTGTGTTTTGTCGTGTGAAGTGAAATATTTTTTCGTACTTTTACTACGCGATTTTAACCTGGTTTGGTTTTCCATATATTTAATAAAATGAATATATTGGGTGATATAAATTAATATTTTAATAAAAGATAAAATTTTATATCAATAAAACAATTAACTTTAACAAATACAAACTTATATTTAATAATAATTACAATTTCTAAATGCTTCATATTTTGTCGGCACTTATTTTCCATAAAAAACTGTTACATATATATTTACAAAAATTATTTACATTAAATTCTTAAATACTAACAATTTGAAAACTCATTTCAGGGTCGCACTTTATGGGCCTTCTCATAGAACAGAAACTAATCCACTCGAACCTTGCAGCAAATAGAAAATTACAAAGTCACAGGAATTATTTACCGTGTCGGCTTTTCACTTCTTCCGGGCTCGTCCTCCCTCCTGATCCAAGCTGCCGATCACCGCCCTCGCACCATCTGGCCAATTCTCCTCTCAAAGCTCTCGCCACGAATCTTTCACCAATCTGTGTCTCCACCAATCTGTAACCAATTAATCTGCTACATCTCTCATCACCATCAATCTGATCAATCTCAACCACCAATCTGCCTCAAAATGTCTCTGCCTGCCTCCTTTAAGACTTCGTCCCCACTTATTCGACACCTATCACCCAGGTGGCAGGGGTGGATATCTTCCAATCATATCCCTGGTTACACAATGGGGAAAAGCACGCCCCCGGTCGCCAAATTCTCAGACCGATTGGGAAATTCCGAAACTGGCGCCGAGGAGTCTGAGCTTTATGGCCCAAGTGTCAACCGCCATCTCCTTTATATAATATTTCACGCCGCCAAAGCCCGAGCAGCTGTATCTGTTCGCTACAGTAATCATCTTCAGCAGTCCTTCTGTTTCAGAATATCTGTTAATATTTCTTCTACAAATTTATATTTAAAAGATAAAAATGGAAAAATGTCACCCTGAACCACCCACTTTCCATAGAGTATAATCAATGATGACTCCCGACTGCTGCAAGATCTCTACATACCTCGTATACCACAACCTCAGAGTAACCTACAATTTTATTCCTCTCAGCCTGACTTCTATGACATCATTGCAGACTGGACATTGTGTAAAGTGTTCAAAGGTTCATGATTTTTATTCAAACTCAGAAGCATTTTTCCAATTAAAGCTAAGTCAAAATTTTTCTACACTTGATCTGGCAGAGAATTTTCCGTTATCTTTTAAATTCAGTATAATGGTATTTGCCTTAACCTCAATTGGAAGCCATTCTTCCGTCTTTCATTTCATATTCTTCTGATAACCACAACCAGCTCGATATGTTTTATGGGAATGTAACGGCAAGGCGTGCAGTGTTGGTACGACACAAGAAACGAATTCGTATCTACGCTGTAAAAAGAACGCAGCAAACCTTGAACCACGTTCTTTAGAATACATAGCAAGAAGTTAACTAAACGCAAGAAACTTATTGTTTATAGATTCTCCAAGACCTGTTCTCAATGTAACAATTGCATGATTGGATCAGCACTCAACATTTACTGGACACTCGTAATTTAAGGAAGTCTGTAATTATCACTGCCAAAAGAAATGATTGAGCCTTATGAAACTGAAGGTTTTCCTTCTTGAGGAACATTATCAGTCTAATTGTGAACGAAGGTTGGTTCAAAAAAACTTTAAACTGTACACTTCCGTTAGCATATTGTCAACCCCTACAGCTACTTGTTAAATAACAAGAAAAGTTTATTTCTTTAGTGTAGGAAAACGTTATTGCCGGTTTTGATCTGGCAAAAGAATCGGTTTGTGGATACAGTGATTCTAGGATATTTAAAAGACATGATTAATGCGTATGTATGTATGCATGTTAAATTTCTCTAAAGTCCATATAAAAATCATAATTTAAAACTTAATATTAAATAGACGATTCGACTTTGGAATTATAAAAATATTGTAGTGTGAATTCTCTTGAAATGTCCGTTTTCCATCATAGGAGTAAGATATCATTTAATTGGTTCCATAAATATATATATTCTGGAAGTCTTAAATTTTTTATCTAATCACCCAATCAATCAGAAAAAAGTAATACATTTATTCTTGTTAACAAAGTTTTATCATTGTCTGATTTTCCTTGCCATTTTAAGAATCTTAATTACGTTTTCAAAATATAGTACTGCAATTTTTATCCCATGGATTTCATGTGATTTGAAAATTTAGTAATCTCAGAATTAATTACATTTATATTCATACAAAAAATAGTTTTCAAAAATCTACTTTAAATAATTACATTGTTTTACCTTTTCGCAATCAACTTTATACTAAATTAAAAAAAATGTAATGCCTCAGTAATCTTTAAATCTCTTAGTTATTCATCTTATTAAGCTAAAAATCATAAGGACGTTCTCATTAATTTTGATCGCCATAATGTCTTGTAATAATAGTTCTTACTGCTACGTTGGTCAGACTAAACGATTTTTGTCAATTAAGGAGCATAAAGCTAATCCATATTTTCCTTCTCATAAACATTCAAGTACTAAATATCTGGAATTTTTAGACACTAAAATAAATTTAAAAATAAGTCTTTTCTGAAATGTTACATATTAAATCCAATAAGTTTACTGTAATTATACAATGTGACTTTTCAGAACTAAATAAATTATATGATGGTTTATTAAATTGTCTTTGTTAGTTTCATCTGTTAGTTATTCTTTAATTGGTACTATATTTGTTCTCATTTCTTCAGTCCGTTTTGTATATTGGTGGAAATCTAATAGAAAACAAAATAGAGATAAAAATATCAAATAATATAATATTTCAAATAACAAATATATATCCAAATTTTCTCTTTCCAAATATTTATCTTTAATAGTGATAATTAAGAAAGCTAAATAACGTATGGGGCAAATGTAGATGCGAATATGCCAATCTCAAATCATTTTACGATCAAGTATATATTATATCTTTTTCTTTTAATCGTATTGTATTCTACTTTTTTCACTATTTCCATTGGAAATGTTCAGTGACTCATTTTTAAAAGGTGACACCTTAACTGTTGTACGTAATTTCTCAACCTTAATCATAATATGAGGTAGCCATTTTTTTTCTAAAAAATTATACTGCAAATTTGTCTCACGTAAATTACTCCGTTTGGGACGTTAGAATATGTAAAAAAAATATTATCGTAGAGGTTAAGATTTTTGTATCAAGACATGAATTCTCATATAAGGACAATGTCATTTCCTGACGCATATATATATATATATATATATATAACTTCAGTAATTTTTAATTATCATTTGCGTTCTTCGTAAACTACCGTTTATAATAACAACAAAATAAACATTGAAGAAGGAAACAAGAATCCCTCCGAAAATAAATATTTTGCGAACGTGATTACACAAGGGAAATATGATGGTTAAGTAATTCAGTAGCCCACTTATATTGTTTACATTGTCTTACAATTCATTCATTATATGTGGCTTTGTTTCGTCTGAAACCAGAGAGAAGTTATTTCCCGGAGGTGTGATATAACGTTAGGTAGGTACGTGGCAAAATGGCAAATCGATGTAAGGTCCTGGTGGATCAGTGAACGCTGAAAGATTGCTTCCACGATGCTTTGAATGCCGAATGCGTTAGTAGCTAATAGCCGGCTTTTCCCGGGTTCTTTACGGCATGTGGCAAATTTTAGAGCTTCTATGTTGCATGTGAAATAAATCTACAAAGCTAAAGAAATGTCAGAAATAGATCTCATAACCCAAATGTGTAATCTTAGGGAGCCACATTCCTTCCGATCGAATTCCTGCAAAGTCATAGGTTGTGATATCACACTGCTTCCGTCACCACAACACACAAATGGCATTAGCTTTGGTGACACTTCATGATCTATGGAGTATTTCAAAGTATTTTTTGACGGTCGATTGCATCTATTTATCTAAAAATCTTGTCAGTTCGACAGTATGTATGTCTCAGCAATAGGCGTCCAAACTACTGGTCCGAATTTGACTAAATTTAGCACACGTGTTACTCAGGGCCCAAAGCTATCCATGATATTTAATTTTTTTAAATATACTGAAGCTATATTTGTAAAAAAATGAAGAACATTAAACGTTAAAGATTTTGTGTTCTTTAGGCTCGTCGTGGTCTCCTAACGTGAATGCAGATCTCCTATATTCTTGGTCTTTAATTTTTTTAAATTATAAATATATTGCGTCATAATTAACATATCATTGGCAGAGAGCTAACTCCCTCAGAAATAATGAACTTCTTTGGATCGTAAATATGATGTATATCTAAATTAATTTTACGGTTCGCTTCAATTAAATTTTAATTTTTACTAATTGCTCATTTGTAAAAGAAAATAAAATATTCTGCATTTGACAGTCACATTTATCACAGGCAAAAGTATTAAGTTAATGAAACTTCCATGTTTTAAGGTATTTTTCGACGATTTCTTGCCTCTGGCACTCAACTTAAAGAAACGAGCTAGGATTTATTCTCTTTGTCTCGCCCAGACCTATCAGTAGATATCATTATTTTCAATGTGAACCAACCTTTCCCCTCCAATTCCCCAGCACTACAACAAACCTCAGTTTTGGATGCCCTCCAACTTTAAGCCCCTGTACTTCGAAAACAGAGGATTTTAGAAAAAAATTGAGGACACTTGATCGATTGTAAATTTGATTCTCTTTTATTTTTTTCATATGACCGTTTCTACTCATACCACCGGAAATGGGCCAAAATGACACCTTTCTGTGAAACACTACCATTTTTACGATTTTACGCCATTTCCACAACATAGGATTGAAAATAGGGAGGATTTGCCAACAGAAATCGATTGTAGTGTTCCCTCAAGTGCGGTAATAAACTTATCTTTAATTAAATTCCTGCTTTATTATTTACGTGAACCTGAGCAACGCCGGGTACTTCAGCCAGTTTCTCCTAAAAAGAGAAACAATTATCTAAAAGTGTTCTGCCAATTTATTCTGGGTGAGCGTTGTTTATAACTGTGTAGTTCCCGGATTCAGCGATCACACATTTAATTATATCAGTGAAGTCTGATAACCTTGAAGACACTCTTCTTTTTGTACCGAAAGCTAAGGAAATGAACTGAACGCCGCCCGTCATTCTCACAAAGACGTTCGTCGACATTTTCAATCAACATCACAGTAATGGGTCGCGCAAAAAGGACGACCTATAAAATTCGTACAGTCGTTGTTCAATCTGTTACATGTCTAGTATTTACAATTGACATGTGCATCTAAACGGTGAACGACCGCTGCTAACTGGCGCGATCTGAGCGAATAACAACGTCATGCATACGAATTCCAAAAGTCCAAGGGCTTTAGAAGAAAAACTTCAATGGAGTATTTTAGCCTATCCCCGGCTATGAATGGGGTATAAACTGGAACACGATTCAAGATTCCAGTACTTGACAATCAATTAAGAAAATTACAAGAAATTGATCATTTTAATGTGATCATATCGAAGTAAGGATGGTGTAATAAATAGCAATGTATTGAAATATTATTAATATAATTAATTTTGTTGGTAATCCCAATCGTTATTTTAATATAAAAACTAGAGTAAAATTAATTTTTAACCCACCAGTGGTTCTATTTGATAAAAGCGATCTCTCTCAGGGAAAAGTGGAGGTAATATTTAAAAGCAATTATCCGTAGTTTCATATCATTTACTGTACTTCGTCGGAGCTGACAGAAGTGACGTAATAATTAATTGTTTATACCGAATTCTTGAACCTTTCTCGGAGTCTGGCAGGATGTTGGGTTGATTTGCTGAGGAAATAAGGCCACGCTGTTTACAGTAAGCTACGTTTGCTGTTTTTATTATTTTACTTAATATTTCCACCTGAACTTTCGTTTGCAAAATATTCGTAAATCTCAGTCACTCTCTGTCCTTCTTTTGAGGCGCTATGACAATTTCTGTGATGTCTTGGCCTGATCCACAATGTCACTCCACTCATTTCTTTTCTGGACCTTAGACGTCCACTTTCTAATTCCGAGACTCCTAGTATCATTTAGTACTTCGTCTCTCCATCTGGTTTTCTATCTGCCTCGTATCCTTGTAAAATCTATTTCTTAGTTTCTATCTTATCAAGTAGTGTTTCTACTTGTCTTTTTATTTTCTGTTATTAACTCTGCCTGTTTGCGTCATTTAACGCTGCTTACTTCTAGTTTTCTATGTTCTCCGTAGTTGTGCAATTTATAGCCAACCAGCCTTTTTTTGTTTGAGTACAAATCATTCTAAAACAACATGTGAACATTTCAACGTCGTTTTGAATCCCAAGGAAGAAGGAAACCTGTTTTGCTCAACATATTTTGATACAGGACTTCACTTATTTGTATCAGCAATGGTTCCAAACGGTTAAATTGATATCGGTTTTATGTTGAATACAAAGATCAAACTACCATTATTACTTCACAAATTGACAACTTAGGCTAAATTTGTGTCTATGTTTAACACTGTAGTTGATTAATTTTTTTTAATATTACTCCTATTCGGACGGTTAAATGCTTCAAACGGGATAAATTATATAGTTTATGAAGTTTAAAATAAGAAATCCAGACAATTTGTCTGATTTTCATAAAATTTATTTACTAGTTGACAAAGTTTCGTCCATATTTGTGGAATTTATCCGGTAATATTTTAAATGCATAAAATAGCATAGAAATGGACAGAGTTGTAGGAATCAGGCGCTGGACTGAAAATCGTACCCAGGAGCAGTTGTAAACTCCGACCATAATCTGTTGATTATGAAATACAGGCAGAAAGTGAAACTCAAGAAAGGAATTGAAACAAAAAGATGGGAATTAGAAAAACTGAAACAACAGGAGGTGCTTAAGTGTTTCAAAGAAGATATCAACAGTAAATTAATAGAGAAAGGAGAAAGAAACAATATATAAGAGTAACGGGTACTCTTTAACGAAGAAATTGCTAGAGTAGCCGACAAAAAAGGAAGAATAGCTCTGACAAAATAGGAAAGCATGGATAACACAAGAAATAATAGAATTGATTGATGAAAGGCGAGAGATGAAAGGGGTAATGAGCAGTACATACGCTTGAAAAATGATGGATTAGGGATGATTTGGTAGTTATGCAGAAACGTAAAGGCTTGCGCAAGATAGATTAGCATAAAGAGTTTCATCCGACCAGTCTAAGTATTGAATACCACAACAACAACGTAGAAATTAAAAATGACCTTTCTTGTCAGTTTTTATTTTATTTAAGTAATGAACTATACTACGTTTCGTCTACTATTCGAGCCATCTTCAGGTGTATAATTGTTTTGGCTGAATGCTTCGTGGGGTCAGGCCCATCAATAGATAAATTTTTATGCCTTAAAAAGTCACAAATAAGAGGCGAAACGTGGTATAGCTCGTTATTTAAAGAAAATAAAAACTTACAACTCATAATTCATTTAATATTTACTTAAATTCAGAAAAAATAATTATTTATATAAAATTATCCATTTAAAATCAACCTCATGAAGGCCACAGATAAAGACGAAACCTTGTCGATCATTAAATAAATTTTATAAAAGCTCACAAATTGCGTGGATTGCTATTTTATAATTGAAGATGTCAGATTTTTTACTTCTTGGATTTATGAAGAATACATAAAATATCAGAGAACATTATTATGGAATTTCAATTTATTGAATTCTTGAGCGCTCGCGTTTTTAAGTCGCTCTTCAGCTGATTCTTCTGAAAACCCGATGGATTAACAAGAATCTGCATGGTTATCCAAATAGACATTCAAGGATATGTCAGTCACACTTCGAAATAGGAGCTTTATACTCCTTCCGTTAAAGTAATTTATCTATGCGAGTGCAAAAGTATAGAAAACGCCAATTACAGCTTGTCGTTCGTTTACCTTCCTAACGAACATGCTGCCAACATCGACAATTGACATGAAAATATAACTCTTCGTTTATGTGGACTGGTATTCGGCTACCGACGAATTATCTGTCTCAACATCAGTACGTTATCTGGAATGTTGTCTTCGAACTATTTCATGCTTAGCTTAAATCGAGTCGTAATTAATTAACAGACTATTAAAAATAATGACATTATATAGTAGCAGTGAAATTGGTGCAACGTATTGTAAATTTATTCATAGAACTTCGATTTCTATAATTATACAGTTAAGTGCAAACATTGTATATATTTACTTTTATTTTAAATATTCCTAAGTTATCAGTTCTATAAGTAAAAAAAATATTTTTTTATAATTTTTAAAAGTACTAACTAAATCATCATCTTTAAAATTTTTGGGACTATTTTTCGTAAAATTGTAATCAATTGAATCTAAAAACTATGGTTAACTACATTGTATTTTTCTTCAGGAAGTCAGATGGTTTATATTAATAAATTCAGGCTGAAGAAACAAAGTAAATTTAAATAATGTAAAGCGAGTATAATTAGACAGGTTACTTTAATTATAAATAATAATTAACGTTAAAAATAAATATTTTTTTTCGAGGAATTTCAGACTTTATTTTCAAAACAATTTAAAAAGCAGAAAACAAGGTTTCGGTACTTTCTTCAAGGAAACTATTACAAATTATTTGTTTAAAGACTGATAGTTAAATTAATAATGACTATAATTTTTCCCTTCTCACAGCCTGGAATCGCATACTTTTCCGTGAAGAAATTTAGAAATTTTGCTTCAAATTATAGGAAGGGATGTAAAATTAACGCAACTAAACAATGTTTCATATTTATGTATTTTATATATAAAAAATTAAAAATTGTTTCAAATTTTGTAGTTTATAGATGATTATGGCAATTGCCGAAAGCTTCCAATAAAATTTGGAAATCAAAAATAAAATAGGTTTCTGTACTTCTTTGTACCATCTTCAGGTATTTAACCTAGTTATCAACGATCACGTTTCATTTCCAGGTACACTATATTTATGAAACATAACATCAATTTAAAATATTTTAAAGGTTTCCCCGAGGTTGCAACACAAATGATAAAAACTGAAAAAGATATGAATTAGCATCGAAACGTTGTTTTCTGCTTTTTTATTGTTTTAAGAATAAAGTCTGAAATTAGTCAAAAAATTTATTTAATTATTATATATAGCTACGTAAAAATACAACCTTTAAAGTAATGTAAAAAATTGAAAAACGAACACCTTATCTTTAAAAAGTATCAGGTTTGTTTATTAAGGATAATAAAGATAAAGGATCCATTCACGAACCTCTGAATCTAAAATAGTCTATTTTCATACACAAATTTGTGATTTTACACTTAAAATAAATCAAACGAAAGAACAGAACAGTCTAATAAATGTATTTATTGTATTTACAACATTTCATGTAGCTTTCTACTTATTGTCATATTCATCAAGCTGAAACGTCATACAATAATAGTTGACTTATATACACATATATTAGTAAATTGGCATAGTATACCTTAATTTTATTTGTCAACAACACAGTGCCTTGTCATTAACAATTGGTATTTTGAAATCAAGGAATAAGCTGGAGGGTGCAACAAAAATTTAAAGTGAGTTGTTGCTCTTTAGTGAAACGGTGTTGAGAACAAGGAAGGCTAGAGGAAAAAAAAGGAAAATCCGAGTTTTCCTCAATACCGACAGTACGAGTTCAACCCATTATCTACCGGCCGCACTAGGTTCAACCCGACGGAAGAAGAAAGTTCCGATCGCCTGGTAACCAGCATTAAGACGCAAGACATAATCAGATCTTCATACATTCGTACCGTATATATATATATATATATATATATATATATATATACATATGTCAACTACTATTGTATGAGGTTTCAGCTTGATGAATATGACAAAAAGTCGAAGCTACATTAAATGTCGTAAATACAATAAATACATTTATGAGACTCTTCTGGCGTTTCGTATGATTGTACTTCATCATGCAGTCTATTTGATCAACATGACTTAAAACAAGCTGAATTGAATTTAAATATTTCACTTTCCTGTGAAGTAAATTACCGATAACGTTTTAAAGTAACTGAGTCCCGTGTATAAATATTGTGATAAATAGACATAGCGTATGAAAATAATTGCTTATTTATACGAATAATATTAGAAGAATAAGTAATCGGGTTTGTTGAGCGTTAGTTATGGAAAACAGCTATTAATGACATTTTTGCATTGTTGAAAGATACAACAGCTCAACTATCCTTTATCACCAGAGATGGGCGTTTTGGATTCTAAAGAAATCCAATCAAGAGAGTAATTAGCCATTTGAAGATTATAAAATTCGTTGACAAATATTATGGTGATTTGAATTATAAAATATTGGAGCTTGAATGACCTCGTCGAGTGATTTTGTCCCAGTCGCTGTATCCTAAGATGCTGCATGTAACGAGGTTTTTGCTTTCCATGGGCGTCTGAGGGACGGTTGCCAACAACGTGTGTAATTGGCACGAGAGACGGTTGAGCTGTCAGCTTGTCTGACATTAGCAGCTCCTTCTTCAGTATTTGTGATACATTACGGACAGATAGAAACGACTCCCAGCTTTTGTGACTCAAACCCGTTTGAATCGTTAATTATCCAACATGTTTCTTCATAGAAAACATCAAGTCGAGAATGTAATGACGTACAATATATTCTCGGTAAGTGCTTGTTTGGTCAGAGTATCCAAGGTATGTATGCTCCACAAAGATTGACGTTGAGGTACACTCACGGCTGCAAAGGACTGCGTCTTTGTCTTCACAAAGAACGTGAAATAGGCTAAAATGGTTCTTCAATGTGTTGCGACGCGTTGCACGCATGCTGTTGAATTACACAGGTTTATACAATGCTGCAGGTTTCATATTAAATCAATTTCATGACTCAAAACTGAAATCTTGACATAGTAAAAGATTAAATTTATTAAATGAAATTACTTGCCTTAAGATATAATATGATAATTTTATTTATATAACAACACACACTCCTATTAAATGGGGTCCTGCGCACTATCACAAATAAATTAAAGGGGATGATTTTAAAACCTCAGGGTTAATTATTCTTTGGGTGACCATGTGTAGCAGAGATTTTGTTCACTGGACGAACCTGTTTTGTTTTCATTTGCGTCTTAATGCTGGTTACATGGCGATCGGATCTTCCTTCTTCCGTCGGGTTGAACCTTGTGCGGCAGGTAGATAATGGGTTGAACTCGTACTGTCGATATTGAGGAAAACTCGGCTTTTCCTCTTTCTTTCCTCTACCCTTCCTTGTTCTCAACACCGTTTCACTAAAGAGCAGCAACTCACTTTAAATTCTTGTTGCACCCTCCAGCTTATTCCTTGCTTTCAAAATCATTTCGACTCGGTAGTTTTTCTCCTCCCTTCCAGGTCCTGAATATTTCTCGGCTCCTCACCTTCATAGCTCAATTCTGTATATCCCTTCTCCAAGTGAAAACGCTATCACACGTAACGTTTTTCTGCGCGAGTCCTCTGTCAGGCTCGGGAAATTTTCGCTGCCATAGGGAAAAGTGTCCTTCGAAAATTTTGAAAGTAAATGCTCCCTCAGCCAAAAAAAGGTTACCGTTATAAACACAGACAGGTGTGTCTCCCAGCCGCTAGCGCGGCGCCGGAAAAAACCCTTACTTGGCTGTCGCCAGTTAGCATGTTATTGTTGAAACTTTATATAGTTTAAAATTCCATAAATTCGAATTAAAATCGGGGAGAATCCTACTGCGCTACAACATAACGTTTCAAATTCAATATTTATTAATTACTTCTTTTAATTACAGCTTGCGGTGTTTATGTTACATAAATTAGTTAAATTTTATAACCATATGAATTTATTAATATTGCCTGCTTCCTTAGTCTAGTGTTGAGAACTAGACTGCACAAATGTGGATTCGGGCTCCAATTCCACGCAACGTAGAGATTTTTTATTTGTATACTTAATTTACATTGCGTTTCTGAATTTTTCAAGAATGTATAAATGGTACTGTGCCCCGAAGCGGAGGCAGTCTTTCGGAGTGCGAGCCGTTGTACATAATTTCGTGTTGAACAAACACCAGTAATCTCTAGTAGTGAGTCTTACTGTATCTCACAGTCCTTCAGAAACGTGACAATATATTAATTATCATAAAAATTTAAAATTTCTTCACTAATTATTATATTTCATCAATGCAAAATGTCTGTTACCATTTTAATGCAAAATAATTTTATATCAGTGGTTTTATAATAAGTCGCTGGTTTAGATCGTTTGAATGAAAAATTAATTGAATATCATTTCGTAAGAAGTTCTACGAGAGAACTATTTAGGGATTTGCTTACGTAACCTTCCACCTTCTAGTGGAAAACAATAGGCGGCTAATTTTATTTATTTGTGCATACTGTTTTCAGTTCAGTTCCCTTTCTATGAAATAGCTATGGATCATTAACTAACATGTGCCTCTGTTTCTCTCTGTATTTGTCAAAAACTAGTCCCAAGTTTTTAAATGTACCCACGAACCTTCTAACCCCCCTTTTTAATCGACGTCATCTCACGTGGTCTGCACAATAAATTTGTTGACAAGTATATAGAAAAGGAGAATGAAATACAATATAAGTTTGCAACTTAACTGGAATAAGAACATCAAAAGACATATTTGTTTCTTTTATGTTACACAAATCACAGCAAATTTTACCAACTGAACATTTTCAATGAGACGGAAAGAAAATTAGGGTTTCTACTGCATTGATTGTATAACTTAATAAAGTTAACAACTTAAAATTGTTCTTCCTCAAATTAATTACGTGTAACTACTTGGGATTTCCTAAAGGTGATCGTGAGCTAATTTTAAAATTTCTCTTGGACATATTCTGCACCAATTTAACTCGACACTGACCTAACGTAATCAGTTTCAGTCTTGTGGTGTAGCGGTCACTATTTTCGGTGGAACTATGTTCTCATACCATAGCTTTGTGAGTGTAAAACGGTTTCTTGTTGCCATGCGCAAGCCATTTCATTTATACATAGCTACCACGTCACACATCCTCATTAATCTCGTTAGCGTATTCCATCATTGGCTCCCCCTCTTCTGTTCTTATCTCACAGACTTCCTAATTTTACAAGACCTTCCTGTCTCAAAGCGTAGACTATTAATCTATCCCTAACTCTAAATTGTTCACACCTCTCCCAATTCTATTTAGAACTTCCTGATTAGTTACCCTTTCCACCCATCAGATTTTCAGCATTCTTCTATAGTACCACATTTTGAAAGCTACAATTCTTTTCCTTTCTGCAGCCACTATCGTCCACGTTTTGCATCCATATAACACCAAACTCCATACGAAAATGTTAGTAACGATTTTCTAATATTCACACTAATATTAGCCTTAAGTAGATTCCTTTTTTTCTTTACGGAAGTATTCCTTGCCTGTGCTATCCTACTCATTATGTCTATTATATTTCTACCATCTCTAGTTTTATGCTGCCCAAGTAGCAGAATTCCTTAACTGCCTTCAAAATATCCCTTCCAAATCTGACACCATTTGTTATTCCTTTGTTTCTCATACTACACTCCATTACCTTTGTTTTCCCTCTATTAATACTCATATTGAACAATTTCTCCAGGACTGCGTTCATGCCATTTATTTTGTTTTCCAAGTCTTCCTCTGACTACCCTAATGCTACATCATTGGCAAACCTTAAAGTTTTTATTTCTTCTCCTTGCAGTATGATTACCTTTCCATATTCATTTTTAACTTTATTCATTCTTATATATGTATGCGTTAAAGAGCATAGGCGACATAATGTAGCCTTATCTTACTCCTTTCTTGATTTCTGCTTCCTTTTCTTGATCTTCAATTCTAATAACTGCTGCCTGCCTTCTCTAGAGGTTATGTATAAGCCTTCTGTCTCGAAATTTTATTCCTGCCCTCTTAAAAATCCTTAACATTGTGTTACCTAGCCATCAAATAATTTAGAGAAAGAATTAGAACGACTCTGTGCATGCAGGGAGGTAAATTTCCATCAGTAAGATTCTAATCACTTTTTTTCCGATTTTTACCAGGCTTCGATTTGAGGTACCTAGGTTATACTATAGAGTTAGTTAATGATCCCTACAGTGAATGAAAATTGCTCACTATAATTGAAATATTACGAATAGTGAATCAATTTCGATATTTCTTGAGAACTGAAATACTCCCATTTGACCTACACATTAATGTTATTTCTGACCGGTATATTCCTGAGAAAGCCATAGTCAAATCAACAATTAATTGTGAGCCATAGTTTTGGAGAACGTTTATCGACTTTATTGCATTATTTTTATATTTGTGTTGTGTGTTAGTAAAGTGATTCTTTAGTAGACACTTTACTAGAGTGTTTTGTTTTTTCATTGGTATTGTACATATTGTTTTACTAAATGGTTATTTGAAACAAATTTATATGTACCGAATCTACCAATTGATGCCAAAATTTTGTATCTAATAAAATACATAGCGTTTTAAAAGTCATTAGTAACAAAAGTTGATGTTAGGGACGAGGAAAATTCCGTAATCGCAAATCCCAGAACCTGAATGCTAATTGCTTATAAACTGTGTTCATGTATAAGAAATATAGTGTGTAATAGTATATATATATATATATATCATTCTAATACACTATAATATTACGTAGTCTCAAAATTTAAATTAATAATATTTTATACAGTGTTTATTCTCTGGTAAAACGAAAACCCTCGTAAATAAAAAATCAATATCAAATTACAGTTCACAATAATGTGATCTATATAACACGAAAGTTAATAAACGTTTACGAGAAATACTGCATGCCACAATTAAATTAAGATTAGCGGGGAAATAACACTTGGAAATACATTTCTTTCAAATATTCATATTTGAATAACTGAGCAGGAAAGCATGTCTAGATAACTTGAAATATATTGCTTTTAATGTTTGTTACACGAATTACGCTTCGTTAGGAATCCGGAATATCTCTTGCTTCATTAAGTGAGCCTGTTAGTTCTTATTGATAATTCTTATTACCACACACCGTCAACTGCAGTCGTTTATTTAAATAATGAATCAATAAGTAAACAGTAATAAATTACGTACTTCATCAAAACAATTTAAAAAACTTCATATATAAAAAAAATTATTTTCTGTCTTATAGTTTTGAGCGATTTGAAATTAATTCTATAAAACAGACAAAGCCAATAATGAAATAAACACAACACAAAATTTCTGCAATCCTCGTTGCTTTCGTCAGGTGATTGAAAATCCCAATATTTGTAAGAACGACACGAGTATAAACGACCAAATCATTTCAATTATTTTTATGTTCTTAATAAATATAACCTATCGCTCCAATAGATTTTTTATTAAATAATTTATCGATAAATTAATAAATTGTACTTTTAAAATGAAATTACGGTCGCCAATTTCATTCAGCAACGGATAGTAATCATGGCCAGGAAATATGTGAACGAATACATCATTCGACGTAATAAAAATAAGGAAGTTCTAAGTAGAATAAGGTAAGAGACAACAATTTGGAGTCCTTTACCCAAGGGGAGGTATAGATTAATCGGCCGCGTTTTGAGACTTGAGGGTCTTGTAAAATTAGCATTTGAGGGAAGTGTGTGGAGGAAGATCAGAAGACGAGGAAATACGATAAGCAGATTAGGAAGGATTTTGTAAGTGGTACCTATGTGGATATGAAAAGGCTAGTGCAGGATAGGTTAGAATGGAGGGTTGCATCACATCAGTCTTAGGACTCAATGCCACAACAACAACAGGTCAACGTATAAATATTCCAGTAAATGGAAACTCCAGGATCCGTAAATAAGTTTCTAACCAATTAATCATACAGAGAAAATCCGCCCTGAATACTCAATTTCGTTTCTACCGTTAAAATTCAGACTCGCATATATATATAAGAATCTTGTAATCGACATTTTCTGTAGTATTAACATTTATCATCATTTCGGCCGTAACTGTCGCTGGAAATGATCTGTGCGCAATACCAAATTCTTCGCATGTAGATTAAATAATCTTTTTGGCTGAGGGAGTCAAGGAGTAAATATGATGTATTGCTTAATTTTAAGCTTGAGGAAGTCTCAAAATGGAGCTGAAACGTCGCTTTTGTAAAGAAATGCTGACTTTTTGGGCGTCTTTTTATTTATTGTAAATTTTTAAGTCGGAAAACTATGTTGTAATTAACATTTACCTCTTTTGTCCTTCCTTTTCACATTTTTCTTCAATATCATTCAGTAGAGCTTTACGGCGCTATTGTTTCCTGTTATTCACTTTTGTTGCAATTGTTAAGTATTTCACAAGGACCATAACTGTGCGATTCCTCGTAGCTAGGCCTAAAGCTCATAAGTTTAACATTATTATAAGAACTGCTTTATCAACTATACTTTATAGGAGAGTCACTTTCGGTCTTTAGAGTCTGTGGGATCCCATAACGCTTTGCCGAAGCAAGCAATACACTCTGGTGGGAGGCATCATGTATCATCTAGTTTCCAGGTTGATTATGATGTAGTCTCATCTTCGACGGCCAACGTTGCGTAACGGTTAGTCTCTCACGGGAGTCGATATCGTTCTCGTTGCTTGACCTGGCCGCAAAACCTGCACGGATCCTTAGGAATTTTTCAGTTACTGCATGCTGCTTGTATGATTTTCTGTAAGTGGTTTCAGTCTTATTAGGTTTCAATTAATGAAATTGGTTGGCCGTGATATTAAATTATTTGATGTTCCTGAGACTAATTCTTGAATTTCAGCGTGGAGGTAACTGTCTTGTCTATTCCACTTTCTTTAGGCATGACTGTGCAAATCCTAGTGAACACACACAAATGTCTGAACTTGTGGGTATGTCAAACTCGCACCCACTAAAATCACAAAAACCTTTTCTCGAAGGCAAAATGTCCACCCTGGACATTATGCATTACATGAGGGTGGCCCCTGTTCCTACCTCTGTTCGCCACGACTGGTCTTTGGATTGATGGTTTCACTGTATCAACCTTTAACACTATTTATGCTTTTTAGTATGCTAATTCGAACAACTTATAAAAGTTACATTATCATAAACTAAGGTGGAAAATGGAGAAAATTAATTACTAATAAAAGTAGAGTTGGTCTTAGTTGCTTGTTTTGGTCAATAGATTAAAAGTCTCTCGCTTTTCTAGAAAGAACTCTGAATGAACGTAGTTTCTACTGACCACGAGTCATATTGACACGCATTCATCAATTGGTCATCCAACATGAAATATGCCACATTCCATGAATCCTTTCATCGTTCGATTGGATCGACGTGGAATTCAGTTTTTCCTTTATTAGCTGTCAACATATCAGTTGTCTATCATTAGTCAGATATCGAGAGAGAATTACAACGAAACTCTGAAATTGTAAAAATACAAAATTAACACTAACAATAAAGTTGGTGCATCAATATATTAACAATAAATTCAGATATTTAAATGTATCTCTAAATCTCAGCTTCCTCAAGCCAAACTGTTCAGGTGAAACCGTTTTATGGTTTGTATTGGACTGAATTTAAGACGGACGGAGTATAGAGGTTGTATTTGGAAATAATTGTTTTCTAAATAATCTTCTTGGAATTTGTACCTTTAGAAATTTCGATTAATTGTGTCCAACTGCACTTAAAGCATTATAAAGGCTAGAATATTTTGAAGTGTAATGCATTGATTTGTGTATTAATGGTTTACGCCGATGCATGATTCAGATGTTGGAGTCAGGTTTAAATCGGCGGCTCTGCTATTTGATAACGAGATTTTAGCAGTCAAAAATATGACAGGGAAACTTCGGTCAGGAACAGCCTAGAGCAGTGTTTCTCAACCTTCCTGCGCCCTAGAGTGCATTACTCAGTATAAATAGGATGCTAGCATATAATTTTAAACTGAGAATATTTATAATTGGATAATAGTAAAAAATCATATGGATAAAAATAATGTTAAAGTATTTAAATATTGTTTATATTACATGCAGACAAAATAAACGTTTTATAAAGAAGAGTATTCATCTCGGTATGATATTTGGAATTGAATTACATATGCCAGGTCCTCATAATTAGGAGAGTATAGTGACTTCTCTATTGGTAAACAACCACGCTAATCAGTGAATGGAGATCTACATTTCCTTGCTTGTCTGTTCTCTTTCTCATTGACTGCAGCGTATGGAGGACCATGGCCGACCGAGATGACTGTGAACTGCCATTTTCTATGACACATTACGAATTTTGAGTGGTATCAGTTCAGCGTTGTGATCTATATTTTATTAAATTGATGTTTGAAATGATTCACACATGTATGTCTAACCAAAATGAAATTTTATTTTACTTATGGCAAGTTTCAATAGTTATGCTTCTCTCCGTTAGCCTAATATACACGCGTAGGCGTCGACTGAGATAAAAAAATTAGTTATATTTTTAATCAGAGTTTCGGAACCAGGGAGAAACCCTATACTAGGCTGCACTATTTTCTGCTAACATATGTGAAACTACAACAACGGACAGACTGAGCTGACATAAGTGTTAGTCTGGGTTCACAACAATGCTGTATTAGTCGCACGAACAACAGGTACAGGATATTTTTATCTTATGATAACTGAGTGATGAGACACGACAAAGCTGGGGAAGTTTAATCAGTAATCATGGATTCGTCATGGAGTGACGATAAAGTTATTGCGAGCTATTGGTTGTGTATTTGAAAGGAATTCGAGAAAGCAATGGGTGCATCCGTGTAATTTAATTTAATGCTCAGCAGTAGTTTGAATAGAGATGTCTCTGCATCTGTCTAAATTTCCTGGGATGCTGACTAGTGTCTACTTCCGGAAGTCAATGTCCTTATCTTTGGTGTAGCCGTCTTCACCGTTCGCAATATCGTACACAGGGCGCAATGGAACAGTTGTGTACAAGTTTTGTTTTTCCTCTGCGTTTTCTTATAGGCTCGAACGTTGCCTATCTTACAATACAATTATCGTTTATAGTTTACGACCTAAAGATATGTATCTTATCGTTCTGGTCTGAGCCCGGTCAAGGATGGTGGCTGGCAGCTCCAAAGAATTCTGATAATGTTTATACAAGTGCTTGTGGATACAAAAGACATTCGTCCCATTTTCTGAGGAGAGTGGGGACGTTTTCACAGTAGAGTGTTTGGAAGCAGAGCACTTGCTGGGACAATGGAGAAAATAAATCAGTTTGAATTCACAGCGAGGAGATTGTGTTAAGCTATACAGTTTAATAATTTGGGGTCCTTGTGACGATCACTTTGGAGAATGCTGCTGCATATTTCGTTATCCGGAGACTGTGAAATGATCAACCACATGCGCACAGGTCACAGCACTTTCTATACGCCAACAATCATAGTCGTGCCTCCGCCATAATATATAAAATATTAATAATTTTTTATTCAGGCAATTTTCATCGAATTAATTATAATTTTTTAGTTGCTCCGAATCTGTGTCCCCAAATTAAACCTGACAGATAAAACATTGATTTTATGGAAATAAATGGACACGCACGTTAGAAAGTAAAAATATTTGTTTTCGTTTAATTTTATTGGATTCCCTATATTAATAATTCCTATTATGATAATTTATGGTCGCGAAGACCGGGATTAAGACTGTTGGAGGATCGATACGCTGACCACGTGTCACTCCAAATTCGGAATGAGTCATGAAAAATGACAGGCCGCAGTCGACTCGGTAGGCCAAGACCCTCAATGGCCTGAAGAGCCATGGAGGAAGGATTATGATAATTTTTGTTACTTCAATTCAATTCGTACGTACAGAAAAAAGTCGTCATCGTAAACTGTATTTCGTTACATTTCAAAATGTTAACAAAATATTAAATCATCGTTAGAGGAAACTATTTTGAGTGTAAATATTTAATTATGATGAGTTCTGGCGCCCGTAATGAATCACACGCAGCGTGGTTTCCCGTGGTTTACCATGCTGAAAGCCTTTGGTTGCGAGCAATACCGACAATCCTCGCAGGTGACACCGACGAAACCAATAACTGGGCCCGAGACAACAGGATAACCGCCTTGCAGCTGTTTAATGTGGTCGCTCTCAACACCTGTTGCTTCTGTTGAAGCGCCTGAAGGTTTCCTAACTTCGGTAACATTTCTCCGAAGCTGTCATGGTTTGCCGCGACTATCTCCGCAGTCTACAGATCTCTCCACCTCAATTACGTGTTTGCATGCTCTTCCTAAGTAAAACATTTCCATTTGTGCCGGAAATTTATCACAGAACACTGAACACGTTATAGACTGATATATTATTCTACATTACAATGGCCAGACTCTTTAATTAACATTTAAATTTCTCAACACTTCTATTCAGCCAAGGAATTTGTAAAGGTACAAGGAAATAGACCTATACCGGCGCAAGAATTTGTCTGGTATATTAGATTGTACGTTATCTTACGATCCACATGACTAATTATTGATTAAGTCTACTTTCCTTGAAAAATATGTTGAGTTTTGAAAATTGTGTCACTAAGGAAACTACAACACACGGATTATGAATAATAAATTTAAGGCGGTGGTTTAAGTGCAAATTAGGTATATAGGTACCTGTATATATGTAACAGCGGTGGCCACTGTTAATTTCCTCGGCTCTTCTCCGACTTTGATCACTTGCCTACTTATATTAATTAGGCGCCAGGTAATTTTACCAAGGAAAACTCCAAAAGAGTTTTATTTAAAACAACTGTCCATTTATTAGAGCTTTAAGATTTACAAAATCCCTCAAGACATGGTTCTCTTCCACGCCTCACCCATGAATTATCAAATTATAAGTCACTAATCCGGCGTGGCGTCCCTCTACCTTTATTCTGCTAGCGTGTTCGAGACCGGTCACCTACATCAACTGTCGCGATTTCTCGCGAACCACTACGTTTCGACTCCATTATGGTTCGTCGCAGGCTATTAAAGATTGCCGTGCACTTGCATTGTTCGGCGCTCGTGGCTCGCCTTCTCAACAATAACGTCCTCTGTCGCCTTCTTTCAAACAAACCGCCAACAAACGAGTCTAGAGACTTAGCTGCTATTATATACCCATGTCTTTTACTTTAGAAAGTTTTTATATTACATGACATTATGTCAATACTAACACTGTACAACATTAATTAAAATATGTTTCAAATGTGATTCATAATTTGAGTTTTATTAAGAAACGTAATTTTAAACCAGTATTCTTAAACTGTAATTGTGATGTTCAGTGTATACTTATGTGCGTAAGCTTTAGTGCCGTTATTGATGCCTGAAATGCAATTACAATATCTTGCTCTATTTCCAGATTATTTATTTTTTAGAATTGAATTTGTTTTTATTAAATTTATTAGCTTCATCATTGTACCTTGAATTACTATATTTACACATGAGTGCTTTGATGTAAATATTTTCATTTATTAAATAACTGAATAAATGTTGCGTAGTTACAAATTACGACTGAATCTGTGAATCCAGACCGTGGTCCTATATTACAACTTTTAGTGCTATAAAACAATGTTGATAAACACTTAGAAACTTTGTTTCGTGTGCAAAATGTAAGGTAATGTCACAATTCAGGACACGAATACATGGTGAAAGTTTTATACAAAATTAAATAATATAACTTCATTTAAATTCTAAGTGAGTGCATTGAGAGGGCAGCAGAGAGAAAGTAGAAAATTGGAAAAACAATTTAGGCAAGGGTATTAAAGGAAAACACTTAAATCTCAGAACCAACTTCAATGACCGAGACGAGATTAAGTGTAGAAAGCTTAGAGATCAACCAAAAGAACACCAGTAATTGTTTATGCAGATATTTAACAGGCGCCTTAATCGCTGTAATTTTACTTTGCATGATTCATCAGTAATTTTGGGTTTCAAACATGGGGTCGAATGGTTGGCAATTCATTAAGATAGTTAAATTCTAGATGAAAATCAATAACCTATAAACGAACGGTTCAGATAGGCAGATATTTTCAGATAGTGAAGGTAGTACAAACTGGTTAAAAATGGCAGAGAAGCACGAAAGAGAAAGTTTTTTATTTGTGTGACGTTTAACACACTTATGTTCAAAATTTATGTGCGTTTTAAAGTATAAACGTCACATAACAAAATACGACGGGTTTTCAAGTTTTCAAATTGTTTTATTGCAATTCATTTTATATTTTAATAAATGGATAAAGCTCCAACTTAGTACCCATCAGAATAATCGTGGGGGAAAGAACATTTAATTTTTTATTTGAATTAATTAATTTGTTGATTTTATCGAACTACACAATTAAAAATATAAAACTGTTGAGCAGAAATGAAATTATGCTATAAAATAAATATTTGTTTTGCTACTACATCTGACTTATTAATCAAATAATGATATGGTATATTGTACTTAAAGAAAAGGTCATGACTTGAATATGACGGCAGACAAAAGTTTAATATCTAACATCTGTAACGTCAATATAAAATTAAAACAGTACTTATATTTTCTAAAATTGGATCATTTGGAAGTAATATATTATGAATACCGTGAAAAGTCTGCAAAAAAAAATATGTCCAGGGGAAACGTAAGAAAAATATGTGTAAACATAACGTTACAAAATATAAAGTAGATAGTATCTCAAAACTATTTTCTGAACGCGGTGCCGGCCAAAAACGTTGTAAAACCTCCGACTGGACTATTCAACAATTTAAAACTGATCGTAGGAATTTCATCTTTGAACAAGATGTTGTCCCTCCACCATTTCACTATTGCGTACGAGATTACCGGGATGAGACGTTGTTACATCTTCGATAGGCCGTGTTGCTACCGCAAACCTGGTGCTACTCCGGTGACTACCACGGTTACCGGACGTCTTGCGAATTTTTCTTGTGCGGTTACACCAAGGTTAGCGTTGATGTGCCACCTCGAAGACTTGCGACACCGCATCGCAGCGGCTGATATGTCCCGTGTTGACTACTGAATAGGTATGCAGCAGCGCGTGTCGAAGGGTACACCATAGACAACTATACACATTGTGAAAAACATTGAGACTTTTCCTTTCCAAAAAATGTTTCATTTGTTACGTTGTTGTTGGCCGTTTGTTTTAATATTTCAAATCTATTCATAAGTCGATGAGTAAAAATTTCAATACCGTCGGGGACGTCCCTGTCGGCAGTTATCCAAATACTTGACAGAACCATGTTATAAAATTTGTGAGTTTGTCATTTAATTACTGTATAATTTGTTACGTTGTGTTTAGCAAGTACCTATAAATAATTTTCGTAATGATTTCTGGACTTTATACGAGACTGGTTTCAAAATATAGTTATAATATTTTGAATTAATTATGTTTATAGCTGGCTTCAAAAATTTCATGAAGAGATTTTATTATTATTTTAGTACCCGTTTCAAGTCCCAGTTGGATGTAAACGCTTCACTCCTTTTATTTTACTTAAAAAATTTAATTTTATTAAATTAAATTACTTTGAGTTTATTAGCTGGTATATTTGTTTTATTGATACTTAACGGCAGATTGACAACTATAGGCCTATATTTAGAAAAGTTAGTAAATATTTTTTTTCTTCTTGCCTCATTATTTCTTATACGCTAATTTGTTTCTGTGAAACTGTATGTGAATATTGTACTCATTTTGGAAGTGCTTATTGTTCTCACATGACCCAGTTTTCGTTTCTCTTTACGTGAACGGTGAATTATTTGTCGGACTTTGAGAACGTTTACCCAGTGATGATATGCTTTGCTGAAACACATTGTTCACTTAATAGTAATAGATGTATAGTGCTGCCACCGCCAGATCTGCCTGCTCGTGGCACGTTAATCAACGTGAAGCGAGCAGTTCGTTCCTCACCTATTCAACACTCGCCATCATAATACGGAACACGCTAGTTATTTTATGTGACAACCTGAATTTACAACCCAGTCGAGTCCCAAAATGTCTTGTGGAGATTCCGTCCGACTGGCGTAAAAGGACACAAATTATTGACTACGCTTCAACATGGAAAAACTTTTCGCAAAGACGTGTTACGTACTCGGTTCGTGGTTAATGCTGAGGGTTGTACTTTGTGACGATCAGAGAGTACCTTATATTCAAAATTATAAAATAATTAACACAGAATGAAGGTTATCCCTAAAGTATTTAAAATATTAATCGTTTAAAAAGTTCAGGTAATTTTTCTATAATTTTATGTTTAGTCGCATTAAAAATATTCATTAGTGACTAATATAATTTTAAATTTCCAATTTAGTACACAATTTTTATTTTTTATTTCCATATACAAAATTTACTTTACACTCGAATATATACAGATTTTAATTTAAATGCCAGTATACAATTTTAATTTAAAATTCAGGGTACAATTTAGTTTGAGGAACTTGAACACATTTTCTTTTGAATTTGTCACTTGCATAATCTCGTTGAATTGTCTTCATCATACAGAGTTTCTTTCCCCTCTTCAGTCCTTTATCAGGTGTTCTGCAATATATATCGTATCGCTGGGGAGGTCTGTTATTATATGTGCCATTATTGTAGGACCAGTTATTATTTTCGATATGTTGATTTCGTCTCGTCTCTTAACTTTTGGGTTATTTTTATTTCTTTGATGTCATTTGTTTCATTGTGAGTCTTGGTGGTTCTACCATATTTATTTAGAGTATTGGTGATCTCTGTGCGATGGTTTTTGAGAAAAATTTTCCATAGTAGGCAACGGAGTTTTGTAGTGGTTCAATTTTTGCAGTACATATTATATTTGGTGACATATTTTCCCGATTTTTGTAGAGGAGAAAATTTTTCTGAATCAACTCTTTATGTATGTTGGATACTTGGGGGAGAATATAATTTCTAATAATGGGTTGGGGTGAAAAATGATTTCAATTCATATTAGATGCACAGTGTATCGCTTCTGTGTTCAAGGACAGGTTCTTGAGCTTCCTTAGGGCACGTATCGAAGCAGCATGTTACTCTGTTTTGAGTTGTATTATTTATGGTGTTCAGCTTGCTCAGAAGTTTCATTTTTACTGTTGCGAAGGCTATACAAGCATAGTCCAGTTTTTACCTAACTAGATTTCTATTGGTAAGAAGTATACATCAAATATATGTCTGCTCCCCAATTATTTTATTAAATTTTAAAGTCGCATGAACAATAAAGAACATGAGCGACTACAGCTAAAGAATTACATAGAAACACTTACAAAGTCTGGTATCTAAGTTATGCCTTTAACTAAATCAGCCAGCGTCATGAAATGCACCATCCTCATAATCCTCATTGGTGAAGTCGGCCATAGTGGCTCTTGTGGTAGTGGAGAACTTCCTGCAGTCAAACAGAATGTGTGGGATGGTTATGGACACCTCACACATGCTACGTTCTTGTCGCTGAATTCTGTAAAAGAGTTGAGTGTGTGTTAAACTGGTATTCAAAGTCGTAATTCTGGCGACTAACACCTGCTGTCTTCTGGACATCCCATTAGGGTAGACTATATCTTGCCATTGCTGACAGTTCTCAGGATTTCGTCGCATTTCTCCGGATATCCTCTAAGTCCCTCATGAATCCGCTCTTGCAGTCACAACTGGTTCAAGTGAGATTATGCGAGGGATTGATATGCAACTCACTCTCCCTTAGCGTGGTGATCCACTCTGTAGTGACCCAAAATGCCCCTATGGGATTATATTTTCCTATGTTATCTCTGTCTCTGTTAATAACATTGTTTCTCAACTCCGGATTAATCAGTCTGCGAATAGCGCACACACTGATAATCGTTATGATAAAAGACTTTTTTATACGAATAAAAACAATAGCGCCCATGGTGTCCTTCAATGTAAGGTTATTGTTATTTGGTGATTGAAGCACAATTCTGTGGCCATGTAGATGGCTTACGTTAACGCAGTTGTGATTGATGTTGAGGGATTTAAAGATAATTTGGGGTCAAAGGAGATTCGCAATAAATCAATTTCCTTTAATTCTTCAACTAATATATTAAACAGGAGATAACGAAAGATAAAAATGAATATGGGAAAGGAATAAAAATGGATTTCTGGTGACAGTGTGGTATTAGGGCAGTCAGAAAAATACCTGGAAAACATAATAAATGGCATCCTGGAGGAAGAGTACAACGTGAAGAATAATAGAGGGAAAACAAAGGGCTTTAGATTAGGAAGGTATATTTTGAAGGAAGCTAAAGAATTCTGAAGCATAATAACTAGTAATAGTAGCAGTATAGTAAAAATAAAGAGTAAAATAGCACAGGTAAGGAAGGCTTTAGCAAAAAATAATTTGTTTACGGTTAATATAAATATGAATGTTACGAAATCATTATTAAAAATGTTGGTATGTGTGACGTTATATAGGTGAAAACCCTGGACGATAGGAGTTTCAGACCGAATAGGAATAGAAGCTTTCAAAATGTGGTGCTATAGAAGAATTCTGAAAATCAGATGGATGGATAGGGTAATTAACCAGGAAGTTCAAAGGAGAACAGGAGAAGATTATACAATCTGTAGGACTTCGACCAAGACATGAGGGTTTTGTAAAATTAGTATTACAGGGAAGTGTTTGGGGTAAGAAAGAAAAGAGGGAGTCAGAGGATGGATTACGCTAAGCAGATTAAGGAGGATGTGGGATGCGGTAGTTATGTAGGAATGAAAAGGCTAGCGCAGGATAGTTTAGTATTGAGTGTTGCATAACACCCGTCTTAGGACTGATTACCACAACAACTACAACAACAACAACAGATAATCACTGAGCAGTCATTCAATACTTTGTTCCGATCTATCAATGAAGCCTGAAACAGCATCATAAATCGCACCTGTACCCCAGTGGAAACCCGAGAACTATTTCTGCATCAACTACACCGGGAAAGCCTTAATTCACTTATTAGCAACATAAATGCCTTACGGTTGAAACATTTCAAAGGTTTTCATTTACGGTTCTATTCAGATAGACGGAGACTTGCGTTAAACATCCAGAAATTGTTTTCGAGGCAAATTTTATGTAGCGTAATACGTTATTTTCACTTCTAGTTAAATAAGTAAAGCTGTATTTAAACGGTTAAGAAATCGACTTGAAATTTCCTTTTATAATATAAATCTGAATGGCAGGTTTTAAATTTAATTATTTTATTGGTTTTTATTCATGAATGTTAAAGCAGTAATTGCACATAATTTAATACAGTTTTCTATTTTACAGGTGTCCTTATTATGAAATACTAGAGGAGGTCTCAATGTAAGGAATAATTTATAATTTATTAAGCATTCGGACTTACTTCACGATTTACATTTATATTATGTCCTTTAATAATATGAGATAATTTCCAATTTAGAAATTTAAGACCTCTCGTGTTTTTAAAAGAAATTTATTCCATTTTATATGATAATATTCATACCCCTCTTGCTTTCTTCTCGAGTTTGAATAATCTAGAATTTAGAGCTCATTCCTTCTAACTAGCAAAATGCTATTCCGTAGCTCATTCAGGAGTGAAAACGTGCATAATGAGCCATTTCCACTACTTCATTATCAGTTAGTCGATCTAAGTTTGTGCGGCAATTATTCGGAGATTCAGTTTCTCTCACAGACCCACAGCTACAAGGTTCTTAACAATATATTAATTGTGGTTTTTTTCATAGTTGTTTTCAGAATATAGGCCTTTGAGTAGTTTTTGTATGCTTCTCATTGCTCAATATTTAAATTTTCTTTAAGCTATTATATTTTGAAACAAATTGAGGAAATACATTTAACGCTAAAAACAGCCGTCCTCCTGTGGTGTAGTGCATCACATAGGTCCCTGGTTCGAATCCTTGCATGGGCATGGACGTTTTGTGTTTCTTTTCACTTTATAAAACTACAAAAAACGAGGTCACCTATCGTAGTCGTTAATAACCATAGTAGTTGATGCGACTCTAAATAAAGACAAAAAATATTAGTTAGTATATTTCACATGAAAATTTAAAAATAAATTTATTTTCTTAAGAATCTATAGGCTCCTGCTTGAGCTTCCGGTGAAAGGATTTCTACTTCCTTAGAATAAAATTATTTTCTTATGTTTCATTTACAGATGGCTTATTTCAAGAAAAAATAATCCACACTGAAATTTTATTTAAAATTTTACGTAAAAAGATAACACGTGACTCACTTTAAGATTAACAAGTAGTAATTGAATCCAACATTAAAAGATACAAATAATTTATAATTTATACTTGAAATATTTTTTTTATCAAAACGAATTTACACATAAATTGAATGTTTGTTATTGATGTTCTTTAAATATAGAACCTTACTGTTTTGTGACTTGGAAGATATAAAATACGTAGGATTCGATGAAAGTGAATCAATATGTAAACTGCAAATGAACGATTTATTTTTTATTTCTGGCGGACACCGTAGTTTATATTATTCATAGGTAATTATAAAACAGACTTTCTTACTTTAAAAGCTCTTCAGACTTAAAAGCGTAATTTAAAGTTATTTAAATATATTCAGGATGAACACAAAATCTTGCCGGATCCACATTTTTTGAAGATACTGTTGATTACAGTAATTCTGAATTTATTTCTAAAAAATATTTTGTTCGTAGCGCTTCATTTCTGCGTATAGGTGGAGCATAAATAGTGATACAGGTGAGAACTGTTCACCAAATAGCGTTGTTAGAAAAAAGTACACAATCCATTCTCTGGTTCCACGAAGCGAAGTCATATTTCTGTTGAACGTGAGGTTCAACTCTGTTATGGAAGCGACCGTCCAGATGTGAAAATAATTACGTAATAGCATGAAAACTTCATAGAAACTGTAAGCGTCGGTGACCTTTCCGCAAGTGGCGGACGTACTCTGAGTGAAGAAAATGTGTAGACCTCGTAGATCCTTCCAAATCAACTCTCCGTGCATCAAATAAAATGAAATAATTGTAAAAATTCACGCAAATTACTTTACTTTCATTCTTGTAATGTGGAATTTTTATAAGGTCCTGACATACCTAGATGGTATCGACAAGGCTTACTTTTATCGTATTCGTTTCTCAGTTGGATCAACCTTTCATGTAAGCAGAAAGTGGTAGATATAATGTACCGTCAAGCGAATCAGATAATCAAATATGTTTTTTATAATACAAACAAAGGCCACTGGGCTTTATTCGTCTCATCGAAAGTCATTACTGCTAACTTTTACCTACGCTCATCGAAACTATGATGAGACTAGGAGAATTGGATTTTAAATTTAAATATTACCAAATTATTTGGTTAGATCAAATAAAAAACAAATTGAATTTATAGACCGAAAACAAAAAAACAATATTTACAAAACATTGGGTGCAATTAAAAAATTTACCATGACTAGCTCAATTTATAATCAATCTCATAAGGCTCATTTTGTGGAGATTTTTCAGCAGAACGACAGTCATTTCACATTTTAGACAGTGGCATAGACACGCACTTGTTCTCCTTTGTGATACGGCGGTTTCCTCCTTCCTTGGGTAATTCAGGTTGCTTGCGTAGTTCTGCGTTCGTCAGGCGGCTTCTTCCAGTAAAGTCGGTATGTCTTCCTTCTAGGAATTCTAGTGCTCGGATTACGTAGACGGGGTACACCCTCTGCCTATTGCCGTCTACCTTCTTTTCAATTTACCCACAGATTAGTTTGCAATCAAACTTCTCTCACTCTCAAGACACTTATTCCTAATTCAAATGTTCATTGTCGAACTCCAAACTATATCTCTCATCTTATCTCCACCTTCCTACTTCCAAGTTCCTTTCCCAATTGATCAACTTCTATTTCACGACTAGCCGTGCCGTGGATCAACCACCACGCAACTCTCCATACTTCTTCCTCCTTCAAATGTTCATGTCCGACTGCCAAAATTTCTCCCATCCATCTTATCAGATCTCTTGTTCTTTCCTCCCGTGACGGATTACCTGAAACTCAGCCTCAATCAAAATCCCGTTTTTGCCGCGGTTTCTCTTCCTAATTTCTGGAGGGAAACGGACCTTTCAAAATTCCCGGAGTCAAGGAATGGACTCAGGTACCCGATCTTTAAGTCGCCAAACGGGCGGTCTTTCACGTTCGGGATTCCAATGTCTCGAATCTGGCGCCTTGATGTTTACTTGTATTGAGTGTATCCAATATGGGGGATTTCTCACCCAGTAATGACATCCATGCATTGCATATTCTTAGCGGCAGAATAATTTCGGTATGAACCATATACTCGGCCAGTTTTGTCCAAAAAGTAAATTGGCACTCACAGTGTAATCGATTGAACAAGTTCATGACTTCCACGCACACGTGATATTCCACCACCCACTTGAATGTTTCCTTTGGTGTTTCTATCGAGCAGAGAGTATTGGCGCCGCAAGCTCATGATTCTGAAACAATAAAGACTACGATAAAAATTGTTCGTATGTATTCATACAGAAGAAATGTAGTACTAGAATCTGTAATATCGCATCAATATTCACAGAGTAATCAATATAATTAGATCATTTTTCTATTCTCCTCTTTCTTTTAAATTAGCTATACGCCCTTACTTGAGCATCAATTTAAGCATTTCTACTTCCTTTACTTGAATTCTACGATCCTTTGATAAATTTACTCAATGTCCATTCTTTACGGATTTCCTAGAATTAGGGTGTGAAGAATGTGATTAGTGAATTGTAAGTTTATGGGAATTGAGGGATGTTTGAATTGGTCCTTCGACGTTGCCTCGGATTAGCTCAGTGGTAGAGCGCTCGCCTATGGAAGGTCCAGGGTTCGAGAGCCTGGTCTGGTTGGCATTTTTCCATTACTGTCTTTCTTACAGATAAAAACATCTTAATATGATAAAATTTTGTTAATAAGGTAAAGATTTTGTGCACAACCTGTTCAACCGTAAGCAATTTGAAACTAAAAATATAAAGATATTCCCAGAGGTTTGAATTGACATAAAGTTATTTTTAGTGTTGAGGACAAATGTGAATGGGTTCATATTTACGACAACTCACGGTCACACACCGTCAGACAAAACGTAGCTAAGAGTTGTAGTAAATTTAATGATTTTATTTTTATGAATGTGTTTTATATAATAAAGTGGTTAAGTCACATGTTTCCCGTATTAGGTCCTTTAGTATAATACGAAAGAAACATTAGGCTGATTTGAGGAATATCAGTTGTTTTGAATACTTTGATAATTACGGCGTAGCATGAACGATTCTACAGGTCGGAACGAACGTGTAACTAACTCTCACAGTAACGAGATGCGACTCCGACAACGTACTTGGCTACGAGAAATCTGCAATTCAGATGGTCCGCTGAGACCGCGGTTCAATCTTCCTTCCTTCCTTCTTTCTTTTAATTTCGTTAAATCCTTAGCTAATTTCCTTAGGCGAACGAAGGCAGGTTCAGCCGGGCAGATTACGGCTCAACGCCCCGAATTTCCTGCGGGGGAAGAAGCCCTAAAGCATATCCGGGGTTCCCGTGGGGTTTCACTGCACACTTCCAAACTAATTAACATTCGATGGTTAAGGTATTTACTAATTTAAGGTGCTGAAATAAAACAACTACGCTACTCTTTTATTTCTAACTCTTCAGTGATGAAATATATCACCTGTCTTTCAACATTTCATACTGGATCATGATTGGCAGCATACAATCATAACATTAGCATAAAAAATGCCAAACTTAGTAATTTGAAAAAGAATAAATCTCGTTCCTTGTAATGTGTGCAGTATTTTGTATTCACCTAAAAAGATCGAAGCATTAGAAACCATCCACGCTTCCACGCATAAATTTTTATATTCAACTTTTTTAAAGTTCGGGAAAGCATGCTATATATACCATATTAGCGTATTGATGTAACAATTACTTTTAATTTTGATATTCCTTCTGTATACTTTAAAACAGGAGGTCCCTTTAATGGAAATACATTAAGTTTCCACACACAATAATAATAAGTTTTATTGCCAAAGAGAAAATTGTCAAGCAACCGTAAATACAGTATTATGAAATTACTAACTAATTGGGTTACGTATTACATATATTCATACATAAATACACATAATATATTCAAATCATCAATCTATTAATTTCATGTTTCAAATTGAAAAAAAACTTCCACACTGTAGATTGGATGATCATATAGGAATGTTTTTAATTTTCTTAGCATTATGTTGTTTGGTAGTTTTCTAATAGGTATAGACAGAGAATTGTATACTTTAATACCAAGCCTCTCCGGTCCTTTGATGGTTCTTAGAGCCTTGAATGACATATGTGTTTTATTTCTAGTGTCATAGTAGTGATGTTGTTGCTGTTGTGCATGTGGTGCCTTGATTTCAAACATGAGTAGAAATGAAGTCCAGGCACTGTTCGTATGCATTGGTTTTGGAAGTGTTGTCTACATGTAGTTCAAGGATCCAGTCCATACAGTTGTCTAATTATTTTATCCTGACTGATATTTAGTTTCATATACGAAGGCTACTTTTAAAAGAAGTGCCGTTTTAGTTTCCTGATGCTGCAGTTGCACTTTGGAGTATACGCGATTTTATCTTCCATTCATCATAAATCCTGACGCAACTACGAAGCATAGACAGTTTGTGTTCTCCTTTGGTTAGAGCGTTTATAAGTGAAAGAAGTATTCAAAACAATTGAAAGTCCCATTGACTGTGAAGTCAAGACTAAGTTAAGCAACTCGTTTTCTTGAAAGCAAACATTCATCTCATGTGTATGGGGAATAACGAGTGATGGAATGGTGAAGAAGTGGATTATACATTTTAAGGAAGGTTCTGAAAATGTGCACGAAAAATTGTACTGAAAGACGAACTGATATTTAACTTTCTCTGACGAAGACATACAGTAAGTGAATACCACGTTACGACAATCACCGCAGTTATTTAGGCACTTGTCGTAACGGGAAACCAGTTTTTGTATGTCTTCTACAAAGGAAGATGCCGACTTGATAAAAGCCAAATCTTCGCATGTGTTTCACATCATCATCTCTGTAGAAATATTTTTCACCGAGTTCATTCAGATAAACAAACCGATGAAAATTCCTTGGCATCAAATCCGAACTGTAATGGAGGCTGATCGAAGTTTTCCCAACGATTTGTTCTCGATTTGTCTGATGGTGTGTGACCTTGTCTTAAATCCAAATTGCACGTCATATGTTTTGTATTGCATAACGGAGGTTTTGTAAAGCCTCACAATAAATTTATTTGTTTATTTTGCTTTCATGGTCAAGAATTCAACCAATAAAACGTCTTATCTGTCCCAGAAATCCGTGAAGATTATTTTGCGAGTGGATAAAGCATGTTTGAATTTTTTCTTCACGGATGAATTATTGCTTTGATTCGGGAGTGTTGTGAGTCGCCTGTCTCATCTGGGACGACGTTCGTTAACGAGTCATGGCCTTCCTCATTACTTCACACATTTGGCATATAATTCAATTGTTTTGAACATTTTAAAAATTCTCTAACATAAGGAAAATACAAGGTGACGATTCTTCAGAGTTTCGTCTAGTTTGAGTGTGTCAGTATCGCAACTGCAGTGCTACAGGGGCAAACTATTGAACGGCACTTACTTCAAAAAAAGTCTTCGAATACTGCATTAGTGTTTTTCATGTTGCTTTATTTTCGCTGCTTTATAATAGGCCACGTTTTGTGACGTGAGGGTTTTGTAAAATTAGCATTAGAGGAAAGTGTGTGCGGCAAGAACAGAAGAGGAAGGCGAGGATGTAAGTAGACAAGCAGATTAGGGGATGTTTGTGATGTGGTAGTTATGTAGAAATGAAAAGTCTTGCACAGTATAGATTTGCTTGGAGGGTTGCGTCAGACCAGTCTAGAGAACACAACTACAACAAAACAACAACATTTGCTATAATGTCCTAACACGTCAATTTACCCCCACACGATTGCTAAAACAATTTCATCTTTTTTTATAATTACGGAAAGGTATTTTAAAATTCAACTCTTAAAATAAATTTAATTTTAAATTATGTAAAGAAATAGAAACATGTAATCAGATTGAATTACGGTATTGCTGCCATACAACTGAAAAGAGATAACTCTGAATTTATAGGGAAACTTTTATGGTTAACAGTTTTAAGTTAACAAAATAAAATACGTTCGGAACTTATTACATTAAAAATTATCTATGTTAGTTATATCCATTTCATTAGAATATTAATGCAGTACAAATTTTAATTAACTTGCAAGTATCATTTTATTACACGCGTTGGCATTGTGTTTAATCGAATATTCAGCATTTCACTCATCCGTTTAGTGTAATATTTGATTTTCCTTTCTAAAATTTTAATTTTGTGTCAATGATTGTGGAGATATTTGTTCATATAGTTAGTTAATTTACTTTTACTGACTGTTTGGCCATTATATGTAAGTAATTTTCTTTCCTTTTCATTACAACACGTTTTAAGAATATGTTTGCAGGAACATAATATATACATATATGTGTGTGTGCACATGTGTCTTTGCCTTAGGTGATTATTCGTAAGTTGTAATAAAACATTCTTAACTAGAGGGACAGTACTGACATACGCTGCATATCTCTTATGTGGTTATCTCTGAAAACTAATTAAAATTGTGCGACTGTGAGCATCGTTTTTAATTTCTTACATTGGGCTGATATAATCCAGGCTTCCATCTGCTCCCTTGCTCCATTGGCAAAAATTCTTACTTTGCATGACATTTGTATGTCTTGGTATAATTATACTTAACTAGTGACTAATAATTATTCTTTTAAAATTGATTTATTTCGATATGAAGTTGAATAGTAATTCCAGGGTTGCAGTTAAATGTGACTTTATACGAAGTATGTTCAAATAATTGTGCATGCTGATTATGTGGATCGACTTTTAAGAAGGGCTTCCAGTAAATACTCTCAGGTATATGGAGGTGTTACTGTAGGAATAATATATTCTCCTTGAATGCAAGGCACGTAGTTGAACCACCCTGGTTCGCATATCACATCTAGATGTCTCCATCAAACTGCAGCCAACCTTCTACGTGACTGAAATCAGCGTGCCCAGCGTCTTTCGGATCAATACCACAGCTGTTTACATTCAATAAACTGTTATAAATTATTTAATAAATGTTTGCAAATGTATTACAGATCTCAGAAATATAGATTTATTTTTAAAAATGCAGTCTTCTATTTGATTGACAATGTTCCACAATGATAATTTTATTCGATCTTCTACATAGTTTTGAGGAATTAAAATGAAAAATTGTGGAAATGCGTGTCACGTTTACCAGGATGAGCGTTAATAAGGGAAAGTTTGCATCGTGATATTGTACCACTGGGCTTCTCAGGGATAAAGGAAAAGAAGAAGACCTACGAACAATTGCCGAGTGAAGGGGAACGAACTGTAGAAGTCTGTCGCATCTTTCCCGAGTGACATCAACATTTATCTATAACTTGAATATTTGACATTATACTACGGATGACTTCCATTTCCATGTTGAGTATTCCGCAACATATTTTGACGAGAATTAAGCTGGAAAAACAAACGTTCTCTGCCACTAAAGTTGATTAATTTTACCTCTCAGTTTGAAAGAAAATCTTTTGGATTCAAATGGTAGATGTAAATCTGAATCATTCCCCTCATGTTTCATACGAAAAGGATATAATCGTTTATGTGTGGTGGATATTAGCTCCTGACAGATAATATACTTTAATTAATTTAAATTGTAAATGTTTAATATTATCATATTTCTCCACAGTTAAAAATATTTTTGTTGTTAAGTTTGATAAGCATATATATTACAACACTATTTTGTAAACATCATGGTTGCATAAAAGCACGGTTTTCACGTAAACTGTCATTAGCTGATTGATACTGGTGAAATAAATTGTAGCGATCAAGAAATAACTACAATTTATCGTGAAAAGTAGAAGAAATCAGAGAAAAACACTTCATTATTATTAAATTTTTATTTTAAAATAACAATCATATTTACCCTAACTATTTATTTTACATACAAAATTTAAGAAACAAATTATTTATTTTTATTTACGGCTATATTATTAAAAGTGAGACTAATGCTCTGAACAAAATAGTCTACATAAAAAGCAAGATTAAATTTACTTCGCAGGTCTTAAGAAATGGAAATTACTTAAATTTGAGTTTGAATGATAAAAGAAATTGATGAAGACAGCTCATGGTTTCTGTGTGAGTCTCTTGTTTCCTCACACAAAGAATACGCACAGTGGCTGGCGTGTCCACTGGCCAACGCCGTGGCGCGGATTGCAGGTTCGCCGATGATGTTGCACTCTGCCTGTTGAGTTAACTGAAATCAGTAAGATGTAAAGGGAATCAAATTGTAACACAGCTAGAGACGATCCTCAATCACTAAGCTTCCCCGATGAACTGTCTTTCTCAGAATCCTGAGTAGAGCACTTCCAACTTCTACTTTTCATCCATTTTCTTCACGAGATTGGATGACGTGCATTGCGGGAATTAAAACTGTTTCTTTAGCGTGTCGACAGTGATGCCCAGATACAGATAGCATCAAAGGTTTGTTATGATAGCGCGAAGATTATTACCACTGTTTGGACAATAATAATTAGATTAACTGAGCATTTATAAAGCAAACATTTTTTACAAATTGGGGCTAGAATACAAATAATTAATCACACTAAAAACAAACTAAATCAGTTTGATCACTACAATAATCTACTTTTTAGAACTTTAATGTATTGTACCTACAGAGACTACGATGGGGGGCATGAAAATGGCGTTTAAATTAAAACCTTTTTATTAAAGGGAATTCATGTTTACAATCTTCTCGGTAATTAATTCAAGATTTGGCACTTCTGCAAGAAATTATATTTTTGGTTGAGATATATTCTGTATATATTGAACGAGATAAATGAATAAATGTTTAAGTATTGGGTAATCTGTTATAAATATTGTATTTTGTAAAATTATTTAACAAGTCATGTCACTAGCACAGAATCGTGATTGTACTTCTCAACTTTATTGAGAGTAAAGTATTGATCATATTCATATTAATGGCATGACTAGATTGGTTCTACGTAGCTTGCGGCGAGAGAGGGTGTTTCACGTTTATTTCCAATTTCGAATAATTGGTCGCAGCTCTCACTAACTTTAATTAATATAATGACCTGCCTAAATAATATTATAAATTTTATCAACCCTTAAATTTAATTGTTTGATGGTGAGTTACGTTCATTATTATTTTCTGCGAGGAACGAAATAGGTCGCGAGGTTTTTAATTAAATACGAATCTTTGTTTCATATAATTTCAAGTGCTGAGATGTCCATAATTTCAGATCCATTGATAGTAAAAAACTGAAAATCGTTCGATATAAGCCTTTCTATGCTTATTAATTTTTATATTTATCCATAAAGATAATTTTTGTTTAAAAATCCTATTATCAAAACGCATTAATAGTAAGTATTCGTATATTACATTTTATTTATTAATTTTATTTTTAGTAGCATCAACAATATTAGGCATTATTGACTTATAAAATATTAAATTTACAACTAATAATAATTTTTTATCTTTAAATTACTGCATACAATTTTAACTTAAAATTTATGTATTTAGTAGTAAAATTTAAGTATAAATATTAATACACAATTATAGATTACAATTTAGGATACAATTCAGTGTTTATCAGTAACTTGATTAAATTTTCTTGGGCATTTGTAATTCTTGTACTTTTAATAAATCATCATCATAACTGGCGCAACAGCCCTAGCTGGACCACGGCGTCCGAAATTCTGTCCTTGGCCAACATCCACCAATTCTTGATTTTCAAACTCCTGATATCCTGCAATTCTCCAGCCATCTATTTTAGGGTCTTCCTATTTCCTTCTTCTTTGAGGTTTACTTTTCATTACTCTTTTTACTGTTTCCGTCTCACTCACACGTTGGATGTGTCCTATCTACCTCAGTCGAGATATTTAACTATCTGTAATTATATCCGGAGATCCATACAATTGATATAGTTCTTTTTTATAGCTTAATTGCCATTCACCTTCTCTTGAATTGGCCCAAAAATTCTTCTAAGAATTTTCCTTTCAAAAATCCCGATTCAATAAATATCAGACTCTGTAAACACCCATGTCTCGCTTCCATACAAAAGAACGGGCTTTATTAATGTTTTATATAATCTTATTTTTGATTTTTGTGTTAATAATTTTGATTTGAAATGCTTTATCATTCCGAAATAACATTTATTAGCACTCTGTATTCTTTTATTTATTTCTGTTTTATTATCATTATTTCCATTTATCAGAGATCCTGTACCTGGTAATAAACTTAAAAATATAAGTCACTATCTTCTCTTAACATGACTCGATTTTGTGGGTGAACTGAAGAAATGTGAAATAATCCTTAAAACTGTTTCAGAAGAAGAAACTATATATCTATTTATCATAATTTCTTTTAGAGATTACGATCATGTTCATCGTAATTATTTTTGAGTTTCTTTAGATTCCTATAAATTCACTATCATTTTTTGGGAACGTTCATCTATGTACTCTTATAAATAAATATTACTCTTTAGTGATGTAGTTATTTTGTTTACATTAAAAAAATTCTAGAAAAACATATTGTTCTTTAAAGTAACAATTTATGTAAATTATAAAAAGATTCAGATAAATTAAGGAGAAAAATTGTTTTTTGATTTAAGAACGTGATGTTTTAATGTGACCCTTATATTTTTATTTACACCACAGATGCCGAAAGCTACTGTTACTTTATCGATGACTTTGAAGTAAATAATTTGATGACTGAGTTGGTTAAAATTGAGCATTTTTTCTTAATACTTTACGTTAAACGTTCCTATACAGTAGGATTATAGAAGGTTCAGGTAAATATGAAGCAGATTCATCGTATTTAAGTGAGACTCATAAATTTAATTTCACGGTAAAAATGATTTCGACGAGTATTATTTAAGAAAAACTGAAATTTAATCATATTTAAGCTTAGTTAATTGGCGTTAGAAATATTTGTAAAATGTATCAGTGTCTTTTATTGTCTCGTGTCTAACTATTGTCACAATTATTATAGAAAATGATTCTACTACATTTCATCATTTTCCCACGTTTTATGCACAAAACTATCGTTTTAATGAATTGACAGTAACGTTAAAAACACATTTTTTTAAATTGAATAGACTCCATTAAACAACTTAAATTGCCATCTGAAACTAGATTTTCCTGTTGTTTATAGCAAAGCAACTAATTTTATGTCTCGAGTCAAATAGTAAAATATTAGAGCAGGAAAATCGTCATTCTGTTTCCTTTCAATGTAGAAGTGCATTGCTAGACGTTCACTCTAAATTTAAAAGCATTTATCGTTGTTTCGATTTTTCACGGTTCAGTATAACGTAATTAATGGTGTTAGCTTCCTCCTATTTGGAATCGCCACCAACTCCATGGTGTCCGGCGGTAATAAATATTCATTCACCCCTCAACCCTAAAGTTGGATAAACAAAAAGGTTCACTTGTGTTTTGAACGAAAATTTACAGCAAACGATAGTAATCTGACACATGTATTTTAAAAATACTAGCGTACATAAATGAAAAACAGATCTTGCTTTTGAATCAACCCCAATTTTAATAAATAGAAAACTTATATTTTATTAATTAAAATTTTTATTAGAGCTTTCAAGCACATGCCACGCCCATCTACAAAGAAAAAGAGAAATTTAATTACAAACTTAACAAAACTTATTTTATTTATACATTGTAAAAACGTAATTTTGATTATATTGCCACATTATTTGTTATTATTTTGTTTGTAACTTTAGTTTTATTATAATTTCAATGACATTAACAAATGTATTAGTAGACATGTCTTTACCCACAAGAACTTTGTATTGTAGCTGATGTTATGGTGTGGTTGTGAGCGAGGGGCAGTTTACGGTGTGCATTCGGTGCGAGTGGATCGAGTTGAATAAAAGTGTTTTTATAAAACCTGCTAGTTCGATTATTAACTGAGACCCGTGACAGTTTGGTGGAGACGCCAGGTATCCTCAACACGGGTCCCATTAGAAGAAGCCGTCGCCTTAAACATTTGCCACCTGAGTACGGAGTTTATTTGAAACAGCGTACGAGGGTTAGAAAGATGGCGACCACGACAGCTGTTTCACCTTTAAGCTCCTGCCATCAAGTTAGGAATCCGACAATATTCAAAGGTGAGACCAGCCAAGATCCAGACAAATGGCTAAAAGAATACAAACGGGTCGCCAAACACAATCGCTGGGACGACACAGTGTGTTTAGCCAATGTGTACTTCTTCTTAGAAGATACGGCGAAACAGTGGTTCGAAAACAATGAAGACCGACTTAGTTCCTGGGACGTATTCGAAGAAGGGATAAAAGCAGCTTTCGGTGACAGCCAGAAACTTAAAAGGCGTGCGGAGGAGCAATTGAAGACGCGTGCACAAGGATCAACGGAAAGCGCAATGTCTTACATACAGGACGTCATTGCACTGTGCCATCGAGTAAACTCGTCAATGGACGAAGAAGAGAAAGTTGGTCACTTGATGAAGGGCGTCGCAGAGAACATTTATCAGGCCATTCGTATCCTGAACATTACAACAACAGAGGAGTTCATAAAATGGTGCCACCACATAGAGCTATCACAACAGAGTAGAATAGCTCCACGACGCTATGAACGTTTACCTAACGTCGCTTCAATGACGAAGGTGGATGAGAGACAAGATATGGCCACTCTAATAAGACAGATCGTCAGAGAGGAAATACAGAAAGTGTTTATGCCACAAAATATAGAACCGCAGCCGTTAGATTTTGAGGGAATAATAAAAGAAGAAATACAAAGAAGCATGGCTCCCCTTTCGAGGCCCGAACCAGCGTACGTCGCAGAAAGACCACAGATAAGTTATGCTGCCACGATCCGTAACAAACCGAGACAGTCGTATATCGTGCAATCCCGTCGACAATCCTCGAGTCAACAGAAGGAATCACCACGACGACGAACAGATGTTTGGAGGACTACAGACAATACACCCGTGTGCTTCCATTGTGGGCGTCCAGGCCACGTGGTACGTTACTGCCGTGAACGGAGGCAAATCTTTGATGACTACTACGCCGACAGACGTCAACAACCAAGAAGACAGAACGAAGACGACGAATACAGCCGAACCGCCGATCGCAGTCCGTCCCCACAAAGAAGCAGATCACCTGCACGCCGCGGACGTTCACCGTCACCATACAGACGATCCAGCCGTTCATCCAGCCAGGAAAACTGAGATGGGCGACCACCTACGGAGGTGCGGCCGCTGCTGATAAAAATCCTCCTTGGACGACAGTCGCTAGGATGACGGGGAATTACGTAAATATCGACATCGACGATCAGCCAGCTAGAGCCCTCGTAGATTCTGGAGCCTCCTATTCTGTAATAGCCGATGCTTACCGCCGACAGTTCAAGAAGACCATGATAAAAGACGATAGGGAAATTACGTTGAAGACCGCCAACGGAAGTCAGGTACGGTCTATTGGAACCTGTACTTTTAGAATCAGTATTAACGGCCAGACTCAACCATTTCAATTTATAGTCATCCCTGAATGCAGTCATAATGTTATTCTAGGATGGGACTTCCTCGAGGCGTCGCAGGCCGTCATAGACTGTGGCGACGCTGTACTCTACCTTGACGAGGCAAGTGAAAAATGTTCAGACGTACCACAAGGCGAGAGTCGGATATTCGTACTAGAAGACACATTTGTTCCGCCTGCATCAGCAAAGCGAATCCGAGTCCGTGCCACGAACGCTGACAATTGTGACCTGCTCGTGAGTTGTAATAAGACACTGCTATTCGGAAGGGAATTGTATGTACCGGCGTCAATATTAGACATTTGCGATGGCGAAGGATATATTTGGGTCACTAATGGCAAGAATCAGTCGCAGCTAATCCCTAGAGGAATTTGCATTGGAATAGCCGAGACAATACACGAGGGCCAGCTCTGTAGCCTCGAGGAAAGTACACGACAAACAGACGTACGACGGAAAGCCGACGAGGAGGCTACGCAGTTGCTTCTTGGAGCCAATTTGACACAGGAGCAGCGAAAGCAAATACAGGACGTACTAAGAGAATTCTCCAACGTATTCGAATCCGGGAAAGAGTCGATAGCTCTCCGAAAACCTACGGTTAAACATCGCATCAACACTGGGGATAATCATCCGGTTAGCCACAGACCTTATAGAATGTCACCAGCAGAGAGACGGATCATACACGAAGAAGTTGACAAGATGTTAAAAAAGGGCATTATTCAACCTTCAGAAAGTCCGTGGTCATCCCCTGTAGTTCTCGTAAAGAAGAAAGACGGGAACTGGCGTTTTTGCGTCGACTATCGCGGATTAAATCGAATCACTAAGAAAGACGTATATCCCCTTCCACGGATTGATGACACGTTGGATTGCTTAAGCGGAGCAGTATACTTTTCAACAATGGATCTTCATACTGGCTACTGGCAGATCGAGGTAGACGAGGCGGATCGGGAGAAGACCGCGTTCGTGACTCCAGATGGACTTTATGAGTTTAAAATGATGCCATTCGGTTTGTGCAATGCGCCAGCAACGTTTGAGCGTATGATGGATAATTTGCTTCGACATCTTAAGTGGAAGACGTGTCTGTGTTACATGGACGATATTATAGTATTCTCCCATACGTTCAAGGACCACCTAAGCCGCCTAGTTACTGTAATGAAGTGTTTACAAGATTCAGGCCTTCGATTGAATTCCAAGAAATGTCTCTTTGCAGCATCGGAGATAAAGATTCTTGGGCACTTAGTGAACGGTAACGGGATTCTTCCAGATCCGGACAAGATTAGAGCAGTCACAAATTTTCCCACCCCTCGGAAGACCCGTGACGTCAAGAGTTTTCTTGGACTCTGTTCGTACTTCAGGAGATTTATAAAGGACTTTTGCATCAAGGCTCGCCCGCTCCAAGACCTTCTTAAAGGAGACACTAAATTCCTGTGGAACGAAGACCAACAAAGATCCTTTAATGTTTTGAAGAAAGCTTTGACGTCCGCTCCTGTACTTGGGTTATTCGAGGAGACAGCGCTCACAGAATTACACACTGACGCAAGCGGTTACGGAATAGGTGCCGTGCTGGTGCAAATTCTGGATGGCACTGAAAAAGTAATTGCATACGCCTCTCGAATACTGTCTAAAGCCGAAAGAAATTATTCAACAACCGAAAGGGAATGTCTCGCTGCTGTCTGGGCGATTAATAAATTTCGGCCATACTTATTTGGGAGACCATTCACTGTCGTAACTGACCATCACTCCCTGTGCTGGTTGACTAACCTCAAGGACCCATCAGGTCGCCTGGCAAGATGGGCGCTCAGACTGCAAGAGTACGAAGTGTCAGTCGTATATAAAAATGGACGTGTACATAAAGATGCTGACTGCCTTTCAAGGAATCCGTTGAATGATCAAACGGACTTGGACCGCATGGGTCCCGCTGTAGCTGCGTTGACCAATCTCACCGATGAACAACGTCGTGACGAGAATCTGCGGAAGATAATCGAAGATCTGGAAAATGGAAAACTGAGAAAGGAAGGATTCCACTTAATTGATGGCACATTGTATAAGCGAAATCATATTCCAATGGGACGGAATTGGTTAGTCGTCATACCGGCACATATGAAAGTAGAGATTCTACGATATTTTCACGACGCACCATCGTCCGGACATTTAGGATTCGCTAAGACTGCAGATAGGATTAGGCGCAGATACTACTGGTCTGGCCTCTGCAAAGATGTAAGGCGTTACGTGCGCCATTGCCGGGAATGTCAGCGAAGGAAAAGTGTACCACAACTGCCGCCCGGACAACTGATATCGATTCCACCTGCAGTGGCTCCATTCCACAGAATTGGAATTGACCTTCTAGGAAGATTTCCGAAGACGATTTTAGGCAATAAGTGGATAATAGTATGTACGGACTACCATACGCGTTATGCGGTAACCCGAGCCGTTCCAACAGCGGAAGCTGCAGAGATAGCAAAGTTTATTGTAGAAGAAATCGTTCTCAAGCACGGCGCGCCTCGTGTTATGATCTCGGATAGAGGTCAAGTTTTTCGGTCCAAGTTGGTGAGCGAGATAATCGCACTGTGCAATATCACTCACAGGATGACAACAGCCTACCATCCGCAGACGAATGGCCTAACAGAACGATTCAACAAGACTTTGGCGGACATGCTTTCTATGTACGTCGACCTCGAACAAAATGATTGGGACACTATACTGCCCGTTGTAACTTTTGCATATAACACTGCAAAACAAGATACCACTGGCTTCACTCCGTTTTTCCTTGTCCACGGGCGAGAGGTTGAGACAACACTGGACACACTGTTCCCACTAGTAACAGATGATGGGCAGGAGGATTACGTCAAACAACTAATAACCAGGACGGAGGAAGCTCGGCAACTGGCGCGGATTCAAACCTTACGCGCGCAGGGAAAAGATCAAATAAGATACAACGCGAAACACAAGGCGGTATCTTATAAACCAAAGGATCTTGTATGGGTTTTTACACCGATACGAAAAGTTGGTCTATCCGAAAAACTTTTGAGGCGGTACTTTGGGCCCTATCAAATAACACGGCAGCTTTCCGATGTCACGTACGAAATCGAAGACTACGATCCATCGTCCAGAAAGCGTAAACGGAAAGATGTCGTCCACGTTGCACGCATGAAACCCTACCACGACCCAGCAAAACAGCTCAGCGAGAACGACAAGACTGCCATAGCCGGTGGTGATCCAGGACACGATACTCCACACACAAGCAGGGAGCCATGCGCCTGAACCATCAATAGCATTGAAAACAAACAGCGGGTCGCTGTCCTCCTGGAAGAGGAGCAATGCCACATTATTTGTTATTATTTTGTTTGTAACTTTAGTTTTATTATAATTTCAATGACATTAACAAATGTATTAGTAGACATGTCTTTACCCACAAGAACTTTGTATTGTAGCTGATGTTATGGTGTGGTTGTGAGCGAGGGGCAGTTTACGGTGTGCATTCGGTGCGAGTGGATCGAGTTGAATAAAAGTGTTTTTATAAAA